>CM023451.1:65430870-66151552 GCA_013339765.2 Haemaphysalis longicornis
GTGAGGGGCGCGTCTTCTTTTCTGTTACATGTCTTGGTGCGGTGCTTTTAGACGGGTACACACTTCGAGTGGAGATGGTGCTTAAACCGAGTCGGCACACGTCGGACAAAGGGCGACTTGCTAGCAACCAAAAAAAAAAAAACCGAGCAGAGTATGAGCCAGCGCACAGCGGGAGCGAGGTGCCGGGAGAGAGAGAATGTGCCTCTTAGTTGATTCTCACGGTGCGGCAGTCGGGCGCTCGGAGGGACCCGACAGGATGCGCTCACAGCACTCGGCGACCCATCGCTTCGTAGTTCTGGCTCGGCCCCTGAGCCTAAATTCGCGCCATCCGTCCAAGTCCTTGAAAGCCTGAAGACGCTCCTAGCCTGGCCGAGAGGCAGATTTAATTAGACGAAAGAACATGCCGACGGAAGTCGCAAGGCCCTATGGAGCTCTCACAAGCACCAAGGAGGCCAAAGGGAGTACGCTATTACCGAAAAGGCGCTTAAACCTTTGAAGGAAACGTAGTGATTCTTTCACGACGTGTAAAGCGCAGTATTTAAGACGAGGGACGGACGAAAGAACGACACGGACAAGCGCTATTCCATGTCGTTCTTTCGTCGTCGCTTATGTTAGATACTGTGATTTACGCGTCGGAAAATGGGGTACCAGCTCGCCCAAAAGTTTGTCATGATCAGTAGTCACCCAAAAAGTGAGTTTAAAGGTCGCCTTTCTTTGTCATGACAACAAAATGGATTCTGTGATGCTTTAGTAACCACGTGTAAGCGCGCGAAAGCTGTGTTCGGGAGCTGCGACTTTATCATTCAACAAATTACCCCGAAACCAAGCTATAAAAGGAAGCCCGGCTGGCTTCAGCATGTTCGACTATCCGAATTTCTTTGATAATTGAGCACAGCGAATCAGCCTCCAGGAAGTAGCAACAGTTCTATAGCGCCCGTCATACGAAGGTATTGACGCGCAAAGGGACAAAAACGGAAGTCAAGGGCTCAGCTTCGACTCAGCTCGACAGCTGCGCACTTCTTTTGCCCGCCCGTTTTAGTGTAATCCTCTTATCCTTTCATAAAAATTAATAATAATACATAATAATACAAATCAAATAATACATACTAATACTTTTGTGTCCTAGAAGCGTCATAGCATGGTTTCTGTAGCGTTATGAAATAAGCCGTGAAGTCAAGGATTTCTGCATTTGTGATGCGTGGCGTTCACATGCAGCAAGTTGAAGCATGTCGCACTTTAGTGTGACTGCAGCGTGCATACGCATGTATGCATACAAGGTATCCGTATAGAAAGATTAACCATATTGTTATGAGGAAGCTATTCAAAAAACAAATCGGAAACACTACGATGAACCCATCCATTTCAATTACTCCCAACTACACAGAGCGCCGATGTTTTACAGCGCACATGTGTGGTCGTTCTTCAAGCATACCCACGCAGGGATCTTTTCTAAAGCTTTATAAAACGGCTAATATAAAAGATTAGCTCGAGAGCTTCATTCAGATATGTAATTTCAATAAATTCCTTTCTATCCGTCTATTAGCAATAACCTCCGCTGGAGCTGAAATGTATAACACTGCTGTGTGGTGTTCTCTTAAATTTTTGTCACCAACCTCAGTTTATAATCTTATTTGTAAAGCATCAGCCGTGGGCAGAGGGCCAAATTAGGCGAACGTATAAACATTTAAAGCCGGAAAGTTAACCTAACGATTCCCACTTACAAGGGCGAAAGCTTTTCCCGGACTTAAAGCGTAGCTGTTGAGGTAATATTCTCTTATTTGTTTCTGAAGAGGACGTTGGAGCACGCTCGCCGAACAGGAGAGGAGAAACGCTCGAATTGTTTTTCCTCCCTGCGCACACATGCGCACTTCCCGTACTTACCACCAGGTACACGTATACCGCTGAGGACTCGGGCAGCTGAAATGTTTTCTAATCGCGTCACTGGCTTCCAAAGTGTTCGCGTAACAAGAGTCGCCGCTCCAAACCGCACGGAAGAAGAACACGATGATCGCCATGCACTTCGTTGCTGTGTTGCAAGTGCTTCTGTCGCTTGTATTGCATTCGTTGCAACGATTTCTTAAAGCATCTTCAGAGCATTCACACAAAACGTTCTAGTTGATGGATATTTTGAGCTTACGTAAAGCGTATTCCTTAGTTGTTTCTGTCACAGAGGTCCACAAGCTCTCCCTTAACACCTTTGTGAGGAAGTAGTGGTAGGAGCAGTGATTTTTTTTCTGCTTGCCTCAAATGCACCCGCAGTGTAATATTGCCTGAGCCTAAACCATTATCGGGATTGCCAACGCCGTTAAAATACTCGCGCTTTTAATACTTACAAACATGAGTTGCTGCCACTGGAGGGGACGCTACCCGCCATCCCAAGGTGCGAAGCCACCAATCGATTAACGGGCTTCTTCATATTGAACAGAACGTGCCAAGCATAGATAATTGACGGAGATGAAACTTAGCCTTTCCGCGGTCTAAACACCCTAAGCCCAAGACAAAACCTGGCCGAGTGCAACAGCGGTCGCGTTTGTAGCACTACCACAGACTACTTTTTTCGGTTCGAAATATAGTGTCTCCAATAAGTCCCACCCACACGCCGCTTCCGCCCCCGCTGGGGAAGGGCTCACAAACAGCTGCATGGGGAGGACTTCCTCTGCGTCGTCCTTTCCCTCCAACTGGCTGCTGTAGCGGCAGTTCTTCTTCGCCCTGTTATTTTTATCTTCTCACCCAGCAGCACAAATTTATGGACGTTGCGGGGAGCGCTGCTCCTTCGCCGGTCCCTGGCGCCAGAACCATCTCCCGAATGAACGGTCTCCGCGAGGGAAACGGGGAGCTACTCTTTATTGTAAGTATCGTTGCTTCTTCTCGTCGAGTCTGGGTACAATAATGTGCCAGCAGCCGGATTATTCCTAGTCGGCAACGGCATTTCATTTAGAGAGGTGACTCTGGTCGGAGACAGCATTACGTCGTATAAAACGAGAACAAATTTGTTTTAACCAGGGTGTAGAACCAGAACCGAACCGCACCAAAAACCGGAACTGAACCGGTATTTTGCCGGAACTGAACCCGAACCCGAACCGCTATTTTTTGTGCACGCTGAACCGAACCGGAACTGAACGAAAAAAGAAATAGCGGTTACCGGTTCATGACGAAACGGTTCGACCCTCCGTTGTTGATATTGCACAGTCAATGCAATTCAGGCCTTGTTTTTTTCTTTCAAGTACCATCAACTTCGTACCCGCTCCGCACTTTCCCCTCCAGACAATGAACACTATCACGCTCTATGTAACAACAGGGAAGTGAATGAGCACCAATGTAGCAATGGTCTGTTGCTGCTTGGTAAGGCGAGCGTAGTGCAAGCTGACCAAACGAAATGTCATTCTCCGCAGCTTGCAGGGGATATAAAACGACTTTGCCCTTCCCTAGCTGCGACTTTATTGGAGCAATCAGGCTGCAGGAGTGCTCCACTGCGCAACAGCGAAAAGCCCACACCCGATGTGTGCAAAGTTTTTGCATTTCGAATTTGTTTAAAATGGTTGACACTGCACATTGTTAATACTTGACAGGTGTGACCGCAGGAGCTGCTCAGTGGCTAAGCCGTTTGCTGCTGATGCAGTTGTCTCTTCAGATCTCCTTTTTTGAAGGTGCCAGTGCTGTGGACGAATGAAAGAGCGTCCACCAAAAAAAGTCCCATCTCATGCTCGCGCGTCAAATTTTCCGTTCATTTTGTAACAGCATAATCTGTTATAAGATTCCGCAATGTAGCACACGGAACGATGGCCGGGGGTCAGGCGGTACGATGACATACTGATTGTAATGCACATCCGTGCAGCTATCGCAAAGGAATTGCAGTGGTAGAGCAATAATGCAGTGACATAGCGTTAACTAAAGCTTACTTTTAACAAAAGTGTGGCTAACACATTCGATAACGTGACAGCTAACAAATTATTCAGGGTTACCAAATAATCTAATTTATTTGTAGTATTTATGTGCCTGTTATAGGATTTTTCTGTTTTGTTACAAATATAAAAAATGTGCGCCATTGGTATTAAGCGCTGGTATTTGAACGCGCCAGTACGCAGGCCTAAATTTAAGGCTTCAAGGTTAGCGTGATGGGCGATTCATAGCGACGATTGCGATTTAAACAAAAAGGAAATGGCAGAAAATTTATCCCACCGTCATATCTCTTGGCGGTGGCTTTATGAATAGTCGCTAGGACAACATAAAGTCTGGGCGAGAAAGTGGGTGGTAAATCGTCGCCACTTCATCTGTTTTTTCTAATATTAATGATTGTTTAAACTTTCCTTTGCAGTTGCGCCACTGCCCTTGGGGAACAGCAGCTTTTTGAATTTTTGTTTGTATTTTGATTTGACTGTAGTTTTAAACTATTAAATGTTTTTTTTTAAATTTCAGTGATAATTCAACTCATCGAACCGGTTCGCGAACCAGTTTAAGCTCCCGAACCGGTTCTCGAACCGGTTCGGTGCGTTATTTTGTCGAACCGGAACTGAACCGGAACGAAATGATTCGCCTGAACCAGAAGGATAACCGAAACCGGTATATTTTTCGGTTCGACACATGGTTTTTACACGCGTTGATTTACTTCCGCGCGTCATTTTAAAAGTGCGTTCAAGCCAAAGGTCAGCCTTGCGCTATATTCGTAGGCAGGAAAGTCTTGTTGTTGCCTTTCTGTACTTGTGCACCAACTGAAATTGAGAAGAACAAGAACAAAATGTCGAGTTCAGTCTTGTGCCACGGAAAACAAACTGTCAAATGATTGTGCGTTCATTTTGGTCCTAATCTATTTTCACGCACTCTCCAGAATTTCGACAAAGTTTATGCATAATATGCGCATCCGGTTACACGACCTGAACCTATCTTTCTTTTCGCTGTAAAACGCACTGCTAAGAAAATATAGTATAAGCTCCTATCAGTCCCTCATTCCCGGTTTGTTTTGAAGAAAACAGCAAACATGGTTCAAGTCGTGGTGTTTCGATCTTCAACTGCATTCGCTCTACTGCGATATCGCTCTTTCAACAAACGAGTATCTCTTACGCATTATCTCGCATTTCAGTCGAAATCAGACGGAAGGGTGCATTACTTGTATTTCGGCTCTTCATGGGCTTAAAAAAAAAAAAACGTCTTCAGTATGCAAATGACGGCCACCACAGGCAATCAGAGATGGCATTTCATAAAGCTCTCGGAATGACGTAATATGACGTTTTCAAAAAAAGTTAGCTGTAAGAGCCCTTAAGGTAGCAGCGCAAGTGCCACCATGCCACATTCCGTGTGCGTTGCATGCACGAGTCATGTCATGCACCTACAGTGTGCGGGGGGGGGGGGGGGGGGTATAAACTGCACCTACAGTCGGCACATTGTCGCTCAAGTTGCAGAAAGCAATGCCTTTTATATGTCACCCAAAATGTGCGCATCAGTGGAAGGTGCCACACATTCTCACAGCCTCGAACGATGCTCAGGCACTGCAACATCAGCAGGTATTTTAATGCCGCCTGGCCAGTCACAACATCGCCGCATACCACGGGAGGCTGCGCTAGATAAGTGCTACGATTGGTGAGGCTTGCTGGAACACAAACCAGAATTTTCTAACCTTTCTAACCATTTTCTAACAAATTTTCTTACAAGGATTGGCCAATCCTTCTATACAAGGATTTGGCAATCCTGGTTGAGTACCTTTGCCACAAAACTTCTCAAAACAAATTTACACACCCCACTATTGGACTGGACTGACGTGGCTGGAGGTCTTTGGGACAGGCCTTCGTCCTGTAGTGCACACAATCAGGATGATGATGATGATTAATATTCTGTATTTGTATGCGGCAATTGCCGTCGACATGCACAACACGCCCCATGCGCGTTTGTTTTCTTTCACATCAGCGCTGCAGGAGCGAGGTCAAGAGGTCTGCGAATACATGTCGTTCCGCGAAAATAAGCTTTGCGGCAAAGCCAACCTTGCAGCGAGTCCAACAATACCCGCTGATGAAGGTGATTCAGAAAAGGTCGCTCCTCTGCGGCTGGAATACCGCCTGTGTAAGAAGTGCGTGAAAGGGGCTGAGAGAAGGGCAGTTCACGTGCCGGACTGGCCTCGGCCACGACGACCTCGGCTCCCAGGCAGCACGGAGCGGAGTGTTAGGGCACGTGGCATTCGGGGCTAGCTTGTCCCAGCCGATTAGGAACGGTTTAAGAGGCGTGGGACGTAGCTTTGTCCTACATACGCCTTTCAAGCTATTGCTCCGCCACCTAATCGCCTAACATATAGTTGCGTTGTCATTCTGGGTGCCGTCGCTTAATCGTCGCACAATTGTTTTTCTTCTTACGCTTCTGTTGCTTCTTACTCCAGTCACGTGTTCTCGTTTTTTGCGCTTTGTACTCTCGGGCTTTCCGTTTGCGCGCGGCTTCGCAAGGCGCCACGGGAATCACAGTGGTTCGGAATGTGCAAATCAAAGGTCGGCGTTAATTTAATTTCTTTCCTCTCAAATTTCATTTAAAGGAAATCATCCTAGCATCTCTGCAGCTCAGTTTGTGCCAGATTAGCTTAAAATGAATTCCTCCTTATCACGAGTATTTTGTAATTAAGGCAATGGCATAAGAGATCAATATCAAGTGCGTTAGCTTTCATGATGCCGGAGAATATCTAGCTAACTCTACGAAAACCTATGAAACCTTGCCGCTTCTCAGCACTAGCAAAGACCAAGCCGGCCTAACTCGAACTGGAGTCTGTCTTTCAAGTCCACTCTGCGTTTGCACCTAAGCTAAAACTCAGCTCAGGCAAAGGACATACGAATGACACCAAGAAAGAAAGATGCTGAATGAAAGGGACACGTTTTTAGTTTCTTCAGGCCATTCAACGAATAAAGGAAACAGCTGCGATAGTGTGTCACCTAAAGATTGATTGATTGATTGATTGATTGATTGATTGATTGATTGATTGATTGATTGATTGATTGATTGATTGATTGATTGATTGATTGATTGATTGATTGATTGATTGATTGATTGATTGATTGATTGATTGATTGATTGATTGATTGATTGATTGTAGGGTTTAACGCGCCTACGCAACGCAAGCGATGAGGCACACCGTCGAGGAGGGCTCTGGAATAATTTTGATCACCTGGGGATCTTTTACATGCGCTGAAATCCCGTACACACGTGAGTTTTTGCTTTTCGCCTCCATCAGAAAAGCGGCCACCGCGGCCGGGAGCTCGAACCCGCGACCTCGTGCTCAGCCGCACAACGCTGCCACCTAAAGAGCCGGGTGACGTTCGTTTGTGTGTATGCCAAATTTTTCCGTGTGACGTGACTCCACTGCTAATACGAAACAGAAACGACGGAACGGCATGCATGGTGTCACTTATTAGTGAGGAGGCAACCGAATGTCCTGGTTTGAATGTCCACTCTTGTATTTCAAACACTTTTACCCATATACAGAAGCACAGCAAGAATAAAAAAGTAAACAATGAAATACTAAAAAAAAAATAACTAGCGCAAAATGAACACAAAGTAGTACTCAACGTATTCTAACTCAGCCTGAAGTTGAAAAGGCAGATTTCTGGGGCCAACTATAAACAGAGCAGAGAAATGTACTTCACGAATCGCACGGTAAGTCAGGTCATTGGAACGCCACCCCGATCGGCAGCCCGTTTCAATCAGCACACAAAGTATTTTCATATTTTTATTTTTTCACCTGCATCTGTTTCTTTTTTCGTAAGTCAATCATTGGAGTGGTCGTTCAACGAGGATTTTTTCCTGTTACCGGGCATGTCTGATGGTTATGGTACCTGCAACCAGAAGCTCATTAGGCTGCAGATGAACACAGGTGTATGATGTAGATGAATTATGTTACAAATTCTAAAAAGTTTCATGTTGCTTAAGATGACTAAGATATGAAAAAGATAAGCTTGATCTTACAACTTTACGAATATAAAAAAACCGTATAAAAAGTGACGCAGAAAGTAGCATAAAATGTGTCATTTCTTGTAATTTTCCGTCCCGCTAAACAAAACCTCCCATCCTCCTCAAGCCCCGTTTTCTTGTGCCGCAAATGATGTACAAAAGAAAAAAAAAACATGCACAATTCTAACCCCGTTCAAATGCGACGCTTCATCCCCAGAAACACGTGGACGTACGAATACCAAACGTTTCACGCCGCTGTCACGCTGGCAACTCTCCGCGACCCTAAACTACATCATCCGGGCGTACACAGCTTCCAGCTGAACTCGGAGTCTGGTGTGATGTATAGAGCACTAAAGAGTGCCACGAAACGATAACTATAGAAAACAGGGTGGAATTCCAGGCGGACTCGCTAAAACAACTCGACGCAAAGTAGTTGCTGCCCGGATAAACCGTAGGCACAGGCCCCACCAGCCGTTCGCTGGCGTCGACCAGGCCAGCCTGAGTTTAAAAGCTCACATGCGTGGCCCCAGAACAGCACGTGGACTACAGGAGGCTATAAGGGGGACAGAGACGGTGCCGATAAATCGTGCCGTGCCGACTTATGGCCGTTATGGAGCTCGCCCGCTCACGCGGACAGCGAGAATTACATTGCGTGACGTAAATTCTGATGAAATACCGCTCTCCCGGCCATAAACACCGCCAGCACCCTCTCCTTCTTTCTTTAGTTGCTCGTTCAACAATGTTCGTTTCTCTTCATAGCAAGGGAACAACAACCAGTTTTACCCGTCTTCTGCACTAGCCAGAGGAACTACACAAGGCACCCTATAAACTATAAGGAGCTTTGATTTTTGTGCTAGAAGAAGGTGGGTGAAGGCTGATCACGTGACGAGCTCTAGCCATGGCGGGGTGCGCCATAAAACGCAGAACAGGGGATGGATCCCCCGGAACGGAAAGACAAGAGAGAACGGGAGGCAAAGGGAGGGAAATCGGAGAGGGTGTACGTGGGGTTGGACGAGTGCAGTGCGTTCCAATAGAACGCTAAAAACAACAAGCTGTCAAGTAGCTGGAACCTTACGATTAACTCGGAAGGTTTTTTTATGCGGAGGTTATTGCCGTAGCAATGCCGGCCTCAAGACAAATTATTCAGGGCTAAGGCTCTACAACTGATGTGGTTGAAATGAGTTCACAATAAAATTTTGCATTTAACTTTAGTGCGTCACCAGTGGCTGGAGCGGTATCCTGCTCTTGGTAAGCGCATGCATGTGTGTGCGTGGGCGCGCGCGTGCGTGTGCTTGTGTGTGCGCAAGTAAATCTATCAGTATAAAGCTTAAACTAACGCAGCACTCCTCTCCACTTGCCCCTAGGCTATTCCTCATGGCGCCATCTGGCGGCCTACTTTTCCCACCAGGACGCAATGCTATTTTGGTTTTCCCCTCCTTGGGTGTCATAAACGAAGCATCGCACGTCACACGCACAGCCTCAGTCTATTCGTTATACGCGATTGCTTGTTTGCCGAGTGGCCGCTGTTGCAGGGCGAACTGGTGGCAGAAGAAAGCACAAATAAGAAAGGAAAAGCTTCCGGGGGCCTTTGCTAACAAATCAATATTCGGTGGCGGCAGCCGAGGTATAGCCTGCCGTGTCATAACAACTGGCCAATATTGGAATCTGCCCCTCTCGCAGGACAGCCGCTGCTGTCTGCGATACGTCGACTGGCGGCAAGACTCCAAAGCGTGAAGTATTTCTTCCCGTACGTAGAGCAGAAAACGCCTGCCTCTGGATAACACTTCCGCGCGTTTCCTTCTACAGAGTGTCCCTCTACTGACTTGTTTTCCCAACTTCTGCGGTCTGTCTGCTACTCTTCAGGCGCAGTCTCCATTGGCCTGACGTTTCTAGGAGCCTTAGTCTACCATATCGGTCTCCGCAGTCGAACAAATCTTTCAGACTATGCGGAACAAAAGTGCATAAAAGCACAAACATTTTTTTTTCAGGTATTCGGGTGCACAAAGTCCGACGTTCGGAAGGTTCCGACCCAAAGTACGTCGGTCGCCGATTCTCAGTCCAGGGGGAATGAAGGAGCCGAGGTCAGAGTGGTTCGAATGAAGTGCATTGATAAGGGAGTAAAATAAAAAATAAGAAGATAGATACAGAAGGAGCATTGCAGGAAGACTGGATCATAAAGGATAGCATGGAAGGAAAAAAAAGGCACTTTCCCTTTTCTTTTTGCACTTTCGTTGTCCTAGGAAAAAAACGCCGGAAAAACGAGAGTTGACTCCGAGACACTCGCAGCGCTGTCTTTTTATTTCTTAAGAGGAGAATAATCAAGTGGTTGGCCTTTTATGCGGAGTAAGGAATCAAAAAGTTCGGAGTCAATCTCGTTAGATTTCTTCATTTTTTTACTCACTTCAAGTCGTTCCTTTTTCTCGGCTAGCTCATCTTTGAGCGCCCAGTTTCTCTTCTTTTTCTTACAGTAACAGATTTGCTGAAGCTAAGGCACAAATATCAAGACTGCTTCAATTTTGAAAAGAAAAAAAGTGAAATTGTGAAAGGAATGAACTCGCAGGTTGCAACAACTTGCTACCTTTTCTCCCCTCTGCCCGTGAGTGCTGTATTTTACCGCCGTAATGCAAGAACCCATACTCGTACAATCATGAATTTTCTGGGTTTTTCTTTGCATTTCTGCAGCCTCCGGCTAGGCTTTTCTTTTTAGCCTTCCCCTTTCTTTCGTCTCCTCCACACCCCTTCCCTAGTGTCGAGTAGCAATCCGGGCTCTAAGGCAGGCTCTAAGCCTCTCGGCCTTTCCGCTCGCTTTATTCCTCCTTTTTCTGCTTGTTCTCGCTTTGTAATGCTTCCTCAAATGGTAAGAACACATGTAGGTCCACTTGTTGTAATTTAATTAAAAAAATTGCGGTGGATGTACAGCAGGCTGAGATACTGAAGCCTCTTCTATTCGACAACTAGCTGTATACATATGTACCCACCAATTCGAAAGGTGTGTTTTTCAAATCACTACATTTGGGTGCCAATAAAATGTTTTTTTTATTCTAAATTTTAAATACTACACTCTATTACAATTCTAGTAACAGCGACGGAAGTTGTCTATACACCTTATCACCGCACCCGCGGCTGTTCCTCCGCATGACACAAACAGTCCGTCTGAGAGTATTTTGAGGAGCACAAAAAATGCACGCGCAAAGAAACATTGCAGAAGTTAGTGTTCTTGTGAGAGTACATTTTTAAACTCAAAGTTGGAGAGAAAGTTAGGCTGCCTGACGCATTAAACGAAATCTTTTCTTTAAAGTCGCGCGCTTTGAGGTCACAGTTTCGTTGGTTCGGCGGCGGATACACTGCATACGATGTTGCCGTTCTTTTTCTTGCCCCTGGCTATAGCGCATCCGTCGGGGCGATTATTCCTGAATGCACAAGGTGAATTCAGCGGAGCTGAATTTGCAGAGCGTCACAAAAAAATATTCCCGAGGTACATTGATGGGCACGGCATTGTAGAACAAGCATGTCTATCTTCTCACTTTGAAAAAAATCAAGACAGCTCAAACTAAGACGTAAAATTGAAGGTAGCGATGCTGTCCGCAACCTCCATGACCATCAGAATGGTTTAAGTCCACTGTTACAGCCAATTTGCTGCTTATTCGGTGCCACAGCGACCTTTACTTAACTGTTGCTATAAGCGTGAGCTTCCACCATTTTTTTTTAAGTGATAATCACTGGACATCGCGTGGGAGGGGTGAACGCTATGGCGTGTCCTTCTCGTTCCGCGCAAGTGTTGCCAGAGTTCCGGCGAATGCTGGGGTTTTTTTTTTTTTTGTGCAAATCTTGGCCAATCTCCCTAAGTGGGTATGCTTGGCTTGACAAACGTGCGCAGGGGACGCTGGGCGGTCGCCGCGAAGCACGCGCACACGAACGCTCGGCATTTTTTTGTTTTTTAACTGCCGTATGGTCGCCGCAATCTGCCAACCTCCCTAAGCGGATATGCTTGGCTTGACAAACGTGCGGCGGTCCCCGCCACGCGAGGCTCGCAGACACGTGCGCTCATCATTATCCTGGTTTTTTAACTACCGGGCGGTCGCCGCAATCTTGTCCAATCTCCCTAAGTGGGTGTGCTTGACATGACAAACTTGCGCCGGGGACGCTGGGCAGTTGCCCAGAGGCACGCACGCACGTGCATGCGCTTTGAATTTTCTTGGTATTTTTAACTACGGGCAGGAAAAATTGCTATTTGCTAAACAGCTTCACCACTCAAAAAATGCGTGGAATTGTGATCATTATTTTACACTAAAAAAAATCCCGCATCTGAAAAATATCAGTACTGCTAAGTCTCGATCCCAGGTCGTTCTACACCATAGGCTACTGAGGCCGAACAGCGTTGCTGCTTTAGCAGTTGCTTCAAAACAACAAAATGAGTGTGCCAATCGAAGCAGTGAGACGGCGCTGGGTGCATACAGGATGTTCCCGGGCTTGTACCTATCTGGGAAGGTAATCTCGCATTCACTGTCAAACTTATGGCTGCAAACGTGGGTTTTGTTGGTGCTTAATTTTGTGCCGTGGCAGAATGTTCGCAAAATTACTGGTGTCATGCCGAGGCGACTGCCGGACTAAGTGATAAGTGATTTATCTACCCCCCAGTAGCACCTTCTGTCAAAAAAAATTGACTTTCCTGTGTAAGAGGAGCAGCTTCGAAAACATTTGCGGCTGACGAGTAGGGCTCCTCGACAGTTTTTGCGTTCTAGCTTCGCCTTAGAGGTACAAGGTATTCTACCTCCCTTGTGTCAGAAGTATACTACACCGCTCCGTCTCCCGCCCTGGACGTACTCCCCCTGCTGAATTGTCGCCACGGTACCGGTAATCATCAATAAATCAAGGTTGCCAATTTCAGCTCACAATTACTTCCCCCTGGAGCACATCTGTAACTGCTACCCAAAGCACAAACATATTTACACTGATGCATTTGTGACGACCGCATCGTGTGCTGTGGGAATCTGGGTTCCATCAACGCGGACCGCTATTGCGGCCAGGTTAAGCCACAAAACAACGCCGATGACCGCAGAACTGGCTGTTTTGCGTTCTGCTTTGCAGTACATTCTTGGGCAAGAAGCTCCTGTGTGGGTGATTTTCACAGATCCACGGGCGGCGCTTCAACAACTAGCCTCACATCCGCGGGAACAACTGGCCCAGGATATACACAGTTTGCATACACAGGCTACCAGCTTGCTGCACGACGTGGGGCTAAAGTGGCTACCTAGACATTGTGGGGTGATTGGAAATATGCTGGCCGACCAAACGGCTTGCGCTGCCCACAGCCAGTCTAGCATCATCATATTCATTCCATTCACTCGACTTGACGCCGCGACGCTTGCGTGCTCTGTGGCACGGCAGTTACAAAAATCAATAAAGATGGACAGATCAATAAATTACCAGAATTAATCCCACGTGTACTTTTTGAATGCCGTCTGGCCTTGGAAAACGGGACGAAGGAATCGTTCGCCGCATTCGACTCAACGTCGCTTTCACCAACTTCCTTCTGCACAAGATGCGCACAAGGCGCTCTTTAGGAACGCTTGAAGTGCTCGTGAGAGCATTGAACATGTACTGTGTGTGTGTCCCCATTTCGATGCCCCGTGGATAACCATGAAGACTACTTTGGGACTGACTGCGTGCTGATGCACCACTTAAACTTTGCGAAGTCATCGGGGCATTCAACTACCACAGTGTCACGGACTGCAAGGGCCTTGGTGTCTTTTATCCGTGACTGCGGCGAACAACATTCTGTGAACGTTTGTCTTAACCATACTCCAGTGCGTGCGCTGTGTGTGCGTGCCTGTGTTTGTTAGTGAATATGCGGGTTGTTGTGCCTTCGCAAATATCGTCAATTTTAGCCCTTCTCAAGCTCTCTTCCAGGCTGACTTCTCCGTACAATTAAAGGCATCTCTCCCTCCTGCTCCTCTTCCTCCTCGCGGCACAAATCGGGCTTCTCCGGACGCTTACGCATGCGAAATCGGGCCTTCTTGTATATATAGGCTAAGAAAAATGAAGCTGTTTCTTATAACTTTACAAAGTACAAAAGTTTGCACTGTTGGTGCGTCCCGGTTATGTGCGCTTCTCTTGTTCACGCAGCCGTGCTCAGGCGATGGAATGCCAACTCGCTCACACTACAGCTCTCACCAAGCGATTTTTTATCCTGAGCATCATGATAAGCGCTACCTTAGCCTTGAAACAGTTGCGGAGCTACGCATGACACATTGTGTGTTACCCTTGCGTTTGCTCATGTAGTGCTGGAGAACAACACTTTTCTTCGCCTTTTGCGTTCATTGCCGTTGAACGTAGTCAACGTTGAGCAAGAGCATGCTTCCACACAAAGCGGGAGAGATCCCACATCTCCTGTTTCCCTTCGATCGCCGCAAACCCTTTCCCAGAGTTCGAGAACACCGCCACTAAAGATCATTCTCTCACTCTTTTTTCCTAGCTCCCAAAGCATCCCGAAGCAGGCTGTAGAGGGCGGTTTTATAGACTGATTTCTAATTTCACGCCCTAGCAAAGCGTTTCCCTACTCTCCTCATGACCAGCTTTATTGTTAACAGTACAAAAAAAGGCCAGCTGCGGTTCCGGAACGAGTCCTCACCAACGCAACGCTAAGTGCTCACGTACTACTATTTCGTAAAACACACACACACGCGCACGCACGCACAACAGACGCACACACACACACGCACAGCGAAAAGCAGAAACGGTCGTGGAGAACAAGGGAGCTCCTTCCGCAAATACAAACGTTGGCCTTGCAGCTAAAGGGGGCCTCAGGGAATTAATGTTGAGCGTGCCCGATCCCCTCTACTTTCTCCGTGTACTCGCCACAGGGCCCAGCGTGACTCCGTTGGAGTTATCGCAGCCGAACCAGAGCGGTTAAGCCGGGAAAGTTCGTTGTACTGGCCGCAGCAGGCGGCCAGGACGTGTTTCGCTCGACAGCGCCTACAACGCAGCGCGACAATCTAAACAATGGCTATCGTTTCGACCTGAAACACGGTACGCGAGAGGGCTCTGGGTCGGCGGGAGAAGGAAGGAGAGTGAATAGGGAAGAACAGAACGGTTCCTCAACATCAAGATAATCCAGGCTGGGTTGGTCTTGTTTCCCCCCGAGACGGCCACAACCCAAACACCACGGCTGGGTAAAACGACGGAGAGGTCGATCCAGCGTTTACGCGGTAGAATGAAGTAGAGGCAAAAGCTTAAAAAATGGCAGTGTCCAAAATAGCATGGTGCCAGTACCACCAAAATGCCGTGGAAAAAAGATACAGTAAACGTAAAAAAGAAGTAATTAAATGCATCATGATTACTGCGAACGCAAAAGTGTGATGTCACGTTGAGGGGTAACGCCCTACCGAGAAAGGAACGAAAAAGGGCGAAAACTGAGCTATGCCGTGAAAAACGTTCCCATGGGGATATTTCGTCACAGACGGGCCAATGAGGACGCACCCGAAAAAGGGTCGGAAATTTTGTAACCTTTCCCTATGCATTTGTTATTAACAATGGACTGCTTTTAGTCGTGTCTTTTTTACCTTGCCATGTTCAAGTGATAGCCATGCCTGCCACTTGCGCTGATAAGTCTTGCCTCTTCCACATGAGGCAAGACCACTCAACCTACTCAAATTCTGTCACCACATTAACTTGCACTGCTGACGCGGAGATGGCCTGATTGAGCTCTGATGGCGCGGTTGTACCATCATTGTTGAGTGTGTACATTGGAGCCCGACACAAAATCATTTACTCCTCGTTAAAGACTATTCGCAAGCAATCCTCTGCTATCATTGCCTCAATCTTCTCGGAAGTACTATTTCGAGTGGAGAAGACACTGCCTACAGGTATGCCTACAGGTATGCCTGAAGATATGCCTACAGGTACGCAGAAAGAAGCTCCGCAGGTTACTTTGCTCGCCGCTGCACCCGCATAGATGACGACTAAAAGCATGTACCACTATGTCTATTTTTCCTATTGAGTTGTATTCAAGGGTTGTCCATCATACAGCGTGCGGTGCAGCTATTCAGGCGGTCTCACAGCCTTAGCCCGTCCAAGACACATGACGTCCGCCCAACCGTTGTTTCTCCAATGTATACCCCTCCGCGATCCTTACCCGAAATCTACTGTTACGACATTGCTGATACAACCATGATGCGCGCAGTGTTGAAGCTCTGAGGAACGCGTCTTCGCCCTTAAAAAAACGTCGCAACCACAAGATTAGCGCAGCAGTTTGTGCATAATGAGGGCGTCAGGGTTGAAGCGTGTGTCCGGCAACCTCAAGGCAAAATTCGGATCCGCAGTAGCGTATAGATAGAGCACGATGAACTCATATGCCAGAAAATAGTGCACTTTTTACCTAACTTGCACCGGGGAACGACTTAAACGAGGGCAAATACAATGTGTAAAGAAACCAGGGGAGTGGCAAAAAATTAATGGAATACTTCCCACGAACACATTATTTCTCATCTTGCTTTCGTTCTACTTTATTTTTACCCTTTATAGAAACTTCCCCGGCGAATAATTTCGCTTTAGCGGTATGCGCAATATTAAGAGTAACAAAAGGTCATTTTTGGTTTTGGCAACTCAATAGATTACACACACAGCGTGACGGCGATTTTACAAGCTGTATTTTAGGTTTAGCGAATCAACGTGGCGCAAAAACACGAATACTAAGAAGAGAGATATCTGAAACTCCGTTGATTTCAGTGCGCAGAGGAGATAATAAACGACACTCGACAGAAGCTACTCCCGCAATGGGCCTGTTTTGAACGTGGGAGACGCCGCGTTATTTCTATTTCACCCACCGGGTCTCCATTCATTCTGTGAAACTTCCAGAACGAGAAAAACAGCCAAGACGAGGCAAGACGGATAGCCGCAGACTGTTCAGTAGACGCGGGTAATTTGAATTCCCGTATTCCCCCCGATCCCGGCCGAGAAACAGCTGGTGGGAAGGAATACCGTTACTCCACTGTCATAAAGAGCAATCTTGAAAACGTGTTCATTCCTCTACGAACAGTCGTTAACCCGCATCGCGTTCCAGTGAGCGATGTTCTAGTTGGGAGACGGCGGAACAAAAAATATTCGACGGCGAGTTTCCATGCGTGAATTTCTTGCGCGCGCTATGGTAGGGGGAATGAGAGCGAACGCCATACGAAATATCCAGCCCCTGAAACCACGCAGTACACACGAAGTACGCGTACTAGGCAACCTTTACGGGCGGAAAAACCAGGGAGTAAAACGGAGGCGTATTTCTGGAAACCGAATACGGTAAGTGCCTTATACGGCGCTGACCGGCGGCCCGTATATTATACGTGAGCGTTATCTTGCAACCCTGGGATGTGGGGCTGAAAATAATAAAGGTCCTCCTCCCCACCCATATTTCTATCGGTAGGCAATAAACCTAATGGGAATAATTCTCTTTCGCAGTTTACCCTCGGTGCGATCGAAATGAGCGCGCTGTATCGCACAGCGCGGAGAAAAGCACGGTTGAAATGGAAGACTCGAACTTCGCCCGCCGCCATTCTAGCGGTAACCATATGTACTCTCCCGACACCGGAGTTCAGGCAGATGGGCCAGGAAGGGCGTACGCACGCACACGTACACACTAGGAAAGAGGTGGTTCCTTCCTAATGAAAGCAAAGGAAAAGCGCCGAGACGATGAAGATATGAAAACTTCGCTCCGAGGATTTGTACCTTCTTCATGGAAGAGAGAACTAGTAGATAAAAAGGTATAGGTGAGAGTGCAGAGGTGAACGCACTTTATGTACACGCAGGTTTCGAAGCTGCTCTTCTCTTTACTCTCATTTTTCTTACTGGCGTCTCCGTTACACACACAGTTCTACTCACTTTCTTTTATATCTGTTTAAAGCGAGGGCGATAGCTAAGAATACGAACAGCAGATGAGGAGCGATTCGTATGACGCGAGGTGCGAGGATCCCTACGATCAAACTACTTCGAGAGCAGAAAAAAAAGGAAGCGCCTGCGCGTATGCGTGCGCGCAGTGTGCGTCTGTGTGTGTATGTGTGTGTGTGCGTGTGTGTTGTGTGTGTTGCGTTGTGTGTGCGTGCGTGGGTGTGTGTGGTGTGTTGTGTGTGTGTGGCGTGCGTGGTGTGTGTGTGCGTGTGCGTGGTGTGTTCGTGGTGGTCTTTGCGTCTGTTTGTGTGTGCGCGTGTCTGTTGTGGTGCAGCTTGTACTGCAATGTGTGTTTGTGTGTGTGCGTGCGTCGGCGCACGCACTCAGGAATTTTTGTTTTGTCGCGCCCGCCTTAGGCTTATTCCTTCCCACGCTCTGCCTATAATTGCGAGCAAGAACATGACAAGGGTCCTCCACTTGACTTCCACGCCCGAAGGACTCTTCCCTGGATGGGATCAATAGTCACGCCACGGCAGCAGCCGATGTTTTCTGCTTAAATGGAACCAAACGCGGTCGAAGCGTCCATACAACGCAGTGGCATGCATGCGAAGCGACCGCATGGCTCAGGCGAACAAGGGGAGTCTGCGAGAGCAGGAGGTACGATCCGCACATTCGTGAATAACAAGGAATCACTTAGTGCTCGGCTCACAGCCCCGTCCATCATTCCGGCCGCTTGACAGGCTGCCTTTCACGCCAGGCGAGACTAGACGAGAGAAGCAGTAGAGTGAACGATGCAAGGTCGACTCTCAGGTCTTTCTTTTGTAATTTCATACCCTCTGGGCAGAATAAATGCCTTCAATAAACCCTGCGCCCGAGGAGCATTGGTTCTTATGTATAAAGCTGCTATGCGCGCCTACAGTAAACGTGAAATGCATACCAATATCACCCAGTCTCTTGGATCTTGGAGTTTCTAAAACAACAGACTCGAGGCGGCCCCCGGGCAGAGTTAGGAATAAGAGCAATAAGGCATGATCAGAGGGTAGAAAGTGAACTCACCGGAAGTGAAAAATTTCAAAGAATAATCAACAAAATTCATACCCAGCTTTCTAGCTCAAAATTCCGACCTCTCAAGAACACAGCCAAACAACTTCAGGAAAGTGATATTCGGCACAAAGCAGACGTCAACGTGAAGATGAAAACACCAAAAAAAATTTCCAGGATTCTGAATATTTTTTTGCGTAACTCGCCATCAAATCTTACTCCCCATGCGTTTCTATGGGATAATTTCCATGGCTCAGGAACCTAGTCGTACAACGTGCAAGACTTGACATTGTGCGCGAAGCAAGTTTTCACCCCCAATATTAGCTGCGCAAAATAATATTACATTTCGCTAAAAAACTACAAAGTAATCACTGTTGAAAGGGCTGCCATGAGCGGGAAAGCTGCACATGTATATGGCTTAGGGACCATCTTCTGGCATAAAAATTTACTCATGACTCTCTGCCTTCATTATTTATTTTTTGCGATAGGGTGACTTTTGGTATTTGTAAAGGCCACAACGGCTGCGTTTGAACTAAAGCCCTGTGCAACCGCGTTTTTTATGTGCTCATTCTTTTGTATATTCGTATGCCTAACTGCTTGGCATTCGTGCTTCGATATGTACTAAACATTTCAAACAAACCAACCAATAAATAAATAAATAAATAAATAAATAAATAAATAAATAAATAAATAAATAAATAAATAAATAAATAAATAAATAAATAAATAAATAAATAAATAAACTTTGAAGGAAACAAAGAAAGAACCACCAGCGTTGACTTGTTTTCTTAATATCGAAGTGAATGTCAGGCAAAAACTGGCGAGGCGTGGATTACAAATAGCGAGCGAAGTCACGAGGAGACCGGAGTACCCTATAGAAACGCTACAGGTCACTGGTTACGTATTACGATAATGGCGATAATGACCCAATTAGATAGTTTTTGTCGACACAAAAATAAAAAGTTTTTGTGCAAATGTACTGACGGCGCCCACCCGGTACCGCGACAAGGTCACGAGTTAGAAAAAAAAAGCAAGCATTGTGACTGACTTGGTTATGACTGCCGAGAATAAGCGGCGGACATTCGTCCACGCGGACGGTGCGAGGCAAGACGTTCACTGCACCGTAACACCAGTCGACAAAGTTCAGTGAAGCGCCGCACGAATTCGGCCTCTCGTAAGGCGCGTTGGCCCTCGAGCGTCGGCTACTATCACGACGGTGACGACTACGTTCGCGCACCAGTGATCCGCCTGAAATTCGAGCAGCCGACTGCATTTAAAGCGTCGACTTGGAAAGCAAAATCGATTTGGCCGCTGGACCGTATGTGGAACCTTGTGCACGCGCGAGTAGGGACATCGAAGGCAGTTCCAGTAGTAAGTTTGATTTTTAAAAGAAAATAAGACAAACCGGCAAGGATTAGCATAGCTAAAATAGCACGTGATGAGAGAGATACAAAAACTTCAATCTCAAGAGTTCACCGGTGTCAGTGAAGGGGCAATGAAATGGGATCGCCAGATGGACCTAGACAGCCCACATGGACGCCTCGTCGGAATTCTGCGCGACAGCCGGAGACAGCTTAACTCGTTCTGATATATATATCCTCTGTTAGTAGGCCTACAATCGTCGTTGTAACACTGCTTTGCAGTCACAAATTCCAGGAAATGACAAAATGTAGGTTGCAATGGAGTTGGTTTTTGTGATCGAATGTAAATGGTGGCCTGGGAATGATGGAAGTTCGTGCATCCGCAACGACATGTGAATGTACACCTGACTGGAGCCTTGACATTTTTAGGTACTCATTACAACAAGACCGCCTATGTGATCTCAGTGGTGAATAATGAACTTGACACGATAGAAACAGCCACAATCCCCACCACGGACACCAGCTTGGCCGAGGACGCAGCAATAGCAATGGCAGCCATCACGGCACAGAGCGACGACCTGACCATTGTTGTGGATTCACAGAAGGCCTGTAACTTCCTTCTCCAGTAGCCCTCCATATTCTCCAGGAGGCGACTCGCCTACTTGACCTCTGCATTGCCTGGGCACCAAGTCACTCAGGCATCGTTGGCAATGAGGCGTTCCATACCTCAGCCCAAGAAGCAATACACTAGACCACATACAGACAACCACAACCCCATCCCAATCACTCCCAAGTCATATTTTTCCATTACTAGCCCGCCACTGTTTCCTTCCCCATAAACAACTAAAAAATAGGAAGGAACCGTTTTTATTAACGCCATTCTTTACCCTCCCCCAATTTTCAGAAATAAATGTTCTCTGTATCTCTCATTCTTCGCCGGATACAAACTAACACCTTCCCCACAACACGACTTTGCACAAAATATTCCCGACCCAGCATTCGCCGGGAAGCCCACTTAAGTCACCTTATACCACACAGTGTGGGGGCAGACAACCCTCCACAATCCCACAATCAGAACAGATGAGTACCAATCCTCATCTTCAACACACGATTATTAAACATAATTCAAACTTAGCAAAACTACATTCGGACCAGTAAGTGCGGAGGTTATCGCAAAAGGTGCTTCGTTCAGTCACCGGCGGTCATATGCTCCAACGCGTTCCCTATCTAATCTCAGTGTGTCATTGCCACACTGAGCTCGCGTGATAGTTACGTAGCTTCGTGCTATGACACGTGTAGCTATTACAGACCATGATTAGTTGTTTTTCACTTGCGAGCATATCCGCTTTTACGAAGCACCTCTGAAAACATCGCAAATACTCATGGCATGCAAAGGACGGGGGTGCCTGAACGTACCACGGTTGCTTTGTGTCAGACTTGAGTGCTTTTGATTGTACAAGCCTGCCTTGAAAAGCCGCGAGAAAAATCTTGTCACATGCATCCAAACAAGCAATATTATTGTGGCTGAACAACAAACGAAATTGGGTTGATGCGGCAGATGTTTAAGCGAGTCGTCACCCATGTAAATGATGTGTTAGGTGAGGACAGCGAGCTTCTCAGGGGCACGCAGTGTATACACATCGACAAAAAAAAAAAAAACTACGCGAAATCACAGCAGGGAGTGCCAGGACGGTCTGCACTCCTTTCTGGTGATCGCTGCACAATTCTGTAGTCGCTGGCTTCATATTATTAAGCTAACAATAATCAAATTATTGGTTATTCTTCTTTCCCTGAAATTTCAAAGCCCGACTCAGTTTGAGTGAAAGCTCCGAAAACTCGTGTTTTGGCACTTGCACCAAGCTGGAGCGGAACATTTGATACATAGGTGGCGAGTGCCGCGGTACATGTCGCGAAAAACGCGCCCACGCCACCTTTTTCTACTTACTCTCTCTCCGGCCTATTGGGACGGCCGGAGCAAAACGTGCGCTGGGTGACCTTGGAGGTCATGCTCTGGCTATATTGGACGTAAGCATTTCAATTGAATGGGTGATTGTGTATGCCGGGTACATGGCAGCGTATTTGTGCACATGGACGCGTGCCTATATGTACACGTATGCGAGTGTATTGTTATGCATACATATTTGTCATGCATGTTTCTCAGATGTTTGTCATGCATACATGTTTTTCACAAGGTTTGTCATATACAAATATCATTAATAGTCGTGTGTCACAAGCTTAGAGCTACTAAACCCTTTGAGCCGTAATTGGTTGAACTGTGCTTATTCACGCAGTAGCTCGCTGCGCTCCCGCTTTGCTAATGGCAAGATAAATCCAGCCAAACTTTCTCCGCATACCTTTAACTCCTCTCCAACGTGTTTTTTTTTTTTCACCCATGCTTGTGGAGTTGCGACGGAAGAGTTTTTTGCGCGCACAGCTCCGCTTTCGCCCAGCCATATGAAGCTTTGCTTCAAAAATATTTCTAAGGGCTGGCTTATTGTGAGCCGACTACTCCAGCTGTTAATGATTCAGCGCCCCGCTACCCTGTGAGCGCGGGTTACAAGTTAGCGTAGTGTGGGGAAGCTCTGCCGTGCTTTGCCGGAAAGCCCGCCTTCCTCGAACATGTAGAGACAAGCACCCACCGCGCGGGCCCCACCAGCGGTGACTCTGCAACACACAAAACACTCTGCAAACTCTGCAAAACCATAAAACAAACTGTTCTAGCAGAGGAATGCAGAGACTTGAAACTGCCAGCGGACGCCGCTCGCCGAGATCTCTTCTCCCCCTTCTCTCACTCAATGTGCGCCGCTACCGCCGGCTCTCACGAACCTGGAAAGAGTGGTCCTGTGTGCCTGTACTGTGTTCGGTCCGTGTGCAAAGCACTGGGAAAACAGTTGGACCGTTATCGTTTCGGGTTATGAATACGCGATTCCACCCAGCGTATTATTCATTCGATTGACAGTGTCGGATCCCGCTGTCCTTCTGTTCGAGTCATGCTGTAAGCTCGACCGGAAGGGTGCTGTTCCTGCATCGTCGCTGTTCATCTCTTGCCATGCAGTAGACCAGCAAAGTTTTGCCTTCGGCTTTGTGTTGTCAACACCACTGCAGCTGGTTCGGCTCGCCGCTCGTACAGCTTTTCATGACGGAGGCGACGGAGCTCGGGCTCGGTTCGGGTACACCCTTTGCAAATGTAACACAGCCGAATCATTCGGGGAAAAGGAAAGAAGTGACAAAAAGCACACAAACTCACGAGAATGATAGGAGAGATGGAAAGAACAAGAGCAACTTATTCTTCACTTCCCGTCCTTGAAAACAAGTGCAAACGCAACCGTTACTATTTGCGGTGGCAAATTCGGCCGCAGCCGTGCGCGAATTAAAGGGAGTGTTCAAGTCCACAGGCCCCTACTTGCAGAAACGCCTCCAACCGAGTGACTGCGGCTCATGTCAAACAAAAAGAACGGGTGCACGAAGGATACGATAGCTGTAATTCTTACCCTACGATCTTAACCAAATTGCTGCCTTCTGGCACACATTATAAAGAATAGGAAGAAAGAGAAATGGGCAGCCTGGACTGCACAGCTCTTTGTTTCTCCCCTCTCCGGGCTTCACGGCTGGAAAACAACGAGGAAGCGGGTTGGTGAAGCTCCTGTTCCGGCGCATGGCCCGCGTTCTGCGCTATCGTTGCCGCGCACATTAGGGTTGGCTCTGGCGTACTTCGCCCACAAAACTCGGGGAGGGAAGATTATGACGGAGGCGGAACCACTAGCGGCGCGATTAAAAGAATCAGGGAGAGAAGCCTCGTCTGCGCTTTCCTTGGTTCGCCGCCGGAGCAGCCTGAACTATCGCGGAAGCTAAACCACACCAGCGATATGCAAGCACCGTAAGGAAGGAAAGAACGATGAACGGGATATACAAAGGCTTGTGTGGGAGCTAGTTAGCACAGTCTTGACTTGAAATTTAGCGTGCGCTGCATACGTTGAGACGTGAAAGGTCCGGTGGCCTATAAGCACAAGCGCAAACCGATATCCTGTTTAATCTGTTTTGCAATGATTGCACCACTGCGAGCCGGCCTAGTTTGAAGGCCTAAACCTTCAAAATTATTGCACCATACACTACCCTCTCGCATGCCTTTAACCACCAACACTTTCAATAAACAAGTTGCAAGTTTGGGCACCAACGTAAGGTTTGTCTGTTCCACTTTCCCTGTCACTCGTTTAAGTATCCAGCGCACCCTAAATTTTCACTGAACAACGAATATTTTCCCTTGATTTAAAGCATTATGCATTGTGGGTAAAACGCCATATTGTCTTCTTTCTGTGCAGATGGTCGGCGCAAGTCACAGCAGTCGCCGCGATTAGCGCGCATCTTATTTCTTTTTCTAGTCCTTGCCACCAGCAGCAGCACCCCAAATGCCGCAGTGCATTGATGTCCATAGTGCTGCCCTTCGACCAAAAGTGAGCGATGCCGGGTGTTATAAGAGACCAAAATCGCGTTGTGCTTTCTCAAGCCCGTGCGCTTCGCGAAGACGGTAATATATACATGCGTGTAGCCGTGGCCGCGCGCTGACGGCGTGCACCATCCTGACATCCTTTACCTTTATGTGCTTTTTTTTTTTCAAAACAAATTTAATCCCCCCTTAAGCGGGTAAACTTTCACAAATGACTTGAATGCTACAGTTATCTCGCGAGTGGATGGGTTCGCTCACCGAGCCTTAAGCAAGTCTCCGCAGGCACTGTTATTACCGTTACAAAGATAAACAAAGCATTACTCGTCTCTGCACGTTATAACGTGGCGGGCATGTCCAGACTGCACGCGCCGGCAAAGAAAGGGCACTACTCTATTCCATGCCGTTTTCTAAACATGTTCTCATTGATGATGCTGTGTTAATGTACTCACAATTTTGTATATTCGCATGCCCATCCTCGGACTGCTAAATATAAATAAATAAATAAATAAATAAATAAATAAATAAATAAATAAATAAATAAATAAATAAATAAATAAATAAATAAATAAATAAATAAATAAATAAATAAATAAATAAATAGTGCAAGTGCAGTTGCCCATGGGGAAACTATAAGCAGAGTCCGGTAGCCGCGACAGGCGCTTCGCCAATTCTGATGATTAAAAGTCTATTCCGGCGATAAGTCTATCCTCACGTCATCGAGGACCCTAATTCTCGCCGTCCTACAAAGCAGCCGTTTGTATCGCGCTGCCAGGCCGCTCAGTTCTCAAGATGTCTCGCGGGCCGTGCCATTGCAGCAACGGGAGCAGTTGACAGAGGCCCAAAACCGATATACGTCGATTGCAGGCGGTCCTTGGTGAAGGATCTTCATTCGCCTGTTTGGGTAGCTTCGACAGGCTATACTTCTGTCTGTCAAGGTGTGGGCGATCGCGAGAGTGATGGTGGCTTCTTCTGCTTGGGAGGTGTTGATGTTGGTAGGACCGATACTTGCGGTGTTTTGGGTTAGTGTAGTCACGACAGCTGTCCCAATATTCATGCGAGCGTAACCTGAAGCGTCCGTGCACACGTTAGTAAAGGTCTCTCGTCGTCTCTCGCATCAACTGTAGCATCCCGCATGCGCCACTCTCCAGAAGCGGCGTCAACGAACTCGACGCATTTATTCGGAAAGGGTGTATGCAAGCTCTGTGTATACCCATCACCCAGACAGTCTCCACAAACTCGGCATACATACCTCGGAAGAAGAGCCCATGGAAGCTAGCCCTTCTGGTGAACCATCAGCATCCCCCATTGCCCTCAAGAACACGACACAAATTACTTACTCGCCGAGGATAAAATTTCTGAAGAGAACAGGGTTGTAATTGCGCCGCAGCCATAGCCACAAATGTCGGGCAAATCAACCTTGCGGTCCTCATCCGTCGCAATACGCGCCTACAATCACTGAAACAACTCAACAGAGTGAGGTGCGCGAACAAAGCTGTGTACATCTAGATAAGGGGGTGGGGCATAGGTCAAACACGGGCGATAATGACAAATTATGCAGTAGAGGCCAATCCGCAGAAGAAAAAAAACGTCGTCACTGGAAAGGTCACTAAAAAGACAGAAAGGTTGAAGAACAGGGTATTGGTTAAAAATTGTTCTTCCTAAATGCAAAAAAAAAAAAAAGTAGCTATGAGTTCATCGGGCCGCGAAAAATTCCTGTCCCTGAGAATCCTGGCGACTTGAATGCAAACTTTTATGCGAAGGCGTACATAAACAACAGGGCATGAAACATTTAATGAACTCGTTTTCGTAGCACTAATCGCGGAGCTGTGGTTTGCTACGGACGCAACAATGGGTACTTGGGAAAATCCATTGCTTCCTGGTGCCTACGTGATTCGCAACGCGCTAGAAAGGCGGTTCACACACCGCCATGCTTGCAATAAAAGCTCATTAAAAACCGCAACTCCGTTTTCCCGGCCGAGATTTTCCGCAGGTGCGAAGCTCGCGAAACTGCGCGAGGTTTCCGGTTGCGTGCTTTTATAATAGGGCACTCAGTTCCCCGTGAACGTCATGGTTCCCATCTAGCTTAACGAGAACGAGGTGGAGGCTTCTCCTAAGCCGGGCTAAACTGCAATCTCTAAATTTTTAAATGAGAGGAATAACCGACGATGTTTTCATTAAGGCTGAAGCCCGCATTTATGGTATTACACCTCTTGCTAGCTGGATTTCGTTGCAGCCTCAATTATTTAATCATATTGCGGCTGAAAATACAAATGCGAAAGCTGACTCGGAATTTCACCGGTCTGACTTCGCGCGACAATAATTTTAACGGGCTCATATTCTACCGAAATCCTTAACTATTTTCGGTATCCCCGCTTAAATAAACTAGTAGCGGAAAGCGCTTGCACGGACCGGTGACCGGCCATCGAATGCGTTCTCGACAAGCGAAATTATGAGACTGACGTTGACGATGATGCTGGTGATATTTGTGATGATAATGATTACGCCGACGACGACAATTGTTATGATGTTGATTATGATGGTGGTGGATGTGGCGGCGGTGGTGTGGCGGTGGAGGTAATAGTGACTAACAGATTGTCTGTAAAACTAAGTCCTAAACCTCTTTGCAGAAAATGCTTTTTTTTTTTTTTTCATTTTCGAGGGTACGAACGATTTTATTTACATTGATCTTAACGGCACCAACTTCTCATTCATTTTTCTTACGACCAATGAAACCCTCTTTCCGCATCCTCCATGGCGCCTTAGGTAAATCTCCAATGAAAAAGAAAGCTACTAGTTTTTTCTTGTTTTTTTTCTAAATTTAAAGCTCCGTGCTGTAGGGATTGGGTGTATGGGCGCGGCTAGGTTCACTTGTCGAGAATCTTCCTTACTGCTCTTCCCACTGATGCCAGTTCGCAAGTGCGCGCGCGCATTGTTAGAGCGCGCAAAACACTTTCGGACCTGAATTAACTCTGTCACGGGCTATTACCAACGTGCACACCTAAAATTGTAATGAGCTGAAATCACCTGGAACAACTGCGACGCCGATCCCGCGGTAGTCATAGGAGAAGAAAGGAACGCCGACCCTACAAAGTTTGTTAGGCGAAGGCCACAGTCTTTTCCTCGTTGGTTCCGTGGGAGTCGGCGTTGCTGTCCTGTACAGCAGGCAGCCTTGCGATGATAGGCAGCGAGCATTCTCGCCTGAGCCAACTTCGCGGTGCCACTGAGCAGACCTCAAACCGCGAGGGATGAGGAGCACTAGAAGCAATGCAATCGCGGAAATGCTAGGACACAGTTTGCTGCCAAGAACCTGTAATTAATTTAGCACTGGCCCGGGAACTCGCGATTATTTAAACCCACTTTCGGCACTCCTTCTGAGACTGTCCGTTATACAGCCTCAAACGAACGTCTTCAAACAGTAAGTCAAAGTAGCTGCCCACAGAAGTTTCTCCGACAGTGCCAAGGTTAGAACTCCGATCTCGCGCATTTCGTTACAGGTAATGCTTAGCGCCCGAACCACAGACAGCAATCGATTCCCGTACACATGTCTACCGAGATACCCCGTGGATTACTTCTAGCGTCTAAAAACGCAGGCTTTTATGTATTGTGGATGTCTTGGAGTAGCATCTCAGGAACACTTCAAAGCTGACGTAAGCATTCGGAGCATAGGAAACGAAGTTTTCTCTGCTAATGCATCAAAAGTGAGAGTTTTCTAAGGGGTGGGAAGTGAAGATAGAAGACGGAGGTGGAGCCGCATTGATGTGTCGGCAAATGCTCATCACCAAACGAACGCCTAGCGCGCCGGTAACGTGTAAAACGTGATTGTCAAGACTATTTCCCTGTAAATTAACGAAATTAACGAAATGCCGCAGTGAAAACAGGGCAATCAATTAGGGGTAAAAGTGAAAACAAGCTAGGAATGATCAATGTCACATGCTGCTGCCTACGCACTGCTGTGTATCCTGCACCCCTTTTGTCTCAATCACACCTGTAACCTTCCTACGAACGCCCCTCATCTCGCACAGGCGTGCCGCAATTAGTGACGGCCTCAATAAGGCGCGGATATCCGCCGCTATACGGCTTTTTGCCGCGGCCAAGCCAAGCCAAAGGCAAAAGCGCTCCGCCATCCTCCTCCCAATACAGAATGAGGGTCCGGCTCGCCCACTTGCGGTTGAATCAATTCTCGCCACTAGCGCGGATGTCCAACGAGCCTGGGCATAGAATGAGGCGTACTCAGCGCCGCGGGCGCAGTGGCCGACAGACCTATTTGAGGTCGGCCCAAAACAATGGCCGGGGCCGTCGCTTCTTGCAACGGAACGTTCTTTCTCCATCACTGGTCTCTTCGCTCGTGCCTAACTCGGCTCGCGAAAAGCGAAGGACGGTGTTTCCGATGTCTGCAACACTGTCGAACGCAGACAGGGAGCCAGAAAGCTGGATGCGAAGTATGAGCCGGCGCAGCGGTATCACAAACGCGGAAGCTATGTCAAACGTTCCGTGGATATATAGGTGGTGGGTTGCGCCAGTTTGGACCCGCCACTTGTGTTTCGAGTAATGCGCGGCGAATAGCGTACAGTCACGAACAAATCAAACGAGAACACGAAAATACGGACCAGACCACCCAAAATTAAAGAATATGGATAGTGGAGATAAAATAATCGCTCGCTGGTAGTATATCTGAAAAGGCACATTCTTAGTCTTTATTACAGTAATAAAGCCACGTGTCAATTTTACTTGCACTGAAAGAGATCGCGCTATTTGTGTGTTGTGTTTCATATTTTCGTGCTCGCGTTTCATTTGTTAATGACTGCATATGCATGGGGCTCTTTAGTCTAAAGCTTTATCACTCATCAAACGCGAATAGAAGACGTCGTCACCGTCGTCAACACGAATAGAACTAAAATTGCCGCCGCTGTAAACAGAAATTAGATAAAAATTACGTTGGGTTCGTTTGGGACTTGAACCGGGTCCCTAGAGCAGGAGCGTTATCGCTGCGCTAACTCAGCAATCTGCCAGGAGGGCGAGGAGGGGACAAGAGATAGCCTGGTGCGTGCGGAGTGACAGATGAACGTGACGTCACGAGAGTAGAACAGGTGCACACTAGCCACGGAGAGCTCCGATTCGCGGGACGTTATCACGAGAGCTGTGGCCCGGCTGCTCGTCAAACTAATTTTGCGCCGAAAGACGAAGAAACGAAGCACGAATACGAAGAAACGAAAGAGACGAAAGACGAAGAAACGAAAGAGACGAAAACACGATGTAGCAGTAAACCTGACGGGTGCTAGCGCCCGTCCATTTTAAGTGTTGTGGTTTTGTATCCAGGTTCTTCCGCGCTTTTTACCATCTCGAAGTTCTATTACTAACTAGCCCCAACTTTTCTGCGTTGAGTATTCCTGAAATTTCCGGTCTCTACGTCCAGCAGCTTAGGCTGGGCTATGATGAGTCAGTCAGAGTCCGTCCGTCCGTATTAAATATGAATTCGAATGCCAGGTTACACTAACTTCAGGAACTTTCGAAATTAGCCGTACGGACTAAGCGCCTGAAAATTCGGGCCCTGCATTGGCCGCCGTACTGGTATAAGTCTCCAGCGAGAAGCAGGCTTATCAAGTTATCAGGCTCCAGATCTCCGCCCGCAGCAACATGTCAGTAGAATCACGCCTGCATCAGAAACAATGATAAGCTACACACATTATTGCAAAGGCCTTGCTTCTAATGATCCTGTAACGCTGGTGGAGCAACTATTGAGGTCAGAGGTTTTAGGATTTATGGGCAGGCACTCGGCTGGAAAGCAGTACAGAAAAGAGCCGGTTTCACGACCATGTCGTTTAATTGTGGCGGTAATAGCGAGTGCTTTGCGAAATTAACCGTATTTCATATTTATGATTTGCTTCGGAGGAGCGACTGCACGACAACTGAAACCGAACGGCCTAATAGGTGGTCTGCCTTTTTTCACGTTTTGGTTGAACACATCCCTATTATTACTATACACTACACACTTTTCACATCCAGACCTTCAGCTGTTCAGAAAACTCCAGCTACGCGCCACATGCCTGAGAGAAGAATGTGTGTGCTGCGAGCGTGTGTCTGTTTGTGTGTCCGTGTGTGCGATCGATAAGGGATGCATTAACGGCCACTCATCAAGAAGCTGGGCTTTCTGTTTCCTTCCTGGAAAATTAACGTAGTTTCACGCCTGAAAGAAGACGATGTAATCGAAACTAGTGAGAGAAAACATTTATTTTATTAAACGAATAGCACTAGTCTGGTATCTAGTCATCATTGTTAACCATGTGGCTTCTTGTCCGAGGGCCCAGAAGTTTTGACAGGAAGGCATGGCCATTTTGTTACAGCGAAACAGTAGGTGGGGCGTTGTAAGAAGATTTTCCTGTTGTTGTTCGTCAACATAATGTGCATTGCGGCTAAGCCACCTTCACAACGAAAGCTTTGTAACTCGTGTTCTGTTGCGAATACCTGAGAATAATTGTGAAAACTGGCCACGAACGGGATGAAAGAACTACAGCAAGACAAAGTGCTTAGATTTGTTGTATTTCACCCTTCCTGTACCCCTCGTGCGCAGTTTTCACAAGTTTGAGTGATGTATCAACCAGAGGTCGGCGGACTCGCTCATGACTTCACTCACTCAAACTCATCTGGGCTCAAACTCACGCGTGAGTTTCAGTTTGAGTGAGCGTGAGGCTATTGTGGCATCGTGACTTTGAGCCCAAGTGATCCCCCACTGAGTTTCGGTACGCGTGAGCCCCAGTGATTTCTGAGTCATTTTGAGCTCTGAGTCCGAGTGAGTTCCGAGTCCATTTTGAGTTCTGAGCCCAAGTGAGTTCTGAGTTCATTTGAGTTCTGAGCCTCAGTAAGTTCTGAGTCCATTTGAGTTCTGAGTGCGTATTCAGTTGTGAGCCCGAGTGAGTTCTGAGTTTTGCGCTCGCAGTGAGTTTAAGTTTGAATGAACGTAGATGAGTTGTTCAGCAATGAGTGTGAGAGGTAAGTCAAAAAATAAATTTGTGAATGAGTTTGAGTGAGCAGGTTCAAGTTTGCCGAGGTATGCTACCAACCCAAATACCCACTTTATTGCCAATGTTCCATGTTAGACCGCTAAGACGACCGTATAACTGTGTCGAGATTAACGTTTTGCTTATAATTAGTTAATTTACAGTGGGGGGGGGGGGGGGGGTAAACATTATGGACTCCACGCCTGCCGTCAGTACATGGAGTCAACGTGAAAATATCGTAACAGAAAGCGGAATTGACTTGTGGTTTACAGCAGGCATTCTAAAACACGTTTTACGACGTTTGAATGCTAAGACGACTGAGTAATCATGGTGAGATTCTTTCTAGTCGGTACCACATATTGTTTGCAGTGGCGTTCCTCATACGAATAGCATAACTCCAGCGCTTCCGAAGCCGTCACCAGGCCAGGTACAATATCTGTGAAGCGGCTGGTAAGAGCCCCATTTTTGTCCGCAGGAATAAAAGTAAATCGTACCAAATTTCATCATAAAAACTTCGCACAATTTTATTGTAGGAGGTTTTATTGTGTTCCATTTAACACACATAAATAATGGGTGCTTTGTGTGTTTTAATGTTGCCTGTGTGGCAACGGTAGGTGTCTGAGCAAACACATCTGAAAGCGCTGAATGAACTTAAAGCTAAACTAAGCGTTTGGGGAGTTGTTTCATATCTGAAAACTTAATAAGGCACAAAAACAGAGGACACAAGCAAAGCAGACATGAAAAGCGCCAAGTCTCAGCAGCTGGGTTTATTGAACTCTCAACATTCATACAAGAAAACACACACAAAAAAATTACACAATCACGGAACTGATTAGGGCGCGCTCTTGCGTGTGCCTTGTGATAGGTTTTCTCACGAAAGTCGCTCTGCTAGGCTGATGCGGTATTCTTCTACATGTTCTCGTACTGGCTTACCCTTATGACACCTAAGCACTTTAGTTTGATTAAACACTGGGTTAGAGGCACGTTTTTGGTAAGAATGAAAACATTGGCCCTTGCAGAATGTTTTATTTAGGCAAAATGCTACCTCAATCTGACATTAAATCACCACCCCATCTGACGTCCGTACACGAACTTGTAACCATTTGATTTTGAACATCACTATTAAGCCGTAGAAACATATCCGTGCCCCAAGATAAAAAATCTCTCAAAGCAATCCGATTATTTGTTACCAGGTTGGGACGAATTGGTGACAGAACCGCAGGGGCAAGATTTGGTCCCGTCCTGTTAATATATAAATTTCATCTTATTTTATCTTATGTGCGGAGCCAACTTGGTGGGAGCTTTCTGCATTTGAGACGTTGCGGCGCCACAGTGAATCACGTAAAAAGAACATGGAATATATTTTACCGACTTTTCACGGGATTATAACATGAGGGCAAACGTTAATCGTACGTCTCGAGATAACGGGAGCCATCAGACCAAAGGTAAGAGAGAAGAAGTAATAGACAGAGCTCGTGCAAATATAAGTCAGTGTAAATAGGAGGTCACTTAACTTACTTGGGCCTTTACAGTGCACTAAAGACGAACTCACTGAGCGGTTTAGATGCCTTTAATGAAGATATGCACTCTTGATGGGATGAAAGGCTCTCGTACACCGACAATGGCTTTTGGGGGCTGGCAGACATCGCTCAGTGCAAGTTACAAACTCTTTGGAGTGATTCTCAGCGGCTATGCGGGCGTGTGTGGTGACGGAATCCCCGCAGAGACTTTGGATAGGACCATTCAGCGTAGGCACTGGCAGTCCCATCACCTGCTGGCTGCGACGCCTGCCTCTCAATCGCACTAACGACGCAAGGATTCGTGCTGGTACGCGTACCAGGAAGCCCGAGACGCACTCCATGGCATGGTACGCACAGGCCAGTTGACGTCTTCACGAAAAGGTCATCTCAGGCAACGAGGCAGTTGCCGGTGGAAGGACCACATTGCTGGCACCAACGGTGGACACGCAGGAGGCGCAGGGCGTGGCCACAGCGGCCTATCCACCACATGCCAGGCAAGATGCTGTAGTAGATGGCAGGGATAAGAGAGATGTACGGGACCGCCGCTCCCACTCTTTGCACCGCGCCTGCGTTTGGTCCCGTCTCCCGAGGCAGCGCCTACGCCACCAGTGACGTCGTCCGTCCCGGAGAGCGAGAAATCGATTCGGGACGCTGCACCCGTATCAGAGACCCACTTCGGCTCACATTATGCCCTCCCGGAAGAGCGTTGTTTCAGTAATTTTACAAAGAACAGCGTTATGCACGGTACAGAGGGCATGAGTATAAGTGCCCATGTGTTTAGCGCGCATTGGGTTCACGTGCTTGCAGGCCAAGGGGGCACGTTACGTAGCACAGAAACTGCCAGTGGTTTCTCGCCGAACAGTTATGGAAGAGGAGGGCTCGGGCTGGCTCTGACCGGTTGCTGCCTTTTGTGTGAGTGTGGGTCGTGTGTGTGTCCACCCATGGCGTTGTGGTCACGCAGTGGCTGCACTGGTGAACGTGTCCGATATAATGCCAACAATTCCTTTGTGTTCTTCTGCCAATGTATTCGGCTTTCGTGCTCGCTCGCAGCGTATACGTACAGGGCAACAGACTTGGAGACTGTAAACTTCAGTGTAAGGGAATGGATGTACCCTTGAAACAGCTTTTTACTGTCCTTAGTGTGAAGATTTCCGTGAATTCGCGAGCATCTTCAGCCCCTGAACCAAGCGCCGAAATTGACCATCATACTTCTACGCAGTATTCGGTACACTTCGGACAACTGGGAGGACTGTACATCAAATCGCAAACACAAACTCACCCGTTGGAAGAACGCAACATGGAAGGCGCTCTGCTTCGGACAATTTCCTTGAGTTCGTACGCTTTAGAGCACCTGGGTGTTGATAATTTTGGGGGGACTCAAACTCCTGGAGCTCGCCCTAGCGATAAATCCTGTGGTGGGAGCGGCGTAACGCGGTAAAAACTAGAAATTAATAATCTATAAGTTACACACGTTCTTCATTTCGTTTTGGTGGGGAAGTGGACGTATAGGGGGAAATAGTGCTATGAAAGACATCTTCGCGCGACGCCGCTGGTGGCTGGTGGCAGCGAGATCCAAGAAGGAGCGAAACTTGTTCACCGAGGCTCCTCAATGGCAGAGTCAGTTTTGTAGAAAGTGAGGTTGGCCCTGTACCGATTTCATTCGGATTGAAATGCCAGACTTGTCCTGAGAAGGGACTCAATTGTTGGGGTGCTCCTGTGGGATAAGAGGCGTAAGCGGTGGGTGCGTCGAGGTTTATGGTTGGTTTCGCTGTTGTAGGTGGGTCATCTCACCTTCCTGGGTGCAGAAGTTCTCCATTTGTGAGTAACGTTTTAACTGAGCTCTGAGCCCGTTAGAGCCCTATGAATGGGAAAGTATTGTTTTGGGGGGAAACCATGGTACGAGACCTTTGCTAACGGACCCTTGCAGTGTACAAGAAGCGATAAACGTTTTTAAAGGAAGCGGAAGCGCACGGCCTACAACATGTAATATGTGCAGTACCATGGTGCAACATCAGACTAGGAGAGCCTTATATGTTAGGCGATACTATAAAATGCGATCCCCGATATAAACGTGTAAAGAAAGCCCACCAAGATGGCAAAACCTCATCTGAACAACCTCTGCCGGATGACGCCGACGAAATGTCAGATTTCTCCGACTCGTCATCTGGATCGGTCATCTACGGCAATGAAACCGTTTCTTCGCCTGAGAAATCAAAGCCATTTGAGCCAGTGACTCCTGCAAAGCGCTGCCATGGCGCTAAGCGTGTCTCCAGACCGCTTCATGTCAGCACAATCGCAAGACCCCTGAGACATGGTGTCGTTGTGGTGATTAACATGTCGGCTCCTCGATGACTTTCACTCAGTACAACCCCATTTCTGTCAAAGAAGGATTAGACACTCTGGTTCCAAATGGCGTTCTGCGGCGCTACGCCCAAATTATCGCCTCAATCTGCTCGCCATTGATACTCGCACCGCTGAGGCCACCGAGCGTCTTCTGGACATCTCTTCCATTGCTGGCGTTAAAGTGCGGGCGTATGAGCCACGCCAGAGCAACTGTGGAGTGGCGTGATCAGAGCAAAGGAGCTCTGTGACCCTGAAATTCTTAGCGCGCTACGAGAGATAGAGAGAGAAGCTCTTTATTAAAAAACAGAGTGTTTAGCCGGCGTACAAAATCGCCTTCATGCTACTCTGTTAAGGGAGGGGAAAAGAAAGAAAGGCCCAAGAGAGAGGAGGGCAGAAAAGAGATACAAGCTTCGAGAGGGCCAACGAACTTAGGTAAAAAAAGGCAAGTGCAAAAGTCTCATAGGGAAAAGATCTAACGTTTTTGAATTAGGCCAGTGTCGCTCCACCCGCGTACGGGCGGATTCAGAGAGCGTGCAGATCGTGTTCGCCACAGAAACAGTACCAGAGCACGTAGTCATCGGTTACAGGCGCTATCAAGTGTATGATCACGTAGAGAAACCGATAGAATGCCAAAACTGTCAGTGGTTCGGGCACGTGGCTAACACGTGCAAATTCTACCTCCGATGTTTCCGGTGCGGTGGTACTCATGACCGAGAATCCTGCTCAGCTGAAAATCCCAAATGCCCCAATTGCAGTAAAAAGCATGAATCGGCATTTGTTCACAGCTCTGTCCGCCTTGACTGAGAAAGCTATTTACAAAATAAAGTCCAGAAATAATACTGACTGCAAGTCAGCGAAATACGCTCTACTAGAACGGTGTAAGGCTGGGCCCAAGGAACACTGGAGAAAGCAAAACGAGACATCTGAGGGGTCTCGTGTCCTTCAACAATGAGGAGGATTTCCCAGCTCTACCGGTTCTCAATCGTGGTCCACAGCCGCAGTATCCTGCTGCAGCAGTTTTGCCAGTACGAGCTGCACCAGCAACGCACAAGTCCCCCTCAAACTATGCCCTCACGCCTGCATCGACATTTGCGCCTGCTCTGCCATCAGTTGGAAGCAGAAGTCGGCATAGCGTACTTGCTGCACACAGTGCCCAATGGCAAATCTGCACACCCTGCTTGGTACATACCTTCTTTTCTTTCTGGTTTGAACAGGCTGCGCAAACGCACAAGGGAGCCAGACGTACAGAATACTGTCCAGAATCAAGAAAGAAACGAGGCTGCCACAGACCACTCTGCTCGCTACGCAAATACGAACACTCAGCACAAAACTACAAAAATAAAAACACGCTCACGCTAACGCAGAATGCAAAGGCTGGTCAGTAAGGACACCGCGACGCACGACGACACCAAGGATTCGCGACACCGTGTGCATATGCAAAAACTGCCACTTGGAGACGTGAATCGACTCGGGACTGGTGTCGCCGAAATCTTACAGGTACGAAGACTGTTAGGATACCGCCCCAAGCTGTGTGCCTCTTTTTTTGGAATCCGGGATCTTAGGCCCCATTCTCGCGCCAGATCAACGGCTTGAGCAGAGAGAACTACAGAGCGAAGGAGAAATAACATCACAGCGTTCCACTACCCTGCTGGTAACAAAGTGGCAGATGCTGTAGAGTTATTATAAAACTACTTTCAAAAGAGATGGACGAAGCATGTAGTAACAATGTGGTTAAAAGGTATTGTCGGTTTCAGTGCACGTCAACGAACACGAAATGAAGCTTTGGCTGTTTTTGGTGTGTTTTTTCTGCCTTTTTGTTGTTTATGTTACAATTTGTTTTGTGTCGTTTGTTTTGTTATAGTTTTTGTGTTTCGGGTCATCACCCCTTCGCTGGAGAAAAAGCGAGCGCGGCCGTGTGTCGTAAAACGGCCGTGTGCATCCCTTAACGGCGCCATTGCTCTGCGTAGACGGCTTTGAGAAACGCCGAAAAGTCCCGTTGCTCTTGCTTCGGGAGTCGTCGTTTCGTTGGCCGCTTCCCCGGGAAACACGTGCGCATTTTCCTAAACCGAGCATTGAAACGCACAGAACGTTCCATACATGCCGTATGGGCGTCGAGCATGGCGCTATCTTTCTAAATGTGTGTTTTTGCAGACTTTTTCAACGTTTCTGTGGTGCGTGAAGTTATGTATTTTGTTTTGCACCAAAGAATTACCCTCACGAGTGTTTTGAAAAATTTAGAGCCCTTGCACTATTGTGAAGATTGAAGACCAACGAAGCTGTATTGGTGGATGACTGTATTGAATCGTGTACCGTGACTTCCTATTAATGATCGCATAAAGGCGAATGCAAATGACTTCCTTAGGATTAATTGTAAATTAATTCTCGTACAACCTGTCTTGGGATAGTTTTGACAAAACAAGAGCCGCTTTCTGTAAACATGCTCCCTCCGTTAACGGCGGCAATGTACTGACAGTACGCGGGGATTCTGTAAGTCCACAACTTCAATGCACACTATGACAAGTAAATAAAACTCGGATTTATTATGGCATCATAATAGCGGCCAATTTCAGTATAAACTTTTTAAGGTACCCTCATGCTAAGATTTTCCAGGATCTGGTTCCAAGATGTGGGTTGACATAACCTTTGGAGCCAGTTTGAAACAAATTTTAACACGAAAGTGTTTTATTCCCGGATACACAAACATTTGAGTGGCGTAATATCTCTCATGGAAGTGACGCCTGTACAGCGAAGCAAGCGGTCTGTAAAGGGTGCACTCCTGCATAAAGAGCATTTTTACAGAAAAGCAACCTTTAGAACCAAACAGAACGTTATACCAGAGCATGACCAACTATACTCGTGTACCAGAGTCCTTCAATGAAAGGCATTGAAGGACTCTGGCTATACTTGGGGTTGTTCGTTCTCTGGTTTTATATTTTAGCATGAAATTGTTTTATACCGGTATACACCAAGATTCCACCAACGTCATACCATCGCGGAAATGACGCCAGTACACCTTTGCCGAAGCGACCCGCCAGCAGGACGTCGCTCGTCAAGCACACCCACAAGTAGCCTCCGACCCGAAAATCAGGCTCATCTGCAGATTTCGCTGCACATTTCACTTTCGTGTTTTACCGATTCCTATGACAGAGGAATCGACCACAATTTTTTGTATGCTTCGGGGAAAATCGTCCGAGAGTACAGTGCCGAGTTTCAATTACTGTCAATGCAGTTTTCCCACCAGCTTGGCATCACCTGGAATTCGCCCTTGGTGGTGTCGCACTCAAATGAACTTGACACTCGCTCTGCATGACTTCTTGCAGCACAGTTTTACGTCATTTGAGAACAAGTACACAGGTGGTTCCCAAATGTACCGGGGTCGTTGTTTCAGGTACGTAGACCCTTAATACCAACCCTACACGAAAGCCACGTCTTCTTGGCGTCATCTTCATGTTCAGACATGGATGATTCAGCTATCCAAAAGTTTACAATTCACGGTAAAAAGTAATTCAGGCATCCTCTTTGAAATTACATGCACGTGTGTTGGTGAAACGCTTAGAAAGAGCTCCGTTATATATGACTACGAGATGAATCTGCAGCGGTACGTCTAACAGCACTCTTCTCAGTGATCCAATTCTTCCAGCATGAACCACGAACAAGAGCGAACAAACCTGTCCTCAAAGTTGTCCTAGAACGAAAGGGTATACTGTAGCGCATGATTCTCGATCCGTCGGTTGAACCACCAGCGCAGAAAGCTGTCTTGCGAGCACTTACCTTCTCGAGGACAACTGAAACAGCTGCGAAATCCCCGACTGTTTACGCGTATTGAATGTACACCGGTTGACCCTTTTTGGGCATGTAGAGGTTTGAATTTAATCTCCTGCTACCATATACAATAGAATATCCCCCCTCCACCCCGCAAACTTTCCAGCTACTTCAGAGAGCTTTTTGAAGCGTATTTGGTGCATCGTCTTATCACCCCCAGAATTACTACGTCCTATTGCTACTACGTATGTCCTATTGACTTTTCCATTGCGCTCTCTTACATCACTGATGGTTTCTTGCTTCGGCTCTTTCGTGCTTTTTTTTCTATTTTCCTCCTGTGTAAACTTTTATTTGTTCCCCTTTATGCTAATGTTTGTGCAACCAAACTACGCTTGCAATTTTCTCCAATTCGTCATGAATAACAGCCTCTGGCCAGAAGTATGCCGTAAATAAAAAAAAGTTCATTCATATACACAATTACTCAGCCTTTCCAATGCTCAGTTTATGGGGTAGGAAAGGTGGGGCCTTTCGAGACGTCTCGAAGAAAATCTGGCAAGACATATCTTCCCTCTTCCTCGTTACTTCCCTTTCTTAGATGCTGTAGGTCCTTAGTTTTACGTCAGTACGGTTCAACTACAGCATGGAGCTCAATTCAGTTATCCTTGAAGGAATCGTATTACGCTGAATTATTTACTACAGCAACATGGTAGTAGAGAACGAAACGTTTATCAGAAGAATTAGCTGCTGGGAAAATCTTTATTGTCCTTTCCTAACGGATGTTGAGAGAAGCGCAAAAGCTTTCTCACATCAAACTTGCATCAAAATACACGTAAAAACCTTCGCTGAAAGTGCGACAATCGATCGTCAAACCTTCAATATACGAATGGCAAATGAAGAACAAAAACATGCTACGATTTTTCGCGCACTAAGTAAACGCATCTACGAAAGATCTAAATGTATGCCGATACGTGGTTTACAAGATAAAAGTCACACTATTGTACCCCTTCTTCATGGTTGATGCGTGCATGTTGTTGTATCTAAAGCCGCTCGTTTTTCCCTATTTTCATGTAACCATTTTAAAACAATGGAAGCCTCGTTTCCCACACGCGCCGTCTGTCCGGAGACCTTATCAGAATCTTAGTAGCCCCTGCAGATGGGCGAGTTGGTAGGGAGACATGGTGGAAAAGAAGGGAAAAAAAACGCAAGGACAAAAGAAAAAACTGCACAGGACGAGTTCTCGTCCTGTGCAGTCTTTTTCTTTTGTCCTGTGTTTTGTTGCGCTTCTTTTCCATCATATCTTATCAGAGCTTTTAGGTCGACGAATCGGTCTATGGGGAAATGCATCAGTTTTTTGATAGGATGCCATCGGTTCCGCTAAGAAAGCCTTTGCTTTAAAAAAACTTTGCCTGCATTTTTTGAACTGCAGTGAAGTTACCCACACCGAAATTTTGTAGTTAAGAACGGGACGCTCCAAACATGATTTCACCAGAAACGTATAGCAGCGTGAATTGCCATCGAGCAAAATGCTTTCGAAAGATGGAAATTTGTTCGTGAAATTACACGTGTTAGGAATTTGGAATTTTGGCGTATCATGCTACCGTATTTTATGCCACAACGAATTCTTTTTTTACAGTCACCAGTGATTTTTGGCAACATTTTTTTTCATCCGCATTTTCTCGAGGGTCCAGACGCATGCAATAAATGCGGAAACCCTTCCAACTTATTTCGTGCAACATGGAGCCTGCCCTATTATCTGGCCTCAGGAAACAACACCATAAACACGGTCGCGCTATGGGAGGCAGCTCTGGTCAGCTCCGACTTCGGCATTCAGAAGGACTTTATTCTTCGAGCCAGGAGAGGAGCAGACGAGTCTGGGGCCCTGGAAGGAGGGCACCACCCCTAAGACAATCGCGACACCTTCTTTTTTTCCTAATAAACGTTCTCTCTCTCTCTCTCTCTCTCTCTCTCTCTCTCTCCTCTCTCTCTCTCTCTCTCCTCTCTCTCTCTCTCTCTCTCTCTCTCTCTCTCTCTCTTCTTTCTTCGAGGGTCATCAGACAGGGAGTGCTGAAGAACCACTTGTGCTCCAGAGTGTGTCCCCTCCGTAGTGAAAGGAGAAAAAATCTTTATTGTATACGTTACAGTCATCCAGTCCACGTCGCCGGGCGGAAAAGAGCCCCAAGAACGTCAAAATGGCACTGAATACGCAGTGTTCGTATGGTACAGCAGTGTAGAGTGGCGATATATTCACGCGTTATATCACAGTTCGTTATACACCCCGATACTTCATTGTCAAGTACATACCTGGACGAAAACCTCGCCAGCTTCTGCGCGTCTTTCTCCCGCAATATACAGACAGTGTGAGTGACCAGAATAAACAATTTTTGCCCTAAATACACGTAACACAAGCGCTCGCATTCGTGACCCGCCCAAAAGTTCTTCCCCCCATCATCAGTGACAGCAGGTAAAACGGTACAAAGAATAACACGTGCCCAATTTTTCCGAGGTTACTTTGAAAGGGCCACCATTTCGGGAAAATTAAAATCCCCTCCTTTAACATACCACGCTGAGAGTGTCATCTTCGGGGAGAGTGACATTCTAAAGTTAGCGCACCCACGAAGTTTTTCACGTCGTTATTTTTCTTTTTACTGTTTCACGTCGTTATTTACTGTTTTCATTGGCTATTTGGGACAGTCCGCACGTTCAGGAGCTCACGCTGTATTTTTAAGGGATCATAAAGACAAAATAAACTCTATTCAGTTTGAAAAATCTAGGCCTTTAGTAACTACCTCAGCACTATTCCAGCCAGGAAGAAGTTTGTAACCAATGAGCAAACACGCGAGTAATATTTAAAAATACTTTCAAATTTCGCGCTACAGTGACGTAACACTGGCCGGAGTGGCGTAATACGATAGTTATGAGTGCCTTAATAGCATTCAAGTGATACGACCGAACCGACCCAGAGCTACCACTACAATCGCCCAATCACGTTTCTCGGCGATGGCTTTGGCCGGCGGACACCAATCGCACAAACACGGTTTTCTGACATCATAGAGATGCCGCAGGAAAGCGTCTTGGAAGCCGCCGCTGCTTCATATGTTTTCTTCCACCTACTGAGACATTATCACCAGCGATACAGCTTCTACGTTGCAAAAGGGAAAAAAAAGACCGCCTCCAGGCCCTCACTCCAACCGGCTTTTTATCCGCTCTGCCCTCGCTCCCAAGATCAGCCGAAATTTTCATAAACAATTATTTTTCCAATGCTAGCCTTACGCCAGAAACCTTCCGTAAATGGTACACCCCGTCTCTGCCGCCTCGATGTCCCTTCTGCGCCTCCCCCACGCCCGCCAATCTCCAGCACCTAATTTGGCACTGTCCGAAATTCGCGCGCTACAGAACCTTCAAGCCTCCTCCAAATACATCCTCTTTATACATCGACCCTCGTACACTAGGAACCCTCCATGCTGGCTTTAATTGCACACTTTTTTTTCTAAAAAGCAGTCTAGCGCGGGCAGTTCAGAGTTGTGAGCCTGCTCTCCTCACTCCCCGCGGCCTCTCAAGCATTCTCAAGGAGCCCACCTGTATTGGGTCGAACTGTCCGCATTTACGATGTCCCAAGCTACAAACACCCCACCTTCTACTCCCACTTCCCCACACTTGACGTAGAGTCTTCCTGCCACAATAAAAGCTACCTCCTCCTCCTACTCCTCCTTAATGTCTAGGCTGTTTGTTTGAATTTTGCGATAAAATCGGTCCCATCGTTATCAGGACAACGGCGTTTTCTAATAAACCAAACTTGTATTTTGTCTTCATGGTCCCTTTAAATACTTAGTAAAAAAATTTGGGCAGTGTGTAATACATGAATGTGGGTTAGTTGTCATAAGCTGCAAGACACTTCAACCACATAGGCTCTTTCCCCTCTTACCCTCCCTATCCATCTCCTTTCTCGCACCTCCACCCCATCGCCGCCCCTCCCCCCTTCCCCCAAGTTAACATACTTTCTCACGCACCAAACCTACACGTGACCCTTTTAATGCGTAAGCATTCTTTGGCGTGTCCCAGTCCGCAGCCCCGAATGGTGTCCGTACTAGCTCATTACGGCTGTGTGTGCAAATGAAAAACCTTCTGTGGAGGCTGCGAAGTATGCAAAATATTAACTGATTGATAGACGTAATAATAGTAGAAGAATAATAACATACGACATGTGGCAGTAAAGAAAAATTGGTGACATAACCGCCACCACGTCAAAGTCGCAACGAAAAGGCGCGAAATAAAAAAAAACGTCAAAAAAAAGAAGTTACTGCGTGCCGGGAAAACCAGAACCAGCGATCGGACGGCGTTCCGGCCGGCTCAGCTGATACGATTGCTTTGAAGGGGCCGGATGCGGCGAGATGTATAGTTGGTGAAACGGAAAGGCGCCAGAAGAGTGCTTACGCATTAACGAACAATTCTCAGAATTTCTGTACAAATTTTTCACGTACGAACAGTGCGAAACACACGAGAGACGAACACAAAAGATCAGAGACGTCGCCACCTGCGATCGCATCGATGCGTTTAAAATCAGCGTGCTCTGTCGGAGTGGCATCAAAATACCATAAGATATGGCGTACGCCTGCCGCTTCTCAAACCCACCCGAAAGCACTCCAGTACGGATAGGCAGTGTACGTCTCTCCAGGCGCTAAAATATGGCGTCTGGTCACCCTTCACAATAGTCAATTCCGGCTTGTTTACGTCAATGAACAAAACGATGTAATAGCCTCATATATAACTTACCGGTGCGAACAAGCAAGGAACATATTTGAACGCTGAATGCTTTCTGATTGTGCCAGGGGCCAGACACATACTTATAATAGTCAGTGCCGCCAATCGATTTATGCGTTTTGGCAGAAAGCTGATCAATGAAGCAACAAGAAAAGCCCGTCTCGTTGAACCCCAGAAGGCCGCAACGGGTGAGTTCGGAAGCTTTTCGGCTATGCGCCACAACATTTTTGGTTACATTAAAACACTGTAAAGGATGGATGTTGAAGTCCACAATCTACAAAAGATGTATTCTTTTAAGTGAAGCAGACGTTCTGCCACCAGCAAGAGTACACGTCCACCGAATGTACTCAGTCTACATTTGGTCCATGCTTTATTCGGTGTACCAACAGAACAGCACGCGACAAAAGAGCACGCGACAAAAGGGATTTTGTCGCGTGCCCTTTCGTCGTGTGCTGTTTTTACGCCGCCCGCTTTATTCGAAGATGACGATTATTTGATGGGGGTGTGTCCTGTGTTCATTCTCATTTTGCTCAAGACAGCGCCGGTGATCAAATAGGTGGAGTTTTAACAAGTAATACGTGTTCAACCGTGAATTGAACGTGTCCAGTATGAGTGACTGAGCTTTGGTATTTATTTTGGTGAGTGTCAAAATTGCCGCAAAAATTGCACTGGGGCCATTAAGCTAGCTTTCTCGCATACTGCCGCTTTAGCGTACGTTTAGCGCACTCTTGCTGGCGGCAAACGAATCAAAGCCAGGAAACGAAAATCTCTATACTGATTTTAATAATGAAGACAACGGTGAATGCTGGATTTCTGAAATTAAATTACTGGTTTTGTCACCATTCAGTTATGAGTATATGATGCCAACAAAATGGGTGTGGACATTTCACGCAAGTATATTTACATCGAGATGACTTCTCTTGCATGGAATGGCGTTGATGCCTTTCTCTGGAAAAAAGAAGAAGAAAGCAGGAGGAAGTTTAACAAGGACACAAATGGTACACTGGCTAAAAAATCAATATCTGGATGGCGGATTGCTTAGACATATGTGGGTCTTAGTTGCGTTACTTAGTAACGGTCTTAGACTTATGCGGTCTTAGTTACACATTCCTTACCGTGCCTGTTCTAGCCAATTGCTAGCGAGGAATTATTGAAACCCCGACTTTCAATCCGTTAGAAGCTCTCCAAGTAACGCCATCTCAGACTTAGCTAACGAGAGTAGATATAAACCCCAATTTCATTCCATTTGTGCGCGATATGGCACTTTTTATGCGAATCTTAAGTGAAATTATTGTGGTGACATAGAACGTGGCCAGCGGTTGCGTTTGCTTCTGAAAATAAGTAGTTTAGCACTTGTGATTACCCCATCAGCGCTTGAAGTTAACAAAGGCTTGTTTAGGGCTAGTTGGTATAGTCTATAATTCAATATTAACGTGCACGGCATATTTGGATGAGGCACAAGGACAGGGGAAAAGACAAAAGCAAACGCACTATCGTTTGATTTTGTCTTTTCATTGTCCCTGTCCTTCGGTCAAATATGCAGCGCACGTTAATATTGAATTCAGCGTTTGAGTTATGTGCAATCTTGGCACGAGGAGCAAATTACCAGACGACATTCAATGGTATCGGATTTCAGTTTTCTCTTTGATGATGGGTCATACCGGCCGGAAAACTGTACATGTGCCTTTCAGTAGAGTTAACTTTCAATTTCTTCACTCCAAGCCTTTTTAATACCGCCGCTCTCATTTATAGAGGTGCCCTACTGCTCCTGAATACTGCTCGGACTACTTCCAAAAATTGCATAACAGCTTTGGTTCTGTTTTCATCGCAAACACTTCCATTTTACGCTACTACGCAGTTATCTAACCGTGAACTCAGTTGACACTGACGTTTTGTCGGCCGCTACTGCGTGCCGTGTAAAGCCTGCATCTTAATATCCTGCTAAGTTCGTACGAGATATTTGTGAATTTTAGCGACTCTGTAAGCAGTTTCGGAGATAACGGAGCGTCACCTGATATCAGTACAGACAATGGTAGCACTGATGTCTCGTTGCGCCATGTGACCCCTATCCTTGCCAGTATTATGTTGTAAGGACAACAGTCGTACTCACCTAAAACCAGTTGGGCGATGGATGGGTCACATCACGTCGAGTGTTCGCAGTTAGAATTGTATTCACAATATAAAAAAGAGCGTGCAGTTCAATGTTCAGTGCAGTTCTCGTCTTCTGTAGCTGTGGCTGCACCGATCAGGGGAGAAACTTCTCCGGGAGGCAGTGCTGCGACATCCTCGGACTTGCCGTCTTCGACGCTTGGCTCCGCTGTCGCGAGTAGGGCCCGAGACTCTCGTCTCGACCCCAGTTCGCAGCACGAGTGGCGTGCTCGGAACTCAAGGAAGACCTCGTCGTTTTCCGAGTTCGAGTCCGACCGGTCCGCGTCGCTCCCATCGTGAGGTATGGGTTCGAGTTGACTCCATTCGTGGAAGCTACTCTCCGCTTCTTCGTGGTGTATTCCTGTGTCGCTCTTGGAGTACGGAAGGCTCTCGGACGACTTCGGCCTTAAATGGCCCTGGCTGCTCACTTTCAGCTTGCGCTCCTTCCCTTCAGCTCGGCCTTTGGGGCTGTGACTTGACAGCGAACGTAGAAACAGTGGCAAGTTCTTAAGCGACATCTTCTTGAGGGAATTGTCCGAGACCACCTTGCGGCCGGTCTGGTAGTAGCCTTGGCCAGACTTCTGTCCCTGGCTGGTGATGTCGTCAACGCTGATGTGCATCTTCTTGACGTGCGAGCGTTTCTTCTTGCGAGGCTCCTCTGAGACAGAAGGCAGCGGCTGCTCTTGCCGCTGCTCGGAGTCGGCGGCGTCCTTCGACGTTCCTGGTTGAACACCACTGGGGCCAGACTCGCTCTGCAGTGAGGTGTTGGTCGTGTCATCCTTCACCGAGTTGCGCTGCTCCGACTGGTCCGTGGAGAGGACGACGTGCTCCTCCTTGGACATCTCGCTGCTGTCCTCGTGGCTGGTCTCGGCGAGCCGGTTGTAGAAGCAGTTGAACTTCTCCTCGAACTCCTTGTTCTTGAAGGGCAGGGGCACCTCTTTCCGGCAGCAAGCGGGACACAGGTTTTCGCTCCTCCGTCGCGCGTAGGGCGGCGAGCGCGGCGGCGCCTGCGCAGCCCTGCCCGTGTCGTCGACGGCCAGCTGCCGGCAGAGCTGCGGCTTGTCGCGCGTCGAGGCCCTCAGAAGCCGCCCGGGATCGGCGCCGGCCCTGGATGAAGGCCCTCGCGCCGCCCCGTCGCTACTGACGGACGACCGCGACATGCGCACGGTGGATGTCGAAGAGTCCTGCCTGCTGCAGGACAGGCTAGAGTCCTGCGAAGGCTTGCGTCCCACGACGGCCCACGAGCCGCCACGGCCGAGCAGCCGCAGGGGAATGCTGCCCTGGCGCCAACTGTCCGAGCGCGACGAGAAGTTCTCGCTCGAGATGCTCGAAGCTCGCTGTCCGCCGCGCTCCATGGTGCGCTGGATGCGCGCCAGCGCGTAGTTGTACCCGTCCACATCAGTCTGTAGCGCGTCGGGATCCCTGCAAAGCAGGTAGCGTAGCGCGAACGCCTTCCAACCGCTGGGTGCCTGCGTGACACCCTTGGCCAGTCCACACTGGCAGGGTACCGGTGCCTGCTGGTCGGTGAGCCTCTCTCCGGCTGAGTTGGTGCCCAGCAGCGTGTGGCGGTTCGAGAAGTTGGAGCTGTGCCGGCACCGGCCAATGCCCCGCGTCACACGGGACTCCTCGATGCGCTTGCAGATGAGGACGCAGTCCCGCTTGAACTGCTTAGTGAATATGGCGTAGAGGAAAGGGTTGGCGCAGCTGTTGAGCGGTAGAACGAAGATGGTGAACACTTTGGCCTCCTCGAGCGAGACGAGCTGCAGGCCTGCAACAGCCGTTAGCGAGAAGAACGCGATGGGTGCCCAGCACAGGAAGTCGGTGAAGACGAGCAGGGCCATGCGCTTGGCTATGCGCGAGTCGTTGGAGTTCCACGCCTGGGATCCCCGAATGGCGCAGTACATCTTGAGGTAGCATCCCATGAGGATGAGGAAGGCGACGCCGTTGATGAGGATGAGGAAGACCACGTACGCGAGCGATGTCAGTGAGTCCTCCGTTTCGAATGGGAGGCACACGGCGAACTTCCGGTAGTCGCTGACGCCCACCAGGGGAAGCACCGCCATGACCAGGGCAAATATCCAGCCGCATCCCATGATGTACGCGGCGTGTTTGAGCGACAGTCGCTTGTTGAGGTGCATGGCGTGCGTGATGGCGTAGTTTCGCTCCATGGTGATCACCGACAGCGTGTACACGGACAGCTCGGAACTGAGCACGCCCAGGAAGCCCGCCGCCTGGCAGCCTGGGGACATCTGCCAGCCGATGCCGTACACCTGCAAACATTTCACGAAACAACAAATGTACGAGGAGCGCTCAGTAAGTCTACAGCAAATAATGGTCTAATACAGCGACAGTGTTACTGCGTTGCTAAGCAGGTTACAGTGTCGACTTTAAAGAGCACTGCTTTAAAATAAAATCCTACCCCCATATAGCTCATAACTGGGAGTGGCAATTCCAAAAGCGCCTGATTTGTTCATGAGCCACCACGTGCTCGATAGTACGCAGTAAGGACAAAGGAATGTCGAATCCGCAAGGAGCGTGCGTACCCGAAACTCTCCGAGCGTGGAGGCGTCGATGACGGCCAGGAATCCGAGGTAGACGCCCATGAAGAAGTCGGCCAGGGCGAGGTTGCAGACGAGAAAGCGGGGCACATCCATCTTGGAGCGTCCCAGGGAGAGCACGATGACCACGAGCCCGTTGCCCAGCATGGCGAGCAGGAAGACGACCCAGACGCCGCACCGCAGCGTCCACCAGCCGAACAGGTCCTCGCACGGCATGAACGGGGCTGCACCCCAAGGAGGGGGAGGAGGTAACGTGGTCACCCACGCGCAAGACGCGCAGCAGCTAGAAGCAGCATGTCACCCAAGCCGCAACCCCAAACAACGACACCAATCAATCAATCAATCAATCAATCAATCAATCAATCAATCAATCAATCAATCAATCAATCAATCAATCAATCAATCAATCAATCGGTACTTATAATAGTGCCCAGGCACAACCAAGCGGTCCTCGTACTGGTGCATTTTTCCATGCAACAAAAGGACACAGGACCCAGTATGTGCCCCAAGCGAGAAAAAAAAAAAACAGAAAAATACGTACGGGATATAAAAGTGTAACGTAATAGAGTTCACAACACTGAAATACGATGGTGTGAGGAGATATATACAAAAGCATGCACCGAGAAAATGCACGTTATAAGACTACACACTGCAGGGTAAACGTCTCCAACTCTACAAAACACTGGTTAACAATAACGTTCGTCCGAAGGCAGTAAGGCCACATATATGCAAACACAAAAAATAATATTGGTAATAATGTAATCAATCACCCAATCAATCGTTTTTAACCGTGCCCGGAACAGTTGGAGGCATCGTGCTACCGCGCAGTAAAATAATAGAGAGGGGAGGGGGGGGGGGAACAACCAAGGTAAGATTCACGGATCTCACGAGGTAATGATGATAGGAAGAAATGCCACTCGTAACACACAATAAAAACTTCCCACTTTGTCATACACACAACCATACAACCACCCACCCATACACATACACAAGCATATTGCCTGCAGAGAGGCGTGTGACACGAGTGACCGTCGCACACAGCTACTACTTCGTACACGCCATTCTGACCCGGGATCCATTATATCCGCACCCCATATCATCATTATCATCATCATCATCATCATCATCATCATTAACGTGTGTTTGGAAGTAATATTTGGAAGTAATAGTAATATTTTATCGTCCTTATGCGTCATAATCAAAACCATGACAACCTAGTATTTATGAGGATAAATTACAATAATTTATGCTATAGGAGCCATACGCTGAAAGGCGACTCCGTGCTGAATAATCGTATTAAATTCGTCTAATCATGTGGCTGCAGTCTTCTAGCATCGCGGTGCACCATTTCACTTTGCAAAAAAAGTTTCAGTGCACTTACTTGGTAGTGGAATGCACTGCACCGGGAACTGGAAGTCCTCGTCATTCGTGTAGAGGGCCTTGTAATCTTCGAGGTACTCGCCGTAGTACTGGGCCAGGTTGTCGGGAATTATGTAGTCCTGGACCGAACACTTTGATCAGCTGGTGGGTGAACTCCTGGAACTTGGACGTGATGTTGTCTGCGCCAAAATGGAAATACACAGAAATAGGCGGCGAGAATAAATCCAAGCACGTGCGCGAAGGTGAACAGAATAAAAATGTAGCGTTTGTAGTTTCACTTGTAGTGAATTCCTTAAAGCGCAGATATGCCGGACTGACATAAAGTTTCGCACGTGAGCTCCACTATGTTCTTGAACGAATTATAACAAACACTGATATAGCGAATTATCGGCTACAGCTAACTAAATACGAACTTTGGTTGGTCGTGCTTCGCTGCAGCGACACTTATTCTTTTTATTACGACACAGAAACCGCGAGAGCCGCGCGCGATATCGGCTGCAAAAGGAATATTTGGTTCGCGCAACGCTCTAAACTCGAAAGCTTGCATAAACAAAGCAAAATAAAAAATTCAGATACCACAACCATTTTTGTTTTATCGTTTGAAAAAGTTGCGAAAATTTCCATCGTTTCGTTTTTTTTCAAACAAACTTTGTTCTGCCGTAATTTCACGTTCTCATATTCCGGTACATTTAGTTTGAAATGCCACAAGAAGACAGGTAATGGTTCACCGCAGTTTATAGTGTATTCGAAGCCTAGAATAATGCGTTTTTGTATCCGGTATTTTTGCCCGAGCCACATTGTCGATTTGTTGGAGCCGATTTTTACCTCGATTGTTACAACGAATATCGGATATAACGAACTAATTTATTGCCCCGATACCCCTTCGTTTAACGAGGTTCGGCTCTATTTGTAGCAGAATAAAAAGTAATTACTTTACAAAAAAAAAGCCTGTAAGCATTACTGAACAAACTTGACTTTAAGCCAAGATTGTCTTTAAGCGTGTGCACTGCTGTTTAAACTCGGTCGCACCTGCTCAGAAGACGTTGCCGCAGCCTTAGGCAACGTGCCACCTACAAGCTGAGCGTCAAGACCGCTGGGCGCTGTACGTACCAGTATTTGTAATGGTTTGTACCAATTTCCTGATAGCTTTTACTGTTCGCCCGCAACGTGACGTACTTCGTGCAAGATCCAAATGAAAACGAACAAACAAACAAACTGTCGCTGTCAAATGTGCGAACACCTCCGATTTTCGTAGCTGTCCGGTCAAATTGACAATGGCCCTACACCCACGTATTGGCAGAATGCCGGATTCTCATGTCTCTCTAAGAGGAAGCTGTACAAAGTTGCGAAATAAAAATGACATGCCCGCACAGCACCTCGACTTTGCTCAATGTTCGATCACATATACACATTTTTTTTTCTCTGGAAGCACTACTGGCACCAGTGAGAGTTACGTTTGCCTTAAAAGAGTGGAACATGCCCCCGTCCAGCGCGATCCGTCGATACACGCAGCTACAACTGAATGTAAACATGCAATGGTGTACCACGCGAAGCAGAAATTTGAAATACGCCTGAAATGCCGCCGAAAGGCTACGAAGAAAAGCTATACCGCTTTCTCACAGAAACTTGGCGCCTGAAGAAAAACTCGCCCTGGTGCAAGATTGGAACCCGGGACCACCGCCTATATAGGACAGTCGCTCTACCAACTGATCTAACGATAGCATGAGAGCGAAGTGATCAACAACTAGGAGTGAGGGGCAAGTGTCAATATGCCGGTTTAGGGAAGCTCCCAAGGTGAAGTAAGTTTCTGCGGAGGGAAAATTTAATATCCACCTAAAATCCACCTTTTGCAGCCGTTGGGCTGCATTTCAAGTAAATGTCAATTTTTGCCTTTGCAGGACATTACTCCCTTAAACCGGTCGATTAATGTTATACCACTTTGGTGTATTGCAGGGCTAAGGGATGCAAAGGGGTGATAGTTGGTGACAACCGCGAGGCCATCTAGAGTTCACATACCGGGGAACACGTCGACGCCCGAGGCATTGCTGAGACTGCTCCACTTCTCCATGTCGATGTCGTCTTTCTTAAGCCACAGCACGGCGTCCTTGACCACGGGCGCGTCCGACGAGCTGCCAGCCGCGGCCTGCAGGTAGGCGCAGCAGTGGTACGAGTAGGACAGGTACAGCTTCTGGATGCGCGGGAAGGCCTCCGGAGGAGGGAAGCTGCGCAGGTGCCGGTTGCCGGACGTCACCAGCCGGTGCAGGCCCCGAAGGCCCCGGTACGGCATCGCCGGGAATGCGTTGTCCGCCAGGTTTCTGCAAGGACGAGAGGACGAGGCAAGATGAGTTACCCACATGTGGCTCGTTGTCTGTGCCAGAAGTGCCACCATACTGTTTCACCCCTAAGCAAGAGACGCGGTGTTTTATAGGGCAATGGAGCCCGCCACATTGCAAGCGTCTATGACACACGGAAAGGGTGAAGGCAGCTTTGTAGGCTTTAATTTGCTTTCAAATGTCTGCATCAACCAGGGACGCCTCCACTTCTTGCAGTAACACGGCGAGTTTCTGGTGGCACGCGGATTCGAAAAAAGTGCCTCCCGCATGCGATGCGAGTGCTGTACTTGAGAGCCGTCGCTGCGGTTGGTGTCCCGATACTTACAAGTCTTGAAGCTTCGCGGTGGGTACAAATGAATCTGGGTGAATCTCCCGGATGCTGTTCTTCTGCAGCGCCCTGAAAGGAGAAGCCGGGATATGCTGTTGTAAGGTACCGTCGAATGCTCGCACCCCAGACTTTTCTACAGACCACACGATCGACACAGGCAAGAATTCTAAGTACACATTATTTATTCAGGCGGTTTTTGTAACACTGCCGTTCTTGGAATTAGTGCATCAAGGCTTTAAGGCGAGTGGGTACCGACCGGGAATTTTTTTCTGGTATTCTTAAGGACACAACCGTACTCTGAGATCATGATCAAGAGCTTGGTGTTAGAAAAAATGCCACGAGAAAACGAACTGGCCGCTTACAGCACTTGCAGAGCAGCGAGTCCGTGGAATGCGGTGTCCCCGATGCGCTTGATGAGGTTGTTGCCCAGGTTGAGGTCGCGGAGCTTCTTGAGGGAATGAAATGGAGAGTCGTCCAGTGATTCGATTCTGTTGTATGTCAAGTCCCTGAAGAAACGAAGCCGGAACAATTGGTGCAGATTCAAAAAGCGAACATCAAGTCAGACACAATCATGAAGAACTGAAAGAGTGGATTTTTGGGTGGATTCCTGTTTTTTTCTTTTTGCGCTAAATTATGCCGCGCATTGATGAACTATACTACCGCTTGTTGTGATTTACACAGGTGCCAACCATGAAAAAGTAGGCTAGCTTATCCGAGAAGTGGAGGACGACTGGATGCTGAACCATGACTACTCAACTTACTCAAACTTTGCTGAAAAGAATATCACTAAAATGGGATGACTGCACTCAAAGAATTATGGTAGACACTGAAAGCACGTTACTACAGTAAAACCTCTGTAGTAATAGTAGTAATAAGGGCTCGTTGCAGTAACTTGGCAATGTGCCGGATCCTATAGTGTGTCATCCAATACATGTCACACTGTACCTTACAGAAAACGGGATATAATGATGTCTCTAGTCTAACACTAGCATAAATGAATACACTTAATAAACTTCTGAATATATTTCTGAAATTTAGTTATATTTAAGTTTCACCGAGCTTCAGCCATCTAGATGGGAGCAGCCAGCTCCGATCAGTTGAACTGGAGCCTGCGGATAGCAAGATAAGATTTTATCTAGAATACAGCCTCCGGAAAGTTTACATGTTTTATTACAAATAAGTAATTATGCCTTACATCATCAAGTGCAACACTCCATTTGCCTCGTGTTCGACATTTGAGGGGTGAATAAACCCGCATACAAAAACCACGTATATAACAAGCCAGCAAATGGTCCCATTCTCGAGGCTGTTCGATAGCGTAGCGTGCCAACGAGCGGTGAAGCCAACTTACAGTATGAGCAGCTCCGAGCAGTCGGTGAGATTTGGAACCTTGGTGAGATGATTGGACATGAGGTAGCTGCAAATATGAAAAGGACAAGTGTGAAGCAGATAACAAAATGATATAGGTAGTATAGGTATACGTAACTTGCCAAGCTCACCACTCTGTTACAGTAATTGCCTTTATGTGTTTCTCCTCTTGCACAAAATGTAATTATTTTCAGCAACCGCAGGGCACATTAGATTGCTACTCCGCGTGCGCGCTGTTAAGTAACAAGCGAGGGTAGCCTGTACTAAGCGAATATTAAAAACAAGGTGAACGGGTATACGTCAAGTTCTTCGGGAAATTTGTTTACAGGTATTACCAAGAACTCGGGTTAAGCACCATGTCCACGTTACCGTTTTAACATTTTTTCGTCTCAATTACCATGGTTTTAAGCCCCAAGATACTTCGCTAACAGCAGCGTCAGTGCGAGATTCCCCGACGAAACGCCTACGCCCTCCACTACCACGCATGGCCCCAATAACTACATCATGTTCATCTTGCACGGCGTGAAAAAGCCGGAACACAAGTGTTAGAAACAGATACCACGAACGCTTACTCCTTGTCTTCAGTCTTTTCCACGTTGTGCAATATGAGCTTCAGCCTTGATTCAACTACGTCATGGTCTATCGACCCATACCAGGCCTTAATCTTGCCCCATGCATCGACTTCTCACAAAAGGCTTAGTGATGGCACGCAAAATCTCGCAGCAGTATGTTAAGCCAATCTTTAAGTACGGACCCCCCGTGACCTCGTTACAGTTAGTACGCGTAGCAAAAATGACGCCTTTACCCTTAGCCGCATCTGCGTAGTTCAACACGGCTCTACCAAAGTCGAACTTCCCCCGTATTTGAATCCCCCGCCCGACACCAGCCGAGGAGTCATCCTCGGCCTAGACCTCGGAACCACGAACGAGAACCTCGCGGACCTCCCCGCCACAAACAAGCCTGGCGTCCTCACCTCACGTAGGCTGGTCCGAACCAACGCCAGCCCTCGTTACACTCTAAAGCCCACGCGGACACTTCGTTGTAAAAGCAGGCAGCTCGATACACAGCTTCCGCCAATTTCGAAGAAGCGCCCAATTTCGTCAGCTGTGCGGAGAAGCCTGTCACCGGCAGGTGGTATGCCCGCACACCGACCAACACCGACTGTCCCCAACACCTGATTGCAACCTCGTGCTGTGCTTAGTCCCAAAGTTTCTGCCCAGGCCACAGACTTAGCAACCGCTAGCCGGGTTCCAGACACCGCAACAAAGGAGGCAAGACCCACCGAAGCGGTGAGTTGTTCACAGGCCATTTCTCAATACTCCCACTGCTCAACCTTACCCTCCCCTCCTCTCAACGGAACCTACTGTTCATGCACACAACGCACCTGTCGTGCTTCCCTTTTCGTCCACCATCAGTCAAAGCACGATGATTCTTTCGAGCTCATAGAATCCCTCGAACTACAATCACGTTCTCTCACTCACGGCCACTTCTGCCCGCACCTAGTTCACATTCAAGCTACAGAACAACTTGAGCTGTCCCCTCCCCCCAGTTCCTCCTCCACCACCCGCCATTTATTTTTAATTGCGATAGCATTCCCTTTGGCATAAGGTTCTACAAGTACAAGTTGGCACCCATTTCCCGGAAGAAGTCCAGAAGACAGCGGTGGTGGGGCCCCCACAGCCATCGCTGAAAATCGGGGGGTCTCCCAGGATGCAGGCCTGTGCACACACCCGATGCTTTACCTACTCGGCTTCTTGGGAGGCTGTATTCGAAGGTTCGGTCCCCACTTTTATTGAATGTCTCTCCCCACTTTTCTTGCTCTTGAGAGCATCTCAAAACTTTTTATTTACACATAAAAAAGACAAACTTCTTTTCCTATGCACTTGTTCCTTCGACAACAAGACCTTTAAGTGCAATAAAATGCTTTGTTTTTCCAAAGACCCGGCTGCCTACTATACTCCTTTTTTACATTTATGGTAGCCACTAGAAAAGCAGCGATGCATCTAAAACTGCACGCAAACTGAATTTTATCCTTAGAAAAGCAAGAAGTGCGTATACCTAAAGAATGCGCTCAGTATACAACAACTATAGGGCAGCCTGCCGCAGCGATAACAGGAAATCCTGAAAAACGACTTGTTTATTTGATAATCCATACGCCAGCCCGTATCCACGTTGCTTTGATCTTCGTAAATCGAAAATAAAACAAAACACTGCCTTTCATACAAGGCCAAGTTTTAGCCCGTAGGAGAAGACACGTCGCCAAGGCTTCGTCACTCCAGGGCAGGAAATCTTGACAAATGACTCCATTTCTTTGATAATCCAAACACGAAGACACAAATGAACGTTGTCTTCCGGCTCTACGGCTGTATAAAGGCCTACCCTCCATCTATGATCCGGATGGCATCAAGTGCACAGCGATCTACAATAATCAAAGCGGATATTGCTCTCTACCCATTTTTTATCGTTGCTTTAAAATCTTCGTTCTGATCACTTACTTCTACTCTCTCTTAGTGCTCGCCTTTCCTTCGTTGGAACCACTTTCACGACGAGAATGGGGGCTTTAACGTTGTATCCGCATCTTCTTCTCTGGCGGAGTTGGCCCTCGACAAGATTAGCTTCCGATTCGCTGCGCTCGGTGAATCCATTTAAACGTTGAATGCTATCTTTCTAGCGACAGCACCAAGTTCTATGCAATCGATATCAGAGGGCGAAGCTCCCGTAGGCGTTCGGAAGTGGAACACTTAACTGAAAGTTAGTTTGAACCCGCTAATCGCTCTTTATTGCGTTTAGCTACGCACGTATGTATTAACGCATGTTGTATGTATGTGCGTATGTGTGTTCTAAAATATGAGCGTTTATATGGTCTATCATGACACTTATTGAATTACAATTGTTCACAATATGTAACTGAATAATGTTTCCTCAGCACATAAGTATTTACAAGGGAATCAAAGGATGTCGTCGACAGTTTGCGTCACCGAGAGGATAGGGCCTGTTGGTGACTGCTGTACGAAAGGTATATTTTATCAGCACTACTTGCTACAAAACTTCAGCGAAAGCCACGGATGGAGGCCACCACGCGTGGGGAGGAAGCTGGTTCTGAGCGCAGTTATTAAGGTGCATATATCTTGTCTTGTACGAGGCACGAAATTATGGCTTAGAGTGGCTTTGCGGGCTACGTAATGATGACCGCTGTGCGTAAGCCCATTTTCATGTTTGCTTAAACTTTGGGCATGACGACGCGCACATCTTTTCGAAGTGTTCCCGCAAACGCGACACAGCTTTCAATTTATGGCGCAGTCGGAAAGGCAGAAAATGCACTTAATAAGACTGAAAAAGCATCGACTGCAGTATGTAAAGCCCAAATTCAGTGGCAGCGTGTGATGCTGCTATAATCCCCGTCATCAGAGCTTGTTATAGCCACGCCAGCTTCCAATAAATTTTGGTTGAGAAAAAAAAACGCTGGCGCAGAATAAATTTTTATTCTTTGGGATTGCGGATTGTCTGTTGAGGCAAAATTCCGATATCGCTCACTGCAACCTTTGAAAGCGCCGGGAAAGATGACCGGGAATCCATTGCAATAAATTATGCATCACGACTGTATACAGTAAAAGCTCGTTAATTCGAACTCGAAGGGGACCATAAAATTGTTCGAATTAAGCGGAGTTCGAATTAGCCGGCGGGCGAATGGAAATCACGCCACACTGCGCGGGCAGAACACAAGAAGCTACCTCTGGACTCGTTATCGCCAATTAGGCGCTATTACACTTTTGTGGCAGGTGATTTCGTAATTTATGTTTCGTAAATAATAATGACATGCGCCGGAGCACTGGCGCCGGTGGCGCGGCAGCCTCTGTAGGCGCGAAATTAGCTGTTGCAGGAGCGTAGCGCGCGCGCCACGCTGTTGTTTTTCTGTTTCGTTGTTTTTTGCACCTCTAGTCAATTTGGTTTGGTTTGGATTTGCAATACATTGTCATCACTCTGGGCCGACTTTTTCTGCCCGGAGCGATGGAAACCAGGGGATCATTGTTCGAATTAACCGTTCTGGATACCGACGGGTTCGAATTATCGGGAGTTTTTCCCCATTGAAATATACAGGGCTTTGCCGGAACCAAGGCGTGAGTTCGAATGAACCGGAAGTTCGAATTAACCGAGTTCGGATTAACGGGCTTTTACTGTATTACCGACTAGATAACGGTTTATGGCGGTAAAATTCCGAGAATATAGAGCTGCGCTGGATATGGTTGCTTTTTGTCTCTGTTTTTTAAAGTGCGGTGGCCTTTGCTACATTTGGCGCAAGCGTGACTGTGCCTTCGGAGAAGCTCGCCCCAAACAGTTCGAGATATGACGCAAATCTATTTCTGTAGGTAGCTCTTTTCTTTGTGTTTAAAAAAATACCTTCAACTACTTCTTGTGCGTTATCTTGTTCCTAATGGCATTCTTACAAGCTGCTTTGGCTATAGTAAAGCTTCATGTATAGCATAATTACTGCTAGCTCCGCCCAAACTTTCCTGTGGTTTTGCGGAATGATTAACTCACACGCGCAATTTAGCCTTGCGGATACTACTTGACATACTTGCGACTTGACACAAAGCATGCAAAGTGATAGTAGGTGATAGCGGCTATTTTAAGTTGCGTAGTTATTGTATGTGTTGCCGCAAGACGTACGAAAGCACATTGACTGACAATGGCGTTAATGGACATGGCTGATGCCGAAATCATTCATCCATATGTATCATAACAGTACATCAGTAACATTTGTCCAGCATTTGTTTAAGGGGACGGGCGAACATCTACTGCGAAAAGGTTTCGTTCTTGTTATCTTCCCCTTTTTCTCCTGCCGGAGCATCACAGCTGTGATGTATAGCAAGAACCCACGAAAGCAACTTCGGCGGCTCATAAACCTCAGTTTATTTCACAAGCCGATTATATGCCCTGCAACCTCAACACGCTTCGGTCAGACCGCCCTCCCTGATGCGGTGCCCTCTCTACTCGCAGTGGGCAAAGAGGAGGCAAAGAGACTCACAGTATCTTGAGCTTAGGCAGCGCCCGGCACAGGTCGGCCGGCACGGAGCTCAAGCGTGCTCTGCTCAGGCGAATCTGCTCCAGCGAGTGCGTGCCGTTCAGGTCCGGGAAGTGCTGCAGTCCGCGTGCCTCCTTCACGAGTCTGCGGTGGAGAGGAGGAGGGCAAAGCGAGGAAGAAGGGGGAAGAGGAGGGGAGGTGAGGGGTGGCGGCTGTTTGTGTTAGCATTCCAAGCTAGACACTCTTAGGAGTCTCCGTAGGTCGTCTTCACCACAGTGCTGAAGAATGACCAAACGAAGTGACCCCGAATTCGGCAAATGGCGAAGCCCAACGTATGATTTGACTTAAAGGGACCCTTCAACACTTTCTTCAACTTTTTTATCTAATCTTAAATGCTTGCAGAACGTAGCCACCCAACATCCAGTACTTGGATTAGGGGGTCGCAAAGTACCTCAGCCAAAAATTCTTGTTCTATGCCCATCATGCGTGCTCTATGCCCTCTATGCTCCATGCTCTATGCTCTATGCTCTATGCACAACTTGGAAACCCTCTCAAAACATTTTTCTGTCTTTCCCGGTCTTGACGTTCTACGACTGCCCGAATTACGTCACTGAGGCCATGTAGCGGCTGTTGGCCGGTTTTCCTTCAGTTGCAGCAATGAACGCTTTTCGATAGCAACTTTGCAAATAAAGCCACAAAAACAAAGCAGAAAAGGAAGGCGTAGCTGCTGCGACGAGAAAATCACGCATTGCTGCTCCGTGGTCGCGATAACTATAGCTTTTGCAGTGGTTCCAGGCGTGAAGGAAAGAGTAAGAGCGCTTATCGAAAGTGTTGCAGGGTCCCTTTAAAGAAGTGCATCAGCGAAGGGACAACATTCAAGGCGTGACTGTCGTTTTGCATTGCGCAATGTCCCTGCGCAGGGACCCTTTTTTTATTCAAATTGAATGCTCGGCCACGTCATTCGTCGAATTTGCAAACTAGGTAACTGCGATTGGTCATGATGGAGCATTGCGGTGAAGACGCCCTACCGAGACTTGAGTAAATACAATTTCATTGCAAACTGCGTATTTACTCAAAAGAATGAGCAAAAATCAATCATACTTTCGTTAGATCAGAGTCAGAATCATTACGCGAAAACTGCGGACAGCCTCACTACTCACCCGCCACGTTACCGAGTGAATTGTAAAGTTTTCGTATTTTTTAAAAAAAAACGTATGATTTAAAATTTAACCATTCCTTTCGATGCATCCGACGGAAAGTTTTGGACAACACGTGACGTTTACATCGGAACCACAGATCCGCTTCTGTTAGCGACATCCTTGGTCGAGGGAGAAGTAATTGGAGAGTTTGAGCACTCCGTATGCTCTGTCTGTTCCGTAGTTACCGTGTTGACCGGGACCCGACTGCGCCTGCGCGCGCAGGAACGACGAGGATGCACACCCCAGCGTAACGAATGCGCGGGCACGGCGAGGACCGGCCGCGGAACTAATCCCCCCTACTGCGACGATGGCTCAAGTGCCCAGACGGGTCCCGTTAACACGGTAAACACGGAACATACGGAGCATATGCAGTGCTAAAACTCTGTATTATCAGAGACTCTGAGCATGCGGCGTGTTCCGTACATTCCGTATGTACCGTTCGTACCGGGGGACCCAACTGCGCATGCGCGCGCGGGCACAGCGAGGAGGGCCGCACACCACCGGAACGAATTCGCGCGCATGGCGAGGCGGGAGCGGCCTGTCAGCGGAACTAATCCACCCACCGGAACGAATGCACACGTGCCCAGTCGGGTCGCGGTGCATACGGTACACACGGAACGTACGGAACACACGGTATGCTAAAACTCTCTATTGTTACCAATCTGCGAAGTGTAACCAACGTAACTTCACGTGCATCGCGGTAAGTAAGTCGTCCTCTCCGTTTTAGGAACCCATGTTCCAAAAGATCCCTACGTGGCGTTGTAGGTCTGAATTCACCGCATGAATACACAAAGTCGAGCGTTTCAATGCAGCAAAGTAACGGCAGCATGCGCCTGCAGGCACTGGGCCACTAATTACTTACAATCTCTTGAGATATGGCAACCGGGAAAATGTCTTCCTGTCAAACGACTCCAGTGGATTGTTGGCCAGTTCGAGAAGGGTGAGACCACCGTTGCTCCTAAAGGAGTCCTCGCCGAGGAAACGGATCTGGTTGTCGGATATAATCCTGCAAGTGAAATGTGTTCGGTGAAGACAGTCGATGCCGCAAAATATTTTTACTCTCCACGGGAGAACAAAGAGTAGATTTTAAGGTGTGAGCTAGCAGCAAAGCTTGCGCGGGTGCATATCAATCTCGTGTTTTTCAAAATTATAATTAAACTCAGCCCATATAAGGGTATGATGCTTAACGGCATAGCATAGGACATCCCAGGTATTTTCCAATACGGGTATAGACGTTCGAAAATTGGAGGGATCGAATAAAAAATTGAAAAAACCACCCAGACCCTGCCATGCCCCATTCACTACTCTTTTGTCTCGATGCACTTGGTCTGGCAGTATACAATGAATGCCACTGCCAATGCCCACATGACCAGCATACCCGGAAGCGTGAATAGGGTTTCGCGATACTGAGTATCTCTGTTGTACGATGGCCCAACCTATGGTTCAAAAGTTTATAGAACAGCGCCAACGAGCCATTCGAGACCGATGCATATTTATCATTGTTGTCCCATTTTATCGCCTATTTATTTCCCGTGTTTATTAACTCTAGTGCTAGGAACTTCTTTGTCTACTAATGTTATATTACAACTTATGTTTTCTATCAGTAGGTGTTGCGTACTTGATTACAGTTATACTGGTCAGCCGGTAACGAGCCCGCTCCCATGCTAGTAAGGACCTGGGTTTGAGATGTATTAGAAACGCAAACATGCAAAATTTTAAAAAAGGTACAATTCTCTGCGCACGTCCCTGGCTCAGAAACTTGTACACTGTGCACTTAAAAGCGAACCCGCTGCGATGTCACGCTAAATTATTGCACGGATGTCAGGAACGATGGAAATGGGTGTGACGCAGCCATCTTACAGTTCTTTAAGCATAGGCAGTGAGGACAGCGCGGTGGGCAAATGAGTCAGCTTGTTGTGGCTTAGGTCTCTGAAAGAAAAGGCAGTTGAAATAGTTAGTCGAACGTCGTTTTCGTAAACCGTAAAAGCGCAGTGACAGATCAGAACATATTCTCCACTTACATCGCCTGCAATGACCTCAAGCCATAAAATGCGCGCGGATCAATGTTGCTGATATGATTCTTCCGCAGGATTCTGCAAGAGAGCGAGAAAGTCCCACAAAGGGTATAAATATGAGGGCGTCTTTTTAACGTTGAAACAAATCATTCACAATCATAATCGCCATCGTCATCATCATCATTTTACTTAGGTCCACTCAGGACGAAGGCCCTGCCCACTGACCTCCACCCGCTTCAGTCCTGCGTTGCTCGAGTCAATTCTTTGCCCCCGAATTTCCTTATTTCGTCTCTCCACCGAGTTAGTGCCTTTCCCTTCTTCTATACCCGTATCTGGGTATCCACTTTGTTAATCTGGTGGTCCACCGATTGTCTTTTCGTCTCACTATCACTTTTCAGTAGATATAACCGATAAGCTCACGTTTGCAAGGAGCCAGTAAACGTTAAATATTGAGTGTATTATAAAAAAACTAATGCATTTGTTATATTTGTATTGAATGTGGGTGGTAGGAGTTTTGGTCACATTTGAATAAAATCGCCTCTTTTAGAACAAAGACATATGGCGAAGTGCGCGCTTCAAGCCAACGTATTAGGTTTTACGGCAGCGTTGTATCTAACAGAGAGGAAACCAACTTTATCAACCAAAGTGTGGTCTGAACCGCTTGTCACGAGCCTCGAAGGTAGGGACAGGGAACGTGCGTCAGTAAATCCACAAGTAATATATTTTGTAAAATACAAAGCTCTCACCTTCACCCCTCACTACGTGCGTCATGTGCTTCCAAGGTGGAATCACATCACATGACTTACATGCAGCGAAAAGAGTGACATGCATCGCACACCGGGCTTAATTAAACGAATTCTCGGTGAATGTTCAACCGATATCTACATGTCTGAATGCACGACTTACAGGACTTCAAGTTTTGATGAATTGCCGAATGCATATGGCTTCAACGTCTCGATGAGATTCTCCCCCAAACCCCTGGAAAAGAGAACGCAAAACAGTAAACAAAAATCAACAACGAAGGAACGAAGAAAATGAGCCACAGCGCTCTTTCGCAGTTTTTTTCTTAAACATTTTGTCAAGCTTCCTCTATTCTATGACAGGCCCAAATTTCCGCCATCTAAGGTCAATGCCCTTGGCGGTACTCGTCAACCGACACGGTTCATAATCACTGTTGCCAAGCGTCCTGTTGTCTAAAGCTCTTCTACCATAGCCAGGAACCCACCACCATAACCTCCATCGTCTTCTTCGGTTGACGTTGATGTTGCAAATTGAAGGCTGCTAATAGCAAACAGCTTTCCACCAGTAACCACACTGTCAAACAAAACAAATGATTGCGACGAGAAGTCCGCATATGTTCGAACTCCAAGGTGACAGTTAAACTGCTTTCTTTCTTCGCTTCTTCAATAAAAAAAAAGGTTCGGAGTAAGTGGAGCTCGCATAACTGCGCGAAGACTGGAAGTATATTTCTCACAAATATAAGCTTTAAAAATCAAAACAGCCGTGATTACGCATTATGATGCAGTTGTTTACGACTGACTACAAGAACGCGCAGCTTTTATGTTCGCTTTTAGCTGGAGTGAACTTCTACATCCAGTAGGGTGAGATTTATTTTATATCCCGTCATATGAGCACTAGAACTGAAAGTTATAACACAAACTTGCAAGCCCTTACAGCGCTTCCAGTCCCGGCAGTGACTGAAGGCATCCCAATGGCACTTGGGACAGCTGGTTGCTGTCCAGCCACACCTTGCGCAGCCTGCGGTGGAAGGACGGCTCCTCGGAGGGACGAACCTCGGTAAGCCGGTTCTTGTTCAGGTGCCTGCATTCGTAGAGTTACGCGGAAAATGGGCCGTTTTCCTGCATTTGTATCTTTTTTCACAAAGCTCATGTGATTTGCGTGGCGTCCTGATTTGGTTGGCTGCCAAAAAGTTGGCTTTCTTTCTATTGTAAAATCTTGCCGTGAAGCATCCTCTACAGGCCTTCACGTGATCGTTTACGGTACACACGACGGACAACGCTATAATCACTATAATCGCTATAATCACAATGATTACTGGCAGTGAATCACCTATACAGGCAACTACGTGGTTTCAGAGTATCCGCCACGCACTCAGTTGACCAATTCAAGCAGCCCACGGTGAAATTTTGGCGACTGACGATGACCACCCAACAGTTTCATTTAGCTATTCCGGCTGCGTGGAGGCATCACACAATGCAAGCATCGTAGTGAAGCTGAACCTCCGGATTGCCTTCAGCTTAAAAAGCTAGATAGCCGCCCATCGTTTTAAAGGGGCTATCGCTGTCGCTTTATATATAGTATCGCTCTAATAAAGAAGCAGCGTGTTTCATTCACCTTAACTGATACACGGAAAGCCTATGCACTTTAACACAAACTGAAGAAAAGGATATTTATTCAGGCATCGATACCTAACAGTGTTGTGAATTTGTCTTTTCCTTCGGACATTTTCCGGTCATTTCTAATTTTCACTTTTTTATTCAATTCGTTTTTTGTTTGGTAGAATACTACACTGCTGCCTTAACAAGCGGAGTGGACGGTGCTAGGTCGGACCGGGTGACACCGAAATGTGGAACAAGCAAGGTGACGGGGAAGTACTTTAGCTGGCTTGCTTAATATTTCGGCACCAGGAAAAAAATTACTTCGGTCCAATACCTGACCTGGCATACTTCAGTGCTTCGAAATTCGGAATTTACTTCTCACGCATAGCCTCAAATTGGCAAAATATATAGGGACAGCACTAGAATCTTACTACACAGTTCGAAACTTATCTCACTTGATTTCACCACAACGCGCCGTAATTGCAATAATCGCAATTAAAGGCGCCAACAAAAATTTGGGTTGCGCTGCAGCATCTAACAGCACAAGCACAAAGTCCCACAGTGCTGGATATTAGATCTTGCATTATAAATATTTAATGCAAGATATTGCGGTACTTGCCGCACAAACCACGCCGAAGAAGAAACTTCTTGCGACGTGGTTTGTCCAATGCTCTTCCTTGTACGCAGCGATATCGTTCTTTTAGGCACGCTGTCGCAAAGAAGACGCCCAAGATTTCTTAACGCGTGTGAGTAAAAAACTAATAGAACCGGTAACTTTCTGAACATTGAGTTTTCAAATAGAGGCCCCCGAAGAAGCGGGTCATATTTGTAAACGACAAAGCAGTGCCCCATGCACAACATTACAATCTTCATTTCTGCAAGAGAATAGTTTTCTTAGTGCATATTTTATTTCTACCAAAAATTAGCCTAATAGACTACTTTTCAGTAACGGTCATAATGGTACAGCTTTATTTATTTTATTTATTTAATTTATTCTATTTTAAATTGTTTAATTTATTTTTTGTACTTTATTTAAAAACACGCTTTAAACGTACGTCAGAAACCTGCTTTACACCCTTCTGTTAAAAAACTTCCAGAAGTTGAAGAGACTTTCGTGCTCCATTTTAAATCAGGCTGAACGGGCTCCTATGCACATACGCATAACTGTGCACGGGGAGACATCCCAGTTTCCGCCCAGTGGCCAATAAAGAAAGGTATCAGAGTTCTTACAAGGTTTCCAAGACCGGCAGTCTTCTAAGAGCTTGCCATGGCACCTCCGGTGAAGTTGTTGCCTTCCAGTGATCTGCGGATGTCGAGAAAAATGTTAAAAACGCATTAGAAAATTACAAACAAGAAAGAAACCAGCTGAGCATACGCAGCCGTTCATCCTTCATGGTCTCAGGAATTTCGCATTCACGTGTTTGCTGGGAGAACAGAGCGAAGGTAAGCTCGGGAAACACTGATCTAGTTTTGTCGCAAGAAAGGTTGAGCGCATGGCCAAACGGCTAGGACGACAAATTGAGTCAAGAGTCTAGTTCTGCGAAGAATAGCAGCCATTTGCCTCCTACTGACACGAGCAACGTCTTTTCCCATCACTCCATTGAGTAAAACACAGCCAACAAAAGGAGACACTTGCATGCGACGACATTCCATACTATATTGGGCCGTCTATCTAGCGACTATAGCTGTCACCAGAACCATCGGTAACCACGCGTTAGCAGAGAGAAGGATGGGGCAAACGAAACGTGCCATAACCGACGAACGGGCGCAAGCATACACCACCACGCCTCGCCGCTAGTTCTACGCCGATGTAGATCTATGGCAGCTATCAACCGGCTCCTAGTCATAAGACGGGAGCAACGACACCTGATAAAATGCAACCAAAATGACAAGGAGGACATAAAAGATGGACGCGTAGCAGCGAGAAGATAAAGGAAGCGGGGCTCTGGGCGCAATAGGGAATTCATTGCCAGACACGAGCAATAGGGGCTGCGTCGTAGAAATGGCGACAAAGAAACAAAAAAAAAGATTGGGTATGGAGAGGCCCAATAAGACGAACTGAGCCGCCGCTCGTCGCCTCTTCAGGATTGCGGGGCCCGTCGAAGAATGGCGAAGGCGGGTCAACGCAACCATTACTTGCCGGAGCGGTTTTGTATCAACAGAGCACCGCTTTCGCGCCAATGGAGAAGCCACTCACGTTAAATTGGATTCGCTTTGTTAACAGCGCGCTCCGAATTGCCCCTTTAATAGGAACACTTAATGACGAAGAAAGAGAAGTTGGTGGCAAGAAGAGGAAACGCAGTTACGTTCCGAACGGAGGGAAAAGAAGTCCTGGATGACGGCAGCGGAGCATGCTAGGCGCTAACAGACGGGAAGGGCGCCGGAGCAAACGTACGAGCAAAAAGAATAGTAAGAAAAGTTCATCCAGGGAGAGGCGTAGTTGCTGCACGGTCGCACTGGATCCTAGTTTGCGTTAACTACAGTCAGGGCGTCTTACCCTAATTGAGATTTACGCTAGCACGGGGTGTTGCATCCTTAACCCACTCGGGTGCCTTCAAAGAGAATGCAACTTCGCTATTAGTAAAGTTGTCTCGTCTGGTCTTTATTTTAAGAGCTTCGTCTTTTTTTTTGTTGTTGTTGTTCTTCGGAGCTAGCACGCTTAAAGTTTCTAGCTAAAGTATTAACTGAGTGAAGCATCACAATTCCGAATAAGACGGACTTTAAATTTGCAAACTATCAACTAACTCAAATGTGCATGCCCTTGACGAATTATGAGCAACTTCTTCAAACTTCAATAAAAGACACGTTAAGCCGCTTGAAGTAAAAAGTAAAACAAATGGGGAGGCCGGGAAAACTTTCAGCCAGGCTGGTTGCTAGACTTTTATAACTTTGGTGGACACACTGCAGGTCCTGCCTTCAGGATCTGCCCTTTGTGGTGTTTTCGGTAGAGAATGCCTTTATTAGTACCCAAGTTAGCCTTCAAATCTTTGTCCGTGCGTGCGTGCTTGCGTGAACAGTTGGGAAACGAGTTGCAAAAAAAAATTAGTTTTAAAATATACTTGTCAGTCAGCAGTGTGGATCGAATCCACTCTCCGTGGACTCTTAAGCGGGAACCGTAATGGTTTGACCGCAAGCTCCTTTCTTGTGTGAACGAATGTCGATAGCTTCTAACACAACTTCCACGCCACTTTGGTACAACGAAAATAATAATGAAGCGTGCTTCGTATAAGTTCCTTTGAATGGGAGCGAAAACGCTAAATTCAGGCTGTTGCTAGATAAATCTTGAGGTTCACCAAGCGTCTGAAATGCCTAGACATGCCCAAGCAGAGGACTGGCCAAGAAAAGGGCCAAGCCCAGTCCGTTGCTAGAGAGACTTAAGAGGGACTCACCTGATCCCATTCTATGGTGCTTACGAATTCATGATCCCACGGGCTTAAAAAGTATCATGTAGCGATACGAAAAGTTTTACAAAATCACATAATGGCCTAGTTTGCTTTGTTTAAAAATATGCCACTTCTTTACTGAAGTAAAAAATAAACAAGAAGCGCATTTTGGTTTATTCACTTTTCACTAGATGGCGCTAGCTGTCTAGCAAGCAATAGTTTTATTTTTTATTTGCCCGCTAACCTACAGTTAAGCAATCTGTACCCGTACTCTGAAGTCAGTGGGCGTACTCCGCAGTCTAGCACAGTGTTAATACACGCGCAGAGGTACATGGGTACATGCTGGCGGAAGCCGAGAGTTCTTACCGTGTATGTGGCTTTCTTTTTGGCCTGCGCCCCATGTAAGTTGCATTCTGCCAACGACAACTGCTGACTAGGGATGATGTGTGAGCGGCCACGTACGTACTATTTGATAAGTAGTCCCCGTGGCGCTCAAGATATCAGGAAGTAAAAGGGCGCTCTCTGCTATCCTCATTTGTGATGGGAGCGAGCAGTGGCGGTCGATTTCTACCTCGTACCCGTCCGTGGCAGTCCGTGGTCACAGTGCGGACAGCGCAAAGCGTGATTAATGCCTGCATGGCTCCCAAGAGACTTCCTTCCCGGGAGCACCTGTCGGCGCACAACCACGAGTGAAGACCACGAACGCTTGGTATTCTCACATCAGATCGAGATACGCGGGTGGCAGCACTGATTGGCCCGAACGCGCTGTTAGAGGAAGAGCAGAAGGTGTTGCTGTGCGGGGGCAGTGGGATGCCACGGCCCACGTCGTCGCGAATGATCTCCTGCGATATATTTATAGAAACGCCCCAAAAGAAGCGGCGGCGATGTTGATTGTAGTGTCAGTAATCTTGGCACGGTCGGCGGGTACTTTTGCAATTATAGTTTCTGGCGATTTTTATAAAAGACTTGCTTTTCCGTAAGACGAACCCTCTCATAACGAGCCTTTACGTCCGAGCAACAAGCTCTTATTTCCTAGCAAATTATTCATTTTTTTCAGGGCTGAATAAGGAGTCACAGTCAGTTCTATCCCGACAGTGGTGGAATTGTTGACGCGCAGGAGACTTTAACCACTTTTCTTTGACTGGTAGATAAATTACCTCCCAAACTATTTCGGGAACCTTGCAGTTTTAGTTGAGCATAAAGGTGCATGACCCATGATGCTTTCGAAAGCACTTCTCCGAATACCAAGCAGGGGTACTCACAGGAACGTGACGTTTTCCACACCCTTGAATGCGTCTTCCGGAAGCCACTCCAAGCCATTGTGCTCTAGGCGCCTGGAAGGAAGCAAAGTACACAAACCAGGACATCTTTTAGTTCCGACACTGTACACGCAAAAGTCTGGTTTAAAATATGCGAATTATAAGCGCAACGCATCGATGACAATTCGAGTTTCCACAAGAAAGTCTGTACCTGTTTCTGAACATTGATATCATTATCCTTTTATCAGCACAAATGACGCAGATAAATTTAATCATTGGGAAAAGAAAGACAAACGGAAGTCTTGAGACAGGCGCTCAGGCAGCAACGCTGCGACCGGAGACGGTGATGAGAAACGCGAAAAGTGAGGGGTTCATTGTGTCGAGGGGGGCGAATAACCAACAAATTTATTTATTTTTGTCCAGAGAAGAAGCCTCATATTGATAACGTGAATTCGAAAATATAAAGATTACGAGTTCATGAGCGCTGCCTTTCACTGATTCTCACGTGGTCATGTTAGGCTTGACCTAAGTTTGCTGACAACGTTAGTAACGTGCCTATAAGGTATTCCGATCTGTTGGTCCAAATATGCTGATTAAAATGCGTTCTACCTCCTTGAGACAATTATTCATTCCCGTATATCATTGTTATCTCCTTTAGCGCCATTCAGTATAAATAAAGTGCAAGAGAACTGATTCAGATAGCCTTTTTTTTTACTTCAAAATAAGTTTTCATAAAGTGCACTTTGTTCCACGTCCGTCTTGACATCAACTAGTTTCGGGCTATAAATTCCAGAATTGCTACATATTATTTCTAGCTATCTTGTTTACGATATAACTTAAGGCGTCTTTACTTCATTTTCCAACAAATATTTGCATAGGGAGCGTGATATAGCTTCCGTCCCAATTGGCTTGTTGGGAGTGGACCCAGAACAACTTTTGAAGCACGGACAAATAGTAAACAGATAATATTTTTGTGAAATGCTAAGCCTTCTTTACACGAATGATCCCAGCAGTTTATACTTTCGTGCATCAACGTGACTAAATTGGTAAATTCTTACGCAGATATAAAGTAATCTGTGTTGCTTTATTTTATTTTATCCATGTGATATGTTCATAGAATAACAGCTTGTAGGTAAGTAATGACTTTTTTTATTCTTGAGCTGTACTTTTGTTTGTCTTCATTACAATTCCGATGCTTTTGCTTCGCTTTGTAATGCAGAGCATCCAGGATAGGAATTGTCATTGAAAAACCACCTCCCTGTTAATTCGAACAGTCGTCTTCGGGCCTGACGTCTTAAACGCGCGGTCGACCCGTAAGGACACGAAGATGCTCTTTTTGCTGTGCCTCGTTGACAGCGTACGTTCTGTACTAATTCACAAAAAGTGAAATTTTACTTCTATGCTTCTTATATTCCGCGAGTTATAATATACGGCTGATAATAATTAGGAATAAAAAACTCGTTCAATGAACGTAGGAAGTGAAGCCAGAAGTAGAGATCACCAGGGAAAGTAATTTGTGCTTTCCGTCTGAAAATGGGAACTTAAATGCTAGGAAAGAAAGAAAGTGGAGGAAAACCCGCGTACCGAATGAGATCTGAACCTACTTCCTTCAGCTAATGCGGCCAATGTTTTACCAGTTCAGGTACCCGAGCGGCTGCGATAGAATCTTTGTACACCGATACCTACCAGCAGCTTCCCACTAAGTGACCAAACCCTTTCTCTGTTTCCCGAACGATACAGGTATACAGTAACGTATAGGTTGTATTCACTGGCGAGGCACGCATGCAGGCAACCATGTGAGCGTGCCGTCACTCGTTACGTCGGGCTCCGCGGCATGTCGGTAGTTGTCAGTGCTAAGCACATGCGTGTTGGACGTTCCAAACTTAACCCCACCGAGCGCAAAGTAATGCCTCGACTGCAACGTGAGTGCGATCAATAACATCTCTGTTGACACCACCGTTGGTAATTGGGCTGAAACGGAGCAGACGACGCACGCCGGTGTCTTTTTTTTTCTGTGGCGTGCGGGCGCAATGGCACTAGCCGCGCCATCTTCGTGGCGGTTCGGCAATGTCCGTGGCTGTTTCCAGTGTTGCCAAGCGAATAAATTGGCAGCTAAACTTTTCAGTGAATATAATCTATAGGACTGTATGAGTTGGCGCGTCTCCGCTGCAATCTCTTCCTTTCTGCCTGCCCTGCGCTTTTGTCACTTAAACCTCACTTCCCCTGCGTAGGACAGCAAACCGGGGTCTACACCTGGTTAATCCCCCGGCATTTCCGTTGTCTTTTCTACTTTACCTTTCCGCCTCCCATTTTTAGTGGGTCACGGCCAAGGACGACGGCATCCCAGACTAGTGACGCTACCAGCCCAGGACGGCAGACAGTTTGTCTGGTGTTTACAATAAAGTTTATTGCAAACGTTGACCGCCACATGTAACTAACCCCACCCCTCTTTCCTTCTCCCACGTAGGCCACCGTGTCATCCTTATCCTAATAAAGCTCTTGATTTTTATATTACTGCTACTACTGTGGCGTGTTTATGTGTATATGTAGGCCTACACTACGCTTAGGGGTGGTAGCTAGCGCTGCTCCGACTACCCTGAATGAAAATGACCTTTTTTAACAGCAACGCAGTTTAGGCCGACACAAATCCGGCCGTCGAAGACAGAAAATCCCAAAGCACCAAGATAAAGTGGGTTAGGGAGGTCTCGGGAATCGAACCCGAGACCTTTACGCCGTGAAACCGGCAGCCTAGCCACTACCCGCCTCCCTTTTCTACCCCCCCCCCCCCCCCCCCCCCGCCTAGAAGGGTTCGGGTTAGTAGCGGTGCGGAACAATTATAATATGCAGCCAATTAAAAAAAAACGCTTTTTCTGTGGTCTGAATCGAACCTGGGTCCTTTCCATTACGAAACCAGCGCCTATCTGATTAATCTATCATCGCATTTCGGGCGCACAGCTTTTCCTTCGGGTTCGTAGCGTGGGCGTTGGCTTTGGACTTAACTGCGGGTTCTAGCGCGTGCTAACGCGGTCCAGTCTTGGAGATATGCGAAAGCCTGCGGACGAGACGATCGGGGCCTGCCAGTCATGGAGAACTTTCAGCGGAAAGTTCGGAAATAAATGTGAGTTGTACGCAGCTAACACTTGGCGCCTTACTAAACAACTTGAAAGCAAACTTAGGTCGGCTCAATGGGCCGTGGAACGAATAATGATCGGAGTAACACTTAGAGACAGGAAACGAGCTACCTGGATCAGAGAACAAACTAGAGTATCATAGTTCAAACAAACAAAAAAAAAGAAGCAGACTTGGGCTGGCCGCGTAATTAGGCGAAATGACAATCGGTGGATACTAGGGTGACAGACTGGACGCCGAGAAACGGGTCTGGAAAAAGACGAAGGCCAATTACTCGATGGAGGGACGAAATAAGGAAAATAGGACGCACAGAATGGACTCTATCGGCACGGGACAGGAGCGGTTAAAGGTCGATGGGAGAGGCCTTCGTCCTGCAGTGGGCCTAGTGGGCTGCTACGGATGATGATGATGCAACATCCGGGTCTACGACGAAGGGAAGGGGGCCCCCAGCTCTGCTTTCCTGTTTCTTCAGCCTTGCACCACTGGTGTATGCTGTGCCAGTTTTGTTTTTCAGTTCCCGGGCGTCGACAACATGTCAGAAGCAGTTGACACGCATAGACGCTTTTATCACATTGGCGGCGTGAAAGCTACCAGAACCCAGGCTTTGGCTGTGCATGCAGTTTACATATACGAATTGTGAATGGGGGGCTCACTGAATAACCATAACTTACAGGATATATAAACAAACATGGCATGTCTTGATCGTAAAATAGCCATTTATCGTCGTTACGCATAAAATCTACGATGGGCGGAATGAGGCTTCACGCAGTCGCTCCCAAGTACGCTGAACCAGTTCAGCCGCTTGGGCCTCGTTCGCCAATGCAACTTCATCGAGCCCGTCTTGTTCATCTTATTGTTCAGCCCTCCACTTTGCGTTACACCTTCCACTATGCCACTAGTATCGCGTCAAGCTCCCAAGAAGTGCACCCATTGAGAATAAACACATTCGATGGCAACTAGCCATAGATGTTTTGTTTTCCATCCATACCCTGATTATAAAATCACACATACACACAAATAAAACGCACGCCAGGGAGAAATAACGGCGCCAGGCGCGAGTTCAGAATGCATTCCGCCGCATTTTTTAGCAAGTTATTGTCGGCAGGACGCCAGGAAGCGCGTTCACTGTACGGCTACAAGTCTCTGATTATGAATGAACAAAAGAAACGCAGCGATCAAAGCTGTCTTGTTTTCCATCTTCATCCCTAATCCTCAAATCAAGAGACAGAAAAAAAAGCCGATGAAGCTACGCCGGTGAAAAAAACAGTGAGTCGGGCGACGTTCTAACTTTTTGACAGCGGAAGCGCCAAAATAAGACTTATTACGCGGTGACAGTGCCGGGCCATGCGTTAAAAGTGAGGCCCTCTTCCCTACCTGCTTCTATGCCTTCCTCTGCTATTTTTTCCTATGCTGGTCGTACGTCTTTCGGTTCTCAATGCACTACATTTCTACGCGCCTATCTCCAGAGTAAGCCAAACAACTGCACAAAGATACACAACAGCGAAGTATAGCGAGCAGCGAGTCACGGCAAGTGCTATCTAGAGACAAAGGCGCGACGACGAGGGGGGAAAGGATGGGATGGCTGAGGCAGTCGGCAGGACAGAAGCCCGACTTCCGCCTCGGCCGTGAACGGAAAGGATGCGGCGACGAGGGAAGGACGCAGAATCGACAGGGGGACTCCGGGGGGTCCTCGACCTGATGGGAATTGAGACAAACGGTTGTTTGCGACGTGTCAAATGGCAGCCCGCGCGCGGCGGTGGTCACACATGCCCTCTCGCTCTCTTTCTCTCTTTCTCTCTGCTCTCTGCCACCCCATCTCCCTTCCTCTCTTTCTCTTTCTTCCTGTTCTGCTAGAAGCAGAACGAGATGACCAAGTGGGCCTCGTTAAAAAAAGAACGAAAGGTGCGAAGCAATGCGAACGGCCCGGACAATCCGTTATCGTAGCACTGCAATTTCCCCTTCTTTCGCCTTAGATCAACAGGAAGCGAGATGACAGTGAAAAGGAACACGGCCCGCGGAAAGCAAGAAAAACATAGCGGCCTTGCGGCTATCTTGTGCCGTGCCGTGCATACCAATACAAAGGAACGGAAGAGAAAACGGCACGCGGAAGGAAGCGAATAGTAATCCCCTTTTCGGGCACTTACTACCCTTATTTTATTCGTAGCGGTGGATGCTGGAGGAAGCAACGCAGAAAGAGTAGGAGGAGAAAGAGGTTCGCGTGGAGAGAGGCGGACAATTCAACTGGGCGCGAAAAGCCAACACGTATAGACCGCGAAACCCACTGTTTTGCGCCCGGAGCCAATCGACGGAAGAGAAACAGCCGGAGGGGTGATTGACCAAATGCATTTGCCCTGTCTTCGGGATTGCGTATTTCCGGGTTTAACACGTACCTCGCGTACGGAATGCTCGTCTGGTGAAATGGCTGCCTATGGATATTGCTGTTTCCAAAGTTTTTTGCCCCTAATCTCTATTTAAATTTAGCCGTTTGTACCCTATACCTGGCGCATGAACCCGAGGGTTAAAATAATCAATTTCAGGTGCCGCCAGTTTCGACCACGCATTCGGTGAGCGGAGGCTGTACAGATATTTCGCTCGAAGCTGTTCGTGCCGATTTCCTTTTCTTCTGGCAGCAAACTGAGGGGCGACGGCTCCTCTGTTTTACTAAGGCCATTAGCAAAACATTCAGGCAGCTCTTCGATCAGTTTCCTGTTACTTCACCCTGCCTTAAGTACCGGATTTGCCTCGCCATAGTCAGATTGATGAAGCTGGAATAAATACGTTTTGCTGCCATTCGTATCGACGCTGACAGCTCGACGTTTCGATATCGGTTTCTTAGATCATGAGGGTAAATCATTAAGTTCCTGCGGTCCAGTCATCATTACTCAAATGATTTTTTTCTGGAAATTTTTCAATTCGTTTATAAAGATATCTAACGCCACCTTATACCCTGGATTATGCAAGTTCAAGGGTTTATTTCTTGCGTTCTTTCTTGGTTTCTTCCACCACAATTACACGTGCGGTGAGTACTTTAGATAAAGCAAGTCAAATAACTTGCGCCTTTTTTCTTCTGTCCGAAGATCTGAAAATTGTCGCTGTAAACGTGTCAAGTAATTTATCACGTGGAAGAAGGAAGTACAGTAAACCCTTTTTAAAACGAACTCACTTTATACGAATTCTAGCTTTAATCGAGGTTTTTGATGGCCTCGACTCCAGTTCACGGATAGCATACACCCGCTTATAACAAAATGTCGCTTATATCGACGCCATCTTCTTGTCCCGCGGGCTTCGTTGTAACGAAAATTCGCTGCATTCCAACAACCTAAGCATTCATTAAAGGAGCCATGGAGACAAAACACAAGTTTGTGTTATTCGAAAGATTTCGTGTCTTATAGTGCCCCGAGCGTTTTCCCGAATCCAAACGATGCTTTATTCACTGAGAACTTAATTAATTTAGGTTAAGATTTTGATTTTCCCGCTAAATCGTGCGTTTTCGTGGTCTGCAGTGACATCACAGGGCCTTGTTTACCGTTAGTGAACCTAGATGGCGCCACCACACCGCGGCAAGCCGTTTTCTGCCTTTCGTTTGTTTGTGAACGTATTTGTACCTGGCTTGTTTTGTTAATGGAGACAATCGCTTCGTGAAACATGGTGCTCGCTCGACAAATACGGTCACGTAAGACATCGTCGCTTGCGTCAATCGGCCAGTGTCGTCTGAAACAACCCCAATCCCCGCAGTCCAGTGCAGCTAAACCAAGCATAGTGCGCGCAGTACAAACCGCAGTACGCATCGGTACTTCTATGTTTACGTGTGCTTTCATAACTTCCACTGTTTGTCCCACCATTCTTCGGACTTTAAAAAGAATGTGCCCTAAATTCGGAAAGCTCTGCCTAACTTGCGTTTGCTTTTTCCGCCCTCCGCCAATCGCGGAGCTATCTGGTATGACATCATAGGTTCTGTTGCGGGAAATGAGCTAGTGCGTCGCATGGCCATTCCCTTTTTTCCTAATTGTGTAGCTTATTTGAGCGAAGTTTACGTTAAAAGTAGTGTCAGCATGATTCTAACGAGGCAATCTTTTGAATGAACCAAACTTGTGTTTTCTCTTCACTGGCTCCTTTATTTAAGACCTAGGACTCCTGAGAAGCAACTGAGAATCAAATACGCCTAGCGACGTGGAGAACAGAAACGATCCTCCAAGCAGCCTCATTTATTACCGCATGAACACTAGGTGGGGTATATCGGCAAAATCCCTGCCTCGCTCCGTCAACAGAGCTGGCGACAGAAGAGCACAGAACGGAAATGGAGAGGAGAGAGCGCGTTGATGAGCTGCCTCCAAGAGTGGAGAGGGGGACGTCGCCAAGGGAACGTCAGTCGAAGCGCTTCTCCTTCCGGCACTTCCCAATTCGCCAGCCTTCCCTCGGGCTCCGGCTTGGGCAGTGCCGCCACCGCGCTCCACACCGCTGATGACAACGTCGAACTGCTATTACTTGCTCAGGGTAACGTCAATTCCAGGTGGCGGCGATGGCATTCGAGCACGTGTTTCCGCTTCTCGTCGCCGTTCGTCATCGTTGATGTATACTGTGAAATGGAATGTGCAGCCGAGTAGGCGTAAAAAGAGTACGTATTGTGTTCGACGGCGGCGCTATGCCGAAACTTCTGAGATGCTTACTCGTTCCTAAGGGTCTATCAAGTGAGGTATTTATTTATTTATTTATTTATTTATTTATTTGTTTATTTATTTATTTATTTATTTATTTATTTATATCGGGGTAATGGTATGTGCTATCTCGCCATAGGTCTCTAATACGTGCACAATCAATGCTGCCGATCATATTTACGATTACAGTCACGCTTAAATTGCTCCCCTCATTACCTCTATCAATCTCTCCCACTTTCTATGCGTGCGTGCGTGCGGAACGAAGCCGCCAGCCGCAGCTATCTCGGGTGCACGTAAAGTATACTCACAGCTCTTTCAGTCCCGGAAAATCAGCGAAGGCCGCCGCGTCGAGGGACGTCAGGTTGTTTCGGCTCAGGTCTCTGCGAGAATAAGAATGGGAAGCAACCGGTTAGACACGATCACATTTGACTGCACTCATAAAGGTCGAATATGTGTAGCAAATAGACCTCAAAACGACGGCGCGTGGACGCGTCGCAATTCTCTCGCCGCTCCATTTTTCCCTGCATGCCCCCACATATTAACTAACGGTGGGTGCACATGGTTCTCTAGTACTAACACAAAGGTTTGCATATTCTTGAACCAGCTTAGACAACAACAAAAACTACAACAGATTTCCTCGAATTGGCGGGACTGAGCGCAACATTCAGCGCCAGTGTTGTGGGCCTTGGAACTAGAACAAAAATTACTGACGAATATGATGCTCTCTGATTCGATTTTTGTGTTCAGGCTTTACTAAATTTTTTGCGATATATTGATCTGAATCATTATACAGAGGCGGGATTGTACTACAACTTTCTCTCAACAGATGGCATGCACGTCAACTTAGGGTTCAACCTAACGCAATTAGGTCAATTAGGGTTCAACCTTACGCATACGTTGCAAGGCGAAGTGGTACAACAGCGTATTCCGAGAATGTTATAAGCATACGACATTATTATTTTAGCTGAGAAACAGATCGATATGCAACGGGTCATAAATATTAGCGGTCAGGAAGCCACCGACCTCGGGTTAAATTTTAGTGCACAAAAATTGGGAATAATGGTTTTCAGTGACGCTAGCACTGACGCACTGCCCAATCCAGCATGTCGAATTACCCAGAGTGAAGGAATATGAATATTTGGGAGTGTGGATAAACGAAGGGCATAATTATATAAGGACTCACCAGGAGCAACTTAAGGGTAAGCGAAAGCGAAACGCAGCTATAATGAAGCATAGAGCTCTGGGGGGGGGGGGGGGGGCATAACAAATATGAGGTAGTGAGAGAAATGTGGAAGGGAGTCATGATTCGGGTCTCAAATTTGCGAATGCCGTACTCTGCCTAAAATCAGACGCTCAGGACTTGAAGTGAACCAGAGAACGGTAGGCCGTTTCGCCTTAGGAGCGCATGCAAACACAACTAACGAAGCAGTGCAAGGTGATATGGGCTGGGCGTCATTTGAAGTTCCAGAACCGCAGAATAAAATATGTTTTGAGAGGAGGTTGAAGGCAATGGATCAACGTAGGTGGACAGCAAAATTTTTTAGGTACCTTATACATGAATAGTGTGGACACGCAGTGGCTAAGGAAGACTAGAAGGCTAACGATGAAATACGGAAAGGACAGAGGAGAATCCAAGACAGGCAATGTAATCAAAAAAGAGGCAAGGCAGATTGAAACGAATAAACGGAGAGAAAAATGGAAGGTGAAACTTCGTTAGAAATGTACAGGGCAGAGAAATTATACATCAGAAAGAAAAATATCTACGATAATTCCAAAGGCAGTGCTTTGCTTCCTGGGGCTAGAGTAGGTTGCTTGCGAACTAAGAGCGTTGTGGGGAAGTATACACAAAATGATGGGGTATGCGTGGTTTGCGGAAAAGAAACAGAAAGTATGCGGCACATTGTGTTAGAATGCGAGGGTATCCTTACAAATCTCGAGGGAAATATTCGGCTTCCAGAAGCCGTAGGATTTAAGGGTAGCACAGAGGGAGTTAACTTCAAGGCTGTCGAGGCGACAAAAAGGAGATTAGAATGCTGGAGGACGAAAAGCGGATAGGGGAATATGGCCTAGGACAGCTACAACCTGTAACAGAAAAAATAAGTATTTTGTGCCTATAATAAGTTTTTTTTTGCCTACCCTAAAGCAGCGCTAGTATTAAAGAAAGAGTGTAAAAGATATGTATTGCAAAGGGGAATAGCATTCACGACGGTAGTTGATCGTGAGGGTTTATTCAAGGCGTAGCGTATGACAACGAGCGGGGCGCAGGTCCAGCCGGTACGAGCTCGTAGGTATGAACGTCCGAGTTGGACCTTCGCCGTCGTCACGATAATTCTTGGGCATACCCGATTGATCGAATGGCGCTTCGGCATCTACTATTGTTGTGCCCCGTTAACTCTTCTTGTTACAGTATATTAGTTTCTTAGTTTTTTTGGTAAGATGACACGTCATCACCCCGTTACAAAGGGGATACCACTAACAATCATCATCATCACCATCATCATCACCCATGCTTCCCCCATTCGCCCCCAGGACCGGGGACCAACCGCGAACTGCGTTTTGATGCATGAGGCCAATGGGGTTCTTCATAGTGTATATTGAGTAACTTTGCGCCAGTGCATCTTCTTAGGCCTATATTGCGCCTTGCAGTATAAAAAACCCAGAAAATGTAGACCGTTCGTGTGTGCGTGCCTCGCGGCTACCGCCCAGCGTCTCCGGGGCACGTTTTCAAACCAAGCAGACCCACTGGGGAGATATCGGCCAAGGTTGGCCAAAAAGAAATAAAAAAACTCCAGTGTTCGCCGTAATCGTGACAACACTTGGTCGGAACGAGAAAGACACGTCATAGCATACGCCCCTCCAAGGTTATGTCCAGTGATTATCACTTCCAAAAAAAATGAAAGAAGTTCACACTTATTGTAACAATGATGGAGTAAAGGTCGTTGCGGCAGCGAAGAAGCAAATCGGCTCCAATCCTGGGCTTAAACCGTCGTGAAGGCCGTGAAGGTTGCGTACAGCTTCGCTACCTTCAAGTCTTACGTGTTAGTGTGAGCTTCCTTCATTTTTTTACAACAGCTCCGGAAGGCGGGAGCCCTGCACCTACCGCCACTCTTTGGAATCTATATCGTCGTCAGCGCTTGCTTGCGTGGCTCATTAGACTTCAGCCGATTGACTGATTATACAGGGTTAATCGCAACATAAAGCATTAATCGAGTATCCGAAGGTTAATCGGCCAATCAGCCGCCACTACTTCGCTCTCCAAACATGCAATACACCCTAACGTTCCTGCTTTAAACGAGCAAGCCAAAGAAGGAGAAAATCGAAGGGAAGCGCAGAATTGAAACGAGAAGCGGAAAGTACGAGGAAGCATAAAAAATAAAAACAAGAAATGAAAAGAAACAACGAAAAAGGAAGTCCGCGCTTAGAAGCAGAGATCAATCCGAAACGTTAAAAATATCAGTTGAAGCAAGAATACAACAATAAACTCTGCAAGCTGCGGAGTCGAAATTCATTCCTTTGAAAACGTTCTCTCGTTAGCCAACAATTCGGTACTCACGGCACGGAAAAGAGGGCCGCAATTTGTAATAGGGCTTCGGCCTGAGCCCGCTCTCGCACCACTGAGCCTTTTCCGTAGTTGACAAATGGCTAGAGAGCAGCGGCACGCAACCCAAATTAGATTAGACCGGAAGTATGTGAAAGGGAAACTGGGAAACTAAAACAAAGCTTTGCCTTACCTATGTACATCGCTGCTATAGGGAGGCACCCCTAACGCCTCACAGAAATGAACTTCTAAATCCTTGGAAATAAACAAACACAATTAAATTGCGCCTCATCGTACTTTCCAGGGCCTTCGTATAAAGCATTTCGGTTTCTTAAAAAATAAATAAACTCGAGCCGCTTCACGTGTAAACAGGAAGTGAGGTATTGAGCGTTAGAAGAACGGCTACGCCAAATCGAAAAATACTACAGACGCTAGATATTTTCAGGGTATTCGCCCGATATTTTTCGCACATTGACAGGATATTTGCAGAACATACGCAGGATACACAGCACATACCCTGAAATTATACGACCCACAGCAATTGCTGCTGACGTCGGAGTACGAAATTATGATTCTACAGACGTGTATTTCATTATGTGCATCCTAAATTTGTTGCTTTAAATAAACGAAGCATTCTGGATCGTGTCAACTTGTGCATATCTGGGTATTAATTAGCCAGTGGCAGATGACGCTCCATATGTACTAATTAGGTATGGACGCTACCATTTTTCCCCTCAACTCCGCGTGTGGATGTGTCATGCGCCATGTTAGCCTAGACTTAGCACTGGAGCTTAACAGCAAATGTTTTTGGTGTTGCTATTTGCATGGGTGGGGAAACCTTTAATCCACAGCGATTTTTTCTTCCAACACCTCTGCATTAACCCAGGCTGCCAACCTTGAAAACGAAACCTGCAATTACAGCTTTTTTCAGTGAAATTTCTATGAATTGTTCAGCCTATCCGAGTGCTGCCATCATTGCCGAAACTGCAAAGCAACTTCGGTCTTCAGGCACTAAGCCAATTTTCCGGGAGGAGCGTGCTTGAGCATATTGCGTATGCCGCCCAATCACAGCTTCCGAACTAGGTCGCATCTTCTTGAAGAATGCGTGTGTCTGCTCAGCGTGTTTCAGGTGACATTCTGTCCCCTTAGACAGTGCGCCAAGTAAACGCTTACAAAGGCTTAGCGCATATTCTAAAATACAATCAAGAGGCGATGCAGAAAGTATACTTGCACGCGCACGCAGAAACACACAAAAGTGCCCGCGCGCGGCCGCACATCGTTCACATCACCGTGCGTGCTCGCACATAGGCGGCGACGGCATAAAATTTACACGCACCAGACAAAAATCATTTCGGACAAAAAGGAATCAGCCATTTTCAAAAAGTTAAAAAGTAGATTCAGTAGAGGCAAGGCAATTTCCGGACATTGTCACGTCTGGCCACGTACAGTATGCGATGCACGTGGAAGAAGCCACTTCACTTGATGGAGCCGGAAATGGAAGATACAAAAAAGGGTGGGTCGTCGGCCCAGCGACACTCTTTCCCCTTTGCCCGCTCCGCCAGCCTCACTCGACACAGTTTGTCACGTATTCAGACACTCTCCAAGGAAACACGCGGCGCTCTTTCTTCGCACGGAACGTGTTTACACGGGCGGGAGGATCCAATTCTCGCTGCATCTCAAGGCAGGGACATCGTTCCGCTTCGAACTGTTCGCTATCTCTTCGTGGCCGTTGCGTCTCGTATAGCAGAGACCCGCAGCTGGGCCGCAAGGGTGAGAGCCCGCACATATACCCGACGAAGGCAGCGATGAGTGCGGGCTTATCACACCACCGCCACACATTCGAGAACGCCCATCGACCACGTCCGACACGCGTCATCCATCATGCTCAAGTTGCATGCGTGCACGACGTGGGCCGGCGGCGTTCCACCGCTTCTGCTGTGACCCTCATCCCTGCCTATTCGTAAACGACGTGGTAGCCAGCGGAAGCAGGCCATGAAACCGCTACATACGCCAGCAGTAGAGTGCTTCGATGCCAGCGCCGCCGTACAAGGTGGAGACACCCTTTGAACGGTCCCGTGCCACCGCTGTTAAGTCAAAGTGCTCATCTCATAGTTGTTTTCGCTTCCCAAAGACCCAGCCACGCGAAATAGATAAGATGATTCAAACTTCCCGCGCAAACCGCGTCGCGGCAAAAATTATAGCGCCATCTTGCTATGACTTGCTGTGGCGGCGAGCGAGGTACCGAAAATGGCGGCGCCAACGAATACGTGCCTCCACCCAAAGCGTTGGGTGTGTTATAGTTGTGTTGCGGATGTTCTCGCCCATTGAGCACCTGTCAGCAGATAACATTTTTTCGGTGTTATAACACTGTCAGAACGAGTTCCACTAGGCTACTTTTGTATTGCTTGAATTAGTAATTGAGTCTACATTGAGTCTACATTGCTTGAATTGAGTAATTGAGTCAACTGAATTTACATACAGAGTGCATCCATATTGCACACATTAGCACAATAAAAAAGAGTTTATTTGGTATCATAGCTGTAACGCACACAGAAAGGACTTTGAACCTTTAGTCACCTACAGTGTCTTCTAACCATCCCAAGAAACACGCCAGAAACGCCCCGCCTAACCAAGCCATCCACTTACTGGACGTGAGCCATTACAGAATCACTGTGCTCCGTCGAGACCTCTAGCCTTCATTGATGACTATAGTGAAGACTATAGAGCTATAATCGTCGTTGGAGTTAAACAAAGGACTTATAGCTCACGCTATTAGTCCTCACGACCAAGGCTCTACGCAGGACTCCTATGTATCTGTCCCACCAGCGATTTAATTATCGTTGCTAGCACGCAAAAGCACCGCCAGTAAACACTGCGGGAAAACCTGAACATAACCAAGGTGCACATTTTGGATGAGAATTCGCACCACGCTTCGACTGACCAGAAATGGGTGCTCGGCCATGGAATACGTGTCGCCCGCGCCGCAAGAATCTGGACGCTGGAACAAAGCCCGTCCCTCCCGACGCTTCCCCATCATTTCAATAACGAACACTTCTCTCTCAATACCACAACCTAGCAACAGGACAGGCACCATTTGTGCGGCAAGCTCAAACCCACACGCTACTAACGCCCGCAATAACACGTACAAACGTTTTCCCTTTCTCTGAACATTCTCCTTTACTCACTGAGAGGTTTATCCCAACAGCCTTCATGTACTTTGTGATTCCGGCAGGCTAATACCACGCCTCAATCTACCCTGGAAAATCATACAGCGCACCACACCTGGAGTGACGCTGGCTCAGGCGATTACACCTCCGGACTAACAAATCCTCGTAGTTCGCATGCAGCGGGCGTTGGGGTTAGCCCATTGAGCCTTGGCTTTTTTTGTTTCCAGTAAAAAAAAACTTTTTTTCTGTCTGTTTTCCTACACTTTCGGACTCTATGAGGTTAAAAAAGGAAAATTGAGCTTGTGATGCAAGTAATTAGCGATTTACAAGCATTACATCTAATTAGGTCGTCAGGGAATTAAAATGTAAATTTTCAGCAGAAAAAAAAATTTGCTTGTTTTCTTGAATTTTGGAAAGCAGTAAGCCCACAGACAAAAAATAAGCCTGGTAGTGCAGGTGTTTTTAGATTTGCAACCATGTCATCAAACGAACTCCGGTCTTTGGAGACTGGAGTCACCCTGAGATCAGTTTGGCCTTCACTGTAATCTCTTCCTCTTTCTAGCGTTCAGTTACAGCAAAAAGGAATAATAGTGATGTCTATCGAAAGTGGCATCCTTGAAGAACTATATCCCAGAAAACTAGCGGTTTTGGTTTTGTTCTAAAATTCCTAGAAATCTTTCGGTTCACGTCCTAAATATAGGACACCAGGGCCGGAAGGGTTAAACGTTTAAATTCCAGCAGAAAAAAATGTATTTTGCTTCTATTCCTTAAGTTTAGCAAGTACTGCGCTCGCATACAAAAACAAAGCTGGTAGTGCAAATATTTTTAGATCCAAAGCCATGTCATAAAACTAGGACTTCGGTCCTGCTGGTCCAACCGACGTCATCCTGACCTCCACGACAGATCCTTCCTCTTCCTTGCATTCCGGTCCAGAAAAAAACGAAGAACGGGGAAATCTATCGCAAGAGGCATCTTTGAAGAAGTATTTCCCAGAAAACTAGCTCTTTTGGTTTTGTTTTCGATGCGCTAGGGCAATTTTGGTTAATCTCATAAATAAGGACACCAGGGCCGAAAGTATTAAGCTAAAAAAAGGCGACTTGGACTATTGTCGGACATGGCATCTAGCTCGAAAATAATTTGTTATCTTTTAGATGAGCCTGCTTGTTGGGAATGTTGGAGCAAAAGATGGAGCGCAAGCACTACAACAGCACCGCAGAAGAACGAGCGTTTGTCCCGTGTTCTTGATTTTCTCTCTCTATGATAGCCACATTCACCACTTACAGTTACCACCACCCAACTCTATGGGGAACGGTTCGCCTGTAATTAGCCTGCCACCATCAGGTGCTGGCCGTTTAATTGCACGCGCTTTGACTTCACACTTACGAATACCTTCAGGATGAAGCTTGCCGGTGCGCACTGCTGACTTAAATTCTTTAATCCTCCTCGATAACCATTCCGTTCGCTTCCCCGCCTTCAGATACGGGTGGCTGATTAAGCCGTTAGCAGGAGGCAACGAAGCAGTCTTTCCGGAATTCGAAAAATCTGAGCGCACCGTGCAACGTACGCCCACAATAAACTAGAAACCACGAAAAATGAAAAAAAAGTTAGCAAAGAAATCAAGTGAACAACAGAATAAAATCGCCGTAGGACAGCCTACTGGGATACGTAAGCCATTTTTATTTGCGCGTGGCGCTAGATAAAAATAAATCTGCCGAATAGAAAAGCGGTAAAAAGAAGAAGAGTGGTTTAACGACGTCTAAATGGGGAAAATAGCGGGGCTTGATGACGTCAGGGTTACGAGGAAGGAGGCAGCGTTAAAGCGTGCGTACGTCAGGGTGGTTCCCATGGCAACGCACAAAAAGCTAGAAAGGGGACGGAGAAACGAACGAGCCAGGGCCTAGACCAGCCCTGATTGCTGTGTATATGGTAGCGGTATTGCATGTTTACGGACATTAGGCTCGCACGGCCACATGAGCAGCAATTTTCGATGAGCTCTGGAAGCGTTTTGACCATATCACGTGACAAATAGAAGCAAAAGGTAACGTGATACACGTATAATTCGTTTTGAATTACATTGTACAAAAAAGGAAGGCATCAAGGCCTGACGCCTGGGTTGATGCGCTGTTTTATAACGACGCGCTACAACGAGGTGAACTTTACAGACATATTCCGCTCCCCCATCTTACTTCTTAGCCGACGCCATGTTTTTTAATAAGCGCCTTTTTAAGTTTATCTGTATTTTATAAAACGCATGGTCACTTCACGTCCGTATACATCAGTCGAATTAATTGTATTTATTCAATTTACATTAACTGATTGATCTTAGTTGCATTCCAATTTGCCCATTGCACTACTTTTATGAAATAATCGTTTTTTGGCGCGCTTTGCCCTTAGTTTGCCTTGCGTCATTAAACAGTATACTACGATGTGATGCGCATGGTTTTGTTTTCGCTTACTTTTCCCTTTACGATCGCTGAGGCACAGTCGCAACCGGCGCTTCGATTCATTTATTTCACCAATAAAATTCTTGCGAATACACATTTAATAACCGCAATCATTCATTTAAAGGGGGTAAAATAGTAGCATGATTCTCGCGACAGTTGCATTTTCTTTGCCGTATTTATTCTAATATACGACGAGGTTTCTTTTTCCAAAATCCATAATCTCAGTCATACCTCGCCTTATATTCAGATCTCAGTATATATATATGGCGATTTTTTTTTACTCTCCAAACTGCAACCCTCGTCTTATAATCGTGACCGCCTCATAATCAAATAAATACGGTATTCAACTTTCTACCTACAACCCCTTTCAGCGCCACTCCTGTCCGCATCTGGTCTGTACCAGTCCGTCTTTCCCTCTGACCCGGCCGACAAGCGGCAGGGAGTAGTAGAGGATGCACGTTGTTCGAGAAGGTCTGATATAATTCTTAAAGAACTTGTACACCGGCGTTTCTCCTGTTGGTTCCTCCATTGGGGCAATAATAGATGACCAGTTCGTGGAGACAGTAAGTAGTCGCAATAGGAAGCAAGGTCAGCGAGAAAACTGGTGGATGCCAAGCTAGAAAACATCTAAGGCAAACTTGTTTGATGCCGGTTACAGCCAAAACTTTCCCGCAACCCTAGGACGTATACGTTGACGTTTCATACAATTATAGGCTGTGTCCACCGAGAGCGACGTAACAACAACCACCCAACGGTTTCCGCAAAACTATAGGCAGCGCTGGAAGGTCGGTACTATATATAGGTACTAGCGGCCTTTTCGCGTGGTGCTCCTTCTACCCTATTATCAATTTTTAGTGCGGAAGCAATATTAGCCTACCTCGGCCGACTTCAGAGATGTAGAAAAAATCACACTCGGGAAGCCTCCCGCTGTTCTTCAATTTAAAACTCGCTTGCGTGAAAATGGATGCGCAGTAGAGGGAGGGGCGACGCGTCTGTGCCACGGCTCTATGTTAGTCCTTAAGTTGCACTTCGAGGTCTAACATCGTCAACCCGTACCAGCAGCTCCACGTACAACGGGCATGTCGTTGCTTGGTATGCCACACAGCTCAGTTTTATTGTTTGCTAATGTTGGGCCTAAACATATTACGTTAGACCTAGCTTCAGCCGGTAATCATTGGAAAAAGTACTCGTACGTATTGTGCTTCAGGCTTCTGCAGTGTACAACCTCACGGCGAAACGCTATAGATATAAGCTCCTGCGCTCCATCACATACCCGACAGTCGCCACTGTTATTCTAGCAAAGTGTTATATGCTGCCGCGCGCTGCGTCCCGGCGGACACTGCTGGAGCGTGCACCAATCAATCAATGAATCAATCAAACAATTTCTTACTGCGCGCCAATTAGGAGGATCGAATACAAGAAGTATGTGCCTCTACACTGATTGTTGTGCTCGTACACTGAATACTACAACGGGCAGAGCAGTACATACCCGCAATCGCTGTATATTAGACAATGCTTTTTAAGTATTAGGCGTATGATACTTTCACACGATGTCTCCTTGTTGGCGCAGTTAAATTACCTGTCAATATCTTCCCACCCATTTTTTGCAATGGTATGAGTATGCGTTTATTTTCAGGAGAAAGGTCAACGAAGGCTGAAGAGCGCCAACACAAAATCTATGTCTGCCAATGGATGTTATTTGTTAAAGGCTGTTTGTGGTTTTATAGAGCCCTTATTTAAACAGTGGAGACGATAATTATGATAGATGAATATGCATGGTAAGGCAAGAAACGCGCCAGGAACTTCATCGCATGCTTCTCTTAGAGCAAGTGCAGTCAGGGTCCCGGCACATATAAGTAAGCACCCTCATTATAGCCCTCATCTCTGAGGGTGTCAGAGGTTATACGTGCAATGAGATTAGTTTTAATGTTCCTATTTGTGTGTGGGTGTGTTTGCCTGTCATACCGTCCGTCTGTCGGCTTGTCTGTTTTATTTTCTTTTTTGTTTTCTTTTTGAAACGTAATGCGCACCCACAACGCGCAGCGCTTTGTGGGTATTGTTGGCTTTCTATAGAGTTTAAGGAGCTTAAACTCACAGAAATCCAACCGTATTAGGGCTTCAGTTGTTCATGTTGCCAACCCTCTCACCAGATGCTGGCAATTTTATCATTTTTTGACGGACACAGGAATAAGTGCCATTTAGCTAACGAAAAAAGGCGGATCTAGGGGTCAGGCTGCAAAAAAAAATGAAAAAGAAAGAAGCCATTTCTTCAAATGATTCCAAAGTCAGTGTGATCTCCCCCGTATAGGTCAAGGAAACAATGTCTTGGAAATTCCACACAGAGAAAGTTTACGTCGATGACAGTCCAAGACCTTCCGCTGAACGGTTTACTATCACCCGCACCGATGAAGCAACGTGGGAAAAGGACGATGAGAGGAAATGCTCGCGAAAGTCCAGCGTCCAGCGTTTACGCTGTCTACAACGCGGCTTCGAAATTTCCCCATTGTTCGTCACGTTGCAGATCCTTCTGAATTCGATCCATGGTCGGTATCGTTCCGATAGCGCGCCATCGCCGCTCCCACGCACACCATCACCGACCCCTGCCTCTTCCTTCTCCGTAGGTCATTTATGCGTCTTTTATTCGTCTCCTTTTGTTCCCCGCTGTCCACGGAGGCGTGGAGTTGAAGGAGCTGTCGGCGCTCGGACGCCGACGAACAGGCGGCGAAACCCGATCGACCTCGGAGGAACCGAGGCGCCACCGCGGAGACGGGGCGAGGGAGGAATAGGAATGCTCCTCGGGGTTTCGATGCAACGCCAAAAGGCGTGCTTCTGAAAGGGCGCCTCGTTAATCTGGTTGTCGCCCCTGCGGGAACCTTTCTCTGTCAGCCTCCGCCGACCGCACCGAGGAGCTCCCTTTCCGGCTCCCCATCACATCCTCCCGTCTCTCTGCGGCTGTTTGTACGCCTTTGTTCCCTCCCTAGCGACCGGGTTCCCGTGGCTTCCCGTATACGAAGGCGTCAATGGTCATCCCGTCGGACACACTGAATGCTCCGGCTGCCATCTATGTAGCCTGTCACAATGGAAGTCCACAATGCATCTACCCGATTTACTGCCAAATGGACCTTTTTTTTCTTAGCCCTCTAATTCTCATCTCGATTTTTTTCCAGTCCACACACAAAAAAGTCCGATGACACCTAAGCCCTTTTTGTGAGTTGTTAACGCGAAAGTTTGAATGTCCAGTTGACCACCTTGCTTCCGCCTCGCGCTGTCAAAAGGCTTCGTAATGTTGCCGCACGAGACACTTTGCACTGCGATCCGCCTTAACGCTTTCTAATGGCTTCGATCTGCCTCGTACGCGTTGCGCCTCTGCTCCTTCCTGCCGCCGTGTAATGGGGGAATGAATTGCAGTGATGGTGAATTTCGCTCCCTGCCTGTTAACACATTTGGCTGAGTTTTCTCCACATCAGTGTTAAAGCTTGCGCTATCGAACATTTTGCGATGATCCACTTGCCGGCTTTTGACGGTGGCGCCAGCTGTTTCCTTTAGCAGACCAGTGATTTGGCCTTAAAACAAGACGATGCACGCCTTCTCCCTAAGTGCGCACGTATCTGGTGGCTCACGGGAGTGCGCAGACGCGTTCTAAATTTCATTTGTTCCGAATCGTTTGTTACTGCGGGCTGCCCATTTACCTCGTTGCGGTGCTGTGGCCGTAGAGCGTATCGCAGGCCCCCGACCACCCTGAGCTACCTTATCGGCTTACGCGCGATATGCCTTGTTAGAGGTGACCGGGGCAGCGCCCGAACTGGACTTGTGGCTTGAAGCGAATAAACGGGCGGAGCGAACGGAATAGGTACCCATCGTACATCAGTCCATTTGCAGGAATTTCCTTTATTGAGAGGGTTCTGCGGCCGGCGCCAGCTATGGGTGCGGATATGGGCATATGAGGCGTACTGTATGCATCCCACGCGGAGGGGAAAAAAACAACAAAAGAAACTTCCCCCACTTTATGGTTTATCTGAATGTTTCCACTGACATCATTTTGTTTGGAATTGGCAAATGATATGAGTGGTATAAATGCGCGCAATTATGACGGGCAGGGAAATACCCTCTTGCTGAGACCCTTGCATCAGGCTACGGACAGATGAAGTACACAAAGAAGCTGCACTTAACCTAGGGTGTAAACGGTGCGCTATATCGACATAATGTAGAGCTGATGGAAATCGCGTACGAATGGCGGGGACTGAATGAAGTACATAACCGCGGTTCTACTCAGCGTTGAGCCTACATGTAGTCTAATTGAAGCTATGTAAAAGGCGTAAAGCTTTTTTGGCTTGAGTTTGTGATAGTTCGTTAAGCCTTGACGCGAATATTTCAGCCACCTTGTTCAATGTTATCCAACAGGTTTTAGGGTTGTTCTGATTTATTTCATTGTGGGGATTAACGCGCCGATGCTTGGGCTACAAGGCGCTACCTGGGCTTGGGCTACATGGGCTACGGGGCGCGCGGTACTCCGGATTAATGTTTGGCCACCTGGGGGTCTTAATTTAACGCACGCCGAACTTTCGACAGCCGGGCGTTTTCGCTTTTCGCCTCCATCAGAAAAGCAGACACCGTGGCCGGGATCTTTGGGCTTAGCGGCACAACGCCTTAGCCGCTGAGCCACCACGGTGGGTCGTTCTATTTTTATCCTTCCCAAAATACGTGAACACCTGATGTATGGTTTTCGTGTTGTCTTTTTCTCTGAAAATGTGAATTAATTTAGCAGGTGAGGCAAAATATCAAATTAGGACTCATGAAGCTTCTGCAAAGGACAAGTTAAAATTTACGACTTCGCTCCCGTAGAATCCCTACTTTTTTAAAGGGGAATTTCTTAACATCCACATGTTCATTTAGGTGTGGAGTCAACCTCTACAGTCAACTACGTAAACTTGAGGAACTTCGCCCTTCTTCTGTGTTGAGTATTTTTCACAATCAGGGCAATGCACTAACAGCAAGAACACCCCTTAAAAATGGAGTGTGTGTGTGCGTGTGAGCGTGCCTGCGTGCGTATACGTGTGTGTGTGCGTGTTTACATACGTGCGCGTGTGTCAGAGAAACTCCCTACTCGGCTGCGCAACCGTCCTTCCCCCGCGGATAATTTCTTTGTTAGTACCCCACAGAGTCTCTATTCTTATTTACGGCCGCCTCAGCTCAAACCCCAACGCGAAACCAAAGAAAAGAAATGAGGTCAATCTTCTGGACAGGAAAATAATGACCACCGCCAAAAACACCTGCACTCATTGACCTGGCAAGTCGCGCCTTGTGTGCGCGCCAAGTATGGACATTGTTTGAGCGGTGCTTGGGCCCTAGACACAATAAGCAACTGCGAAGTTTCCCGTAACTCAAAGTCATTGACTCTCCGCCCCGAACCCAACCCTAACTTTTTAATGAAGATTCGAAGTCAAGCTTTAATTAGGCGGTGGTATCTCCTTGGCCGCATCTTATTTTATTTCCGCGTGAAAGTCCAGGCGGCTAGAAGCTCGATTTTAGGGTGAGTTACGTTGTATTTCTTGTTTTTGTTTTCTTATTGGTGGCGGCCAAGACCATGGGTGACTCCTTAACTCGTCGAACCTCTTTGCATTGAACGCGCGGTATTACACTTTGCCTCAGTACTCCGCTGCCAACAACAGAGCCCGCTTTAAGAAACTTTGCCTCCTATATTGACAGTACGCGTAACACCCTTTTTTTCGTCGAGCTCCTCCCTACTCCCCTCTCTCAAGGAAAACAAATACAGCCGCTTCAAAGTTAAATACAGACCCAACATCTTACAAGGAGCCTTGAAGCAGGCTTTCCTGCTTATTGGTTTCTAGCAACACTGCTCTCAACACGCCTCCCGGTTCATCATGGCTGCAGGGAAGCTTTAACAATGGGTCGACTTGTTCGATAAAGCTATTGTCACCGTATTCAGCGTGTTGTGGACATAAGCTGCGTATCATACATGTTCACCATGCCACTGGCTGTAATTTTATGGCGCGTTGGTTACCGAGACATCTTCACATTGATTTTGAGACTGACACAGGCAAAAAAAAAAAATGCGAATAAATCCAATCGCTGTGATGTCCTCGTAACTGTCCCGATAAACAAAGGTATCCTTGGGGACCTCTGGCCATGTCAGCGACATCCCAACAAAAGCCGCCTCTCCCAGCGTCTCAACCCTCCTACACGCGAGTGAAGTTTCTAGCCACGAAGAAGTAACGAGCGAAACGAAGGAGCGGGAAAGCTACTGTACGCGAAGGCTCTTAATTAATCTATGCACATCAGCGCTTCCACAATTCGCCTGTCCTGCGCGCAAAGCATCGCAGCGCCGAAGCAAATCGGCCTTCGGTTTACGACGAGATTTGAGCCTTTCTGAACGTTGCGCACTTTTGGTGTTTCATATCTCGTCCCGGCGAAGTGAGAAACGTTTCAAAAACACTCAACTTCCCGCCACCAATAACGAAATTTTGCATTAAGATAAAATACTGAAAACCAAGGAAACGTAACTAATTAGAGTCTACCCTGTATATTTACAGTAATTTATGATGGTGACGCACAACGCAGGTCAAAAACAAAAAAAAAGCATACGTGCCCCCTTCCCCGGCGCTGTATCGAACGCAGTGGACACAACACCACGTGTCTCGCCCCGATCTGCGACATCGGCGATAACTCAAAGCGGTCGTAACCGATTTACGGTACCGTGTGAGTTCCTGGCGTGATTTACGCAGACAACGGAGCGGCTAGCACCGGACTACATCTTAAAGCACGGCACGTGATGTTAAACGATCGCACAGAACCTTGCGAAATCCGCAAATTGCTTCATTTTTCCGGAGCGCACTTCTTTTATTATCTGACATATTTTAATATCCCTCTCTTTCCTTTTCTTTCTTCCATCGTATTTTTCTCTCTTTTATGTTCTATTCCTCGGCCCGTTGTACACGAATCTCTGGGGGGAAGAGCAGCTACGGGACGGTCGTATGTCAACCTGCGCAGCGAGAGGACACCCCGCCATCTTTCGCGGTCAAACCACGAAGCAGAGCTTCCCACTATTTAAATAAACTTAGATGGGACTTTCTGAGTCTAGACGTCGCTTTGAACACTTGCAGTGACAGCAGATTTGCGGCGAAACGAAACCTAAGCAGAGACGCCCGAGCCTGTGCACGCGGCGAACTAAACCATTCTTAACTGGGATTGCGGTTAGGTCCAAGCTTGTTGGGCTGAAAGAAGTGAGATGCAATTGGGTGGGGATGATTTCAGTTCAATCAAGTGCCTGCTTTTGGGGGGTGTGCCCTTCAGAGTGTGTGAATGGGGGTTACGATACCAAAGAGTTGAGACTTACCGCACCAAAAATAGGCGAAGAAAGGAAACCGCAGTCCGCTTTACGATAGGCACGGTTTACATCGCTTTGCGGTTGCAACCATCCAATCAATACATCGGTCGATCACCCGTAAGCTGTGCCTGACCGGCCGCAATGTCACGTTCCTAGCCCGCGTTTCCCTTCCTTGCAAGCCGTCCCTAATCCCAGTTCGGCCGCCGTCGCAAGGCAAAGGGGCGACCTGCCACGCAGGGTCATTTGTGAGACAAACGGCGTCACCCTTTCCTCGTGGATGACAGAACCCGCAGTGACCCCCCCCCCCTTCCACTCGCACACGCAGACGCACACACAGGCGCGCACACACATACACAGAGACCTTTTTTCTTTTTCGCTTGACATTTTCCCTGAACGGACGTCAGAAAGATAATCTTGGGCACCACGCTGGACCTGCACGCTTGCAGAAAAATAGGAAAAAGAGAGTCGAAATAAGGCATTGGAAGAGGAGGTGCGGCTCGTTCAACAGCGGATAGAGAGGAGGAGGGCAGACGTCAGAGCTTCATTGATTATTAATCGGGCCGTCGAGCTGTTACCTCAGCACCAACTCCGCAGAGCCTGCTATTCTCCTCCGTTTCCCGCTTCCTCAAAAATATATATAAGATATACCTTTATTGTGATCATTCGCCTTCACTTTTCGTGGAAGGCTACTTGCTTTAAACTTCGACTTTTTTTAGTGTGCTTTTATTCGATATATATAGTACCTTCCCTTTTTGTGTAGGGTTTCGCACATTTTCACTCGTATGTGTGTGTTTTTCCTAGCCCTCCTTCTATCCGCTGCCTTTCTCCCTACCTGGCTTTTTTTTTTAATCGGAGTTGGTTATCCGTTCCAGCCCCTTTCCGGTCCGCCCTTCAAAGTTTGGGGTTCTTTATATTTGCCCTGGTGTTTACGCAATATAGCACGAAAATGATCTAAACGGCTTGTTCTCGTTCCTCGGTACCAGATAAAACTTGTGTACGTTTGTCTTGTGCGGAAACGGTACCGCGTGGGTCACTATTGAAAGAATGTGGAGTTACAGCATTGCAGTTTCAAGCAGTAATTCTAACAATAAGCTCGAACTTTTTTTTTCTATTAAGGCGAAAGCATTATATGTATTATCAAAAACGAAGATAGAACGCGAAAACTGACCGCCGTCACCAGCGGTGGCTTGAACGCCAAAAAATAGTACCGAAAGTCACGTGACCACAACTGCGGAACTGCACCGTGGGGAAGCGCGATGGTGCTCTGTCGCCGTTCGATTGATTGATTGATTGATTGATTGATTGATTGATTGATTGATTGATTGATTGATTGATTGATTGATTGATTGATTGATTGATTGATTGATTGATTGATTGATTGATTGTGCGGTTTAACGTGCCGAAGCTACACCTAGGCAATGGAGGGCTCCGGATTAATTTTGACCGCCTGAGCATCTTTAACGCGCACCAAAATCTCGACACATGGGCGTTTTCGCTTTTCGCCTCCATCAGAAAAGCAGCCACTATGGCCGGGATCTAACCCCCGTCCTTGGGCTCAGCTGCACAACGCCATAGCCACTCAGCCACCACGGCGAAGTTGCTCTGTCGGCGTTGCTCGGCTTTCGCATTTCTACACTAAATATTCTTCAGTGTTACAGCCGAATTTTCATCTTGTCCTCATTGCAGTACCATTGCTCGTAAGCACATCTTTTTATTTCTTATACTTCAGCCTAATATACTCGCTCAAAAAAAAAAAAAGTCCCGTACATTCAGAAGACGGCACAAATCCAGTCTTCACTGATTAAAGTGCTCGAAAACGAGAGCGCACGATATTTCAACGCACAAAAGTGCTTCCAATCTGGCGTGGCTTTTTTTTTTTATTCAGAACTCTTGTGCAACAAAAAAAAAAAAAAAGAAAACAAACAGCCTACATTTACCGCTCCTACCTCAACTCGTTTCTTCCAACTTTTCCGCGTTGCTTATTTTCTTGTCAGTTACTTGGAACCATTCAGTCACAAACTTTTGACCGCTGTCAAAAGTTACTGGCGACTTTTCCGTGCTCTGGAAAAACGTACGGAGAAGATGCGGATGAACAAGCGCAGGCAGAAGTAACGCGAAACGCGCAAGGTGAAGAATTGAAACATCTGGAATAAAAGAATGTTGGAGAAAGATTCCAAGAAACAATATGCTCGGAGGACGTTAATGACGCTGTCGGACAAGCCGATAGATAAGAATCTTGGCTTAGCGCGCGCGCTAATGATCACTCGACGAGTAAAAGGAAGCAGCGGCATGTCGCTAGCGTCGTTAACGCCAGCCGCTTCCCGAACACTTGGACAAGGCTGATGAAGAAATAACATGAAATATGGAATAAACGTGATTACTCTCCCAGGAGGTTTTCAAAAAGTAAAGCATGACAAACGTGCCGCAGTTACGAAAAAACGTTAAAGCCATCATTAGCAAATTATCTTTCCCGAAAATAGACAGCTCATTTTTGACTTATTCGGTTTTTGTTGTAATACAATCGCGCAAACGCAGCTGTTGTGGCCATTCATTTCAACTGGCCTGAACGTCTGTCCCTCGCAGCACACGGCGTTCCCGCTATGTTTGGAACTGCCGCTGTCCGCATCCCGCATCGTAGAAATAAGATTGTTTGGAAATCCGAGCAGCAAAGATGTTTTCGATTCCAAGCAAAAAAAAAAAACACAAACAATTAGGTCACCCTTCCGTAAACATGTATCCGGTAGCTCAAAAGAACGGAAGTGTAACTTAAATCGGTGACCCACAATTTCGAGCACGGAGCCCCACACAGTGAGCCCGCATCTGTTCCTATGGCCCATTTTGTCGAGCATAACAAACTTCCTCAAAACAAACCGGTTCATTCCCATTTTCGGAAAAGGAAAAGGGAGGGGACAGAAATATGCCGCTGAGCGAACTGAGTTAACCGAATTGTTCGCAATTTAAGAAAATAAAACACCAGAGTGACAATAGCTATCCACTGATAAGCTCTGTTACATACAAGTATTTAACGTTTTTTTATAGAATTAACATTATACGTGTACAGATATCTAAAAACCGAAATGTATACTGCAACAAAATCTGACACAGGAGTATTTGTTTACCGCGTCCTGTGTTTCACGCGACAAAATTCGCATGTATCGTCGCCTGTATGAAAAGAATATAAAATCCGCACAACAGATGGCCGGAACGTTTGGACTTGATGTTTGGATGACCGCTCTCATCTCTAGTGTCGCCAAAATGCCAATTATGGCTTTGTTGGGACAAAAACAATTTTTCAGCTCTCTGGAAATTTAGCGACATTTATACCATATTGCCGGTCGAACCTACAGCGACCTCTGTCAACACAGGGTTCGTAGTATCGTCAAAGAATCTCGCCGCAACAGTAGATGAAAATATTTGGTTGCTTTCCTACCCGTAACAAAGCTCAATTCCCCGAAATCCACCGGGAAAGCTTGTATGACGATAAGCATCTTTCAGCCTCAGTTATGTTGCAGGCAGCAAAAAACAGAACTTTTATTTTTTTTCTGGCTGAAAGTTGTCATAAGCCAGCTGTTTTAATGGTAAGTCATAAGCGTTGAGTTATCTCCGAAGTTTTAGCGTGAATGAGGCAACGAACACACTTTAGGCTGTTTTTGTGAGGCATTTTCTTTGCGCGCACTACCTCGACGCATCATAAAAAGTTTTTTTTTTTGCATCTGCAGGTTTAGTAATGATTGTTATGCTTGTTAACTGCTCTACATGGCCAAGCCATCAGTGACTTTGTCCTGTACAAATTCTTTGCCCACTCAAGCCTCACTCAAGCGGCAGAAAATTAAAAAAACACCATGCGCCGCTCGCTATCGCCACACCAACTAGTGTAATTACGTCCCACTGATTTGCAATGTAGTTTCCGGGCTACCTCATCCTTAGTAATTGCGAGTTCACCAATTGCGGGGTTAGAAACGGAATCTAGACTTTGTTTTTTGTCGCTGTTTTGTTTTTAGACGACGATGGCCCTTTTCCAGGCACTTTTCGCGTTAGAAGACGCGTGCAAATTACGCTCGAAAAGCCTAGAACATGGTCTGCACGCTCTAGACGATCCAACCCTTACTCGTGGCTGTGGGAGTACCAGGCAGGGGCGTATGACAGCGACCAAGCAATTTTCGGAAAGTGGTGCCCGTAGCGATGGCGGCAGACGGCGGGCACGGCAGTAGAGGGTGAGGGGGAGAGGCTCAAATGAGAAGGGGTGTGAAGGAGGGAGTCACTACGTCTGGGCCGCCGCCGACAGGACGAACGGCGACGGTTATTTCGGGAGGATATGGGTCCTGAACCGAGACGGCACATGTTGGACAACGGGAAAGTTGTTCGCAGCCGAAAAGCCGGAAAAGTACAAGAAAGCAGCTGGCGCCCAAAGAGCGAGCGGGAGGGGGGAGGAGACGTCAATTAGCACATTCTCATGAAGCGGAATTCGGATCAGTGAGAAGGCGCTGACAGGACCTGCTCTAAGTGCTGGGAGCCCAGCATACCGTGGCATTTTCTTGGCTGCCCTGGAGGTCCCTGAACACCTACGAACGCATCTAGGCTTGCGCGAGAGGTAGAGTGGAGTAGTTCAAAGAGCACTCTGGTGGAAGTCGTTAAGTTCTCTGGCACTTGGTCGGGCAACAAGCAGACCATGGAAAGTAACGCCCAAAAAGGCACCATCGCAAGAACAAATGCCGGTCAAAGAAACGCACTCACCAAAACTGTAACAACGCACACATGGGCACACAGCACACACACGCACACACACACACACACGGCACACACACACGCGCGCACACACACACACACACACACACACACACACACACACACACACACACACACACACACACACACACACACACACACACACACACACACACACACACACACACACGCTCATTTACACCTGCTTCTAGAACGCCGTCGCATAGCCAGACTTAAATTCTGCTTTTGCTCTCCCAAAATACATTTAAATTTGATGCAGAGCAGTATCTGATTCCCCGTCAAGCCCGGAGCTTACGAAGTGACCATCCCAGAATATTTCTAGTCCTCTCAATGACGTGTGAACACGTACCATATGCCCTTTTTTCCCTAGAACAATACAAGACCAGGAATGACTTACCCGATGCCATAGGTGATTCTCAAACTGCAGATCATTTTGAAAACAATGTTACAAAATATTTTTATGTGAATCCTCGTGAACGCTTTATTGTTTTTTTTCCTAGTAAAGTTGAATGTATATTCTTTAACTTGTCTCATGTACGTTGTAGGATGATATTATTGTGATGTATATTTGGAGATATATGTGATGTAGCATCTAAGTTGTAGAATGTAGTGTGAAGTATTCTTTTTTCTATCGGCTATGTCCTAATTCTTTATGTTTGACATGACGGTTGCTATGTCAGATTTTTACCCCACCCCTGTAACGGCCCAATCAGCCAACAGTACTTGAAAATAAAAAAAAAAATGTGAAAGTAAAATTAAAATCCCGTGAAACCTTTCAACTTAGTGGCTTTGAAAAAATGTTCTTATGAAAACCGAATCGATACTATCATTCAGAGGTGCCAGGACTGCGGACACGGTAGAAGCATCGCTGTGTTCAATTCGATTGGGAATAAACTAAATTAACAATAAAAAGAACTAGTTAAGTTCGAAATTTGAAGTTTGAAGTTTATTTATTTCTTTCTGAAGCGAAAGAGGAAGCCGAGACAAAAGGCCACGAGGCCTGACAAGTTCTCTGCCCCCTTTACAGTTCGGAAGCGGTTTGGAAGCCGTTACTGAACAACTACAGAAAATAGATAGAATAGACGCGAAAATACATCATTACAAAAACCCGCCCGGTGGCTCAGCGGCTGAGGCGTTGCGCTGCCTGAGCACGAGGTCGCGGGTTCAATTCCCGGCCGCTGGCGGCCACTTTTCTGATGGAGGCGAAAGCAAAAACGCCCGTGTGTACGAGATTTCGGCGCACGTTAAAGATCCCCAGGTGGTCAAAATTAATCCGGAGCCCTCCACTACGGCGCGTCTCATCGCCTGCGTTGCGTCGGCGCGTTAAACCCTACAATCAATCAATCAATCACGTTATTACAAAACAGGCAGTACATCTTTACAATTGTCCTATGAACAAAGAAAACCAAATAACAAACTCTGCAACGCACAGAGGAAAGGTTGAGAGCACATTCGTGTGTAGCCCTATACACGCGTAAGAGTAAAAATAATGAGCATAACAAAATAGTAAGAAAAACCCACCAATAATCCTGGAATTCAACGTTGAACATTTGTTCGCAAGCGGCTCTACTTTCGTTTAAACGGTCACACCCAAAAGCAAAGTACAGCATATCTTACTGCCAGAACGCCTTAATAACCACGCCCTGTTTCATTTCATTCTCGTTAACACCTACGCAAAAAAAAAAATGGCGCAGCTTACAACAGTGGTGCAAGGCTGAAGAAACAAGACAGCAGAGCTGGCGGCCCCTCTCCCTTCGTGGTAGACCCGTTTGCATCATCATCATCAGCAGCAGCAGCCCACTCAGGTCCACTGCAGGACGAAAGGCCTCTCCCATCTGCCTTCCAACCGCTCCTGTCCCGCTGCCGCTCGCGTCCATTCTGTGCCTCCGAATTTCCTTATTTCGACTCTTCATAGAGTAGTTGCCCTTCCTCTTTTCCTAGACCCGTTTCTCGGTGTCCACTCTGTCACCCTGGTAGTCCACCGATTGTCATTTCGCCTAATTACGTGGGCAGCCCAAGTCTGCTTCTTTTTCTTTCTTTGAACTATGATATCTTCTGCTCTAGTTTGTTCTCTGATCCAGGTAGCTCGTTTCCTGTCTCTAAGTGTTACTCCGATCATTATTCGTTCCACGGCCCATTGAGCCGACCTAAGTTTGCTTTCGAAGTTGTTTAGTAAGGCGCCAAGTTTTCGCTCCATACCTCATCAACTCACATTTATTTCCGAACTTGCCGCTGGAAGTTCTCTATAACTGGCAGGCCCGGATAGTTTCATCCGCAGGCTCTCACATCTCTCCCAAAGTGTAGCGCGTAAGGCCTTATTCACACAGCCGTTTTTCACCCCGTCACGTCACCGTCCCGCCACCGTCTTTCGTCACGGGCGACTGTTTCTCGGGCGATTTCTCGCTGAAGGTGGTGCGACGGCGACGGTGACGGCGACGGCGACGGAAGCCGAGCTCTACGTTTCCGTTCCGCCAACTTGACGAAACCACTCCGCGTGGTAAACCAGCCAATCAGAAAATTTAAAGTTTTACGGCTAAATTTAGCGAAAAGTGAGCACACGGTTTCCAAAGTAAAAATCTAAGCCAATATTTATTTTTGCATTACAGCAATTATAGTCGCCTTTTATCGTATATATCACGATATTTTCTGTACTTTTCAGATTAAGCACGCTCAATTCTAGGCAAACGACCCTGTACTCTGACGGAGAGCTCCAGTACGAACGCTGCTCCGTTTCGTCTCCGTCGCGGTTTTTTGGCGTGTCGGTGCCGTGACGATAAGGTTACGGCTGTGTGAGGGAGGCCTTACGCGCTAGAACCCAGTCCAAAGCTAACGCCTGCGCTATGAAGCCAAAGGATATGCCTGTGCGCCCGGAATGCGATGATAGCTCAATCGGATTAGACGCCGGTTTAGGTTAGATCCCAACCACGGGAAGCGTTTCTTTTCCTTTCCAATTGTCTGCACATGTTATTGTTCCCCACCGCTGCTAACCCGTACCCCTCGAGCCGTTGAGGTGACCCAGTGGTTAGGCGGCCGGTTTCACGGTGTAAAGGTCCGGGTTCGATTCCCGGGACCTCCCCTAACTACACTTTTTTATTGAGGCTTCGGGGTTTTCTGTCTACGCCGGATGGATTTATGTCGGCCTGAACAGCTCTCCTGTTAAAATTTAAAATCGCCTCCTGAGCGCAATCGCGTGAAAGGGGCGCAGAAATAGCCCCTTCGAAGGCGCATGGGACCGGCATCACGTCGCTTCAAGTTCCCGTGGACCCGCATTTTGTCCCGTCGCATTGCTTTGGACTCGCACCATGTCAGTTTGGGCGTCTCGACAGAGCAACCACCTGGTGAAATAAACTTTCGGCATGGCTGCCATACCACCTACGTCACGTCTTCTAATCCACCCGCCGCGGTGGCTCAGTGGCTAAGGCGTTGTGCTGCTGAGCCAAAGGACGCGGGTTTGACTCCCTGCCGCTTTTCTGATGGAGGTGAAAAGTTGATTGATTGATTGTTGATTGTAGGGTTTAACGCGCCGACGCAACGCAGGTGATGAGGCGCGCCGTAGTGGAGGGCTCCGGATTAATTTTCACCGCCTGGGGATATTTAACGTGCCTCGAAATCTCCTACACGACGGGCGTTTTTGCTTTTCGCCTCCATCAGAAAAGCGGCCGCCGCGGCCGGGAATCGAAGCCCGCGTCCTCGTGCGCAGCAGCGCAACGCCTTAGCCACTGAGCCACCGCGGCGGGTAGAGCGAAAAGTGAAAACGCCCGTGTTTGGAGATTGCGACGCACTTTAAGATCCCCAGGCGGCCTAAATTATCCGGAGCCCTCCACAACGGCGCGCCTCTTAGCCCAGCTTGGCGCGTTACACCCCCACCATCAATCAATCAATCAATCAATCAATCAATCAATCAATCAATCAATCAATCATCATCACAATCAATCAATCTCAATCAATCAATCAATCATCATCAATCATCAATCAATCAATCAATAAACATCACATCAATCATCATCACATCATCAATATCAATCATCAATCAATCAATCAATCAATCAACATCAATCAATCAATCAATCAATCAATCAATCAATCAATCAATCAATCAATCAATCCAACAAACGTCTTCCAATACCTAACAAGCGTGGGCGCGCAGCCATACATTGCTACTCGCCCTGGCCAACTCGGCACCGCAACCATGCCTGTGGCCCCGCAGGTGCGCAGACCGCGTAAGTTCGAAGGAGTGAGGAGCCCCCAGCTGCCGGAGCCCAACTGGGGCAGTAGGGTCACGTGTGCGGAGAGTCGCCGGGCTATCTCGGCGTTGCCTGAGGCGACGCCCAGCGTTTGAACTACGTCAAGCGCCTGCACCGATATATGTGTAGGATCCCCGCAGTTTACTATCCGACGTATTCCCGTTCCCCCGCTGCGTATTAAGCCAGCGTTACTAGATTTATTATCCAATAACTTTGTGTCACGTGTTATAAACACCGACTTATTTACTTACTGAACTTATTCACTTGCCTCTTCACTCGGAACGTTCCGTATTCGTATTTCATGGAATCGACGACTTTCTCAGGTAAAGTTTTGCTGCCATATATTACTTTGTTCTTTTTATTGCTGATAATATAAAAAGACACGAATTTTCTCCATCGTTCGGTTTGTTGCACAACGATGTCCCTCCTTGCCCACTAGCCTCATACTAAATACTTTTAAATGCAAGGTACATGAAAGCACCTTGTTCTACTCCCGTCAATTCCATGCGGAGGGACTAGGTTGCAGTCCAAACCTTTGAGGTCTTCGTTCACTTGAAGGTGATTGACTTTCGCCAAGTTCATTTCATGAGAATTAACGAGCGCGCATTATTAGAGCCCTTGACCCGCATCCCCAGTGTTCCTTCCGTCCTGCCTCCCTCTACCAGACATAACACTCTGTTGTCGTTTCTGGCTGGGGGATGTAGGGGTTGCTTTCACAAAGGCATACTCCTATTTGGTTGGACCGGCGGAGTGAGGCTTTCGAAGCCTGCGGCGAGGGGTGCCGTAAGACGGCTTTTGTTCGACTGCGCCCGTTTTACGTCCTTGTCCCTTCCGAGCAAGATGAACTCTCTACAAGTTCCCGGAGAGAGGAATCTGGGGCACTTGTCCTGTCCTTCATGAGAGCAAATACGGTTGAGGCGCTTCTTTTCAATGACCGACCTGCGCAGACGACTGTAGCCGCGTGTACTACGCGTCTATTCCTTGGGGTTTTGTTGCTGCGCCTGTGCCCCTCACACCTAACGCCTTTTACATTTCTTCGTTCTTCTTCCTTTCTTTATTCCTGCCTCTGTTCTACCTCCGTCTGCTTCCTCTTTTCCCTGACGATCTCTCACGGCGTATGTGGCGAATTTCGTGCCTGGGCTGTTTTTGCGTCCTTGCAATTGCTTTATCTGTTTTTCCCTGCAAATGTAGCAGTGTGATATTTTTATTGCGATAGTATGCTCTTTGGCATAAATACTATGCTACAAGTATAGATTAACTCCCGTTTCGCGAAGAAACGCAAGGAGTGAGCGATGGTGGGGCCCCCAAATCCACCGATAAAGGTCAGATGGTCTGCCAGGGTGGAGGCCTGTGCCTCGGAGGTGTCTTGTTCTCGCCGCTTCCAATGAAGGGCACGTCCACAGAAAATGTTCTGTGTCTGCATCTCCGGCAGGAGCCGTGCGAAAGGGGCAGTTCTGTGCGAACGGGGCATGGTAGCGTGGTGGCCACTCCCAAGTAACAGCGGGAGAGACGGCTACACCAACACGAAGTCTTCGCAGCAAGACCTCCTCTCAAGGAGCGAGCCTACTAGGGAGGTGCGTTCCACACGGTGGAATTAGAGCTCGCGTGGCGCGACGAAGATGTTCTTTCCTTTGGAGAAACTGTTCTGGGGTGTCTAGTGTCAGTAAAGGCAATGATCGTGGAACACATGCACTGTGGCAGGCACCATCCGCCGCAATGTGAGCGGGGAGGGTATTTCGCCGGACCCACGAGAGCCGCAGGGCAGGGGTACGTATCCAGTATGTCATTAATGTCACTCGAGATAGCTGAGTTGTTATTTACTCGACGTAAATCACGTATGGCCGCCGTGGTGTCTGTATAAATTTGTAAAGTAGTACCTCCAGGGGCTTGATGAAGAGCTGTGTGATTGGTAACAGCATCAGCTGTGAACTTCCGAACTGAAGCGTTCGTGGTGTATGGCATTCACATACATAAAATTGACTGTTTGTCCCGGTAGCTGTGCCCCCAGTGCACATACGCAGCGGTCTTTGTCAAAATTTTGTATGCCACGGCGACCGTGGCCGGAGCAGGCGCGCGGCACAGCAGGGGCGCTGCGGTTGCCGCTGTCGGCTGGTTGCGCGGCTAATCAGAGCGAGGGGAACTTTCGCTCTTGCTTTCGTAGTGTGGCTGCAGGTGCGACAAGTGCGGCGAGCAGTGCCTGCGCTGAGAAACCGGCCACGCGCCTGCACTTGTCGTGCTTTCTGCCACACTCCGAAAGTAATAGCGTAAGTTCCCCTCGCTGTGATTAGCCGCGCAACCAGCCGACAGCGGCAACCGCAGCGCCCCTGCTCCGGCCGCGGTCGCCGTGTGGCCCACAAAATTTTGGCAAAGACTGTACATGCGTAAAGGACATGCCCACCGAGGAGAATTCGCTAATAATTTATGAAGCAGCTGTTCAGAAGTCCTTCGCATTGGCCTGCACTTCGTGAATTAGTTCAGACGGTGCAGAACTTCGACGTTTGTTATACAGTGCAGATTGTGCACTCGTTGCATGAACCGGCGGTGCACACGAGTGCAGAACGAGTTCACGGCTCTCGCAGTACTCCCAGTCGAAGAGGTTCAGATGTAGACGAAGAAAGTGCACTGTCCTTGCACCATCGAGGCATTTACACTAAACTGTTGCGAAGTAGACTGGTAGGTGCAGGATAAATCAAAATCAAACGGTCCTCAAATAAACGATCGAAGCCAATTTTAATAAACCAAAATTTTATTGAATCAATCAATCAATGAATCAACAACTTAAGTTCGATGTCAATATCACATACCCAATTCAGTATCAATTCAGTTCAATGTCAAAGATTCAATATTGAATCAATCCTGAATAAATGACTCCACATTTTACCAGTACCCAAACGTAACCAAGGAGTTGTGCATACGCACAAATGGGTACTGTCGAGGGTTAAGATAACGTGTCATCAAAACAATTCAATCAATTCCTTCCAGTTATTCAATCAACCAATTTGCACAAACCAGTAATTTCAAATATCGCTTCAGCTGACTCTGACATTCCTAACACCGCTTTTTGGACACCCCCATATATTTTCTCTACGCTCAATTTTCAAGTTTATATTTAAATCAACATTGAGAGAAAAAAGAAACGCGAATAAGCCGACCATTAAACAAGCCCGGAAGGCTTCGCACTTGTCATTTATTTACTCCAAATTTTTAAATAACAAAATTATCGATTTATTTACATGGCTATGCGGCTATTTCAACGACGACACGTTACCGTTCTGCACATCATAATAATCTTAACAACACGTGATTTCAGTCGTTCGGAGAGGAACGCTACGCAAGTAGTGCGAAGGCCCTCAAACCGGCGGGTAGACTTTTTTGTACTGAAAAGCTCCGTCCTGACACTCATAAATTTCGACCGCCCAGTGGAACTACAACCCCCTTCCACGGACATAATCACTTCGCCACGCGTGAGACGGACGGACCGAGTGCGACAGCGGGCGCGTTTATACGACTGCCCGGCCCATCTCTGCTCCATCCCACAGAATAAAGTGTCTCCAATAACTTCCACCCGCACTGCTTAATTCCGCAACCGCCTAGGAAGGCCTCGCAAACGACACGGCGGGGGAATTCACAAAGTTTCTCGGCGCCATTCGCTTCTCTTTAGCAGGCTGGTGTGGCGGCATCTTTGCACATTATCTCTTAACCCAGTGCACTAGTTTATGAACGTCGCGACTTCCCGGCATCTCCATCCGTCGCTGTCGCCGACACCGCTTCACGAATGAACGGCCCTCGTGGGGAAGATTGCAGTTCCCCTCTGTCCTAAAGATGCTCCCTCCTCGCCCCAAGACTGCATCCGCAATGGCATCAGTTTATTGTCCTAGCATTTCATTTCGGTAAGTGACTCGGTGCGGAAGGGTCGTATAAAATCTCCTCAAATGTCTGCGCGTTTTGTGCGCATGGTTTTTTTTTGTATTCCACGTTCTAGGAATTCGGTCAAATAACCGGCTGGCGCTCTTTAGTAGAGAATACACGTCGATTGCGCCGTCCATCAAAGACAACAGGAAACAACAGCGAATTCCCCACCCTGTGTGGGGCTATAGACGGTGCGATGACAACAAAAGGCGAAATTCGGGGCCAAGCAGCGCTGCTAAGCTCTGCCACGAAGATCAGCCAAAGCGGCATTGCCGAGCGCCGGCGTGAAAGACAAATTAAGTGCCTAGAGTATATTCTAGGCCCTGTAACAAAATGTTTTGTGTCCAGGAAGGACAGTGTGATCGCTATCGACTGGCGCGAGAAAGAAGGAAAACCGCTGAGTTCGGAACCATCTCGATTCTCGATTGCGAGCTCTCGCCTGCTATTTTCCTTAGAGAGGAACGACGTGAGCCATTGTTTTGGTCTGAAACCACTATTTCATTCGTTTTTCGCTCATTCATAAGAGACTTGACTATACCGTGCAGAATATCAATTCAGCATCTGAGCCTTAAGCGCAGTTCTTGACATTGAAAGGGCCTACATGTATACCTCATACAAGATTAGGGTTTGTCAGTCCATTTAATCCTTCCTACGGTCACCGCTATTCTCTGTTCCCCTCGTGATACAGAGTGCACCACGGTGAAAATTTTGCGTCTCCCAGCTTCGGCTGCCGCTTCACACTTTCTATAGGCCCCTAGGAAGTTCATGGCGAAAGCTGTGGGGTGAACAATCACACGTCAATGCTACTGGATATTCTCACTGACCAACCTCAAAATTTAAACGATGAAGGCCGGACCAAATCCCCTTGCACTCCATTTCAGCACGGCGTTAAATATCGTGTTCATCGTTAGTAGCATTCGACAAGCTCGAAAATTCACCTACCGAGCGCCTAATCTTACAGTGAGCTCCAAAGGCAAACGCTCTTCCCCACTTCCGTTTTTAAACTATTACCGAAGGATCACAAAATATCCTATATCATTCGTGCCTTACAAACTAATACCATAGGCGATACCATATAATAACACCATAGGCGATACGACTATATAGCTCTCACCTGCATACCTTATGTGTCGCTTTTGCGAAGAGTCCGGGGCATTCCTTCATTTGGTTGGGGGATGTACACAAAGTCCACTGGACCCACCCAGTCTCTTCCACACTTATGATCATTACGAAAGCGCCCTGACCAGCTCCTCCCACGACGTCCAGCGCAAGTTGGTGGGAAGGGTAGAAGAAGTGGCCCAAGCCAATGAACTCCTCGAGTGAAGAGGCCACCTTTCACACTTCTTCCTATAGATGGTATTCACTGAAAGGTTTAGCTGTCAATTTCTTCGCTTGGCATCACTGAAAACGGCCACGGACTTGGCCGAACCGCCACGGACATGGCGCGGCTTGTGCCACTGCGCTTGCAAACCGCAGAAAAAAAAAAAACACCGGCGTGCGTCGTGTGCTCCGTTTCAACCCTATTCTCAACGGTGGTGTCAATAGAGATGTCATTAATCGCACTCACATTGGAGTCGAGGCATTACTTTGCGTTCGGTGGGGTAGAGTTCGGAACGTACAACACACATCCTGTGCTTAGCACGGACAAGTACCGCCATTCCCGCGGAGCCCGACGTAACCAGTGATGGCGCACTCACATGGTTGCCTACATGAATGCCTCGCCAGTGAATACAGCCTATACTCGGGTACAAGTTGAGAACGGCTATAGCTCATGTAGTGTATCCCTCCGCCGAAGCGACGGACCCGGATGTCGGCGCGCGCGCGCGCGTTTTCAAACAAGAATTCGCTTAATGCGTAGCATCGTCTTCTTTTTCACACCTAGTGTTTTCGTCGTCCCTGCAGAAATCTATGGGTAGATTAAGTGCCAGAAATCACTGGACTCGTGTCACGTTCAAAATACTCGCAGCAAGGCAGCTTTTGCGCCGTGCGTAGTAACATCCGCCTTCGTTGATGAGGCGCAGGGGCAACTTCCGTCGTCGTTTTTAAGTTGTCCCCGAGTACAGACCTTAATAGAGATGCTTACTGTCTCTCGTTCACTCCAGACAACGACGCTTTGCTTCACGAACACTTTCAAAGAGAGCAGCGCTTTGAGCGGCTGTTGCGGCAGCATCGGTGCTCAACAAGGCCACGTAACACGGCTTCAGCACCACGCGGGGTCCGTGGTGCGGCACGATAGGGGCTTCGCTCCGCCTGCTGGACCACCTGCGGCGGGCCATCACTCGCTGCGCAGAGACCGCGCCCACCTCTTCTAACACCTGGTCCTGCTGACTGCGGAGCTGCCGTTTTGGCGACAAAATATGGGCATATACCTATCCGAGTGCAGTGTTTACATCCCTATAATAAATTCTGCCTGTAAAAGGAAGTAATTTTACACCCGCCTAATGGCAGGCTTGAAGCCCCACAACAATCGAACGCTCGAAACATTGCACACCGCTGCCATCTTGGTCCGTGCGTCCGAAGCACACTAAGGTTTTAAGCGTATGGACCGAGACGCCCGTGACTGCGGCTTCAACTTGGAGTTTGTAGTAATGTAGAGGGCACTAATTATTGAAATGAAATACTAGTAATAAAACATTTAGAGCCCTTCCACTATTGTGAAGACGGTGGATAACTAATATTGCATTGGTAGATAACTATGTTGAGTTATATATGGTTACTTACTGTTTTGAGCGAATAAAAACGTATACACGTAACTTCCTTACAACTAATTCTAAATTAATTTTTATATAAGTTGTTTTGAAACAGTTTCGATAAGAACAGGGTTACACCCGTAGCATGAGACCATACTCCCTCCGTATACAGCTACGTATTAGGGGCGAAACCCCTTAGGGGTTGGGACTGTTGCCGTCTCCTGACGTCGTAGTCGTAATCGCCGTGTCATGTAGTCACGGTACTAAAACATCAGAAAACTCGTTTATGCCTCGCGCTATAACGTAACGCACACTAAAAAATACCGGGACACTCGTTTACGCCTCGCGCTGGAGCGCTTCGTAACGCGTACTAAAAAAACACCGGGACACTCGTTTTGTCTATGCCTCGCGCTAGACAGCTTGATGCTTCAAAGACAAGAGACTTTTACAGCAAAGCTATGTACCTCCACCCCCCAACGGTTTCATCTCCGTTGGCAAAAACGCCAAGGCGCCAAGAATACACTTGTACACTGCATGCTTCTCCCCTCTTCAGGTTTCACGTTAGTGGAGATGGTCCGGGATTTTTTGACAGGATGCAGAAATTTAGTAATGTTTAGAACTTCACTGTTATGTAAGCCGATTGCGACAAATAAATGAAACTCGGCGCAATGATAGAGTTGTCTGGGCGGCCAATTTCAGTGAAACTTTTTGCGGCATGTACCTATATGATATCGAGAGCTGCAGAGCATTTTCTAGCTCTGTAGCGGGCGCGGAAGATTCCTTGTCGACACGACCCGGTAGACGCAAGACAATTTTGGTGAGAGCCCGCAAGCCGCTTCGCTGCAAAATAAAAATAATGTTTACGGGATTCCGAGGCAAACAACCGACATGGTTGCTCTCGTAAACGGAAAGCCCTGAACCCAGTACTCGCCCGTGGGCAACGACGAGAATGCCTCAAAGCTGCCGCCCGCATTTCAAAGCTCGCATCCGTGGTCCCGAAACAACACACGGAGAAGAGCATGCGCTCTGCCAGGCGAAGGGGACGGCGTCGATAAATTGTGCCCGGCTGACTTCTGACGGTTATGGCGGGCGCCCGCGCTTTCGCGGACAGCGAGAATTACGCCGCGTGACGTAAATTCCGATGAAACGCCGCTCGCCCCGCCGTAAAGCAGCCCTCACTTCGTGTCTCTCGGATACCCCTTGCCTTTACTTCCCCAGCAAAAGAACAACGAGCAGTTTTGACCGCCTTCGGTACTAGCCGGGGGAACGACAAGGGGCCTTATAAACTCCGATAAAGGGCGTTTGTTTTTGCTCTTGAAGAAGGCGAATGAACGCGGAGACGAGCGAAGAGCCCACGGGATGACGGGATGCACTAGAAAACACGGAACAATGGATGCATTCCTTCGAATCGGGGCTTGAGGTGTAGGGGGAGGGGGGACAATGGAAAACATGCGGCCGAGTTTGACGAGTTCGCAGCATTCTAGTGGGGCTTTGAAAAGAACAAGCGCTTGGAGGAAGGCCCACATTAGTTGTCGGCTAACTTAGGCGCACGCGCATGTTTGTGTGCGCGTGCGCGTGTGTGCGCGCGTGCGTTCGTGCATGCGTGTGTATGCATTGTGTGTGTGTGCGTAAGCGCACGCGTATGTGTGTGTGCGTGCGCGTGCGTACGTACGCGCGTGTGCGTTACGCAACCTGGTTGATTCTAGGGTTTAACGCGCCGATGCAACGCAGGCGATGAGACGCGCTGTAGTGGAGGGCTCCGGATTAATTTTGCCCACCTGGAAATCATTAACGTGCGCCGAAATCTCGTACACACGGGTGTTATTTGCTTTTCGCCTCCATCAGAAAAGCGGCCGCCGCGGCCGGGAATCGAACCCGTGCCCTTGTGCTCAGCAGCGCGACGCCTTGGCCACTGAGCCGCCGCGGTGGGTCGTTACGCAACCTAACGGCGCTGACCACAGGGTAGCGTTTTACCTGAAACACCATTTTTTGGACGCTCTGTAATGTCTAGATTTTCAACTGAAATTGTAACGGCGCCAGTACTCAAGGTTTAATTTTTTTTACACGCGGAAACAAAACAAGACACGGTGGTAAAAAGCATGCCTTGATGGGTATCGCTGCGGGAGGCGATTTAGAGACTGGAAGAGGGAAATTAAGTTGGCAAGCCGCCCTTGCGCTTCGCACGGGCCAAACAAGGCTTCAAAAAGTGAAACCAACAAACCGACCAGACATTTCGTGGTTTCAGTACACCAAACGGCTTAGCTGCTTTTTCCACGGAGACACAAGTGACACCAGCGCTCTACGACAACGCCGGAACCGAGTACAAGGTTGCGAGGGAAGCAGTGTGCCGGAAAATGAATGGGCATAAGAACGGGTGGCAATTAGTTTTCAACCTTTTTTTTTCTTTTCTGTTTCCTTTGTTAAACCCACCGGGCGAGAGCAGTCTGACGGTCATGCACAAACATAAAAGCATTGCGGGACGCTTTGGCAACAGAATTAATTGACGCGTCGCTTCGCTCTCATTGATTTCGAAAAGCGGAGGCAGTGGCGCGCTAAAACGCGCCCAGGTAATTTGCTGCTCCGCACGAGCGCGTGCTTTGTGGGGAAGCGTGTGCCCACGAAACGACAGAGTGGAGGAACGAACGGCCTCCAAAGTGGGCCGGGACCAAATGTAGCTGAAAAACGATTATTATGGTTCTAATTAAATTACGGGAGACAGGCTGAGTTAGAAACAAAAAGGAGGCGATTTCGGCGAATAACACGAAATGGAAACCATGTGGTTGCACCTTCAAGCATCTGGCAAGTTAAACTTCCCCACGTGAGAAAAGAAGTCGTGCTTTGTTAGCGCTGCTCTTACTTTACAGTGATACTTTTGATTAAAATTTGGATTACAATGGTAGTAATCATCATCTAGGTTTAAATTTGGCACCAGGGAAATACCAGAACAGAAGATTGATTGATTGATTGATTGATTGATTGATTGATTGATTGATTGATTGATTGATTGATTGATTGATTGATTGATTGATTGATTGATTGATTGATTGATTGATTGATTGATTGATTGATTGATTGGAGCAAGGGAAAAAATGACTTTTTATTTTCCCCTGAGGCTGAAGGGTTCTCTAACTACAGGTATGATGAATGTCCCGAAATTGGTTTTGTTTTTCTGTAACCATCCAAGAAAATTTGTTATCGGTTCGAATGCATCGTAAGATAGCGCCAGTGAGTATAAGATCGCTTTTCGGAAGTTGAAAACAAGAATTTTGAGATTCAAAACAAAGTAGGGCTCAACGAGCCAAAGCGACATTTGGGGTGTGAGGCTCACCGAAGGTTTTATTTAAAGCGCCACATCCAGGCAATTTATTTAAAACACATCGGTATCCATAACGTGCACACGCGTATCGTAGACAAAAACGCTTTTTGTTCCGCCTTGGTGCATTATAACGCATCTGTGAATGAGAAACAAGCCCGTGACCTCGTTCGTAGCGCCAAAACGTCTTAGCGCCTGCGCCATCGCTGCAGGTGCAACAACGCGTCTTGAACTCGTCTAGCCAAGCCATGTGCGACAATCGCTGCCGAAATCCGAATTGAATACAATTGAAGAGTTTACGACGGATGTTGACAGAGCTTACAGTCTCAGAGATATGCGTCAAAATCACCAAAACAAATTTTCTTGGCACCTTCTTCAAAAGTTTTTTTTCTTGCCTCAAACGGGATTTCCTCAAGTGCTGCATTTTTAGCCCCTTCTCACATCTCACACACGCGTGGCATGCTTGTGCCGCTTCGGCCATTGCAAATTTTCGGAAATTCAACTTTTGCTTTAAACCAATGGGTAAGCGCATACAAAGCGCGAAGCCGACAACGCAGCTCCGCATACACAGTAATCTTGCGAAATGGAAATCTCTTAAACAGGATTACCGCTTAAAGGGACTCAGAAAAGCTTTGTGAAGATGGCAATCAAATGCATTCAGGTGGTAGAACACATAACGGGGGATTTTCGAGCCAAGTGTGAGCCCCATACGTTGTACGGATAATTTAAACAATTTTTGAAGATCTCCCTTTCTCCGCCGATGAGCGCGCCGCCGCAGCGAGCCGACCGCGGCTGACGCAACGCCGACCGTGGCTGACGCAACGGCGATCGCGGCTGACGCAACGGCGAGGCGCCCCCCTGATTCGGCCGATCGTCGGTCGCCGGCAACGTCACTGCCATTGGCTTCCGGCTGCTCTTCCTCCTTCCCCCGAGGCAAAGGCGAGTCTGCAGCGATTGACGCGTGCATAGGCGCAGGAATGTAGCTAGCGGAGAACGGAAGTCGAGCGTCGCGATGTCACGTGGCTATTCCTAGTGTTTCCAGCTGCTTTGAAAGAAGCAGAGAGGGAGGAGGAATCGATTGGCAAGGGGGAGAGGTGCACTTAATTGCGTCTGGCGCAGCTAATACTGAATGCAGATCAATAATTCCAACGGCATTGTATCGCTATATTGAAAGTACGCGACAATAAAGGCCTTTTGTAACTTTTACAAGAGGCTTTTCTTGGTCCCTTTAAACGATAAAACAACCTCAGGAGCACTCGTTATTTTACATAGCCCTTGTCATCAAAACGCATTCTCGTTAACAAGAACTCCCGTTAAATTGAGCATACTTTGCCGGCGCTTTGAGGCCCCGTTTAATGAGATTGCACCACATCTGCTAACCTTTGTAAGAAAAGGGGCAGCGCAACACATAGGACGGAACGAATAGGAACCAAACGCTTGCGCTGTGTTGGTCTCCAAACAAGCGCAAGTGTTCGTCTCCTGTTCGTGCTGTCTCGTCTGTTGCGCTGCCCATTTCCTACAACGATATGTTACGGCCAGCTCAAGTTTCAACTCCTCAGTTAAACGTTGCCCGCAAAAACGCATTTTCGTTAACTGGAACTCCCGTCAAATTGAACATGTTTTGCCAGTGCCTTAATGAGATTGCACTTCATCTGTTATACGTTGCCCGCACAACGCGTGAACTCATAAGCGTTACCTTTGTGTGACTTTATGGCACCCTCTCGCGGGCCTCTTTTTCGCCATCAGGACTTAATACTATTACGATTTCCTCCCTCCGGCACGCCACAAGCGAAACGTCACTCGTCATGCGCACAGCGTGCGTCAGCGTCAACCTATTCGTCTTCGGCGATTGCTAGTTCTCTAAGTGGCCGCTGGTGCCGAAAAGTGAGCACAGGAACTGAACACATAAGAAGAAAAGAAGACACGAGGGAGACCGAGGGTGCCTTTGCCTAACAAATCGATATTGTGTGGCGGCAGCCCTTGCAGAGGCCCACTCCGGAACAACCGACCAATATTGGAATCGGCCTCTCGTGCTGGGCGTCCGCTGCTGCTTACGCTGGAGGAGCAGCCAAGACTTCAGCGTGATTATGGGACTAACATACGGCCTCGGCCGCAGCGTTTTTAACGCGAAAGTTTTTTATTCCCTGATACACGAGGATTTCGCTGAAGTCATATCCGTCACGGAAGTGACGCCTGCACAACGAAGTAAGCGACCTGTAAAGGGTGCACCCCTGCACTCAGGGTCTTCTTGCGGGGAAGCAACCTTTAGTACTAAAGAGTACGTTATACTACAGGTTGTTCGTTTTCGGGTTTTATATTTTAACACGAAAGTGTTTTATGCCGCCATACCCCAAGATTTTACTGACGTCATATGCGTCACGGAAATTACGCCAGTACACCTTTGCCAAAGCGACCCCCCAGCAGGACGTCGCTCGCCAAGCACACCCGGAAGACAGCCGCCGACCCGCAAATTATGCCCAGCTGCAGATTTCGCTACACATTTCACTTTCGTGTTTTATTGATTCCTATGACAGAGAAATCAATCACAGTTTTTTTTTTTTTTTTTCATGTACGGTTACAACTTCGGATGAATTACGCGGGCCCGAACACCAACTGATGTGGAAATGCATGACATTTTGTTTTGTTTGCATGGTGGTTGAGAGTTTCAAGCAACTTCGAAGCTTATCAAGTTAGAAGTAACTGCACTGAGCGTGAAAGAACGCAATAAAAGCAGATCTGAGTTGCGTTTCAGACTTATACTATTTTATATAGAAGGTACGGTAAGTACTGGGCCTCAGCGAAACGAGATAGTCAAGTCAACAAGACCGCTCACTGGCTGTCTCCCTAAAGTTGACTTTATGCAAATACTTATGGAAGAACTAAAGCGCGAATGATTTATGTCCACGGGTTGAAGGAAACTCCTGCCACTGGATAGCAGATATGAGGAGCTCCCTTCAATGGAGCTTCCACGCGCGGCCTCCGTCTATAGACTACTCTCCTATACTTCGAGCCTCCCGCCTCTACTTTCCAGATACGTCCTTCCCCTTCCAATGTCGTTGCGATAAACCACCGTCTGCCGAATCGGCCTGCGCAGTTGAACAAAGTATTCGGAACCGGGTGTATTCTATGGTACGACGGAAGCTTACGATAGCGCGGGGAACTTTCCACAGAAAACTTTTCTTTGACGTTCGTCTGCCCGCAGAGGCCAACGTTCGCATGATTCTCGTCAAAGTACGCCGGCCGCCGATACGCTGGGCACGGGGAATAAAGGAACCGAGGTCAGAGACTTGGGAAAGGAGCCTATTGATAAAGAAACAGCAAGGGTGCAAACGGTACAATAGTTCTTCGGAGGGTCTTGGATGAGACGACGAGGATGCCAAAGGAAGAAAAAAAGCACCACGTTTCTTTCTTTGTGAGTCGGAGGAAACGAATGCAGAAAAACACGAGTTGTCTCCAAGCCATCCGAAACGTTATTTTTCTTTCCTTTCTTTTTTCGGCACCAAAAGGAATAATCAGGTGGCCGGCCTGATCCCCGGGGGGCACGAAATCAAAGCCTCCAAAGAAAAAAAAAAAGTCTTCCCCACCCACCCGCGTGCAGTTTCTTTTGCAGTTCTTGTTCTGGTTCTATATAGCGCAGACCTCAATACTTCACTTTCATCTCTTTCCTTTTCCTTTTCACTGACTAGTTTGCTATAGCTAGAACCTAATCGTTCGCTTAGCTCACTTCCATGAAAATGCGGAAAGTGATCAGATAAGTTGGCGGCACAACTTGCCAGCTCGTCCCTTTACTGGTCGCTCTCGCTGTCTTTTCACGCCGTTACAAATATGATAAAAATACTGGGCCCAGAATCTAGTGCAGTAATAGGTTTGCGCGTTTTTAAAGTTGTTTTCGGCTGCAGATCTATATTCTCCACTGCTTGATTCTTAGCGTTATTACACCTCAATAAACAGATGAAACACTGTATGCAGGTTGGCACAGAGTAATCCGTTCCGTGTCATCGTAGCGATGATGCGACCGACGGGCGCTACCCGTTCGGTCTGTTCCGTCGAAGGCACGTTTCAATTAACTTTTTCTCCCAATTTCCGGCGTGCCCCCATCGACATGTGCGCACCACTCTCAGGCATGTGTTCCGCCCCTCGCAACAGCTCTGAGTCGCCTAAAATTGCCTACGCATAAAGATATCGAATATTTACCGTTCTAATTGTTGAGGTTGCTTCTACTTTGCACAGAGGTGGCAGCCAATCCATATCTACTTACGCGAGCCTCACCACCATTATCGATCATATTGATTCACAGGTCCAAAGTTTCCTCGCCGAGTAAGATTGCCGATCGATTCGCGCCTGAAAGTACGCAGCGATGCGGTCTAGCTCCACTCCGTGACGTCATGACGTGCGTCTTCTGTGCTAGCAAAGGAACCGTACAATCTATTGGTGGGCGCTGCCGTAGAAACTCGGCAGGCTCGCGTTTGCGGACGCTATTCGTTGCAAGCACTCAATCTTCGCCGTGTTTCCTGCTGTCGAGAAACGGCGTTGGGGTGCCGCGGTGCCGGGGTGCATTATAGATATATCACACCGTGCTTCAAACAGATGTACAGCACTTCGCGCCCTTCCAAGGCGCTGCTGTTTCCGTATTCCACTGTGACGCCCGACAACTGTGTTCGCAGTGCTCGAATATACATGCATTCACGTGTACTTGAACTATGCACGTATGTATTAGACTAAAATGCGTGGTTTAAACCGTAAAACAAACACAGGCTGTGATATAGATAATTGAAAAATACTACTACTACTACTACTACTACTACTACTACTACTATACTACTATCTACTACTACTACTATACTTTCTACTATATATAGTATATAGTATAGTATTAGTAGTAGTAAGTATGTAATAGTAGTAGTAGTAGTAGTATAGTAGTAGTAGTAGTAGTAGTAGTAGTAGTAGTAGTAGTAGTTAGTAGTAGTAGTAGTAGTAGTAGTAGTAGCAGTAGTAGCAGCAATGGTAGTAGTGGTACTACGATGGTAATAGTAGTAGCTTGGTCCTTCAAGAGTGAGGAAACACCCGCTGAGGAGCTTGCAGGTTTCATGGGGTTACGGAGTATAAGACTGAGTACGTACCCTACACGTACCCTGCCTCCTTTACGACAACCCTGTTGAGCCTGAGCGTTTTATATCGCTTAAAAATAGTTTAAACTGCTAAGGAGACGGGCCATTTCGGTTCCCTTATTTACAATAGCACAATGCGGCCTTACGGTCACCTTTACCACGTTTGAACTCTCTCTGTAAAAAAGCCAACTTACAGGAGAAACTGACAACTTGAAAGTGATAGGAGGGCGAGTTGACAAGTGTGTTGTGAAAAAGAGGACCGCGGGCTGAGTGCTTGCACGTGGTTTGGAAGGCGTTCAAGAACGACAACCGTTCCAGGCTGCAATTGCACCAGTACAGAGAGATAGAGGGAGAGGGAGAGAGCAGTGGCGGGTACGACAGATGAGCACAAGAGTGACAACAGTCAACAGAGAAAGAAAAGAGAACGGACAACAAAGAGAAGAAACGTCGCTGTGTGAAAAGAAGCGTGCGACGTTTTCAGTGCGGTTTGCTTAATCCCTGCCGCGGGAGAGTGAAACGGACAAAGGGAAGCCACCCTGAGCGAGCACTAAACGGCCTGTTAAAGCGTCTGCTGTCGTTTGTAACGCGTCGCTCCCTTTAGCGAGTTTAAAACGTGCCATTCAAGCGGATGGTTTGCTCGTCCTCTTCTCCTCTTTCTCATCCGTGTCGCCGCTTTTCAAAGACTGGGATTCAATTCTTGCGGGAATGTGATTTCTCTATGTTTCTTCTTTCTTTTCGACGGTGGTTGCGGGATGGGAGGTGTGTAGTGGTTCTGTAAGAATCTGGAGGCGGTACTATTATCCATGAAGATTCAAAAAACGCTCAACGCTATTTCTGTAACCAGTAAAAGCTGTAAAAATGTTGTATAAAGGGTCACTCAACCCTTGGCGTAAATGAAAGATCGATATAACAGCGCTCTGAAGAATTTCGGATCCCAGTTTCAAATCTTACTGGTGTATTACACGCTTCATCTCTGCGCGTCGTTTCGCATCGCCTTGCACCACAGCACACTATTCCTTATTTATTTATTGATCGGCAGAATGCAGTCAACATATATTAATCTCCCATGTCCTTCACAAAATGAGCCTAAACAGCTTCTACTTTTAGTTTTGAGTGTTTATGGGTCTTTTCTCATCTTAAGGAGCCATATTGTTTGTTTCTTGTGTGGGTAACTTGGTTTTCTAACACCTGCTGTCTTTTCTTAAAAAAATACTACGCAACCGACAAAAAAAAAATACTGGCATGTTAGTACCATAGAATTCTTGTTCGAGACCGTGTCGTCGTCTCTAACCACATATATAAAAAATATATATATATATTCTCCGACCACTTGAAATCAGTGAATTTTTACGCGCAAAACAGATTTCTCGCTTCAATGGCTTTCTGCAATGTGAGCTCACTGGAACGCTGCAGGGTGTCCGCAACATTTTCCTTTATAAGTACGACATGTACTAGGCAAAGGAGGTTGCGACGGAACCTGGTTGTATGCGGGGATAAAAATCTCTTGAATCTGAGGCTTCGTCTGTATAATACAATGTTGGTATTCCTTTTGTAAAATAAACTTTTTACTTTCAAACAAAACAAAATAACCCGGGCGTGCCACATAAACTGAATGACTGGAACTCCGCACAAAAAACGGGACTCTGCACCATAAACTCAGCCACTGTTCATTGGGTAACATTGCGGGCTTGACTGCAGTCTTACTGCACAGCTGTTAACCGGGAATTATTCCGTTTAACTTCTATGAATTCTGAAATCGAGCGATCTCTGCCGATACGGGACGCAGGCCAAGTTTCGAGCGCGTTAAAACTGGTACAGCCACTATATTGGGCGCTTTGTTGTTACAAATTATCGCTCCACGACGGCTGGGAGATAACGCTTCGGGCTCAGAAATTCCCACAACTGAAAATTCAAAATACGCCCAATGGCGAAGTTACTTTATTTTAAATTTGTATATAATACAGATCTTGCTCCTGACGATCGATTTTAAACCAAACATGTAATAGAAGGGCATTATGCTAGACTTGAAGTAGTCGCGCAGCAGTGCGCGACACATTCTTTGTTGTGCACTGCTCTGTGAATATTTTCGTTTGATGTCACTGCGGTGAGAGAAAGCAGCATAATTTTTATTGGTTTCTTAAAGTATGGTAATTATCACTTATTCTACTTTTTCCCTTTCTAATACGTTGCAATTACCCGAGCTTCAGCCGAAGCAATATTCTCCACAGAGCAGTCTAGTTAATTACAACTTTTCTCTCATTCCTCCCCACTCGCTTTCTCTTCTTTTGAGAGTTACCAAAGCACCAAAAACGGCTTCACAAAAACAAGCTTATCTCGCAGCCTAATTTCATCCCTAGTAATAGTGAACGGAAGCGTTTCGTTACGCCCTTACAACCACCCTTTTAACTACTCCAAGCAAAACATTTAGGTTTAAAGAAAAAAAGATTCGCGCGTGCTCAGCAAACTCCGACGCTACATGCTCATGCACTGCAGTTATCTCGGGTGGATAAAAAGGCGCCAAATCCAAATAAAACGTGGCGACAGGGAAACAAGGGAGCTCCGAGCGCAAACACTAACTTCAGCCCGACGGTGAAACGGGGACACAGGGAGTTAACGTTAAGCATGCCCGACCCCTCTTCCTCTCCTCACGCCGTGACTCTGGTCGAGTTATCGCGACCGAGCCAGAGCGGTTAGACCGAGAAAGTACGTAGTGGCCGCAGCAGGCAACGTTCCGCTCGACAGCGCCCGCAACGCGCGGCGCGACAACGTAAACAATAGATATCGCGTCGACCTCAAGCACGTTACGGGAGAAGGCTGCAGGGCGGAGGGAGATAGAAGAGGTTGGATGGGGTGGAGCAGAGTGATTTTTCAATATCAAGATAATCCAAGTTGGTCTTGTTTCCCCCTGGGGCGACCGACGGCCCCGACTACCGCGGCTGATATAGTCAGGCAGGCGATAGAACGGAGGGGAAGGAAAACTTAAGAGGAAAAAAAAAAACCGCTGAAGTGTTCGAAATAAAGTGCCGCAACTATCATAAACAAATTGCTGTAAAGGGATACAGCAAAGGTCCCGGAAGTAATAAAACGATTACCGGGAACGTAAAAGTGACATGTCACGTTCATCGGTGACGCCCTCACCAGAACAAAAATAAGGAGAAGGAAAATTGAGTAAAACCGATAAAAAAGACGTCCCTAGGAGGCGATCTCGGCACTGACGGGCAAGTGAGTAGGCAGCCGAAAAAAGTTCGCGAAAATCTGTGACCTCCTATTCTCCTTTCCTTATTATGACTGCTTTCTTCTACTATTTCTTTTTATCTCTAGGTCTGTAATCTTGCCGCACGCCCTCACAAAGGCTAGTGCAGATAATTAGGGCCCCTCTCCCCACCGTCACCGTTTATGTGCGGATCTCTCGACTTACTCAACCGTGTCAACTCACAGCGCTGATGCAATGAGCGCTCAGTGAGCAGCAATGACGGTATCGTATCACCAGTTAGGACGAAAAGAACAACACAGGGTGCATTCCAAAAAGTCTAAAAAGCAATTTTAGGTGCCTTACTTTTCGAACAGTATTGTAGGCGTGGTGCCGTAACTCGTCGCCTTCCAGTGAAAGCGACGTGTTACGGCACCACGCTTTATCCCAATGAAGGAAACGCGTTACCGCTAGCATAACCAGAAATAAATTTAGACAGTCGTTCTAGGAAGTGGGCCATGATGTATACGCAGAAATATTTACTCAGATGTAAATGCACACCCTATTCGAGAAATAAAAGCTCCTCCGATCTAACGCTTATGCCATCAGGGTAACAAATATTCATAATGAACTCCTGCATGAGGACAAGACTTCATCCATTGCTTTTTAATCCTTAGTTGTCAGCCACTGACAGGAGATTATATACAAAAGGATGGAATTGTGCCGGAATGGCCTCGGTACGTACAGTCACGATCAAATGAAATGCGAACACAAAATATTCGACCAGAACACGCAAAATTTTAAAGTACTGTTCGTGGAGATCCAATAATGGCGCGCTATTGGTATATTTAGAAAGCCGCATTTCCCAACAGCTTCGTTCCTGTTATTAGGCCACGCATCAGTTTCACTTGCACGAAAATAAATCGCGGTACCTCTGTGTTCTGGTTCATATTTTCGTGATTCCGTTTCGTCATTCCACACGTACGTCGATACGAACAGTCATTTGTCCATGACTGTTCGTATCGACGTACGTGTGGACACATTTTTCGCTAGTCAACCATACATTTCATTCTCTGATATAAAAAACAATATAACTCGGAGGGCAACTATGAACACGTGGCGCGTGAAAAAGTTTAGTTATTTGTAAAAAGCTATCAGCTAGAGAGCGCCTACTGAACTATCACGACATAGCGACACATTTCCTCCACGCCCTCCGTGTATATCCTCCGGATCACGTCAGTAACGTACGTGGCGCCATCTGCCGACAGGTCGCCTCCCCTGTCGCGCGCTGCTCCATCGCATTCACCCGTCAGTATTCCCTCTCCGAACTGCCCATCATGCGCTGCCTCCCGCCACCTTATCCCACACCATGAGGCTTGCCAATGATCCTTTCCCTCTAACCTCGACGACACTGGAGAGGGCGCTGGCGCTCTCGATCCGGAGGTCAAGCCTCCCTGACGAATCGGCCTCCATCGTCGCCGCTCCCACGTCCCCTCAGCTTCTCTCCTATACTCTCTCTCTCCTCTCTACTCTATCTCTCCGTCTCTCTCTTCTCTCTTCTCTCTCTATCTCTCTCTCTCTCTCTCTATGATAGATTCCCAGCTTCCTCTCGCCCTCAATGGCTCTGTTTTCATTTCCTTTTTTTTTCCTTTTTTAACTGCTCTGTAACTACACTTTGAGAATGATGAGAAGACGTAAGTAGCCGAACATGCCGCAATAAAAAAAAAAAACTTTTTTTTTTTTCATAGTAGCCAATGGAAAGCGTGGAGGCATGGTAATTTACTTTTGTCGCAGTGCAGTATCCAGAAAAGTGAATTGATAAGAAGAGAACAGAAAAACGAAATGGCCGCGAAGACTCTTGCTTAAGTGAAAAAGCCGTTTAAAATGAACCGACAAGACACCAAGCAAGAACTACGCGCCGCATGAAGCCATTCCCAAACCGAGCCTATTCTGAACGCCGGTGAAGATGCAGAATCTTGAGCCCACCCGAGTTCGGTTTCTACCCACTCTGCGGAACTTTCTGGGCGAAAAAAAGTCAACTCAAGACGACTCAGACTGCAGCGAAACGTACGGAAGAACCGTATTTTTCGCGCACCAAAGGGAGATCCGCGAAACGGAGAAAATACCGTTACTCCTTTGTCATAAAGAGTCGTTTCGAAAACTTATCTTCCCTCAATGAACAGCCGTTAACCCCACGTCGTCTTTCCACTGAGCGAGGTTCTAACCCGGCAGTTGTAAGACGCCAGAGAAAAGAATATTTGCGGATTCCTTGAGCGCATTGCGGTAAAGAGAATAAAACGTATTGTCTAAGAAAACCTGCAGCCGCCACAACGACGCAGCATATCCGTAGAGCGGAGTAGGAAGCGGGTTTTACGAGCGGAGAACGCAGTGAGCAGAGTGAAGGAGACGAAGACGACCACGGCATTTGGGCCAGCTGCGACTGAGCGAGCAGAAATAAAAAAAAAATGCGTAATACGACGATCAGTGGGAGCCGTATACTATGTGCGAGCATTATCATGCAGCCGCGCCACGTGAGCGTGAGTCCCCAACTAACCAGAATCACCCTGCCCCTTTCCTTGCCCTTTCTGTCGGTAGATTTAAAACCCAGTTGAAGCTATTCTTTTTAGCAAGTTACCCCGGGCAAAACGAGCCAAGTGCGAGCAAAGAGGAAAGAAAGATTAAAACGGAATACATAGTACAATCATCTCCCTTGGTGTTTTTTTTTTAGTTCACTGTGTATGTGTGTGTGGCACCTATGATGTAGATGCTGACAGCCGCACTGTGCGGACACACCACCTGTGTGCACAATCTAGGAAAAAGTTGATTCTGTTTCGCGTAGGGGAGAGGAATACAGCGTGGAACGATAGACGACGGGACATAACAACTGCGTTCTGGGAAGTTCTCTCAACTTTTGTGCATAAAAATAAAAAAGGGTGATGGCAGAAGCAACAGTGGCGCGAATTAGGCATGTATTGAACGTTTTGGAGGTTTCACAGACATGCAGTCAAACCCGACTATAACGAACCCGGATAGAGCGAATTATGCTATATACAGAACAAAAACAAATCAGTTGCGGAAATACATGCGGAACATATTCCTTATAACAAAGTTCACATCGTATATATCGAACTCGGCGTGCCTAGAATGGCTGCCGAAATGCATGGTCTCGGAGCGGCGATTGAGATGTGGATTGGCCGCGACCATGCAGCAAGAGCCGCGACTTAGTCATTGCGCCTCGCACGGAGCGACGTGATGCCCGACACTTTCCGTAACTGCTTCCGACGCGCGGGACTCACAACGGAACCCGCCCAGTACAGGGAGTCCGGACAAAGGTGGTAGCATGGGTGAACTGTGGGAAGGGCTCGCCAACGTTCCCGATGCTGTGCCGAAAGAACTGTCCTTCGAGGATTGCCTGAGTGCCGACGACGACGTTTCCGTCACTGTCAGCCCCTCGGACGCGGACACCGTCGCCGATGTGATAACAGCTGGTGCTGCTGAATAGCTCCGAAGAGGCGTAGTATGTCGCGAGTGAAAGCCGTCCGACGCTTAATGAAGCGCTTTCAGCAGTCGATGTGCTCCGCCAATACTTCTTCGACATTAAAGGACGCGGACTCGAACTAGTGCAAACAATGTTTCGTGTAGAGAATGCTGCGCTAGTTGACGCCGCCAAAACGAAAGTGAAAACAAAAATCACCGCTTTTTTTTAAGTACGCAGTTAAGGCGGAAAGTAGCTTTATTACTTGCAATAAATAGATCGTTTTGGGGTAATGGCTTGCGGGGATGACGGAGGTGGGGAAGGGTGGGGAGGGGGGAGGGTTTTCGCGGGTTGCGAACTTGTAACAATAAACTCGTTATTGGCGGGTTCAGCTATATCGAACTATTGGATATATCGAAATAATCCCGGCGCATATTGCAGTTCGCTATAACCGGGTTTGACTGTACTTCTCTCGTTCTTCTATCTTCCCGATCTCTTTCTTCTTTTCATTTTTTGTAAGAGTCCCCAAGCACAGATGCCTCAGGAATAAACATTTTACCCGCTACACCTTCGGTGTTTGTAAGGTTCAATGGCTGAAACAGAGAACAGAAAGCAGAAAGAGGCTGAGAAAACGAGAACAAGGCAATACTGAAGCTAAGAAACTAAGAGATTTGCTGAATTTCTCCGGTTAATGTCGGAAGAAAACACGTATACGAGTAGGGAGAGAAATCACTTCTAACGTACGCAAGCTCACAAAAGAAAGAAAGAAGAGACGTAAGAGGATAGTAATACAAATGAAGAAAACAGCGGTGACCAAAACAAAAGGGAAGACATCAACAAGAGCGGTACGACGTCCAGACACACACAGTCATGCCTGCTTATGTCAGGAACATGGGATGATTTATGAAACTACAACAGGATCAACAGGGAGTGGAGCACGTGAGCGGAAGGTTCCCAACTTCGAAACCTCGCGTGGCAACTCTGGAGGGGCCGTCAAGATGGATTAGACATTTAGGAAAAGTCGCGTGAAGAAAAACCCCGTAACGCCGGAGTATCAAAAGCACAAAATCAATGAACCCGCCAGTACAAAGAAAGCTGAGTTTAACAACATTTGCATTTTGCGTTTCTTGCGGTAAACCAGGGACGTGTTGGTGACCTAGGTGGTTTCGTGAGAGACGCAAGAGGGTCTCGAATAAACCGACCCGGACTAACTTTTCTTAGTGCGCTCCACTGGGAAGCCACTGGAGTTTCCCTAAAACGTGTGAGCTCAAAAGACGTGCTTTTGTTGTTACTGGCTTATCATTCCGTTTTGTTGCAGAGTAGGAAAGAAAAAATGGGAACTCTGGAGATTCACACAAGTTTATGAAGGTGCGAGAAGCCACGAATCATATTAAATCGTTAGTACACGCGCGGCCTAAATAAGATGACCGCAAAACAAGAGATGAACCCAATAAGTTTTTGAAATTTTTCGTAGACAGGCAGCGATACCTTTTATCAATGGCGTCAATAAACCATAAATTTAGGGGCAAAGATGTGATTAAACGCAATATTCCTGCGAGAAAATGAAGTCAAAGATATTCCATTTTTTTGCAATACTGTACCATGTTGCCCTCTCTACAGCGGCCATAAAACCATTCAAGTGGCCATACAGACATTAAGAAAAAAGAGTTATTTCCCCCACTCACTGCTGCGTAAACGAAGTTAGCTCTTGGGGAATAAAAGGAGAATGAATTGTGAGCGGTCAGTTGGTGAGGGTAGGGTTCGACAAAACAAAGATAGCGAACAGAGAACCAAATACTGAAAAAATAAGAACAATTCCAGGCGTATTCTGATACGATCGCGATCACGGAAAGCCGCAAGCAAGGAACCAAGTGTCCGCTTGCAGCAAACCGCTGCGAGGAATGCCTCGAAGCGATTCCCATACATCAAAGATGGTGAAAAATAAGCAAAATTTACACAATAACACCGAACCCGAACGAAGACGATGTTGTTTGTATGTGCTCTGACGTATGCAGAGTGCACCGTAGATGGGAACGCAGACGGGCTGAGAAAAAGGAAAACGGGGCTATAGGCAACGTTCTCCTCGAACGCTCCCTTATCGGATTCATCATTTATTTATCTTTCCAACTGCGTCGACGCGAGATTGGAGTGTTGTCGACCGTGCCCAGCGGCGACGGGCAATTTCGCTGACGCGGGTGAAACGCGATGTCATTTCTTCCCAAGCCTGTGGTTGACGCGCTGTCGAAGAGTGGGGGCGTGGGTGGTTGTTGTTCCGACTTCCCGGCCCGTCAGAGCGGCACGATGCGTAAGAGCGGCCAGATTAGACGGAAAACTTTAATGCCCCATCTTGCTACGAATTTTCGTGTTGTTGTTCGGTTGAATTTCCCTTTTGCCTCTCGTACTACAGCGTGTCATCAATCATTTGTTGGCGATGAGTTGGTGCAACGTCAGAACTGGCAGGGTCGTACGTACAATTTTCTGCCAGTTTTTTTTATTAGTCAGTCATTAAGTTACGAAATAGATTGATTCGTCAATCAACGAATCAATCAATCAATCACCCCGCATGATCTCTCTCTTGTCGCGGTTGGTACGCAGACTCACGTCTATGTCGGGACCGCTGGGGCGCATAATTTCTGGCAGGTGAGGCTAGATTAACGCACAAACGCCACTGTTTTACCAAAATCGGCTACAGTCTGCCAATGGCGCGAAGAAGAGAGAAAAAACCGGAGGAAGGAAAATGAACAGAAGTGTTCCTTAATCTCGCCAGGAGCAAAAAGGCGGAGCTCGGGAGCGCGGAATGGGAATCGATTTGGTGCGACCGCCTGTCGCGCCCAGTGGCATTATACAGAAACCAGTTACTGCTAGCCGAGAAGGGGAAGGCTCTGGGCAACGCCCCGCTGAAACCTAGTTCTGCCGGTAACCAAATCACATTTCTTTCTTCCGATAATGCTGCCGAGTATAGAGTGCGACCACGTCGGGGAATAGAAAAATACGCAGGTGACTCTGTGCTTGCCGAACTAGCGTTTAGGACGTGGAGTAGGGTTTTTTTATCCGACAGCGCGAATTCCGTCGAGGGACTCGACACAGGCGAAGGATTGAGAGAGTCTGCAGCGAAGTGGGCTGTCACAAAATTGAATCACTTCCAGCTATAGCGCGCTCTGTGCTTACAAAAAGAACGTTTAATCTCTACCTTAAGCCGCACATCAGTTTCACATAACAAAGTTGTAACGACAAGCACCCTGGGACAAGCTAGTATGGGTTTCGGAGAAATCGTTTTGCGTGATGTGGCTGAGATCGGTGCAAAATAAGAACATGGAAAGCGACAACACCTGCCTGTTGGTGCTGTGCCACACTTCGTTATAGGCATGTGCGTTGTGGCAACAAAAAATTAAAATTCAATTGATCAGTGCCTTTTACTTGATTATTTATGTTTTATAATAATACTGGAGAAGTATGGTAACCTTCAACTGACAGTTTGGCGTAACGAAATTGCGGGCTATCACACAAGAAAAAGTCGTGACCAGACCCTGTAAATAACGGAATCTAATGTGCACATCATCGTCGTCATCGTCGTCGACGTCGTCCCCGTGGCAAATCAATCCGCGACTTCCATCTAGGCTGCCTCATCGCCTAGCGTCATCCTCGCTCCCTGATCATGCATCTTCCTTTAAATCTTCTCTCTCTCTCTCTCTCTCTCCTCCACACATCGCAAACACATTCATGCCTCTTTTCGCACGTATGGGACGAGATCACCAAACCGAGGTGAGAATAACTTTGCAGCGTGACCAAGTGAAACGTTGCAACAGTTTATTATTTTGTGTCCTTGCAATGTTACTCGCCTTGAATTTAGTTTTCTCCTCTCTCTCTCGCTCTCACTCTCTCTATTTCTCACTATCTCTGTTCTGCTCGCTCTCCGATTTTGTTTCGTCTTAAAGCCATGCAGCCAGGGCGTACGCGCAACCAGAGTCCTTCACAGCATATAAGGACTCTGGTACAACTCAGCAGAAAGAGCACGACGGATGCGCCGGGTCATTGTCCTGAGTCTGTCGTGAGGAGTGGTTCGCAAAGGCGAGACATCAAGTTACCACGCAAAGATTCTTTAAAAGCTTCCTTTTTTGCTTCTAGTGGAATAATAGCCATTTCTCTTTTTTCCCTCGAATTCTGATCTCCGGCGACACATTACCTCCCTCCCGGTGTCTCTGGCACAAACTTTCAATTTTCTTCAACGCGCACATTAGCGTGAACACACAAGCCCTTTTAACGCTCGATCCTTCGAGCTTTTAAGTATTACTTTGCGAAAGCTGTATAACATTTAAAACAATTACCCATTAAACTGACGTGGTGGTAAGACCAACCAAAAGAAGGGTTTAAACAGCCACTGCGGTAAACACCGACTAATTTGTTGACTAAGAGTCTCCGAAGTAAGCGTTACGCTAGGCTAAGAAGAACAGGCTTTAGCGAAAAAGACTTGCAGCAAAAACTTTTCAGAAGCAGTGTCTCCCTCGCTTGACAGTGCAATGAATTACTCGAGTAAAAAAAAAGATTAAGCTGTTCTTGGCAGTAACGTTGACAAATGCCAGCTAATTAAACGTACTTTCTTATTTTTTTGAATGGCCACAGTCTGAAACGACACCGAAGAAAAGGTAATGAAATGAATGATGGCTTTGCCTTCTCCCGAGTTTAGCAAACGAGATGAATTAGCCATCCTTGTGAATACAAGGAAGAATTGCCCGCCAGCGTCGAGCTTGAAAACGCTCTTTCTTTTGTTGTTTCAAACACTTTCTACATATACTCGGGGTGGCTTGAAATTTACGTGTGTTACAAGGGGGTTATCTGCAACGAACCGACACACGTAGCCTTTTTGCGTTTCACTGCTGTAACTAGTGGCACATTCTACTTTTAGGGTTTCTTGAATGAACCACTTTCGCCGCCATATGGGCGAAATCATAAGGATGGGTGCAGCACATTCGTGCAAAATTCTCGCAAAATCGCCCAAATAATACTCATGCCAGTATAAAGACTCAACACGGAGAAATTAACCATGTGCAAAATACGTGTCAGCTTCCTAGCAGTATAAAAAACTATGGCAATATAGTTTGCAAGACAGCTTTGCCGCAAAGCCTACAAGCGCTGTTATGGTGCCACAGTACCTGAAGACGCAAGGAAAGAGCCAAACAGGCCCATTTCTTTTCATTCACTTTCAAACCGGTCGTGTAGCAGCCACAGCTTTCAAACGCTTTCAAGCCAGGCGGGTATGGCCTAAACTGGTCCTCCCCTCCTCCCTCCCCCTCCCCCAACCGGTACTACCATCACCCTGAACCCACCACCCAAAAGGAATTCAAGAAACCAAACTTTAGAAGCTGCATTCTCATGTTAAAACGTGATTCTTATTCCGCATAATACTGTAGCGTAATGTTGAGGTTCGCTACGCGTAAGCAATTAGTTTAATGCCAGAATTGGGCTTAAATCGCAGAACTAATGGCGATGCCGGTACCGAGCGACACACACACGAGTTTTCTTTTCTTTCACTTCCATGTGCCAGAACACGCGCATCAGGTTTCGTGCTATGGTGGGATTGACGGCATGGACAGTCATCACTGTAGAGCTCCTTTCTGAGCTGTCACTGAATCGATGGGCCGTGGCAATATCTACTTACTCGCAACAAGTGGCTCCTCATAAGGAAGGAGAACTGTTGATATTTACTTATAACCACTTCAAGCGCGAGCTTTTAAATCTAACATTTAGTCATGAGTGAAGACAGACAGACAGACAGAGAGGAGGGAAGGAGGCAGCGAAGAGAGAGAGAGGTAAAAGCTGACCGCCGAAAAAAATAACGTAAGCCGATTTCGACAGTGCAGTGTGACAGCAGAACTCTATGAATATCTAGAGCTGTCAGTGTTGCTGCTCGCATTCGTATTTCCGGCTCATTGCGTTCGCACGAGTTGATTGATTGATTGATTGATTGATTGATTGATTGATTGATTGATTGATTGATTGATTGATTGATTGATTGATTGATTGATTGATTGATTGATTGATTGATTGATTGATTGATTGATTGATTGATTGATTGATTGATTGATTGATTGAAGCCGCATTCCAATTTTCTACAGAATTGTTTGCAAATAGCCTCTTGGACGGAATAGCCTAGGGCTAGCTTACCCCTTTCAGCCTTGAATTTTTTTTTTTCATCTAAGAAAATCTTTCTGTGTGTTTTCATAAATATTTGGACCCTATAAGCTTACAAACAAGAAATTGAGCTTGTGATGCAAGTAATTTGAGATTTACAAGCATGACATATAATTAGGTCATCAGGCAATTCAAATTTAAATTCACAGCAGAAAACATTTTTCTTGCTTGATTTCCTAAATTGTGGAACGCAGTGAGCCCACATACAAAAAAATAAGGCTGGCAGTGCAAGTATTTTTACATTTACAGCCATGTGACTGTCATCAAACTACGACTTCGGTCCTTGGGGCCACCCTGACGTCAACTTGGAATTCACTGCAATGCCTTCCTCTTTCCAGCGTTCAGCTTTAGTAAAACGCGAACAATCATGATATCTATCAAAAGAGGCATCCTTGAAGAACTATTTCCCAGAGAGAGAGAGAGAGAGAGAGAGAGGAGAGAGAGAGAGAACAAACATTTATTGAGCGTAAGTGCTGATGGCAGGGCACTCGCCCGGTGGAGGGCATCCTTATTCCGGGATACCCAGGCTGCGACTTCCCTTCCAGGCCCTCTTTACCAGAAAACTAGCTCTTTTGGTTCTGTTCTCAAAGGGCTAGAAGTCTTTTGTTCATGTCCTAAATAAAGGACAGCAGGACCGAAAGGACTAGGGTTCACACACACACACACAAATAAACTGTCAAAGTAAACTGTAGCGATGCATGGGTTACACACCTCAGCCAGAAATAAATATATAGTAAAATGATGAGTATATATAGAAGGCTGGAATATAACACTAACGTATGAACAAATTTCTGTTCTCCTTGGCCAAACAAACTCCCGCTCGTTTTGTTCGGACAACTCACAGTTTTCACTTGAGACAATTTTGCACATAAGTGCTTACCCAGCCCTCTCCGCTTGCGATAAAATGTAGCTGAAGGCGACCTGTTTATTCCCCTGCTTGAGAAAGTGCCGGGTACTTAAAATTACCTGTTATCACAGTAGCCGAAACATTTTAAGGTCACTTAACCTAAGTCATAAGATAAGCTCCTTTCGGCCGTTAATAAGCCCGTGATTTACGACATACGGCGCGTATCGCAAACTTCCCAAGGAGCGGTCGTTTGCCGCGGTAATATATATCCGCGCCGTCAGTGGTCGTCGAGAGAGAAGGATATATTCTTGCGGTAAAACCTAACCCAACGCTTGCGGCCCATTTCTTCCAGGTGTATCGTTCGAGATAACGTGTCGCTAGTTACGAAGTGGATTACGGACGGCGAGCGGTGTAAGCGCTGGCTCGCGAACCAAATTCGAAAACCGGCTGTGATTAGCGAAGATTCGGGGCTCTAACGTGGACATTCGGTGCGAGATAACGCGCCCGCATGCGGCATCCAAGGTAAAAACTGTAGCCCTGCAAACTATGACGACGATGACGACGACGATGACGACGACGATGGTGATGATGATAGTAATGATGATGCTGTTCTTTGGTGCATGGCACCTGCCCACCAGGACCAGCTGCAGAACACACAACAGCGCAAGAAGTGGACGAACACTTGATACGCAGCCAGGACTGTCCTGTTTGTCTTCCAAGTGATCGTCCACCTTTCGCGCTATTATGTGTTCTGTAGCTGAGTACCAACTTCCCAACAAATTCTTCGGCACCCAGTGAGGGGATGGGCCAATCATCACGGGTTGGGAAAGAGAGAGAGATAGAATTTGAACGATGCAGAGAAGTCAGTGTAGCAGCGAGTTCCACCTGGTACTCCGCACGGGAAGGATAAAAGGTGAAAATGAGTGAATCCGCGCAATCCCACAAGAACGCGCGCACATACTAACAGCCGCGGGAACAAAAACACTCAGGCGCTGGAATGCGCGCGCACACACACACGCACCGCACACACACACACACACACACACACACACACACACACACGCACGCACGCACGCACACACACGCACACACACCACACACGCACACGCACGCACGCACGCACGCACGCACACACACACACCGCACGCGCACACACACACACACACACACACACACACACACACACACACACACACACACACACACACACACGTGCGCGCGCGCGCACACGGGAGTTTGAATATAACTACAGGGCACTGTACAATAATTAAAGCGGTTGGACGCACTTCGAAGCCGAAGTAAAGATACAGCCGGAAAGTTTGAGTTCACATAGCCTTTCTTCTACACAGAGTGCAGCCGACTTGGTGGTCCATGATCAACTACAATGCGAAAACAAAAGCACAAGGACCAAAGAAAGGCAACAGGACAAAAGATGTTGATCCTGCGTGCCTTTCTTTCGTCCTTATGTTTTTTTTACGCGCTCGATTTCATCACTTCTTTCTTCCCTTTTTATATGTGCGCGATTTCTCAGCCATAGACATCTCAAATAGCTCATTGTAGAAGCAACTAAGAGTTCTTGCATTCTGAAAGCTTCGCGCTTTTCTGCTAATTCAGTTAACGAAATAAGGGTAACCGTATTCCAAAGAAACTGGCACGACAGCTTGCTGTGTCTGACCGGGGGGGAAGGGAGGGGGGGGAGACTGCAGCCGCGTTTTGGCAGGACCATCTGAGAAGATACACGCTTCCCCATGAGATCTACCAGCAGGGCAATTTCTGATTCCTCGAGGTCTGTTAAAACAAAATCGGGCTGCCCTGCGCCCATTACGCCTCATAGTTGCCTAAACTTGTTAATTTTTATGTTTTAGTATTTTATTGTAACCTTTTCATTGCTTTCATCGATGCTGAACGGCTTGGCGAACTCATAACAGCACTTTAATTACACTGGCGAGCGCTAATTAATTACATTTAACGGCCAGAAAATCACCCGTGTCGGTTTCCCCACTTCCAGCCCGGAAGGTGCCTATAAAACCCCGGTTTGACGTCACGTCACCGTTTTGTGCGGACGTCAAAACACAGCGGAGGCCGCTGGAGGCGATGTTTCCACCGACCCGCAGCCGGAAAATAGCGGCTGAGCTGCCAGAAGGCGTTTAGACATAGCATCGCGGGAAATATTTGATGACCGCTTTCAATACAAGTCCTGATGGCGACCTTTATTGCGATTCTGGGCTATATTATCGGCTCATTTCTCGCTTGCGAACTTTATTTTTGACAAGAGTGCCTTTCTGGGCAGCGGTTATGCCTGTAACTCTGGCTACGTGCATCAGTCCGCGAACGCGCCAGCCCCAGTCGCCGCTCGCTGGGCCGCGAGTGGTGATGTCACGAGTTTCTGCCGCACGTCAGAGGCACGCGGCTCCGTCACCTTAGTTTCGCTACCCCGTAATGATGTCACGCTGATGTCCATTTACTGCGTGCTGCACCGCGTGGTGCTCCATCGGCGCGATAAATGAAATCAAATTGAAGTATGTTCCCTGCGTCGAAGGTCGCTCAGATTTCAGCCAGGGTATTCTGCCGAGTAAAGGAAGAGAACTGTATAATTATATTAACCCTTTCATCCCTGAATTTTTTTCTTTGTACTGAAAAAATTCTTTCTATGTGTTTTCTATAATATCCGTACTCTATTAATTTACAAACAAAAATTGAGCTTGTGATGCATGTAATTAGCGATTTGCAGGCATGACAACTAATTAGGTAATTAGGCAATTAAACTTTTAGAGTCAAGTAGGAAAAATATTTTCGCTTGCTTTCTTAAATTTTGGAAAGAACTTAACCCACATACAGAAATTGAAGCTCGTAGTGCAAATATTTTGCCGATTGACAGCCATGTAATCTAACTATGACTTCAGTCCTTGGAGTCCACCATGACGTCAATTTGGTCTTCACTGCAATGGTTCCTCTTCATGTGTTCAGCTATAGCAAAAAAAGAACATATAGTTATATCAATCGGAAGGGGCATCCTTCAAGAACTATTTCCTAGAAAACTATCTGTTTTCGTTTTGTTCTTAAATTGCTAGAAGACTTTTGGTTAATGTCCTAAATATAGGACACCAGGGCCGAAAGGGTTAACACCGAAAATTGGTTTTGTACCTGGTATGGCTCTGTGAAGGAGGTGAATAGGCACGTCTTCTGATGCTGCTGCCCGCGGTTTGCTAGCAGGGTGTGTTGGTACTGACACTTTCTTAGACCATGTCGCAGTCATAGTGAAGCACCGCTATGGGCAAAAGCTCTTCCGACTTTTATAACCGGCTTAGGACTAGGCGACGCCGCCTAACCTTGAGGGTTTTTGTCATATTTTTGTCATTTTTGTCACTTAACTCTATTCTTGCTATCTCTTGTTTTTTTTTCTTTTAACTGTTTCCTTTCCCCTTGTTATTCACTCCGTCTGAAATAGCGAGTCCTTCCGCTAGTGCATGTCGTTTAAAGCAACTTTATCTCTCTCTCTCTCTCTCGAATTATATATATATATATATATATTAATATATATTATATATATATATATATATATATATATATATATATATATATATATATATATATATATATATAGATATATATATATATATATATATATATATATATTGTGCCCTCTCTTCCCGCAACGGGAGAGCACAATGTCTTCGGTGCTGCAGGGACGCCTGTGCAGAATTACAACCTGATTAAAAACTTGAAACTGCCTCAAGAACAGAACGCGGTTTCAATATCCACTAAGATCCTCGACACCCAAGTAGTAAGATGTACCACGAAGGTAATATTACCTTCGACATGGTTTTATTGACTTCATTTACGAACGATCGCTTCGATTATTCCGCGCACTACTAAATAAAAATGCCCGGGTTTAACAATTCCCCTGTGAATTGTCCGCTAATGAAGACACTAAGTGAAGCTTTTTTTGTTTGTTTGTTTGACTGAAACAGGCTTTGAAAACGATCCTGATATTAGGGAACACCAGTGTGGCACCATTCAAGATGTTCACCAACGTAGCCAATCAATCAATCAATCAATCAATCAATCAATCAATCAATCAATCAATCAATCAATCAATCAATCAATCAATCAATCAATCAATCAATCAATCAATCTGTTTATTTGAAATCCGCATGCATACAGATGTCAGGAAGACGGACAAAAAGCCAACAAAATGGGGCTTGATGGGCCAAGAATCCAAGCCAGGAATCCAAGTTAAGAATCCAAGCTAGGAATCCAAGCCAAGAAAAAGCCAAGAACTGAGCAAACCTACTGCCTTGCTGCTACTATTTTGTGTTCCCCACGAAGGTCGAGGTACTCTGACGTCAACGTTCTGGGTACTGAAGCTGTTTCATCTACAAACGAAGAGTTGCTTTGTAACTATTAAAGCGCCTCAGAAGAAAGTAGCGCCACCTGTCGAGCAAAGGAGGAATCGACAACACCAGCGCGCACGCACTGTGGCGCGTGCCAGGCAACTCTCACTCACACCTAGCGGCAGGAATTTGGGTTACGCTAATGCAATGGAAATGCCGCTGCCACCACCGCCACTATCGGCGGGCTACTGTACGGCAACTCCCCTGCGCGATCTCCTCTCCAGGCGTTCACTCACTACTTCGCCCCCCATGTGGGTCACGGGCACGACGCACTTCGATAACACGCCTCCCAGCCCAGTGCGCCCTAGCGGAGCTCACGCTAGCGGAGCTGGGGGTAGCTGCCAATTTTTCGTCCTGTCCGTAATGTGTACTAGCTCATCTTCCTTACGTAAAATTGGGACCCGCGAACTTTGAGCGCACCGGCCCCGACCGCATTTTCGGGTAAAAATGATTGCCCAATTCCACGGTATGAAAAATCGGTGCGCTCGAGATGGCCAGCTAAGTTACTGAAAACCGTTATGAAAGAAGCGAACCAATTTCAATTTTCTGAAGAGGAAAATTAACGGTAGCGGCCCTTTATCCTAGCGCCCGAAATAAAAACGAACGGCACAAAGGCTCTCGCAGTTTGCTTGGTGCTCATCTGACGTCAAGCGTTCACAATTCTATGGTGCTTGTCTGCCAGATATATTTAATGTCGAAATGCTCATCAATTCGCTACTTCAAAGTTGGATTCGTATGTTGTTCAGAATTCAAAACATCCGGGCGAAAAAACTGGAGACCCGCCGCAGTCGCGCAGTGGCTAAGGCGTCGTGCTGCTGAGCCAAAAGACGCGGGCTTGATCCTGGTGTAGAGTCGAAAGACGAAAACGCCCGTGAGTCGAAATTTCGGCGCACGTTAAAGATCCCGGTGCACGTTAAAGATTTATCCGGAGCCCACCACTACGACACGCCTTACTACTCAAGTGCATATCTTCGGTGCGTAACCACCCCTCCCCGAAAATATTTGATTAGAGAAACAAAACCACGTTCTCTTTTTTTCTTGGGAGGGGGGGGGGAGAGAAGATGGAGAGGGGTGAATGGGGGAAGCGAGGTACCGAACACTTCCTCCAATGTCGCAGTCTTACAATGTTCATCTGCAAAATCGTAAATTATTTCCTTACGTGTGTCTTCATCTTCAATCACACATTCCGCTCCCTTGAGTTATATATTATTGCTTGGTTTGGCCTTGAGTTCCTTTTGATTCTCTCTTTTTGAGAAGTTACAATGTGCCTATGCCTCATTTATTTCTTCCGAAATCGACTAATTGTCCGTGTTGCGGCGAGCAGTAGGTACCCGGCCGCACTTTTTTGTAACGCTCACTGACACCATGCTTTGCCTCCAGTTGTGAGAAAGCGCAGGTCATGCATTACGTTTGAAAATTACAAGGTTTTATAAATAAGCTGTTGTGGCGCCATCTCCAGAATCTGAGCTATCGGACGCGCGTTCGCTGCAAAACTATTCCGGGTGCTCAGAAACAGTACGGGAGGATCCAGCGACGGCTAACGTACCGAATCTAACGTCGTGAATGTAGTTAACCAGATCTCACAGATGAAAATTCTTCATTCAGCAGAGCCTTGCTAACGTCACAAATGTTATCCGCTAAATGGCGAGGGTAGAGCTCATAGTATTTCCCGCAAATGCGTGTTCTTGGACTGTGGCTGCTGAGTTTGGTTGAGTGCTCCGTTAGCTACAATTCCAGGGATTTAAGGCTACAGCACGTCGTAGTGAACAGAGCCTACGATGGAGGTCTCCATGTCCACTTGCATATTTCTTTAGAATGTAAGGTGTGGAATGGTGGGTAAGTATGAAATGAGGTATACTTTTTTAGTGCTTCCGCGGATCGGTATCGCTGTTTGTGAGCAGGGTAAACAGACTCGGCTGTTTAATCTACATACAAATGGACGAAGGCAAACTATCTCTCATGCTATTTATTGCATTTTCTCGAAGCACCGGCAGGTACCCATCCTCAGTCCGACACTTGACCACCTCCTCATTAAGATTGACAGAAGACGAGCACTGGGAGGCCCTCCTCCAACACGTTAAAGCAGTTCTTGGGGGTGACTGGTAAGAGCAGCTCCAACTCAGCAACGCAGAAGCCTTTATAAAAGGGCAAATAAAGATTCTCTCTCTCTCTCTCTCTCTCTCTCTCTCTCTCTCTCTCTCTCTCTCTCTCTCTCTCTCTCTCTCTCTCTCTCTCTCTCTCTCTCTCTCTCGAATTCGAGTGCAGTGCCGCTACTTAAATGGTACTGATATCGTCGCACTAGTGTTGAGATTGTCTTGCATCAATTTGGAGCTCTACCTGCGAGATCTTTAGACTTTTTAGCTACATTTATTAACCACACAAATAAAGCACCCGTGGACGCTAACGCGCGTTTCTGAGAGAAAGCGCATAAGACTGGTTCTCTCCACAGCAGGCAACACCAAGTTTCGCCTCCTACGCGAAGTTGCGCGCAGCCTACAGCCGCCTCCGGGGCGATGGACTCGTGCGCTCCCAAAACAGCGTGGAGCTCGCGGAAAAGCCCCAAGTCGCGTGCTCGAGGCAGCCCTTTGGGCTCTTCCGCATACAACACGCCCCGGCGTGCACGGTCAAGGGTCGACCACTTGACGTCCCCGTCGTAAGGCCCGAGGCGGGATCGATAGTCACGCCACCGCATGTGCTCTGCTGAAACGGGACCGAGCGCGCCCATATAATGCAGCGCGCATGCATGCAAAGCGAGCGCATGGCTCGGCCGAACAAGGGCGAGATCGCGAGGGGAGGGGGAAGCGACACGCGCATTCGTGAATAACAACGAATCACTTAGTGCACGGCTCACAGCCCCGTCCATCATTCCGGCCGCCTGTCAAGGCTGCCTTTCACGCGAGCCGAGACGCTTTGGAAGAAAGGAAGGGTTCGGGAAAAAGTGAGAGGACGATGCAAAGTCGTCTCGCCTTCTCTTTTGCGTTTTTTTCTGTGTTGGTGGGCGTGTGTTTTCATATCCGCAAATCAAAATAAATGCGCCCAATAAACCCTGAGCCCGAGCAGCGTTAGAGCTTATATATAAAGCTGCTATGCGCGCCTGCAGTAAACGCGAAACGCATACCAATATCGCCCCAATATCGCAGATCTTTGAGTGCCTAAAACAACAGACTCGAGGCGCCCCCAGGCGGAGTTTGGAATAAGAGAACTACGCGACGAGAAAAGCTTCCAAAGTGACCTAGACGTACGCAGAAGGTTATAAAAATAATGAAGAAGTAAAGCAGTTTATTTTCTGGCAGAACTGTCTTTTTTACTGCCTTTCCGTCTTTTTTTTTCTTGCGTGAACGGTTATGCTTAGGATCTATAGAAGCCCAAATGCTCCAATATAAATGATACAGAAAAAACACTGGGCACTTCGTTTTTATAGCGCCGAAAAAAATGTGAGTCGAAGAATTGGCAAGATGAGAATTGCAAATTGGGAGCAAAGTCGCCGGGAAGGCGTGCGTTTGAGTGGTTAGCACAGCGAAGAACCGTATACCACCTAGAAAGCAAAGCCTCCAGTTTCAATTCACGGGACGACGATGAGCTAATGATGTTTATTCTCATTGGCCGAAAGAATATTAGAAGAAAATGACGCAATAAGGTATGACTGTACCGCCAGTTTGGTGATAGGCCAAGGGTTATAAATAAGCAGGGATTATGCCTACTGACGTGAGTTGATGTCGGAAGCTGGGAAGGAGGAGAGGAGCAGAGTTGACGTCGACGAGAGACGAGGCGTTCCCGTCGCCGTAACGGCGGATGACGGAGACCGCTCTAGCGCCGCACGAATTCGGGCGCTCGCAAGGCACACGGGCGTCGACCGCTATCATCCATGGCGATGACGACAACGTTGGCGCAGTAGTAGATCGGCGCGAAATACGAGCGACCGACTGGGTTGGAAGCGTTGGCTTGGAAAACGAAAACGACCGGGCCGCTCGAGCGTGCGGGAAATCTTCCACGCCCGGCTAACGACAAGCGGGGCAAGTTCACGTAGGGAGTTCTCTGGAAAAACGTGGAAAAAGTGAGGAAAGCTAGGGAGCGCTTGACAAGCGGGGTTGAAGTCATCCGATGTCCGTGAAGTAGGGCACGGTTCCACGAAATGCGGAGCTGGGAGCACCTCAAAGTGGTGCTCGGACTCCGTGTCTGGATTTTTTGCGATTGGCCTAGGCAGCGTCATTCGTTCTGTAGAGCACATATCTCACGTCGGTAGTTTCTGCCTGCGATTTTGACGGAGTGCTTGATGATCGGAAATTTGCCTTGTACGGCGCTAGAGCCGAAATGGCCTGTGAATGATGGATGTTTGTACACTGTAAAGAGACGTAGACGTAGACCATATCACTGACACGATTTCTTCGGCTGAGTACGCGCGAAAAGGGTACGTCCCCGAAACACGTGATCTCGGGGAATCGTCTTTTCATTTAGCATAATTGTGGGAGAGTTACACGTACAAGTGTGCTTTGCTCTAAGCGCCACGGGTAGATCATCCATATAAGTAAAACAGCCGTAGCTAGTAGTCGTTTTGTAAGTAATGTAACGTTTTAAAAGGGAATAACCAAAGTTATAAAAATTCGGAGAGGTACAACAGATATTATACCAGCGATAATGTCTCGAGGACATTGCATTTAAAAGCGATGTGAAATATACTGTGCATGCGACTGATATACGTTATCGAAAGGTGCGAACAAATCCAGAGCTCATTTCCTAGACTGTCACAAATTTTACATCAGTTCAGCTTTTTTTTTCCTTTTTTTTTTTTTGCGTTCCTTCCTTTGCTGGAACCGAGACTTTTCCTCCAGCGTTCCAGGTTTGATTGTATGCGATCTAAAAACGTGCCATTTGTCGTATTCGCTAGAATATACCTGGACCACTATATCTGTGTCTCCAAAGAAAGAAATTTAACGAATAGCGAGGCCCGGTGAGCTGCTTGATTCCAAAATGTGCGTCTTCGCTGCGAACGACTCAATCCAAAACACCATGCTCAGGCAGTGTGATGTCATGCCAACGGCATTTCTAAACCTACTGGCCTTCTTTGCCTCTCCCTTGCATTAATTCGTCATGCCGTTTTGCTTTGGGGAAGCTGACTTACGGGTGTTTCTAAACGTGAACTTCAGAATGAAGCCAGCCTTCGCAATTAACCACCAGACGGTTGAGGTCATGAGCTTGCGGAAAGTTGCCTGGAGCGTGTACAGCAACGTGATACGGGGGGAGGGGGCACTCGATTCACCTGCCTAGCAGGCTGTACTTCGCGGCCATTAAATCTGCTCGCTAATTGCTCCAGAAGTTACGCAGAGAATTGCGTCAGCATCAATTTGCTCTCTTACGTGCATGGGCGCCAAGGCAGCCTTCGGGAGCCGTAATGAGAGAAGGACCACATGAAGCCGCATTTCGGTCAGATAAGCAATGCATGCCTATCGAACTGCCCAAACTAGCTGCGTCCACTGGAAAGGGGATTATTTGCTCTTTTCGTGCAGGCGCCTCAAAGTGTGTGAGGCACGTAGTAATTGCTGAAAAGCACACTAAGCTAGCCGCATCAACGCGGATAGCGTGATAGACTGCGGACAGAACAATCCCCGATAGGACGCTTGCGGAGAGAGAGAGAGAGAGAGAGAGAGAGAGAGAGAGAGAGAGAGAGAGAGAGAGAGAGAGAGAGAGAGAGAGAGAGAGAGAGAGAGAGAGAGAAGAGAGGAGAGAGAGAGAGAGAGAGAGAGAATGTTTTATTGACAGGTTCTTCAGGGTAGCAAGGTTGAAAAGGTTGGAAGATAGTACTGCACCCTGTGGCATGCCTCGTTGCGGATGAGGGAAAGGTGATGTCTCATGTCCACCTATGGAAACCACGAGAGAACGTCCTTGTAAGAAATCCCTGGCGTAGTTGTACAGGCTTGGTCCACAGTTGCTAGCGGCTAACTCCTCCAATCTGGCGTCGTGGCTCACACAATCAAATGCTTTCTTGAGGTTGACTGCAAGTATGGCCTTGGGTTTCGCTGTACGGCGAGAAGTGAGTGATCGCAGTTTGGTGTAACTGAGAGCTTGTGCTCAACTCGCTACATGCTCGATGACACCAAATGCAAGCGTCGGGCTAATTACGAGAAAAATTCCCCTTGGGATGAATCTGGGAAATACACCGAATAAACGACAAGAGAGCGAGGGATACAAAGAAAGTCATAAATGGAAGCTTAAGGGCTGGGACTGCTCTACGCCTTATGGGCGCCGATGTCCCGTCACGCTTAATGCCTTTCGGCGTTGGTATCCAAATGGTGTTACCAGTTAATAATCATGACTACTCGTCGGGATACTTTGAGAACCCACATTTTTATGAACTACGCTCGCTTCCCTGGCGACTTACGCACTGCAGATGATTTATTGATTGATTGTGGTACACAGGCGATGAGGCGCGCCGTATATAGTAGAGGGCTCCGGATTAATTTTGACCACCTGGGGATCCTGAACGCGCGCCGAAATCTCGAACATATGGGCGTTTTTGCTTTTCGCCTCCATCAAAAAACGTACTGTGGAGAAGCCATACTTGACTCCCACAATTGAAAGTCATCCAGGACTGCCAACCCCAACACTCAGAACAAGGCATGGGAAGGATGTTCTCCCCCGATAAAATCGTCCGGAGATGCTGATCAGCAGAGATGTTGGTCAGCAAGCGTTCCTGGGAGCACCTACGAAATGTCTTCAACGAACTTAAAAATAAACAACAAATATCAGAAAAAGTTACAACATCATACCAAAGATCCTCCTCTATGAAAATTGTATACGTTCACTTAAACGTGGCTATGTCTTCTAGCCTTACCTTAAGCGCGGGTAAAACTATCGGGGGCATTAGCTCTACGCGTTTATGCCTTCAGTGATTTTTCATGCTACGTGTTCGTTCAGAGTAACAAAGTTGTCAAAATCTATTGTTGTCAGTATTCTATTGTTGTCAGTAAGCATTCATGCTGAAAATAAAATGTTTCCTTTGTGATCTTTCTGAATGTCCTTCTATTGAAGTTACGAGCTACGCAATGTTTATTCCTCTCTCCAGCTTTTTGCTCCTCAATTTCTTTTAATGTACTAGTTCAACACTGCCGTTTCTTTCTTAATAAAGCCCTTGCGTTATGGCGTAGTTTGCCCTGCCCTGAAACATCGTTCGATGACTACAAGCCTCACATATGGATGCTGTAGAGGCCATGCCATTCAGTTGAAGGATTGAAACGCGTTTCGCAAACGACCAGCATCAAGATCTAAGCTCGCCGTCAGCGCTTATAACGCGCTCCAGAATTCCTCTCTGTCTCTCCCGCTTTCCCCTTCTTTTTTAACCTCGGCGTTAAAAAAGTAGTTTCATCAATCTGCGCATAAATTCAGAAATAAGATATCTGGGTGGCTACAGCCAAACTAGCGGCTGAAGGATTGCCTGCCAGAACTAGACCGCGCCACAAACAACGTCAAGGCTTGGGCGTTTGTTGTAGGGTGTAGTTTTTAGCACCTTGTTGCATGCTTGGTTGCCCATATAAAAGCGCGCCAGATGAAAGAGAATGCGCGATCGTTCCGAGTGACCTAAATGACGGAAATAACCCTTCTGCGCTGACAGCTTTGTGTTTCGTCGAGAATACATGAAAAAAAATACGCAAACCAACTCTAAAACACTAAGAAAAGATTGGGAGCTTGGTACCATAGAGTTTCCTACTATATACACTACAGAGGAATCTGGCGCTAGCGTCTATGCGGCTCATATCAAGGCAGTCTGTGTCGTCATGGGCCGTCATTATATCGTGCGCTCGCCTTAGCTTCATCATTGGCTTGGATTGAAACATTTTAGTGGCCGTATATTCGAACAAACAAAGAATGGTGTGTTATTATATCAGTGGAAAATAAAACAGGCTGTTTTAAAGCTAAGGAACAAGGAAGTAAGGAGTATTTTTGCCAGAACGGTTGTGCCCCTACTATTATGCAGGCCAAGCTGGTAGCTAACAACAATGTTAATATTTTGGGAAAAACTCATTAGAGACTCTTATTTTATTGTCTGCCATTATTTCAAATAAAGTTGTTTGAAGTGCTTTGGAAATGTTTTTTGAGCGGGCCTATGAAAACGTCGCCTTCGTGGTGAACCGATGCACCGACCGTCAGCTACAGTTCAACAAAACCTGCTGCTGAGCGAGTTGGTTCATACTTGAAGGAATAACAAAACGTGGCGTTAAGTGGGCGAAGACAAGATAGGACGGATGCAGGTGCCCGTATCTGTCGTATCTTGTCTTGTCTTGTCGAAGTACGTTTGGTTTCTTTTGTTTTTCGTCAGCAACAACTTTCGCGGCGGCATGTTACCCGCTCGGTCATACGTTCCTTTGACTCCGGCATGACCAACATAATTAGGTACGATCACGCACTACCTGCTCTTTTCACCGAACAAGCAGTTGCCAAGGCTCACGGCTACCACAGGACAGGGAGGATTTCGACTACCTCGTAGCTCGTAGACGTGTTAATGCATAATGAAGAAAGCAAATCCCCAAAACCACTTAAGAATCCAATTGGTCATGCCGAGCCGAAGCTAGAAGCTGTGGTCACCCGTAACCCCCCACGACCACATAGATCCCCAGGTTCAGTTTCCTCTCTAGTATACTTACTAAGAAACTCTATGCGGTAGTGCATTTTCTTCCCGTAGCGAAACTTACAGCGGAAAAATGTATAATGAGACGTTCAGCTCTGGTAGCAAAACGTGACGTATTCAAAAGCCCCATATGGCGTTCCCCCAAGTGCAAGATACGAACTTTGGACTGCCTCATAAGCGTGGGAAAATAAAACTAGCTGCTTCTCATCTTTCCACCTAGAACGACACTTGGCCTCACCGATCGTAGCAGCACGCGGCTCACTGCACATCAATACGCCACCAGAAGTTGACGAAGAAGTTGGTGGTTTCGTTATGGCGGCCAACTTTATATCTAGCCACACCACTGTACATTGCCATATAACCCACCACACTTCACGAGAACAAAAATTCTTCGGAGCGCTGAAGTTTGACAGAAAACAAGCGCAGTAACAAAAAGAGGACAAGGCGAGGGCCGGACAAGCGCTAACTTTCAACACTTGATTTACTGAAGAACCAGAATCTTATAATAAACCAATTGTTGAAAGTTAGCGCTTGTCCTGTCCTAGCCACGTCGTCTGTTTGTGACTGCGCTAGTTTTTTGTGTGGCTATGAACCAACTAGCCCAGATCTTTTCCCTGCTTAAACGTGCTTTCAAGGCGAAAGCATGCCGAATCTTATCAAATACCTCTTTACTGCTGCATAGCAATTGTTTCCCTTCGCCTTTTTTCTGCGTCTTCTTGCACGATTACTTCGACAGGCTAATTTTCTTCTGCATCGTGTCTGCATATCTTTCTTTGGGTTTTTTTTTTTTTTTTGCGTGATTTGGCCTGAATTACTTGGCAAACTGGTGACACTTCACGCAACAGATTACCAATAGAGTTTGGCGTGGCTGGGGTGCACGTGTTCTACTCACGTTCCGTCATGATCACCTGTCACGCGGCACGCCATACACTAACACTAACAACACTAACTACACTAACGTTTGATCTACCGCTGGCAACACGCGGAAATAGGGCGATGGTAACGTACTCGGCTCCCTCTCTGTAGAGCCTCGCTCAAATTGCATACGAACTCAAATGAGCTTTTAACAGTGGAGCTGTTTAAGCTTCAGTTCCATCCGTGCCTGGCGTCGCTCAAAACTCGGCGCGGCAGACTGGATAGGAGGAAAATGCTAGGCCAAGAAGTGTGAGGGAAGTTGCGAGGAGGCAACGAGCCGACGAGCAGGCGTGGGGAGTGCGCGTCGCGGCGCAGGTGCTGGGGGCGGGAGGGGCGTCAGAGATTGGCTACGCCTAATAAAGATGTAAGCTCTGACGGGCAGGTATTTTTCTAGTTGAGAGAGCCGGCGTGCGCTCGGCGGCATCAGTGTCCGATCTACCGATAAGATGGGCAGACCAAAAAAAGTTATCTCAGAAAAGCCAAGTAAAGCTAGCGAAGACCACCAGCTCCGCTGTTTCCTCAGTCTTCGCATCCCAATTGCGAAAGTTGCCGCAGTTTTTTTTTTTACTTTTTTTTAAGGGACGGCCGTTTTCTGCGCCGGACAACAACGACAAGGACGGTTTTTCGCAGAATGAGGCACTTAAGGCTTTCGCCTTAAAATAATTTGGGAACATACGTAGATTAAAAAAGTGTAAATATAAAGAACAAATTGGCGTGTATATACACAGCTCTTAGGGCCTGAAAATCTCTGGCCTTAGGCATTAGGCAACAAATATTCCGTGAGCGCAGAAGTGCCGGTATCCAGTGTTCTACAGAGCCTATTTTTCCTACCTTGGATGCTGGCTTGACGCGTTGTCTCCCTGCTAAATGTGCACGTTAAAGCCCGAGATTTTGGTTAATCACAGCCGGTTTTCAGACTTGGTTTGTGAGCCTACACACGCCATCCCGCGTTATCACCAATCCATTTTGTAACCCGCGACACGCTATCTTACATAAAACACTTGCAGAGAAATGGCCTGCTAACGTTTTGTATCGCCCTAAAGGCTCCAGCCTTATTTGCCTACGATCCCTAATAGCCTAGATATATATAACCGGGATGGGCGACCCCTTTTCGAAGAGGTTGCGATAAGTGGCGGATGTTGTAAATTACAGGCTTATTAATGGCTGCAAAGAGCTTACTTTATAAGTTACTCAAATGACCAGGTAGTACTGCGGCTACTTTTAAACGTGTAATTTAGGCATTAGCTTTAAAGCACAGACAAAATGAGGTGCGCTAAACTAAGTTTTATCACGAGCGAAGAACGCCAAATAAGTACTTTTGCGACCCATTAAGCCTGCCTAAGCGTCCCTGCTTTGAAAAATGAGCTTCTTTTACTGCCAACTTATCTTAATTGAACTTTTTTTTTTTCAAAAAAAAATCCTTGAAGGGTAAAATATTCTTTTTACAGCGTCTCAGCACAAGGCGCTCGGCTGTACCGCTCAGGCTCAAGTGGGTCCTTCTTGTAACGAATGCAAACCACAAGCTGCCGTCACGCACACAGCATAAGTGCCTGAAATGAAAAAAGAAGAAAGCTCAGGCGCAGGAGACAGTTTCTCCAAGTTGGCGCAGAACGAGATCGTATATCCCGTTTCTTGAACTCTGGGGGAGAAAAGCTGTTTCAACTTGTTAACTCATCCTGTGTTCTGTTTTAGACTGTGGCCACTGAAAAGAGTAATATTCATGCTTAATTAACTGCCATTTGTCTACGTTACAGTCAAGAACAGCCTACCCTTGTCGTCCCCCTCCTCCTGTGATACATAGCAACATCAAGCGTAAGACCCAGGAACAATTTATAAGAATTTTGTTTTTAGTACGACTCGTTTCCGCCGTCTACGTTCTAGAAACAAGTCGTTCTCCCTAGTCTTGAGTAATGCTTATTTACGAGACCTGGCGTGGGCAAATTAGTTTATGTATATCAAAATTGGTGCTTAAACCTTCGTTCTGTTTAACCACAATCCTTGTGACCTAGGTCAGGGAGTCGTGACTTCAAGTTTTACGTAACTTTTCGAAATTAGTATTATGCTTAAAGAGTAAAAAAAAGGTTGACCATTGAAAAAAGCAGAAAGTTTCGGATGGAAGCACTGTGGTGATAAGAATGTGTAGCTAAAGTTGAGAAATAACGGAAACACAATCAAGGTGGTCGTTAGTGAGCCCTAGGCGGGAATAAGTTTCTTCGAGGATCGTTGTTGAGTGGATTTATGATCTAGTCTTGCGAACTACCATCTAGGGTAGCCTTCTGCTAAGGACCTTAGGCTGCCCGTTATTCTATCTTTTTCTGAAGACTGTGAAATGTATACGATTTAGTTTTATGCCTCATAGACGCTGAAATACGAGTGCGAGAAAGGTGGAAAGGAAAAGAATATGCTAACACAAAGTTACAACTTGCGTCAAGATGAGCAATGACGGTGTAAACAAAACTTGTCTCGATAAAGAATGCCGAATTAAATAGATTTTACGGGAAAACTTCTTTTTTGCATAGTTATGCAGCAACTAAGAAGTATGCTTCACGACTACACATATATCCACTTAGAAAGAAAAGTTGCAGTTACTGATTCCCTCACTAGTCATCCCTTTTCTTGATCTGCTATGCCTATAGAGACCTAAAATTTAGAAAATAAATTTCTTCACAATGTGTCTTCAACACCTCCAACTTAGCTTAGGCTGTGGAAGTTGGGGCATTGGTTTTCTCATGTTAGCATTACTTGTGAATTCAAATCGCGGTAAACAAATTTCCGTATCTACTTCTATACATCACTTCTTACGTGGCTAACAAAATGACATCTCAGAAAAAATGTTTCGTAACTCCCGCAATATCTACGTTGAATACACTTCACAGAAGGCTTCTTTTCCCGTGGTCAGCGGGTAACGCCGACGGGTAACGCCAGATGGTCAAGTTTATCTGGTGACATCTTGAAAACCAGCGGAAAGAACGCAGGACAGCGGAAGACAAGTGCGCAGGATGCGCTAGTTCTGTGTACTTTTATTCTGTTGTCCTGTGCTCTTCACGCTGGCCTTGAAGATGTCTGATTTAATTGATTGTAAGGTTTAACGCACCGACGCAACGCAGGCGATGAGGCGCGCCGTAGTGGAGGGCTCCGGATTAACTTTCACCACCTCGGGATCTTCAACGGGCGCCGAAATCTCGTACACACGGGCGTTTTTGCTTTTCTCCTCCATCATAAAAGCGGCCGCCGCGGCCGGGAATCGAACTCGCGACCTCGTACTCAGCAGCGCAACGCCTTAGCCACTGAGCCACCGCGGCGGGTCTTCAAGATGTCTACTTGCACGGCCTGATCTCATGGTTAAGCTCCCGGGTTCGCCTGTTATTAACGCCAGAGCGTTACTGGTCCCATTGAGCGATTTTCTGGGTGCAGTATAGAGGCACCCGCAGCTGCCATATTCCTCAAGCGTCCGCGCAAGCGATGTTGTCACCACGAACCGGACACGACGACGGCGGCAGAAAAAATCGAGCGCCCTCCTGCAGATGAAATCAGGCGCAGTGACAACTGGAGTGTGGAAAGGAGGGTATGCGCCGTCAGGCTCGCAAACCACGGTACTGCAGCGGTGGAGAAAGTAAGGGCACGTGATTTCGTCCCACGCCGTGCCTGAGCAGCCACGTTCGTTATCCTCCTTTCGCCGCATGCGCCGATGGGCCATTGTTTTCGTGAGTCTGCATATAAAACCGCTGCTGTTAGTATCGCTCTCTCAGCTGATCTGCAGCGCTTGTATAACACCCTAATGGATGGCAAATGCAACAGCACCGTTCCAACACGCTTCCTCGAAGACGTAGCATAACGGTAATATACAGGGTGATCAAAGTTAAGTCGACAGGTTTCTTTATTAAATTAGCCGCTTAGATTTACTTGAAGCGCCTCGATTCCGTGGAGCACCGTGCTGTCTACGTCTTCCTTCGTCCCTGTTTTTTGAGCGCTTTTGTTTCCACCAAGATGAACGCCTACCAACTAGCCCAACTTTCCGTTCTTCTGATTTACTTGAAGACCACCTCTGCAGTGAGGTTATGCGCACAAGGGGACACATAATTAAGAGGTAATAATTGAGTTCGGTGGCTTAATTAACTAAAATTGATTAATTAACTTTTTAGTGGCGGCAATAACTAGGCATGTTTATATTGGAAAGTGGGCGCAATCGTGTTTCTACTCCGTTTCATTTGGCAGAATTGTTCTAGCGCATTCGTACTCCGAGATTATCAAACTGCGAAGTTTAATTTCCGTTCGCATGATTACGCGTGCAAGACAGTCTGTGCTGGCGCAAAGCTCCTCCCTTTTGTGACGTGCCTGCTGTGTACGGTGTTTAGTTCGACAACGGGGTGGAGGCATAGGCAAAAGTGATAACTGGCACCCATTCATTCTTGGCTGGCGTTATCGCAATCTGCAGTACTCGGAACCACTAACGAAACACAGAACAAAAGGGAAAAGCTATGCGCCGGTCTTGACTTCTAGCATGCGTAATCATGCCAGCGGCAATTGAACTTCGCAGTTCGATATTTCGGAGTACGGACGCGCTAGAAGAATTCTGCCAAATTGAACGGCGTAGAAACATGATTGCGTCTAACTTTTCAATACAAACATGCGTGATTACTGTAGCGCTAAAAAGTTAATTAATCATTTTTAGTTAATTAAGCCACCTACATCAATATTTACCTCCTAATTGTGTGTCCCCTGGGCGCACAACCTCAGTGTAGAGTTGGTCTTCGCGTAAATCTAAGTGCCTAATTTTAAAAAAACCTGTCGACTTAACTTTGATCACCGTATATAACGTAATAGTATAATAGAGTAATAGTAGGTTAGTAGAATAACCTATAATATATAAGGCGAAGAACGTTCAACGTGGTAATGCATGTAGGATGATCAAGTAAACGGCGGTACGTGGTCGTCCGAGTTCTACCAATTGCCCACATGCATTGTTTTTTTTTTTGTTGTTGTTTTTTATCGTGACATTTCATGTTCCTAAGTCATTTTTGTAAGGTTAAGCTATATTGGCGGGCCTGTGCATATCCTTCCTACCTGCATTTTTAGACAACACTTCGCGGTTGACAAGTTCCCTCTTGCTGAATTCGATAGTTCCGACAATATGAAAGCCTCGATTTTGAGCTCGCATGACCTCGCTTGAACACGCGCTTTGAAGTGTTTCGCAATCTGACAGCGCCATGGGCAGCAGTCTGTGAGCACCGACGTTTGTCCCGAGTATACCGCGCAGTCAATTTTGTTCCTTTATGCCGTTAAGGCATGCGTGCACGAGCGCAAAGAGCTTTTTGTTTTCTTCGCTTTTCGCCAGCGGGCGCGATTGGCAATGCGCCCTCGCAACTTTGCAAATATAGCCCCAGGTGTGCTCGAATTAACGGCAAAGTACGAACTAACGCGCACCGACATGCTGTAGGGTGCGCCTCGCGTCCCATCCCTCAAACAGAGAGAAAAACCAAGAAGAACAAACGCAAACCCGCAATTCTTATCCGTACATCTTAGCCAAATTGCTACCCACCGGGCGCTCATTATAAAAAGTAGGGAGAAAAAGAAATCCGCGGCCAAGCCAGCCCAAGTCGCTCGTCGTCTTCTCTCCCCCCGGGCATCACGCACGACGATGGGGGGAGGGGTGCCCGTTCCTGTTTAGCCGGGGGAGGCCCAAGTTCTCCGTAATCGTCGCCGCACGGCTAATGTTGGCTCTCGCGCGCTTCGGCCCAGAAAACTCGGGGACGACGCCGACGCCGGAAGGAACCGCAAGGGGGAGAGGGAAGCTTTAGGAAGATCTTTAGAGCCGACTTCTCTTTCTCGTCGTCTCCGCGCTCGACTTGGTTCGCCGCTGGCGCCGCCCGAACGATCGTGGAAGCTAAACGGTGTCCACGACGTCCGAACACGGCAACGGGGAAGAGAACGAAAATTTCGACCCGGCTTAAACGCCAACTGGGGACATAAATTTCGTTCTGCTATTACGTGTTTAGAAGTATACGAAAGGTATCGTTAACAGTCCCCAGCAAGCTTGTTGCAAACGCAGTCAATGAACCGACTCTTCAAACCGACGCAGGGGAAGACGTACGCGGATAAGTGGGCGCAGGATAAACAAGACGAAGTTTTTTCAGTGAATTTATGGTGGGCGGTGAGAGAGGGACAAGGCGTGAGTTTACGAAGGCGCAATCACAAAGCTGGTCGTTCACTGGAAATATTGTGGTACCGACCTACGCTTCGCGGGGAAATTGAAGGAGCTTCAAAGGGCGGAAAGGGATGTATAAAAGGGGAGGGGGCTACACCAAAAAACTGCCAAGGGTCTTCTTCTGCACGATGCACCAGAATGACTAATCGGTGCTTCAAGCCAGCTAGTTTGGCGAACAATAAGGACCAATTTACAATAATATAATCTGCGCATGTAATCACATCACACCATGCAAAACATTATTAAGGCCTATAATCTCTCTAGGGCTACACGAACGCGAACATTTTGGTCTGTTTGTCGGTCAGTTTTGTATGTGCTATAGTATGTACATATGAACGTATGTAGTATAGTTGTATGTATGTATGTATGTATGTATGTATGTATGATGATGTATGTATGTATGTATGTATGTATGTATGTATTATGTATGATGTATGTAGTATGTATGGCCTCTGTCTTTCCTCTGTTCAGCCGCCCGGCCAGAAGTTCAAATAAATTATTCAGTGAAACGTTTATATGGGCAAAACATTTTAAAGGCGATAGTCTTTCTTGGGCTACCTAAACCCATCAATTTTGGTCTGTCTGTCTGTCTGTCTGACTGTGACTCGATTCAGCTACCCTGCTGAAGTGAAACAAAATCTGCGCTATAGTCTTATATACTCACAGCCAAATATAAACGTCTAAGTCCGGTGTCAATGTTCATACTTGTCAACATTGTTGAACAACAACAAGACATTACGCAAGCATAAGGCAGAACATCGATACATAGGTGATATTTGCAGTGTTCCTTTATTAAAAAATTCATAGATGCTTGGTTTTTTCCGGAAGCAAATGATATTCTACATCTACTGCAGAAACCGTCGCCTGCTGTTGCCCGCGCTTCTGGCGGCATTTGAGAAATCACACGGCAACAGCAACGAAAGGTTCCACTAGATAGTTCCTAGAAGGTTCCTCGTTCTGTTTGGAACGCACGTGGAGTAGGGCAACGTGGTTCTCTAAAGGTTGAAGCAGGACGCCTCGATTCACGCGCTTCTCCGCCGTACTGCAGCGCTGGCAGTCGAGGAACCCGGCCTGTAGCAGTAGAACGCGGTAAATTTAAACTTGGACTTCGAGAAAACCTTTAGTGTGTTTACCTTGCGAGGAGCGCGAAGGAAGAGAAACAGCACGGAAGGTGAGCGGGAAAGCAAATGGAGGCATTTACTTGGCAAATTTCGACAAAGACTATCGTCTTTTGTCGACATTTGCCAACGAAAGGAGCAGACTACGCGCCCAATTTTTTTAATCTGATACATGCAGAAATATACTCAATATTTCTGAACATTGTTCCGCAAAAATATAGTATTAGGAAGAACGTCAAGACATAAATGTGTTTTCGCATTGTTTTTACTTAATAAACTACATTGCGGGTTCATTTTTGCGAGAGCAAATTTACAAAAAAAACGCGTTTGAAAGCTAATTTTCAACCACAAATGATTTGTAACAGAGCCTAGGCGCCTGGAGCCTTCGCCTTCGTGGCTCAACCGCTAAAGTCATAACAGTCCCCAACAGATGGCGCAGCAATGGTGCAAACGCGGGGAAAAAATTGAACTCCCGCAAACCTAGATGGGTGGACCGAGGACAGGAGGGGACCAGCGTGAGAGGTGGGACAGATGAGACAGCTAGAAGGGGGGGGCAGCTACGTGGCAGGGGCGGAAGATTAATGATCGTCTTTTTACAGAAACATTTGAAGCGACGACGAGGCGGATTTGGGGCCATTTTTTTGCTGCATGTGGAAGTCTGTTCCCGCAGACATACATTATTGCTAATGAGATGAACTGGAAAGCCCTCGTCGTTACTTTTCCAACCCTAAGAAGAACCGCGAGTTGGTACAGATTCATGATAGGGACAGCGCAAAACGAAACTTCGTCCCGTGGTCTTTCTTGTCCAAGTTTTGTTTTGCGCTGTCCCCATCATGAACCTTTTCCAACCCTAAAACCTCTCTGGGATACGCAGACATGTCGATGTACGGTAGCCTGGGAGTCGTGAAGTTCACAGCATCAAGTGCGGTTCACAGCTTCGAGCTAAGCAGACACGTGAAAATTTAATGTAATCAGTTTTTTTCAATTACTCCTTTACTCTCTCTTTCTTTTCTCCGCTTTCGTTTCTTCGTCCTTTGACGCGAATTACTCTAACAGGCAGACTGGCAGCAACTCACGCAGCAGCTTCCCCAGAGTGAGAGCCCTCCTCCGCGTACACCTGTTCTACTCACGTGCCGTCACATTGACCTGTCACACGGCGCGCACCAGACAAATTTCTGTTCCTCTTCTAGCAGGGTGTCGAGTTAGCGCAGTAGTTAGCGCATTTCGATGCCGCCCTGGGGACCCGAGTTAAAATCCGACACAAACCTAAATCGTTTTTGCTTGTTAATATGGGGCTTATTACCTCGAGTACAAACCGAGATAAAACGCCTGGTAGCGTCCCTCTGACCTTCAAACTCCGCCAAGGTCAAGCAAGCGCCTCGCGCGGTTTCGCGGCACCGACGGAAGCACCACTGACCGCGCTACGGTCGCCGGCTGAACCAATTCGCGGTGCCGACCGAAGCGGTCACCGGCCACAGCAAAATTGGATACACTGCTTGGAGGTGGTGTCTGAACTGTGCGGTGGCCCCGAATGACACGCCATGGGAGATGAGCAGCGTGGTAAGCACTGCTACCAATCAAAACAAAGCGACAATCAAAACAACGTCTCGTAGCCTTTCGAGAGCAGCGCGTCTCGTTCGTCAGCGCAGAGAATACTTCAAAAAGCACTTTGTGGGGGACGAATTTGAAACGGCATGCAATTGCAGCTTTGCTGAAGATTTTCCCCTATTCGTGAGACTCGTTAATTTTTATTTTGTCTTTAAAGTGGCGGCCATATTGGTACCTTTTTTTTAATTCCGCCGCCGACGCCGAGACGACGACTACGGTTTACGTTTGATGAGAGATCTAAGGCTTTCGCCTCAATAAAACATTTAAGGGCCTCGGTTCTGGCGCAGCATTATAACTGCGTGGCTTTTAGTTTGCCGTGTATTCAACAATGGACGCTTAAGAAACCCGTTGCTTCCTCGCCCACACGCTACGAAACACTGTCATTGCAACGCGCAACAGAGGCTGGCTAACGGACCGAGATGCTTACAGCAAGCGCGCATTAAAAAGCTCGACTCTGCTCACCCGGACGACTTCTCGGGAAGGTAAGCGCGCTAACCTGCGCGAGGTTTGCAGTTGCGTATATCTTAATAACGGGGCACTAATTTCCCCGCAAATTCCGAGGCTGTCCCCGTACTTAATGGGAACGAGGTCTAGGCTTTTTAGAGGGGTTGGGTCACTTTCTTAATTTCGTTAAAATAAACGTCTGATGTTCTCATTAACGCTCGAGTATACGTTCTTGTATTCCACCTGTTGCAACCTAAATTTGATTGCAGTACAAATCGCTCAGTTGTATGTGACTTTGAAGAGAAGCGCTTTACCTGAGGAGAAATGGCGTTGATGCCACAAACGCGACAAAGCTAATTTTAATGTGATACTACCGCTACCGCCAACTATTTTAGCAAGTGCCATTTAAGCGTAACCACTCAGCCGCTAGTTACACCGCAGCAAACGGTTGAAAGAGACCGATTACCGGTTGCCAAAGGCTGCCTTGACGCGAGAAGAGCGCATTACTTGACACATAAACTATGACAGTAATACTCATTGATAATATTACCATCTTTATTTTGTTACGATGCAACGAATATCATTAGTATCAGTAGTGTAGCAGTGGTAGACTTAGCTTAGAAGTAGTAGAGGCCTCCCCTTAGTATCGGTGTGGTGGTTAAACACGGTGGGCTTTACAGCGATGCTGTTAATGGCTCGGGTTCCATGGATTTTTCATGTGCGTAAGCAAAAAATGAAGTCTGTTCGCTTCCCCATTCGCGGGAAATATGAACGTCCGGTGTGTGTGCTATTTGCCCGCGGCCGTCATCAAAGTCCCATGCTGTTAAAAACATGACTTGGACCTCAAGCTTATACGTCTCATCACGTCGATATGCATTTGGAATATATTAGTTGTCAGTAGGTATCATTTTCAAGATCAGCAGACTCTCAGACCGGTAATAAAGGTTTCTCGCAGATTTGCCGCTGTGCGATCCGTGTCGGCCATGTGTCCGTTCGCAATTTCCTCTCTTCGTCAGAGTTCCAAGCGCTTGTGTGCTTACTTTTCTCCGGCTCCTCGGGCGGAGGGGGCGGTGGATGGCCCGTCATGAACACAAGTTGCCGTTCCCCATTTTAAATTTCACTTCTCTGCTGTCGTCGTGATGGGAGGTCGCGTATATCCGGATTCCAGCTTCGCTGGTCATCTGCCTTCACAGAGTGGAATGGCTCATGAACATTTTTAAAGACGATAGTCTTTATTGGGCTGCATAAACCCGAAAATTGCTCTTTATATGCAACCATCCAAGCCTCCCTTTCGTGACCTCCGCTGCTTTTCATTTAAGCCCCGCTAATCTTCATCAAGAATAGGTCTTCAGCGGGTTTGACGCTCTGCATGCTCATGGATGCAGTAACGTCGAGCTGCTTGCCAGTATTCACTGACCCTGTTCTTGGTTATGACGTCAGTTCGCAATTGCGTGCGCGTATTTTCGCAGCGCCCACTCAACTTCCGGGCCTCTTTGACCTCCGCCTTCACGGAGACGCGGAGCCTCCCAAGGTGCGCGTATAAAATGATAATGAGCCTCCCGAGAGTGCTGCGAGCCACATTAACGGCAAACTATGCAGTTTATTCTTCTTTCTCTCTTTCTTTTCTTTCATTTCATTTCGTCTTCATTTCTTTCTTTCTCACTGAATGACGCTCCATCACCACAACAACAAAGCGCGACAGCTAATGAAGTCGAGTCCCACTCGCCTCTGGCTACTTATGAGCCCGTTCGCGCAAAAGTACACCGTCGTTTTCTTGTGGTGCACGCTTCAAGCTAATCGTGCGTGTGGCGGTTGGAAGCGAATGTTTTCGCCAGCGCCTTTGAACAGTGCCCTAACGTCGACAGCCATGCTCGTTCGAAATAAGAGGGTGAATGCCGGTTGGCTGAATGTAATTGCAGAAGCGTCCAGAAACATTTCGCCGCGTGGAGCGTGTAGCTATTATGCCCTTTCCTAGAGCACTAGAGCAATGTCTCCGACACTGACCGATAGGCAGCCTAGAACGAGTCTAGCGCAAATGAAAGACAAATCAGTTTCGCTCAGAGGTGGCACTGACAGAGCCAGGGACTTGGAATCTCGCCTCGCTCATTTCTTGACAGCACGAGTCACGGTGGCAGTAGAGGTATGCTAAGTGCCCAACTATGGACGCCAAGCGGATCGTACGTCTCTATTAAGGCTCCCAAAGGATTGCTTATCGCACCTTAAGGTGCTGCTACTGGCAATACATTGTGGACTTCTTCTTGCGAGCATATGTAAGTAGACAGAGCGTTGGAACGCAGCCGTCTGCATTACTGCGTCGAAAGTTGGAGGCGTGAGGCTGGCGGCAGCAGAGTTAGCACATGGAGCGTTACCAGCCGGACCACGGCGATCAGAAGGCCGCACTCAAAAAAAAAAAAGTAATAAGCCATTCCACCCTTGTGAAGGTGGATGACTAGCGAAGCTGTTTACCGCACGACAGAGAGGTGAGACAAATTTTAGGTTGAAGGTGTGAGCAAATGTTATTTCTCTTGGGAGTCTACGGCGGCCCCTAAGAAACATACGCTAAGTACATCCCCGCACATTCCTTCATTTTGAGTCTTCTTATCTTGAAGATTTTGCCTATTGATAACTAATCTATTTAAGATGCATATATAAGTGATAAAAAGTATAAGCTTCAGGGCGAAGTCATGTTTTGATCTTGAAAAAAAAATGCTCTTATCAACTAGTCTTCCCAAGAACAAACGCGTAAGCTTGAGGTCTAAATGTGTTTTGAACGACGTGCGACATTGGTGGTGACCGCGTGCCAATAGTACCCACACCATGACGTTAGTTTTCTAACGCCTCGTGCTATAGAACACCTCGCGCTTTGAAGTCACGTCGAGCATCGGGAGGTTTTGTTCTCGGACCTCAAAAACACATGGGATCCTAGCCAAACGAGCTTAACTGAAGAAAAATGGGTCATTTAATTAACGCTCTTGCGGCCTAAAACAGGTGTGTAACAACGACTGCAGCACGTTACTGCCTTTGCGGGGCTGAACTAGCCTTCACCTCTCTCTCAATTGCGCCGGCACCGTTCCTGCCAACGCCCCTCATCTCGCATAGGCGTGACGCAATTAGTCACGGCCCAATGTGGCGCGGCCGCGGGAGTGCTCCCAATATCGCCGCCGCCGCCATCCGTCTTGCTGCCGCGGCCAAACCAAGCCAAGCCAAAGACAAAATTGCCCCCTTTCCCAGTAGGAGGGCCCCTCAACACTGAATCAATTCTCGCGGCGCGGGAGTCGAACGCGCCGGTGCATAGAGTGAGACGAACGCGCTGGCCGACAGACGCATTTGAGGTCGACCCGACAGAATGGCCGGAGGAGCTGTCGCTTCTTGCGCGCGGACGTTGTTTATCCATCACTGGCCTCGTCTAGCGTGGCTCGCGAACAGCGGAAGACGGCGTCTCCGATGTCTGCAGCGCTGTCGGACGCGCCGGAGGGGGCCAGAAACCCGGACGCGAAATATGAGCCGGCGCTAGGGGTTCACGAATGCGGAAGCTATGTCGCTGCCGGCGCGTTCCGATCGTGGATATATAGCTGTCGGCGCGCGCGTTCCCTTTGAGTGACGCCATCCCGAGTCGTTGGGACGCGCGCCTCGTATGTCGATGGAGGCGGGGGCGTCACTGGGGGGCTCTTTATTGTGACGGCTGCGTCGAGGATGCCTGACGCGCCATTTTTTCATCAGCGCTGTGTGCGGCCGAGCGGATGACGTGCGACGTTAAGCAGATCTGGACCAGACACGGCGCACGACGCCTCCGAGGTACGGCAGAAGGCACCGCTACAAAACCTTCCACTCTAGCTTCTGTCATTTATGCTGCTGTATTCATTCATGAAATAAAGTTGAGCTGACTTGAAGATGACTTTACCTAAAACTCGAGTTTTTCAAGTGTGTATCGGCAGCGATAAAAATAGGTAGGCTTTCCTAAAAGTATTGCACTACCCAGCCACATACGACAAAGTAGCATTGCCTGAGAAACGAGAGAAACCAGACTGGAGAGAGTGCTGTGAGTGTAGAGTATCCCTAAAATTACAGTATATGCAGGAACGCTAAGGATATACGGGGTGTGGAGGCAGCAATTCGCGAAGTCCGCTGTATTATATTGGTTTAGGAAACCGGTGCCCACGAAGAAAGGAAGCGTCCGTGGAGATTGAAACCGCGAACCACCCCAAATGAATTACTGAATAGCAAGCCAGAAGTTTCTAGATTTTGAATTTACAAAGGTATACTTTCATGCGTTTACGAGCCATCAATAAAATCTTTTTGCTCGTAATGAAGAGGAAGTGCATCACTCATGCGTGCGCTATCCTTTGTAATGCAAGAGGCATGTTTCGGTGGCTGAGTATCACTAGTCGTACAGTTAAAGAAGAGTTCTTTGATTGCACACTTCGTGCAATTTAAGCGATCTGTGTTCCTTTTTACGCACTCCTGTGTGTTTTGGTTTACTGAGTTAGCGATAGTGCGTTTCGATGACTCCGGCACAACGAAAATTTCGACGTCTGCAACTAACGATAGCTTTCGCCTTCATGAAGACCGGCGGTCGCGAGTGCCGCACCACCAACGTACGCTGACATCACAATACTCAGCTCGCGTGTACCAGAGCCTGAACAGTTAAAATAAAAAGTTATCGGAGACAATTGAATGAAATCTCACCCCAGTGTCAGGGCCACAAACAAGGGGACGACGGAGAGGTGAATAAAAATGCTCAATCTGCACAGAAGACTCAATCCAAATCCCCTTTTCTATAAAAAGGGAGGAAGCCTCAGCCACTAAGCCACAGTGGCGGGAGCCCCTAAAACAAGAACATAAACCATGGAAGAGCTTGTCAGCATGACTTACACGCAAACATGCCCCCGCGACACCAAATACCACAAAATAAAATAAAAAGTAAACAGATGACACCGCATTCACTCGCCGAGGGATCGCGAGGATCGAAGGCCCGAGGCCCCGTCGACTCCGCATACGGTTACGACGTAGGCCTCGAAGCCATCGAAGCTGCTTTTAAAAAAAGCAGCGGGCTTTATCCCGACTGGAGAACGCCTGCATAATAAAGGAGCCGGCCGCGAGGAGAAGCAAAGCGCGGTCGCCGCCGCCGACGTTGGCACGCGTGGCCTGCGACAGCGGTGACGACGGCGGCCGTGTCGGCGACGACCTGCGCCGCATCGGATGGCATATACCAGGGGCCGCGCTAAACTCTCTTGCTTCCCGATCGAAGCGCGAAATTGCATCACCCCTATAACCTCATTAATTTGAGAGAAATAGTGCTTAACAGTGAATGAATTTATGCACAACGTGCGAGCCTTCTCCCGTACCAGAAAAGGAACGTCAGTGACGATGTATTTAATTAGGTCTACAGGGCAAGTGTTGCCCGTCTTTCTTTTGCAGAGAGTCCGTATATGGCTAACCCCCCAGTTTTCCTTCGAGTGAAGCTGCTTTACTCGGCACCGTGTCTCCTCTCCTCCTCTCCTCCTCGCCAACGCCGACGTCTCTTTCACAAATTGCGCAATCGCCTGATAACGGAGCTCGCGCCGTTACTGGTAGTTGCATTGTTTAAAACTTGCTATGTGTCGCACGCGTGTCGTTCGCTGAGAGGAGGAAGAGTGGGTATTTTCAAGGTGCGTGAGCGCCCACAGAAGCTCGAATGGGCGCAAAAAAACAACGGAAAGCCGCTGCCGCAGAACGTGCCGCCGCCCCCACCGTCGTCTCAACTTCCACCTAATCGAGTAGCTGTGAATCCCTCCCAGGTAAAGTGCAACTTGTCGGCTTCAAACTCCGACGTGAGCCAATAATTCTTGTTCAGCTTGAAGGGCCTTCCGAGCGACCATTTCGCCGGTGACTTTCACGTCTACGCAGGTGCACATCACCGGTTGGCGGATCATGCGTGCACGGGTAAGGGTTAGAAGGCGGGTGCCATGCACGCGCAGCTAGGCTACATGCGCCTCACCGATGGCATTCCCGCTGTGCTGGTGGGAGATTTAAACACTCACGTCTCACAGCCCAATGCAACCTGTCTGCTGTCCTCTGTGGTTGAGTGGTTTGCGCTGGTGTGTTACGCACACAGTAAGATGCCTACAACGGGGGAGGGAAACAGATGGTTCCATGTTTGTCCTTTGAGGTTTAGTTAAACTAATTGGCTAAGAATTATGCGCGATCGCAAATGACAAGCAAACGTGTTTTGCATCGTACAATCGCGCCCTGCCTCGCAATCGTGCAATCGCGCCCTGCCTCGCTGGCCATCCTTCTTTCGCAGAGTGGAAGGGCACTGATTTCTTCATCCCATAACGTGAAAAGGAGAGACAAGAAGAAGCTTTAACGAACGCTGGAAGGCTGAAGAGGTTAGTATCACTGACGGCATAGTTTGTAACGGCGGGTGAGAAAATTTATGGAGAGATAAAAAGAACCAAGAAACACAGGAACTAAATTATCAAAAAGGAGAAAAAAATGCGCGCCAATCCACCCTGTGAATATGGTTGGAAAGCGAAGCTGTAAACGACACCCACCACGATTACCTAAGCGACGTCACTTGAATTCCCACACATGGCTCCACAAAGAGTGAAACCAGAGACAATTGAAATGCACTTAACCGCACCCTTTATTACTTCAGAGATATTCTTTGCTAAGGTTAAATCAATGCATGATTCATGAACAGTGGTTAGTTGAGTTATATTGGTGAAGCACATGAGTGGAAACTCTTTTTTTTTTCTAAATTAAACGAAACAAATATGAGCCTGGTTCCTTACTCAACCCAGGTGACATCCGACGACATCATTCAGCATTGCCGCCCTCTTAGTCAATCCCTCCGGCATCCTCAGCCTAAACTGCTCAAACCCGAACACATTAGTCAGTGCAAAACTCACACGAAAACTTTCCCTCACCCCACCTGACTACACCGCTTATATCCAAGCTAGTACACCGTGTAATCGCTCTCAACTAGGCACCCTAACCCCCATCCCCACCGGGTGTGCTCACAACCCAGGGGCGCTGGGGCGTAGCTAAAGTGTGGAGAAAGATGCCAGGTTGCAGTGGGTTGCAGTGAACCCAGCACTCTCAAACCCACGCGAGTGCGCGTACGGACTAAGCGGCTGAAAATGCGGGTGTTCTGTTGCGCGCCAGACACGCATGGATCTCCGGCTCGAGGCGCGCTTATCCGATGTCAGATCTCCGGCTGACCCAGCCCTGTGCCCGCAACAACAGCGCCCGGCAGAAGAGTCACGCCTGCATCAGGAACAATGGGTACACGGTCAGCTATACACGCGTGCGGAACGGCCCTGTTCGCAACGACGACCCCGCGGCGCCGATGGAACACCGTTCTCCCTCCCTCTCTTTTTTCAGTCACGTATTTTATACGATCCTCTGTACCTACGAGGTCTTTTTAATGCTCCGGGGTCTCCTTTTGTTTTAGTTTGATTTGACTGTGTCCAGGTACTTGGATATGGGCAGCGGCGCTTGCAGCCGATTTGATTACTGTAGAGTATGCGTTTATGGCGGCATTGGAGAGCGCTGTAGCAAATAAAATTGACCTCAATTCCCTTGCTATGCCACAAGTAAGAAATGTGGCTAAAGTTCGCCTCTCTATGCCTGCTTTCGCAGGACAAAGCTCCTAGGGTTATGAAGCATTCCTTACATTTTCACGTCCATACTTCGTTTTCTGCTCTGGCGAAGTGCTGTGTCGATCAAATCAGAACTGGCGTGCGTGTGCTTGGCTGCGCGCTTGTGCACATGCGTGCGTGCGCTGTATTAGACGCTAGCGTGCGCAACAATTGCAAGTCCTAACATTCAAGCGGTTTCAGAGACGGTACACCTGAATTTTGCCTCTTACACTGGAAAAACATTTATTTGAGCTCAATTTTACAGGGTTGGGTGGTATTCCGCTGGGGCCTTATCTATTGCTCCCACCGAAGTAATGCACAACAGTTACAAAAAAAAAAAATAGCCCGAAGGTGTACCTTTTAGGTTTATTTCTTCCGCTTCTTATCTCCCCCGTCAGGCGACGTTCACGATACAAAGCACACCGAGAAAACAAACCAAAAAGCAAAACCCTTCCTACAGAAATATTGTAGGCAAAACAATGAAATGAAACAATCACAGCTCGTTTTGAAACCAGCGCATTTTAGGCTAAAACAGCTGTAGAAAGCGCGAATGCCTACATTGCTTGATGCAGTGCGGCAGATCACAAAGCTTATGTTCCCTCATTCAAATAAGCCTAGGTGTGTAACGTAAGCTGGTGAACACTGCGCTCTTTTTCCCGCGTTTCCGGGCACAGCCATGGCCCGTAGAAAGCAGAAAAGACATCAGATTGGAGCTTGACAGATGAACTACGACAGCACTATAGTTTACCAAGCAAAAACGCATGCGTGAAAGGGAGAGCTAGCATTCAAAATATAAATCAGAACTCACTTAATAGAATATAAAACGTCGTGAGCGTCTCTCTTATCTTTCAGACACAGCGGGCGTGCTGGTACTGTAATTTGCACTCTTCGGCTTCAGTGCCCAGTACGCGATAACTCCTGGGGCGCACTGAAGCTGCCGCAGGACATCGAGCGTGGCAACACACTTTCGATTTCTACCATTTGAACTGCAATTAGGGCGTTAAGTACGCATGCCCTGATTACGCGCATCATAGCAGCAATGACGGATTCCTCTGTAGGGAACGCATAAAGGAAAATTAAATCTGTTTTTAAACACCTGAAACGCTGTCATAACACGGTCAATAAACACATTCCCATGTTCTTTTACCACATTTCCTCTAAAAATGAACAATGAGACACCCATACTATTTCTACAAAATTTAGGCTCACCCAACGGCGTGATATTTTGAGAGACATCCGCCAACCATCATAGGCGCTGCTCTACAAGGCTTTAAATGAACAATTCAGGGGACATAACAAAGAAAAAAACGACAAACAACGATTGGGCAAGGGGGAGGGGGGGGGGGGGGGGAGAGGCCGGCTGGAGGACACGAAAGCAGGCACTCAAAATCCCATCCAGATCGACTCTGAAAACAATGCGGGAAGCTGGCGTTATCCCCACGCGGGCAAGCAAAGGTCGAGGAACTACAACGGGTAGGAAAGGAGGAAAACGACAGCACCGAGGAAAAGGGGAAAAGAAAGGCCCTGCGCGATAGAGGGAAGATAAAAAGGGGAGCGAAGCGGTTGAAGCAGACTCTCTTCATAACCTTCCGCCCTCGCTTTTCTTGGTGGGACCGTAAAAGTTTCGGTCCCCCCTCTCGAAACTCGCTTCTCTACCAACCGCCTCCCTACCAACAAACGTGCCGTCTCGGATCGATGAGCGCACTGCCCGGCTCGAAGTGCGGGACTCCGTACAGCCGAGCCAGGATGATGCCACCATCGGCAAAACCGTACGCAATCAACAAAACGTCGCCCGTCGCCTCCGCTGTCGTTGTCGTTGTCGTCGTCGGCGGCGGCGGCGTCATCTCTCTCGAGAAAAGACGCCCGCTTCCCCTCACATCCTCCTTCTGCATTCCTCGCCATCACTCCCCGCTCTCCTCCCATGCTAGGCAGCGGCCTATGCTCCCCAAGCAAAAGGGATGCGGGTTCTGCTCCATCCGCGTCTTGTGTAGGTCCCACTCCGTTGCCGCCTGAGCCAGCAAATCAGCCAACCATTGTAGCGGCTGAAATCAAAGGGTTGCCGTGAGAGAATGGTGGCCCCTTCTTTCTGCTAACCACAACCTACGAAACAGTGACTCTCTTTCCATGCCCGTCTAACAGATTCCTCTTCCTCCCACCATCCCCCTCCGCGTATAACCCCCGAGGATATTATCTCATCTTCACAGTTGCACTGGCTGCAACTGCCGATCCGACAAAGCCGTCGAGCCTCGCGAGTCTGCGGCCACTCCGCCGGCTGTTGTCGCATCGAAGAAGCGAAGTCGACTTTCCCTGCATTGTTTTCGTTTTAGTTTGCCCCGTATGAACGCTGCGAACACGAACAGGCGCCATCCACTTTTCTCTCTGAGAGGAGAGGACTGTATGGGGGCGAACGCTGAAGGCTCAGCGGTTCGTTTTCACGCAATACAACCTCCCCTTGTTTCTGTTATTCTGAGCTTTGTAAGTATGCTCCTTCGCGCTTAACGGAAACAACACTTTTCAACAAGGTCACGGAACAGAAAGCACGACACGTTGCGCTGACTGCCAACTAAAGATGTTACTTTATTACCTGCGAAATTTGTGTTACAGGGCGAACAGGTAGAAAGATAATTCACGCTGTTTAACAAACAAAAGCTACAACAAGCGGCTATATATAGAAGTTATTTCATCTCTATGTCCGGAAGTCCAGAGACGGTGCGCTAAAACAGGAAGCAGAGTTATTAGGGCGAATAAAGCCCTAGGTGTCTCGTCCAACTCGAAAAATCATGCACCCCTCCGCCAAACGAGGACGATGGTTGAACGCGAAGCTTTCCCGTGACGGATTTTTTGGTAGTCGTCTCAGTTTTCCTAAACACTTCCAAGCGGTTTGGAAACGGAGCAATCGGATTTCGAAATGGCGCAATCGGATAGACGCCGGCTTCATAAGACGAGGGACCTAGGTTCGATTCCGGCCACGGGGAGCGTTTTTTTTTTTTTTTTTTTTCAGTTCGCCTTTTTTCGCGTTCCAACTCCATCAGTGAGAACACAAGAGCTTGGCTTTAAACGTGGCCGTAGTCGCATTCGCAGTCGGCATTGTCGGCGTCAAATGACTAGTACCAAAATGGCCTCCGCTGTAAAGAGAAAATAAATTTGGTCCGTATGGGATTTGAACCCGGGTCGCCAGAATAGCCCTCAGGCGCGCTAACCCACCCTTCTAGAAAAAAAATAACCTAATGTGTGCGCCGGGACAGATTCACGTGGCGACACGTGCGTAGAACGGGAACACGCGGAAGAGAGCTCTGACAGCGGGGCCAGCCCGCCTGTCGGAGTAATTCATGTCAAAATGCCAAGAAAGAGACGCAAACACAGTGTAGCAGTAAGACGTCTTTGATAATCGCCAGAGTTGACGATATAATAGTTCAAATATAGAAAAAGAAACGGACTTGGGCGGGGCATGCAGCGAGATGAACCGACGACCGGTGGACAATTAGGGTAACAGAGTGGATATACCAAGAGATAGGTCTATAAGAAGGGGAAGGCCAATAACACGATGAAGGGATGAAATACAGAACTTCGGGAGTAAACTGTGGCCTCCAGTGCCGCAGAACAGAAGCAGTTGGGGGTCATTGGGAGAGGCATTCGTCCTGCCGTAGACCTGAGCAGGATGATGACGATGATGAGACTTTTGCCTTCAAACAACGTAAGCAGACTCAAGTTTGCGGGACATTTTTATCTCTTTAGAATGTTCATATTGTCAAGAACTACGAAGCATCAGGAACACTTTGTGCAGTGAATTGCAAGATTGTTTCGCGTACCATATTTATAATTACGGTAAAACCCCGTTAATTCGAAGTTTCGGTTAATTCGGACGCGGCGCCTCATCCCGTTCAAATTCCGCTTGTTCTATAGCTGGAGACTCTCGTTAATTCGGACAGATTCGGCCGCAATTCGGTTAATCTGAACTCACCGCCAAGTTCAGGTCACGGCCTCGCTTCAGCCAATTGGAATTCACACCAGAAATCAAAGGCGCACATAAAAAACTTCCAGATCGGAACGGGATACGAACGAGCTTGTGTAAATCTAGGCGGCACAAAAACAAAAACGCATGGTTCACAACCAAGTGGAAGGCAGAGTGCCTACCGCTGTAGCTATCAGTCTAATCGACAACCACGGCGACCGCGGATTTCGCTGTGTTCTTTCTTTTGTGCCTAACGCCTTTGTGTGAATGTGTCAACAAACGACAATCACTGACTTTTTTTTTTTAAGTAAAAGTTTGGTGATGTTGAAAACATGTTTCAGTTGTTATGACCGTACTCGTGATAATTCGGACACTCAGACATTCTCTGAATTCTGGGTTTTACTGTATTCGCATACTCTCCCAGAAGGGCGCTTACGTAAGCACCCGTCTCTTAACAAGGAATATATATTCATAATATATATATATATATAGTATTATATCTATCTCAGATTATATATATCTATATATATATATCTTATATAGATAATATATCTTAATATTATATATATTATATCCTCGAGACACCTCATGTTAATTTAAAATTCAATATCCAAGACGGGGTGTACGAGAAATGAGCCAAGTAACAATTCTTTCGCGCTAATAAATTAACACATTTTACAATTGCGAAAATCTGCAACATCAACCAATTGATTAGTCGGGTTTTATATTCAATGGTAAACTACAGTGCACGTTGGCCAGTGTAGTGCAAGAGATATGAGAGAATGCTCTTTAATGTGAACTGGTGAGGTCAAGCCCTGCTAGGGACAAGGCTTGCTACACCAGATGGGGGGTGACTACGTTGATGAGTGGGGAATATCAGACATTAGGGGCACAGCAGGAAGAAGGCAAACAAGAGACGTCAAAAAAATGAAAAGAAAAACAAGAGAATGCTGCCAGCAGCGTATGGACGTAAAAATACAATTGAAAAGAAAATCGTTAATGTAAACACTGAACCAAAATGAAAAGTAAACGCCCCCCCCCCAAAAAAATAGTAACCACACCAACCCAAGTAAAATACATAAATGAACGCCACGGCGACACCGACCCAAGAAAAATAAAAATATGAACGCCGCATTGCAAACGAGTAGATATCGTGACACACTTGCTCTGCCTATGATCTATAGAGAGATTTGTCCAGTTCAGTCTCTCGTAGGAACTGGAGCAGAACTTTTGTACCTAAGGAACTGTCGGCACTATTGGCCCAGGGCCCTAGAAAATGACGAAGTTGGAGACTGTACAGTGCAGTGCAGTGCAGTGTAGTGCAATGTCGTGTAGTGTAGTGTACTGCAGTGCGGTGCAGTGCGGTGCGGTGCGTTGCGATGCGGTGCCTTGCGATGCAGTACACTACGGTACAGTACAGTACAGTACAGTACAGTACAGTACAGTACAGTACAGTACAGTACAGTACAGTACAGTACAGTACAGTACAGTACAGTACAGTACAGTACAGTACAGTACAGTACAGTACAGTACAGTAAGCACACACCAAAGCGTTCGCTTCGTGGCTATTTTCAATGCAGCGTAAATATTCCGACGCTGCACCGAAAAGGTAAGCAACTGTGATGAATACTTTCGTGGTGGATGAGAACAAGAGTAATGTTTTTACGCCGACAGTATGTTTCGGAATGCGAAGAACGAAACCCGGGCTGTTGACCCTGCCTAAGATAGGAAAGTTGGTCGTTACAAGATCAGCGCTGCCAATGCTGGGAGAGCGCCATTAGATACGAAGCCCAGTGTCCCAGAGGATCGATTCCCAATGTTCAAAAAACTTCGCCGTCACAGGATATCTTCCCGAAACACGCTACGTCATCGTAAATCCAAGAGGAAGCCGGTGATTACCCGAAAGCATTAGGATTTGCCAAATGGTGGCCCGGCACTGTAGAGATACCGAGAGCCCAGCTCTCGTCGATAAATAATTAGTGCCGGAAATGGGTAGTGCCGCTCTTTCTTTGCTAATGATGGAGGCATTACAGGAGCAGTTATCGAGGAGTTGTGCCCTGCCTTTCCGCTCTCATCAAGGATGTAATGTAGTTTTATGCTTGCAAGAAGGCGAGGCAGGAATGATAATCGCGCAACGGACATCTACCATTGACAGATGGAACATTCATTAAACCAACTAGCCCTCGCCCAGGTTGCCGTAAGGGTTGGGAAGGGCTTTGTCGGGAGGGCTAAGCGTCGCCCACTATATTGAAGAGTGTCGCGAGGGCCCGGAAGTAGCTGTGCCGAAGTTCTCGCGGAAGAGGAATGTTAACTATCGGTCCAGCGACGTGAGGAGGAAAAGGTGACACCGGAAAGTGTAAAGAACGTTGGGAAGCAAAGCCATTGCTTAATAATAACGCTAATAATATCAATAATAGCATTTGATAATGACATTCAATTCAAAATTTAAGGAGTAAGGTGCGGGTGAAAGCTACGCAAAACAGTTGCCTAGCGTCAATGTCAAGGTTCTGCAAGCTATCGCCGTAACTCCTGCGCGTCTTACGATAATTCACCTCCCTAAAGAATCCAGATCTCCTGAATGAAGCCATACAGCATCTCGACCATACAATAAAGACATCAAAGACAGAAAGCAGCGCTATGCAGTCAACGTCCCACCGAGTTAGGCAACAACTACTCTGCGACCCAGGAACGAATAAATAGTAATTGGCCGGATTTCGATGTCGACTTGTGTACTCTGGCTCCTCTTCAGATAGCTGGTGCCGGCGAGTAGAACGCTCATCCGCATTCAGGAAAGGGGTAAACAGGAAGCATCCTGGCACGCAGGTTTCAATGCGTACAGTAAAAGGAAGGAAAGTAGAGAAAACGATGCAAAGAAACTCTCAACAGGAAACCCACAACATGACAACCGCTACAACAAAATGTATGTTCAACTCCGACAACCTGCTCGGAGGCAAGCAAGCGACATCAGTGATCCAAAAACAGAATGGGAACAATGAAGAACTGCACCATACTTTTTACTGCTCCGTCTTTAGTGTAGCCGGCGGGAAGTTTGTTGCAGAAAGACGAGGACGTTCCCTATCATTACTATCAGGATAGGCAACATGAAGGAGAAAATAAACCATTCCGTCGTAGCAGAGCTGGGGCCCTAGAACAGTAGGCATAAGCCTTGTCGAAGTAGGTGTTGATATCAGAAGTATGTTATGAGCTTTGGGTAGAGTTGGCCAGGCGATGAAGAGGGCTGTGATGGTATACCGGCTTCACGTGCTCGCTAGCATAACCTCCACCCACGAGCAGCCAATGGTCCATCAGCATCACTTCTTGTGCGTCTGCCAGTTACAGGTTTGGGGATGGTTCAATTGATTTATTGGGTGCGGATTTCTGTCACGGACATCTTGAGACGCTTTTTACAAACGGGTGGTAATTATATATGATTGAGTATGGTCGGGCTGGTAGGCTGGTTCTGGGCTTATTAGCGTCTGCCAGGCATGTAGTTGCTGCGCTGGCGTATTTTTGTTTCGGTAATGATGGTGTTGGCTGCTCTCAATAGATGACCCAAATGTTCGGGCGATAGAGTTGTGCGTGGCAGGCGTAATGCATAGCATTCTGCAGACTAATTGGAGTTGGCCCTGCATTTCTTTCCCTCTGTAAGGGCCCTGTGCGCATTATCTTTAATATCAGGTATATGGTAATTTGTTGACACATTAGGCTCGCTTGTGTCTTTTGCGAAGCACTGTTTTTATTTCGCTTTTTTGCATTCTGGCGTGTTCGTGGTACAGAGGGGCGTAGAACGTTGGGCATGTGGCGAGGCCGTCTAATAAGCGAGCTGTCTGTTTCACTGAGGCCGCTACAGCGTCTTGTACGCTGAGCTAATGAGCCAGGATAGTTATTTAATTTCTGCGGTGAGTTTGATGCAGTGGATTATGGGTTTACCGTTTGTTGGACGGTGATTGCAAGAGCCTTGATATGCTTCGCAGAAGGGACTCGGTGGTCATGTATGCGTACTGGATATTTTTACGTGTTCTGGGTATTCTCGGTCATGTGTGTCATTACGGGCATAACTTATTTGGTATTAAGCTTCGATGTTTAGTTAAAGGTAGTATTAATTGTTTGCAGTAGCGGCTTTTTTGAAACATTGGTCTTTGCTTGTTGGCCCTGTGTACGATCACGAAGCCATACTGAAGAGTAGGAAGAGACGAAATTTCTGCATTTCAATGAGTTAAAAGGCAGTTGTATCACTAGAAGTGACGGCCGCCGCTGAAAAACAGACAGAATCCATGCCACATTAGGCGCAAAATACCAATGATACCGAGTGAGAAAAGAATGAAAATGTCACAGGAAACATTTGCTGAACACAAAAATGTGCGCGTGCGTGCGTGCGTGCAACAAAAAAACTAATGCAATGGCCCTCTGTGCACCCATGACGTACTTTGTAAATCAATTACGCCTACGCTTTGCTTATGCCTAAAATTTGTGTTCAAATTTGATGGATGACAAACCAGACCAACTTTAACTATTTTTGATCACTGTGAACGTCCACCGACACACTGACATTGGAAAAGTCCTTACTTTTCCGCAATGTCCTCAATTTTCGAGATTGAAAGCGTTCCCGCACATTGTTTGTCTTCCACTTATCAGTGCTGTAAAAAGGTATTGTGTCTCTAGAACCCCGCTGCCGTGTACAGGGAGAGCCCTCCATAGACCCCTGGTGACTTTTCAAAGGCTACAGAAGCTGGTTCGCCAAGCTTCAATGAAAATCGTACGGCACGACGTTGCTCACAATTTCAGCGGTTCACCTGCCTAACGCATCACGCTAAACGAGCCTTACTCCGCACAATCTTAGCAGCCCCATATTGTACTGACCCTGTTACAGGGATGCACCTAATTGTCATGTAGAGGGAAGACATTGTGGTTTGATATGTATACGTACAGATGTAACGAGTCAGTAAGCTGTAGAATTGCAGTAAACCCTCTGTATAACGAAGCTTGAGGATAGGAAGTAGACTTTGTTGCAACCGGTAGTTCGTGAAAGGCGGGGATGATTTTTCTTTTTCTGCACTGCAATTAGAACAGCGAGACACTTCGAATAAAGCGACAATTCCAACAAAGCAATTTCGTTATAAAGAGGGTTTACTTGCGTTCTTCTGCAGTGCATCCTAAATTATGCAACAACTATCGGGTCCTAATGAGCCAAACTGAAGACAGCACTACGCGACATAAGGTCGAAGCAAGAAATCTGCAGAAATTCAGACAATTGTCAACTAATGCGTTAAAATCAGTTATGCCGGTTGTTCTTTACAGCAAAATATGGCTATGAGTAGCAAAAGACGTGGTGTTATTTTATTCCTTTTTAAGTTTTCTTTTTATTTCTTTCGCCATTGATCTAAAATTTGTTCCATTATAACGATGATAGTGCCTTTACTCGTCGCTAATTATGTTGTTGTTGTTTTTTTTCGAAGATGCAAAGTGTACTACCTAGTTGGTGCGCTTACTCTATTTTTATTCGTATTTGCAACGTTCTTTCGCGACTTTTTCTGTTTATTCTTCGGTTTGGGGGGAAGAACGTATAAGGTGCAATTTTTTTTATTTTGCAGATCAAAACTGTTAAAATTTCTTTCTATTTTTTTATTTCTTGTTTTTTTTTTCAAAATTCTGTCCTACCAATTATCTCCCTTTACGCTATCATGACGCATAAAGTTGTAACTTCGGCCAAATCCACATTTTCGTGGAAATTCAGGGCGTTACACGTTCCCGGCTGAGGGCGGTACTCGGCAACGAATGCTAAGCATTAAAATCTTCCACAGAAGTGCAGGTCGGCCAGAAGAATGGCGCAGCCGGAGTCGGAGTGAAGCGGGCGGGTTCGAAAGACATATTACTCCCCTCGGGACCAATCGCCCATCTGGGATCTCGGTTCGCGAGGAAGCGCGACCGCCGAGGCAAAAACAATAAGGTATTCGCAAGAAAGGTCAGAGGGGAGGCCAGGTCACGAATAAACGGGGTAGCAGGAAAGGACGGGGGCGTGCAAGACTAGATACGACTTCTAGGTCCATAAGGCAAGTTTGGGGGGGAAGAGGGGGGGAGGGAGACTACGATATACTGAGGTGAAAAAATGAACACATGGGTGACTGCAGAAAATGGTGGGGGCGGGGGAAAGGCAGGAACTGAGAAGATGTAAGATGGGGCAAACTAAGCTTTTTCGTCACCGGGGAGCGATTGGCATAAAACGCTACGTACCGACCACGCGTCAAAGAATAGACGTTGCCTGCTTTTCCCTTTGTTGATTCCTTTTTCTTAACTTTATTCCGCTTTTTTCAGTGAAGCCCGCAAGGGAGTATGCCGTTCCGTTCTGCGCTATTAGAAGTCTGCTCACGAGACGAACACGAGTGCCCAGAGCTACGCTGAGTACGTTGTGCGGCGGAGTATACGCGCTGGATCAAGGATTACGACCATTTCAATCAAGACGCATCCACCCCATCTCGGCTGCGTAAAATCTAACTGCGAGCGAGAAATATTTGTGTAAAGGACCTTCTAGGCCCCTGGAAAAGCAACGGCAGCACGTGCGCTGTTAGAAAGCTCTTGTGGGATTCCTAAAGCCTTCCGGACTGGAGGCCAGCTTATGACTGCCTGCCTCTCTACCTTCTTTGTCTCTATTTGTGCGTCCCCTTTCCTTGTGTGTCTGCATTTAATCCTCTCTACATATACACCAAATATCCGCAATAGTAAGCCCAGCGTTGTGCAGCGCTAACCTCTTCTGTCTCAATAGAGAAAATGCCTCTCTCTCTCTCTTCTTTCTCTCTCTTCTCTCTCTCTCTCTCTCTCTCTCTCTCTCTCCTCTCTCTCTCTCTTCCCTCTCCTCTCTCCCTCTCCTCTCCTCTCTCTACGCTCGCACGCCGCGCTCGCAGCGCGGTGAATTTGGTCGGTGACAAATTGTTCCGGTAGCACCGGTGGGACCGCAAGACTAATGGCCCAAAAATAACAGCGTATCTACAGCGCATGTGTTCCCTGCACGCTGCTTGTGCAGCTGTTTGGAAGCGGAAACCAACGACGGAAACATCGAACCAAGCTTTCCGTGCCCGCAGCCTCACGTTTTTCTGTTTGTAGTTTGTTGGGCCCAACACCGACGAGATAAAAAGGAAGCCGCACTACTCGGTCATCATGCAGAGAGAAAGATGTCAGTGGCCGTACGATCGAGGAATTAATATCTGCTTTTCTTCCTTCTTTCATGGATTCCGCCTATAGACCTATACAGCCAATAAATGGAAGAAAGGTAGGAATTCGCCCAGGGCCTAACCTCGTATTTTAAACATGCCATCACGTGATGGTGAAAATAGCATTCAGCTTGTCAACCTGATTTCATAGAGAAAAAACTAAGCGGTTTGGCCTCCTTGCTGGATCGGGTGATTTTTGCAGATGTTGAACCGGTGCTAAGCGGAGCGGTTTTTTGAAGTTTACCACGGAACCACAGCTTCCGCAGAAATAGGGAAGTCTCACAGAAAAATAAGCTGTGCCACGTAACCTTCGCCGCTCGGTCCCATATAGACGGAACATTTTAGAAACTTATGACGCTTATTTTCGGTTCGATACTCATAATTACTATGTGTCATCATTGAGTCGATTTCGGTTGATGAATTTCTTGATGCAGGTCGACGTCAAGGCGTAGGCGGTGTCAGAATGTGTCTAACGAACGCCTGGGCTGATATGTAACTAGATGGATGTAGAAGGGGTGGGAGTTATTCTGTGTACAATAACGACGCATCATATTTGTCGTTCAACTAAGTTTTAACAATAGGTTGCCTCGGTTGCCCACAATAAGTCATGGTAGCTCTTCTCGTTAAAAAAGCACGGTGCCAGCTGGTGCATAGCCGCTCACAAATATATAGCGCTAAAACTGAACACAGAGAGCAAGGAGGAGAAACAAATCCGCTACTCCCAACTATGTATTTAAAGGAATAGAAGGCACCTTAAATTTAGGCTTCTATATACACACAAAAAAAATTGGCCGCGTATCTGCTCCTTTCGTTGCAAATGCCGTCAAAAGACGATAGTCTTTATCGACTTTTGCGAAGTAAATGCCTCCTTCGATCATGAGACTTCGAAAATACGACGCCGCCAGAACAATCTCGAGCGGCCGTTGGCGGAAGCGGCAACTGATTCGCCGCCTCTCCGGCTCTGCACGAGTTCTTTTGTTTGTGTGTGTTTTGACTCTGGCGTCCGTTCGACCCCTCCTTTCCCTCCCCTTCTCTGGGACAGTGTACACCGGCTCCTATTACAGGACCCATGGAAAATGTTTTGTGTGTTTGCACGTTTTTAGTGACGTACGCAATGCGCTGAAAAACTGTGGTCCGTTGGAACTTCTGGTTATAAATTCCCGCCCTTCGGCGAACCGAGTTCACATCGTTGGCCCGAATAAAAAAGTAACCAGCGGCTGTCCTTGTGGTTACTTCCTTCGTCTTCGTCTGAATTCGCGCTGGTTTTATCCAAGAATGTCCAAATTCCAACTAGCCCAGCTTGCAACCCTCCTGCAGTTCATTTCAGTTACATCGGGCTCTTTTCAGTGTGTAAACTTTCAAGCTACTAATCCTCCAGCGGCTCTCCTTGTGGTTACTTCCTTCGTCTTCGTCTGAATTCGCGCTGGTTTTATCCAAGGATAAAAGCGTTGCTCTGCCCGTTCCACTGCCCGTAAACACGCCAGGGTGCTCCTCCTGTATCATCGCTACTCTCTTTTAGCCATGCATAAAAAAAGTTACGTTTTGCTCCTGGGTCTTCGTCGTAGAAACGGAGGCAACTACCCTGTAAACCGCTCGTCCGTCACGCTACCACGGCATTGACGGAGGTCGTTTCTGGGACGCCTTCACCAATGTAGCACTATGCGGAAGAAAAAAGGAAAGAAAAGGCTTAACGGCAGCTTAATTGACCCTGTTTCCCCAAGTAGGGCATTCAGTTTGGGGGGGTTGCAGCAGTAATAAATTCCCCTGCCTTCAGTGCACTGATGGAGTTTCTTCGCGCCCCCGGGATCTCCGACCCCTACCAAGTGCAAGGTAGGTGGCTCCAGTATTTGAAAAGGTGGAGTGGGCTCGTCTAGAGATCACCAATAGAGACGCAAGGAGGACCATTACCTGCCTCCCTCGCTTAACACCCATCTCTAAACTACAGGAAAGAGCTGGCCTTAACACGGTAGATGAGTTGGTTCACCAGCGGCGACAGGCACGCTCTCTTAAGGCGGAGGTGTACGCATCTGTACCTGCTTTGAAGTTGTATATGTGCCTCCAAACTAACACATCACCATCCCCCACTCCAGAGCGCCCTCCTTGGACCCAAATATTACTTACTGATTGCAAGCCTCCGGGTCGCTCATGCCTCATTGCGCCGCAACTCGGACCCAGTGCTAGCCAAGATACGTTTTACGTCGACGCCAGTGTATCAGGCAGACTCGTTAACACAGCCATCCGTGAACACAGACATACGGTTTTGTCAAACCTGTCATTACTACGCCACTCAGAGGCCTACGTCAACACTTGCCGAGTACAAAGTGATTTCCGACGCCTTGACGACTATAGAGCTGCCTTAGACCAGAACCTTCACAACCTGTCATAATTCTTACAGACTCAATGCAAGCCGCCCGAGATTTCCGGAAGGTACTTCATAAAATGCCCATATCCCAGTCCTCTACGAGAACGCTGCAACGCTTAGCTTCAGAGTCAAGATTACTTGGGCCCAGAGGAGGACGTCAACTCCTGGACAGCAGCAGGCGGATGCGGTGACTAGTATACTTCTCACGACGCATCCACTGCCCTTATTTACAGTTGACGCAATTTCAAACTTGGTCATCGACAAGGAAGACCTTCGGCGCTCCACACGCGCGCATATTCCACCGTGTGGAGCAAACTTCCCTGGTGGGATCACCCGCTGCGAGGAGGTGGCGCTACGCAGGATTCGCGACGTTGCCGATCTTACACCAGCTGTCACAAACACCTAAGCCTCGGATCGACGCGCTTAGTTTGGCGGACATGACCATTTTGCTCCACGTCGGTGTCGACAAGAGATATTCACCACCTTCTGCAGACTTACCGTGGTCTCCAGCGTTCCCGACAGCAAGTATTAAGCGGTGTGGGACTCAACTCAGGTTGGCCGCCCGACTACAGACGCTGGCTCTTTGGGCCTTATCACCAGAGCCTTTTAGACTTCCTCAGTGATAACTATTTAACTACCTGTTTCCGTACATTTAGCCTCACTGGCCTCCCCCGTTTTAGGCTGCAGGGCAAACTTTCCGAATAAAAAAAAAGTTTAAGGTATGTATCGATAGACGTCCCTGTCGATGAGTGTGGCAGCACACATATCGGTTTTATACTGTACTTCACATAGGTGCTCGTACTGCCGACATTTTGTGTAATATATAAATGTGCATAGTATAGTATATAGATGTGCGTTACATTATTCCACATTAGCGCTGTAAGCACTGCCGTTTATTTTGTCAAAAACAGAAACGGCGGTTCTGCTTAAGGAAAAAATGGGCACAGCTCGCACTAGTGGTGCAAATTCAAATTCAAATTCAAATTCAAGGCTGCAGAAATAGCAGAGCTGGCGGCCCCTCTCCCTTCGTCGGAGACTCGGCTGTTGCAACTTACATGAATTCCCAAACTTGCCGTTGAAAGTTCTTCATGACTGGCCGGCCCGTATCGTTTTCTCCGCACGGCTTTCACATCTCTGTGAACCGCGGCTAGAACCCGTGGCAACCGAGCTTCGTGAACCCGGCGTCTGTAGCGCGAGCTGTTCTATGCTCCCCACTTCAGGTGCGAACGCACGTGAACTGGCGAAGAGAAGGGCACGCGAGACATCAGACCACGAACGGTGGGCAGAGTGTTCGTGAAGGTCGAGTTGGACGGAGCCGGGTGCTACTCACGAGAAGCACGCTCAAGCGGCTCGGTATTTTTTTCTTGGTATCCTTGGGGAGCTCCTCGTGTGGCGCAAGCCCACGCGCAAGTCTGGACGACGCCGGACGCTCCTATGAGGCGCACGCTGGCGCCTCATAGGCGCCAGCGTTTTTTTGTTTTTTTGTTTTTGCGAACGCCACCCGGACCATGAATAAGCTGAAGCAGCGTAGTCCAACGACCGCCTTTCTTCGGCGCGACACTTACGGATTTGTCTCTCCTTTTAGTTTAGTTTCGGCGACTATTTTAACAAAGATCACCCGCGTCACGGCTGCGAAAAACAAACGAAAAAAGAAGGAACGCCTCGAGGGAAAAATCGAATTAAGAGCCTGACCGCACTGACGACCCTCGCTTAACGCTCCAGGCATTAAACAAAAACAAAGGTGAAATTAGGGCGCTTTCAAAACTCGCTTTGCCTCACGAGAAATCATTAGCGAAACAAGGTAATAACCCGGTAACAAAGCAGGTGGCGAGCGAATGCTCCAAATGAACAGCTAAGTGAAACGGGAAACGTCGTTATGCGGGGCTTATCGGGCCAACGGGGAATTTTCGCCTGCTGGGAGGGCGGAGGGCGGGTGCGGGTTGGGTGTTTCGGCGCTCACGCATTGGCAAGGCTGAGCTCTCAAGCAAAATGACTGAAAATAAAGAGCGGGAGAAACGAGCAACAGTACAGAAAACACGCGTAGTGCAGGCAGAGGAAGATAAAGCGCTAAGCTACGCCAGCGACCAAACAAACGCAACTCCACGATGTGGTGGAATGAATGTACGCAACTTAAAGCGTCACCACTTCCGCTCGGTCACGTATAGGGGCCGCTTTTTTTTTTTTTCCCCTCCTGGCTGCAGGAACGGCAACAGCCGCGCGCAGCGGTAGCAGCAACAGAGTGGCGGGCCCCGAATATAAGCGGGCCGTGCAACGTGGGCGCGGCTTCCGAGAACGCGCCTGTGACACTAATTAGCCCGGCCGGCCGAAAAGGGAAGCCCAGTGCAGCCGCCGGGGCGTGTTTTACGGTCCCGGACCCGAACGTGGCACGCGCGCACAAACACGCGCTGTCCCGCGGCGCCGGGGCGTGTCATTACGCTGGCCCGCTTGGCTAAAGCGCTCGGTGCAATCCGGTTACAGATGATGATACCCGCCGGAGCCCGAGCCCGGAGGTCGGAACCCCGGGGCAGTAGAAAGAGGAGAGGGGTCAGCGGCGGAGGATTGGGTTGCGCGCCGACCGTGATTTGTGCCGCTGCGAGCTGCCGGGCATCGCGTCGCGTTGCAGAAACACTTTGCGGAGAGGAGCGGCGGGGTAGAAAAATGGACGTAGTGCAGTAGCGCGCGCGCGCGGCGTTTCGTTACCCGACGAGCTGGATCGAGGCTCCAGACGGGTCATCATCCGAGGCCACTGGCACGAGGACGTACGCGCCATGGCAAAGGGTTGCGGGCTGGCGAGCGAAGGAGACGCTCTGTCCTTGGCTGGCGATGCTGTAACCACTTGACAGCGCTGCGCTTCTGTCGCGTCCGTCGCCGTCCTCTTTGTGTCGCGCGAGGTAACGGCTTGGCAATGGCCTTGCCGGGTGTTTATGCCCTGCGACAAATGCGCGCGGCAGACAATGAAATAACACCTAAAGCTATAGGCCTCCAGGGACGGGTTTCTGTGAAGCGCTTCGTCGCTAACCGGAAACTACGGATGCTATGCATCACACCTAGCTGGAAGAGACTGAAACGCGGTATTTGTGGTCGCCGAGTGTGCGGGAGGGTAGTGATGTTTGTATAGGATGGGCCGATAGCCCCTACCATAAAGGTCGACCGTTCTTTACATGAGTGTTCGAAGATAAGCGTCCGTGAAGGGAAAGAAGTTTGGGAGTGTTCCAGGTCGCGGCCTTACAGTAAAACCCGTCGCTTTGGGTTCCTTTTCACAGCATCATTGTATACAAACGCAAGAAAACTACGGATTATAGGATTGTACGGTTGTACAATTGTGATTACAGTGGAATCTCCCCGACACTCAACTCAATATACCTGTTAACCCGAAGGGCTCTGTTATACTCATTCTCTCATCCTGAGATGTTTTTGAGGCATGTATTCCGAATAGCTCGCAAGTTCAGAAAAGAGAGGCCAGCTTGGAGAGATGTTTTTACTCAGGATCAAGTTGCAAAGTTGATCAGATGCCAAAATGTCCTCTCCGGGGGACTATATTGTTGCGGAGCATGGAAAATACCTATTTACAAGTTATGTACATCGCCCAGGCCGACCTCCCGATATTCATCGGTGGTCGCACGGCCCCCTTTACAAGAAACTCTTGGAATTCATTTCGGAATCTGGACTGTATAGTTTCCTGTAAGTGCACGGCAGCAGCACTGTGTGTGTGTGTGTGTGTGGGGTGTTGTGTGTCGTGTGTGTGTGTGTGTGTGTGTGTGGTGTGTGTGTTTGGTGTGGTGTGTGTGTGTGGGTGTGTAGTGTGGTGTGTGTGGTGTCTGTGTGTGTGTGTGTGTTGTTGTGGTGTGTGTGTGTGTGTGTGTGTGTGTGGTGTGTGTGTGTGTGTGTTTTTTTTTCCCCTTTCCTTATGTGTCGTACTTCTGTCATGTTTTGTCCATTGTTTCCTTGTTACTTATGCCCTGTGGCAAAACGACGCAATAAAAAAAAATGTGCAGAGAATAATCTATTTAGACATAATTTACAAGTGAATTTCATGCAGGCAGCTAGGTCGTTCTGCTCGCGCACTAGCTAGTCCGCCAGATCGTCCTCTTCTTCGACGGCTACCTAAGCTGCCCACCCATTCACGGCACATACCCCCTTTGGTGGGTTCCAGCTTTCACATCGGCGTCTCTAGACATTAAGCGGTGATCTCGGTTTTCTAATAACCACCATGTGGCAATATTAAACACAATACGCAATGATATGCGCCTTCCAACATCCAAGATAGGCTTTGTTCGTGCCTCGGTGTGTTTGTTCATGTCCAGCTGTGCTCATGCCCAGTGTTCACACCCTATGTTCATGTTCCGCTTCTTGCTACCCGCCCCGTCACTCTTCCCCTCACCTGCCCAAGGAGTTTCTCTAGTATATTCATCAGCTCCTGTTTAGCCGCTGTTTAGGTGTCGTTAGGACACCCATCAAACATTTCTAAGGCTGCTCCCGAACAGATTTCAACCACCAAAAAAAAAAAAAACAGCCACCGAGAATGGATGTAGATGCATAAATAAAAATTATCGACACATGCATGTTTAAGTTCCCCTACGATGCTCTAATTAAGGGGGTTTTGCTTTAGAAACGCCTAAAATTAATTATTTCCGTCGTTCTAGATGACGAGTTTTTGTTCATGTTGTTCTTCATGCTGTTAAAAAAATTAACAATGGCTTAGCTCGGCTACGTGAGCTAAGCGTGAGCGTGAGCGTGAGCTAAGGTTCAGCTGGTTTTTCTTAGCTTTTATGGTTGTCTAAGATTAGCTTGAATATCATGCTTACTACTGCTTCAATGACACACACACGGTATGCGCATTATGTGACACATGTATATATTTATCAAGCGGCTCCGGCACAGCGTCACCAATTGCCCCAGAGCTAAGCTGGTTCTACAAGCGTACACCGGTGTTGCTGCGACACACGAGCCATCGGTTCCACACCCGGACACCCCTCCCTCGCATGATCATCAAGTGGACCGGGCCGACACATGCGGAACGGAGGTCGGCTAAGACGCTGGGTGCGTGGGGTGTGTGAGAGACGCCGGGCAGTGAGCAACGTTCTGTGCGCCGTGTGACGTCACTGCTCCTCGCGCACGCGCAGCACGGCTCTTCAGGAGCCACGTGAAACTGCTCCACCTCGACCAGTGTAGCTCACGCTACAAAATTAATTAAAAGCTGGATATTAAACCGCAGCTAATAAGCTACATTTTTTCAATAGGGCACCGGCGCATCGAAAGTTTTCGATTTTTTTTTCGAATAGGAGACTTGGTATCACGGGATGGAAAGATGGGCGAGCTGGTGTTGATTCACCGTGAAAACAGGTGTGGAAAAAGGCGTTGATTAAGGACGAAATGCACAAGACGACGCGCTACTAGCAACTGAGAATGTTTATTAAGAAACAGATTGTCAAAGTTTTGTTATGCCACTTCCGCCCCATCGACTTTGTGTTGCTTGTGAAATTTTGTAGATAATTGTTCTCAGAAAAAAAAAGAAGAAAAAGAGCACAGAAACAAAAAAAGGAGTCTGAAAATAAATGTTATAACAACATTTTGGCTCTCTTCAGGAAACGCATTCGGAATAATTTGGGCCGTCCACTTTGCATTTCTGCGGAAATATCGTAGACCTTTGCCATGAAAAAAAGAGGAGATAGAGGCAGCACAAAAACAAGAGTGAAAACTTGAAAATAAATTTCCTGACAACATTTTGGCTTACTTCAGGGAACGCATTTGGCATAATTCGGGCCACTGCGACGTCACTGTCACCATCGTCGTCATAATAGTTACCACTATTGCAGCGCGTATGTCGCATCTCTGGCGTGGAAGACCTCAGATTCATATCTTAGGCTTCTGCATGCACTCTTGATGACCATTTGTTCTTTTCCTTATGGCCTCGTGTGTATTCACATACCAGCAGGCCAAAGCACTTCTCCGTGAGCAATCACCCGCATTATCACTCATACACTTCAATATGCGAAGCCTTCGCAAACACTATGATGACTCGCTAGCATTCCTTTCTATAGTTGACCACACATTTCAATCGTGTGTCTCTCTGAACATGGTTGTCTTATCGGTGACGGTAATTTGTATGCGCTACCAGGATACGCTTCGGAATACTGTAACCGGGACAACCATCGTGCAGGAGGGTCTGCTATACCTAATTACGTCGTCACTTTCATACAGGCGTCGCAATGACATCTCATTTTAATAACATCAATTGCGAATCTGTCTGGCTAGAATTCGAGCCCGCCGTCCTTCCAATGAATAATCGCAGTACAATAATCGCGTCCATCTATCGGTCACCCTCTTCTTCATATTCACATTTCTACATCCAGTTGACAACCATTCTAGATAGATTAACAAATGAACACAAAAATATTATAATCTGTGGAGATATAAATATAAACATTATTTGACACAAATAGTTACAACCTGTGCTGAATATGTGAATTGTTACTTTGGCTATGAAATGACTTCTCTCATCAATTATCCTACCAGATGCGATGCAAGTGGCTCATCATCGTTAATCGATCATATCCTGTGTAGTATCGACTGCTTTTTGAATTCTGGTGTTATTGACTACTTATTCACTGATCATTACCCAGTTTTTTTTGTGCCTAGGAGCACATACTCGTTCAACGAGTGTCCATACGAAGTCCGTATTTAATTCCACAAAATTTGTAGAACTGATACGTGGTACTGGCTGGGGTTCTGTAGCGGTAGTAGAGCAAAATGCGCAGAAACAGCGTTTCGTGAATTTCTCCGTGAAAATAAGCACGTGCATCACTGAATGTACATCTGTAACCCACATCACGAAGTGGTATCGCTCCCCTAGGAATCCATGGATTACTCTGGGATTGCTACGTTCCATATCTAAGAAGGAAAATCTCAGAAAAAAATTAAAAGCCCAATCTTCTAATATTTCCTTGAAAAATCGGTTCAAGAAGTATTCTACGTGCTATCAATGTTGTTGAAGGCAGGCCAAACGTGAATACTATGAAAAAGAAATTCAAAAGAACGCAATGATACCCGGAAGAACAGGGCAATTAATCACAAGATTTTTAAACGACTGTACCCCGCCACATTTATCAAAAAATATTAGTTCATGACTGTTCTATTTCCGATCCCCAGTGACATTGCAGAAGCTGTCAGTGAACACTTTGCCAAACTGTGATAGCTCCCAGATTAATCCTTCTTTACCCGTTCTGTCACGTTGGTCCTCATTCTTTTTATTTTACGTCCTACTTCGACGGCAGAAGTTTACAATGTTATTTCATCTCTTAAAACGACCGGACCCCGCCTAGACTATATTCACCCATCTAAGATAAAACTGGTGTGTCTTGAATTATCGCCTATTTTAGCCGAAATCATTAACAAGTTGTTTAAAGCTGGCAAATTTCCCGATTGTCTTAAAGTTGGTAAAATAACTCCTGTTTTCAAAAATGGAGACCGGTTATGTATCAATAACTACCGCCCGATCTGTCTTCTTCCGTTCTTTAGTAAAGTAATTGAAAAACTTTTTTACACCCGATTAATGTCTTACCTCCTGAAATTTAACCTACTTTCTTCACACCAATTTGGTTTCAGGCCTGGCTACTCTACGGAACTAGCAGTACTTAGTTTTACTGACCAAATTAAAAAGGCTATCGATCGTTGGAGCAGTTTTCATTGACCTAACTAAGGTGTTTGATAAAATTAACCACCATATTTTGTTACATAAACTTGAAGCATATGGCATATCAAGGCTTCCATTGGAATTCCTTCGTAGTTATTTAACGAACCGCTCTCAGATTGTTTTCATTAACGGTACACCTTCCACTTCTAAATCAATCAACACTGGAGTTCCACAAGGCTCCATACTAGGTCCTCTACTATTTCTGTTATTTATTAATGACCTTCCTGCTATTCTTACCCATTCAAACAGCCTCATTTATGCCGATGATACTACCATCTTTACATCAGATAAATCAGCCTATGAGATTCAGCAAAGATTGAATTCAGACTTATTAAACGTTTCATCGTTGTGCGCCATAAACAGTCTTCAAATAAACCCAACAAAAACTACATTTATGATATTTTCTTTCCCCCCAAACCCTACCTCGCGCGCGTTTCTAACTCTCGACAACCATGTTATCTCTTTATCTGATACTACGAAGTTTCTCGGCGTTGTCTTAGACAGAAATTTGAAGTTAATCATCATCGTGCAATCATTGCTTAAAAGGTAGGCTTCGGGAATTCATGTTCTTATCAAACGCGCGCCCTTATTTTCAACCCACGCATTGTTCTTTCGTTATACTATGCATATATTCATAGTCATCTTTCGTACTGAATTTCATCATGGGGCAATACATATGCTACCATATCGAAACGTATTCAAATCCTTCAAAATCAGGCTATCCGAATCATTACATTTGCCTCCTTATCAGTCTCATTCCATGCCTCTCTACATTAACCTAGGTGTGCTTCCGGTAAACGACTTATTTATTTTAAATCTGGCTTCATTTATGTATCGCCTTGTCCATAATCACATATCCATTAATGGATTGCCCCGGGAGCATCTCATTAACACAAATAACACCCGATTCTCTGCCCGAAACAATTTCTTGACGCCAAAAGTGCGTACGAACTACGGCAAACAGACCGCAAAATTTGCTGGTTGTGTCGACTTGGAACAATATACCTGAAGAACTTAAGTCAAGTTATGCATTACATTCTTTTCGTAAATTATTTAAATTATATCTTCTTAGAGAACTACATATCTAGTAAACTATAAGTGTTTTTGCTTTGTATAATTGATTTTCAAGAATATTTGTGTGCTAATTCTCAATGAAGCGTTATTGCATGGTTCCTGTTCGATATATTCTTTTTTGCTTGTCTTAATTATATTTTAGGATGTTCTAAAACCTGCTCAATGCTTGCTGCGTTTTGTTCTATTAAAATTACGTTATGTAACGAGGTCCCCCCGACAGTTCTCAACTTCGGGACCTCCTTTGTCATTGTACTCGCTTATGTTATGCAAAAAAGTCAAATAAACTTGAACTTGAACTTGAACTTGAACGCGTACTCTCCAATCATCTCTAACCACCCAAATTCTGCCCCACCCTGGTTTATTCGGTTCCTGTAGGTGGTTTTACTTGTCCCTCGACCTCCTGACAAATATCACCTCTGCACACAATTCATAGTACTCCTAGGCTGAGTCAAGACGTTGTTGTTCTCTTCTTGAACTCCTGCGTATAACTGTCACCATCTTTTATGCCCCACTTTTGGCGAAATGTGCGCCGCGGGAGTCAACCCCTGCTGTTGAGCAGCTTCTAGCAGTCTCTATACTTTGTACTCTGTTCGAGTACCAGTCGAGCAATGTGGATGAAATGAAAAATCTGAACCCTTCCACCCTGGAAAAAGGGGAGGCCAGCGAAGCTGGCGCTCAGGTGGGATTTGCTATGTTAGGGTTAAGCAATATCAGGGATTTGCTATGCTGAAATATAAGGACAGTGGCCCGATCTCTACGCCGCAGGCTAAGGACACACACGATCGGTGGGTGGAGACAATGACGTTTTATTAATAGCGCGGCTGCGCCGATCACAGCGCAGGCTCTAGCGCGTCGCAGTGGCAGTGGGTAGATAGACGTCCCCGCAACGCGACTCGGGAACTATAATCTCTCCGTAGATGGCCATGCTCCTCTACGCAATGCACAACTTGGGAAAGCCAGTTTACAAAGACCAAGCTTACACTGATCCCTTAAAGCTGTCTTCACATCTTAACCCGTATACATTGCTGGGAAGACATCTTTCAGAAGAAATAAACATCTTGTATCAAAATATCAATGCCGTAGGACCTTTTATTTTCCATAACATCTTTTATAACCCGAACAAACGCCCGCTGATCAAGGCCTGCACACCACCGTGATAACACGGGCAATTAGAGTTATACTGCTTTGCTGCAAAAACAAAATGTTCTCTACGCGTACTGCCTCACACGGAAAGATGGACTCATGCACCCCAGAAAAAAGTTGCAGACTTGTCCCAGCGAAATGCCACACTGTTCCACGATATCCGGCGGCTACATTGCGGTGTTGCGGCCGCATTAGGCGACTTGAGAGAAAGAGCCAATCGCGAGAATAAAAGCACACAAGACAGGGCCTAACCACTGGGGGGAACTCCAAATTAGCCTAACCGCCGACTCGCCCAGGTTAGGTAGCGCCAAAGAAGTGCGCTATTAGACGTCGACCTCGTTGGCGTCATTTAATTACGAAGGCCTGCTCCGACTGGGACACCGGCAACAATTCCTCCGGGGGCCGCGGGGACCCACGCGAAGGCTTGTACCTATTCGGCCAGCCTTCGTGTTCTTACCGCGATTGCGTTGGATGAGCGTTCCTGTTAGTGGGCACAGCGGCTCTTTCCTCCGCTCTGGCCGGGAGAAGCTAATCACTGCGCAAACTCTGGCAATCAGTAAGTAGTCGGCCCGTGAAGGAACAATACGGTAATGAGCACAAACAGGTCCGCGCCGAATGGTTTACCGGAAATTGAGTTTGGTGGTATATAAGTAAGGAATCACGCTGGAATTCCTAGCACTGGGAGGGTGTACGCGAACACTATTTCAACGCAACGTTTTATCTCGGGCCCTCATTAGATACAATCGGGTATTTATAGACGGGTCATTAACTGTAGCCTATAGAATACTATATGCGAAGCAGAGAAGCATTCGCCGTTCAAGAAAATATGAGTAACCACGGTGGTGTTCCAAACAAAACCTTTATGGCGCTGAATTATTTGCGCATCGGCTTCGGTGTTTCACAGAATTGTTAGGCCGAAAAAAAAAAATATATATATATATATATATATAGAAAATAATGGTTGGCAGTCAAGAAAACCTCGGAAAGCAAAGGGGAGGTAGTGGTGGGTCATAGAAAGAGATGAAGAATTTTTTTAGTCGAAAAGAAAGTGGTGAAAAATGCCTGGGGGTTAAAAAGAAGGTCCCCTTCACCCCGAGTAGTCCGAGTGGCGCTGGCTACCACCCCCAAGTGCAGGAAACAAAAATACCTTAACATAAATACCCCAGAAAGTGCTGGGGAAACAGCCCCGCCGGTAGCGTAGTGGTTATCGCACCAGACCGGTATTCTGGAGGTCGTGGGTTCGTATCCCACCCGGCGGGCATTTTTTCACCACTTTCTTTTCGACTCAAAAAATCTTCATCTCTTTCTATGACCCACCACAACCTCCCCTTTGCTTTCCGAGGTTTTCTTGACTGCCACCCTTATTTTCTGTCTTATTTCTTATTTCACGGCGCCCATCATTTCCCATTATTATAATATATAAATAAATATATATATAATATATATAATATTATAATATATATATATATTATGAATTATATTATATAACGTAGAGAAGTCACATTGAAAAAACATAACAATATATATTAACACTTCGATCAGAGGCCGGTCTTTTTAAAAAAGCCAGCCCCGGCGAAGCGTTAGAATATATAGTAGTGATGTTTTATGTGACTTCTCTAATACCTAGAACTTGCAAGGGAAAATAAATAATATTGAAACCTTATAGTCCAGATATTATGTTAGAGACTTCTCTATATCATATATATTCATATATATTATATATAATCAGTGTGTCGAACTGGAAAAAAACCGTTCGGTTACGGTTCTGGTTCAGGCGAAATCATTTCTCCGTTCGATGAGCCGAATTATCACTGAAATCAGATAAACAAAATTTAGTAGTTTAAAAGACAGTCAAATCAAAATACAAACAAAAATCAAAGCTGCTGTTCCCCAAGGCAGTGGCGCAATTGCAAAGAAACTTTAACAATTACGAATATTAGAAAAAGATAGTGGCGACGATTTACCACTTACTTTCCGCTCAGACTTTGTTCCTAGCGATTATAAGTACCGCCAAGAATATATGGTGGGAATATTTCTGCCCTTTCCTTTTTTGTTGAAATCGTATCTCCTATGGAATCGCCCATCACGCTAACCTTGAAGCCTTAAATTGGCCGCGTACCCGTTCAAAACAGGCTTAATACAGCCCCTTTTTATTTGAAAAAAAGAGTCCCTTCATCCCAAGTGTAGTCTAGTTGGCCTGGCATAACTACCCTTCAATGCAAGTAACACATTTTAAGTAACTTATTAAATACCATAAAGTGAAGAAACACGTCGCCCAGATCGCTCGAATTGTAAGGCATTCGACATGCTCGAAAGGCCTGGTTCGGCTCCATCTGGGCGCGTGTTTTTCTTATTTTGCTCTGTCTGTATATTGAAAAATGTTTACGCTTATCAACCGTACCTCGCACACACCAGAGAAGAGCCTAACCACACCCTATGCTCAGCCTTGGCGTTGTAGAACTGGCCACTACATTTCATGAAGTATCCTGGCGACGAGCCTCCTCAGTTATCGCTTCATATATTCGCTGCGAAAAGCCTAGCGAGAGGTTGCAGGTTCTTGCCTTGATGCCTGAGGTAGGCAATAAGAGGGCTTCCCGCCAGTTACCCGCTCAGTGACAGCTGTAGACGCTCGAGTCACCCCCCGGGGGTTGAAAGAAGGGCTCCCTTCTCCAGTGAGTCTGAGTGGCGTGGCTCCACCACCTCAAGCCGTCAGATACACTTGCGTAAATATAAATAGCTAGAAAGTGAAGGAGAACACAGTGCCCAGTACCGAATTGGTAAGGCATTCGACCTGTATCGAAAGGCGTGGGTTCGGTCCCCACTCTGGTGCGCGTGCTTTTTCTTTCTTTCCGTTCTTGGATTATCAAAAAATGTTGACTTCATTACACCGTAGTGGAAAAAGAAAAGAGCCTAACCACACCCCTATGCCTCCTTTGGCGTTGTAGACTGCTGCCACTATCTTTCGTTATTATAAGATTTCTATATTTATATCTTAAAATAGGATGATTATTCTAACTAAGAACAATTCCTGTATGATACATTGTTAGTAAGACCGCGATACTATACACTTTCGGTTAATTCGACTTGTCCCTTGTCCTTACCGGAAAATATCTGCTCATTTATTTGCAATCCATTTAGACCCTAGTCTTATAGTAATTGAGATACTTATATTTATTAATCCTAATTTTTTTCAACCAAACTGTTCCAAAATATATACGAAAGTCGTGATACACCCTCGTGCAAACAAGGTGACGCAACGATCGTTATCACAAACCAACCACAAACGGCGAACAGTGCCTGAGCAGTGCCACCACAGACAGAATCACTCACTTGCAGCGCCTGCTCTGTCTCTTGAGGCCCTTAATTATCGGCGGATGGACAGTCCTCGGGGCTGCAGCAGACAATCCGTCGGCGCCTTGCCACCATCAACGCCAAAAGGACCAGCCCTACAAAGGGCCTCGAGGAATGGCCTCGTTGGGCGCCGTAAAAAGAATGCGGGCCGTCAGAGCGTGACCATCGAGGGCAGCGGCGATCGCCAACAACAGCAACTACAAGCGGGAAAACAACGGCGACTGGCATCCGCAGACGGCACTTCGGGGCTCGTCCCTAACAACGAGCAGTCGGCAGCAAACCGGCCACCGGCAGCCCGAGGGAAAACAAGACCGATCAAGTCGAATCCCACTGCGAAGGACGTTAGGGCGGTACGTGACCGGTGGGAGGCAAGTATGGGCTTTGCCATGTAGGTGATCTTCTTGTATCAAATCCCTTAAAGATCGGCTCACCGCGAGGCCCCAACGTGAGAAATGTCTCGTCGTTCTGGCTTCGAAGCCTAATTTTTTAGTTGGTATATTGAAATAATATATATGCATTTATATATAAAAACTAAACTTAACCTCATAATCAAAAGAGATGTAGCTGGGTTGCATGGATTTCAACCGCTCTATTGAATGCATTTCAAAATTGTTAATAGTAATCTGGTATTATACACACACACACACACATCACACACAAATTATATATATTCATACACAATATATATATATATATTATATATAATCTATATATATATATAGATATATTATATATATATATATATGATATATTGAATATATATATATAAATATATATATATATGTATGTATGTACGGACTGCGTCTTGTCGACACGTTGGCATGACACCGGACTGAGGCCGCTACCCGTCCCAAGTTTTTTAATTTAAAGCGAAGCTCTCTATGCCTCACTTGGGCCGCAGATCGTAACGACAAACACAATGCGGGAAAGCCTACTTTACACAATGGGTCTCCACAAAGGCCACGTGATGGTGATGATGATGGTGATAGAACGCGAAGGGCCCCTACACACTCCTTTTCAATAAAGCCTATAACCCAGAGGGAAATTGGGTCCCTTATTTTTTGGATTTGGCCCGGGTTTCTTTTTTCCTTTAAAAATTCCTATTAAAAAAAATTTTCTTTTAACCAAGCCAAAAAAAGCACCTTCTTTTTTGGGTTTTTTTTTGTTTTTATTTAAATTCTTTTTTTAAAATTATTATTTCTTTGTTTTTTTTTCCTTTTAAAAAAATTTAGGAAAATGCCCCTTGGCGACTAGTTGCAGGCGGGACTTATTAACCAGCTGGTGAATAACGTGGATCAAAATCTTGATACACGGATGTTCTCGATTTCCATCTACTTCAGAAAAAGGTCGTGGGGAAGGAGATCGAGGCCCTTGTGGTCAGCAGAAAACGGCTTTGCCCTGAGCAGCTCTGCGGTCACACTTGTCAAGTATTAGCAATTTGTGGGCGTCGGAGTTTTTAAACAATATGAAATGCAAAACGTTTGCACACATCGTGTGTGGGCTTTCGCTGTTGCGCAGTGGAGCGCTCCTGCAGCCTGATTTCTCCAATAAAGTCGCAACTAGGAAAGGGCAAAGTCGTTTTATATCCCCTGCAACCTGCCGAGAATGACATTTCGTTTGGTCAGCTTGCACTACGCTCGCGCTTCCAGCAGCAACATACCATTGCTACATTTTGGTGCTCATTCATTTTCCCTGTTACATAGCACGTGATAGTGTTCAATTGCCTGGAGGGGAAAAGTGCAGTGAGGCGGGTACGGAGTTGATGGTACGCGAAAGAAAAAAAGGCCTGAATTGCATTGATTGTGCAATATCAACAACGGCGGGTCGAACCGTTCCAGCATGAACCGGTAACCGTTATTTCTTTCTTCGTTTCAGTTCCGGTTCGGGTTCAGAGCGCTCAAAAAATAACGGGTCGGGGTCGGGTTCAGTTCCGGCAAAAATACCGGTTCAGTTACGGTTTTCGGTTCGGTGCGGTTCCAATTCGACACCCTGATATATATGTATGTATGTATGTATGTATGTATGTATGTATATCTATATATAATATATATATTACTATATATATAGCGAATCAGAATGGAAAGAAATGAGGGCGTTGTTGAAAATAAGACAACTTAGGGTTGCAGTCACGAAAACCTCCGAAAACCAAGGGGAGCATGTGTTAGGTCATTGAAACGAAAGACGAAAAAAGTGGAGAAAAAATGCCCACCGGGTGGGCAGACGCGTATATAGAATACGCGTCTGACGCCTCCCACCCAGCGGGCATTTTTTCCCTCTCTCTCTTTCTCTATCTTCTCTCTACAATATATATATATATTATATATATAGAGAAGAGAGAGAGGAGAGATAGAGCGAGAGAGAGAGAGAGCGAATCAGAATGGGAAATGAGGGGCTCGTTGAAATAAGACAGAAATAAGGTTGGCAGTCAAGAAAACCTCGGAAAGCAAAGGGGAGGATGGGGTAGGTCATTGAAACAGATAAAGAATTTGGAAAGTTATGCACCGACAGGTATTCGAAAGGCGTGGGTTGGATCCCACCTGTCGGGCATTTTTCTTAACTGGTTTCTTTCTTTCTATCCAAATTCTTTATCTGTTTCAATGACCCTTACCACCATCCTCCCTTTGCTTGTCCGAGGTTTTTCTTGCCTGCCCACTATCACTATATATATATATATATATATATATATATATATATATATATATATATATATATATATATAATATATATAGTCTATATATATATATCTATATATATATATATTATATATAGTAGACTCGCGATACTTTAACTTTTCGGTTAATTCGTACTTGTCCCTTGCTCCTTACCGGAAAATATCTGCTGCATTTATTTGTAGCCATTAGACCCTAGTCTTATAGTCATTAAGATACTTATATTTATTAATCCTAATTTTTGTCAACCAACCTGTTCCAAAATATATACGAAGTCGTGATACACCCTCGTGCAAACAAGGTGACGCAACGATCGTTATCACAAACCAACCACAAACGGCAGAACAGTGCCTGAGCGGAGCCACCACGGCCCAGAATCACTCCCCTCGCAGCGCCTGCTCTGTCTCTTGAGGCTCCTTAATTATCGGCGGAGATGGACAGTCCTCGGGGCTCGCAGGCGACAATGTCGGCGCCTTGCCACCATCGCCAAAAGACCAGCCCTACAGGCCCTCGCGCGAATGGCCTCGTTGGTGCGCCGTAAAGAAGAATGCGGCCGTCAGAGCGGACCATCGAGGGAGCAAGCGGCGATCGCCAACAAAAGCAAACTAGCAAGCGGCAAAACAACGGCGACTGGCATCCGCAGCACGGCACTTCGGGGCTCGTCGTAACAAACGTGCAGTCGGCAGCAAACCGGCCACCGGTCAGCCCGAGGGAAAACAAGACGATCAAGTCTAATGCCCACTGCGAGAGCGACGTTAGGGCGGTACGTGACCGGTGGGAGGCAAGTATGGGCTTTGCCATGTAGGTGATACTTTTTGTATCAAATCCCTTAAAGATCGGCTCACCGCGAGGCCCCAACGTTGAGAAATGTCTCGTCGTTCTGGCTTCGAAGCCTAATTTTTTAGTTTGCCGTATATTGTAATATAATATATATATAATATATTATAATATAAACGAACTAAACTTAACCCCATAATCAAAAGAGATGTAGCTGGATTGCATGGATTTCAACCGCTCTAATTGAATGCATTTCAATTGTGTTAATAGTAATCTGGGTTATTACACACACACACACACACACACACACACACAACAATACAATAAATATATATATATACTATATATATATATATATATATATATATAATATATATATATATATATATATATATATATATATATATATATTACGGACTGCGTCTTGTCGACACGTTGGCATGACACCGGACTGAGGCCGCTACCCGTCCCAAGTTTTTTAATTTAAAGCGAAGCTCTCTATGCCTCACTTGGGCCGCAGATCGTAACGACAAACACAATGCGGGAAAGCCTACTTTACACAATGGGTCTCCACAAAGGCCACGTGATGGTGATGATGATGGTGATAGAACGCGAAGCGCCTCAAGCTAAAAACCGCTTCCCCTGGTCGGAATCGAAGCTTAGTCCGTCGCGCTATGAAGACGTCGATACGATCGTGCCATTCCGACTCAGTCGAACCAGTTAGGATTTTGTACTTTGACTTTGACTGATGTTGCATGGGAGAAAAGCTTCGCGTTTTAACCAACTTTCTTTCAATAAAGGGGCTTTAATTTTTTGCTATTGTTTGCCCACCATTTTTAAGTTATACTTTTATCTTCTCTCTCTATTTCTCTCTCTCTCTCTCTCTCTCTCTCTCTATATATATATATATAGTATATATATGAGAGAGATATATAGATATATATATATATATATATATATATATCTGTGTGTGTGTATCCAGCGTTGAAGTGCCAGTGAAGTATTGCTGCGAATTGCAGTGTGAATAACATCAGAATTTAGCCGCAAAGCTTCGTGTCCGTTAGAGGAACATGTGTATTACGCGGCTGCAATAAAGTCCTCATATATTATGAAGCGGGGCATCTTACTCTGTTTGATTTAAATCTTCCATAATTTGGATTAGTCCTTACTCTCAATCTAATGGCACTTGTGTTAAATCATTGTTACATGATCAGTTAAAAAATCACCCAACTACGTTCTTATGAAAGCCTCGCTCTAGCTGTTCTCTAGCTGATGCTCTTTTTAAATATATAATGCTACTGTTTGTATGATTGACTTCGGAGGCTATTTTATTCCAGTAAATGCTGTGTAAGAGATAACCGGAAAAAAAAACTAGTTTTAACTCCTTGTGCAAATCACAAACGAAGTTTCAACACGTTATCTTTGTAAGACTCATTTCAAGTGTCTGTGACTTTTTTTTCGGGAAGTGGGTTGTTTTGTAATTCTGAGATAAGGCAAACGCACATGGAACAAAATCAAACAAAAACAGTATAATCTATGGGCATGCATTTTGAAGCGGAAAAGAATCGGAACCCCACTTCCGCCCACTTCTGTCATTGACACTATACACAACGGGTGAGGATGCCCAGCTTAAGCCTGGTGGGAATGTCTGGTGAAATCTGGTGAGGATCAACGCGATGCCTAAAACTTTGTTATCGACGAGAAGGTGTCTGTGCATATCATATCAGCACTTCGTATATCCCCTCCGCGGTTACATCTAACGTACCAGGCAAACACCGGACTGATCGCATCAAAAATAAAACGAATATAAACTGCGGCCGCAGCAACGCCGGAAGAAAGGTCAGAGGTCTTAATTACATCGTGCAGCGGTACGTCACGAGGAAGGCGGTAATAGCCGGCGGAAGAACAACATTTCCGAGAACTGTGACCATGAAGCGGTTCTGTGAAGCGCGACCTTCGTCAGCACGAGTGAGAATAGTAAAAGCAAGGAGAAATAACAAACTGTCGCCCAAATGCCAGCGCGTACCTGTCTCCGGCCCTCATAGTCTGACGAGACGCAAAACTACGGTGCCGACGGCATAGTACACCAGACCTAGACGCCGGCGAGGGCACAAAGTGCGTCATGCGCTCGGGGCGACCACATTTCAGCGGGCGCGCTCTCTCGTTTTGTCTGCGCAGAACATGCGCCAAGCAAGCGACGCAGTTTGCCAGACAACGTCCGCGTGACTCGTTCGGTTCAAGGAGGCGCATTACTTTCGTCGCTCAGGGTGGTGCAGAGACGCAGCCAAGTTCACCGATAACTAATTCGCCTCGAACGACTTCGAAACACCGGGAAAGCCGAAGCTGACGAAGTTTGAAGACTGGACAGGCGCCTGAGGAACGCAAATTCGGCGGTGGGCGCTCCAATTGTCCGTCGGTTATCCGAGTTTGCGAATAATTTTAGTTTTCACGCAAAGTCTTTCGAACACATTCTCGCTGAATAAAGTGTAACTTAAGTGCACGAATAATGCGTTGTGCTGCTGAGCCCAAGGATGCGGGTTCGATGCCCGGCCGCGGCGGCCGCTTTTCTGGAGGCGAGAAGCGCGAAAAACGCGCGTGTTAGAAATTTCGGCGCACGCTAAAGATAATCAGGTGGTCAAAAGTAAACCGGAGTCTTCCACTACGCCGCGCCTCATCGTCTGTGTAGCGTTGGTGTAGCGTCTCATAATCAATCAATCAATGCACTAGTCATCAGTTAATAATTCATTACTTAATTTTTAGAAAATTGTTCACATTTGTTTTGTTTGTGTGTTTTTTGTCAACCAAAGATTTTACCAAATAATTCGCCAGCCCGCTAATCTTATTTCGACTGCTGTCGTTTGGTCCCTTATGGCGTCGCTTTGTACCACATGGAGCGGTCATTGTCACCATGTACCGCCTTATCGCATGCTATCGGATGGTCTGATTGCCATGAAGATGCGACGATAGCCGATCCACCGGAGGAACCACCGCATTCCTCTCATGTATCAAGTCAGGTAGATAATACCAACTTGTAAATATGACTACACGCACAGCTTCCAATATTTGACACCACTTCAAATTACTTGAATGCCTAAAGTTTGGGACAAGGAGGCGCCATCACCTCCCATGGTTGCATTTATCCGAACAACGCCAATAAATCAGACCATGAAACAAATCTAGAATTCGCTCATGCAGTCACATTATTTCTGGTGGGCGCTTAATTATTTACTTCCGATTGCACTATTTCCAGCGTGTATTACCGATCACGTAGACTGAAAATTGTCAAGCGTACTGATGATCCTAATACGGTCCGAAAATAATGAGGCCGTTCTGTGAAGCGCGCCAAACCGAAACTTATTTCCGGGCAAAGCAAGCGCCAGCAAGCTCAGCCGGTCTAGTTAGTGCATTAGGGCGCGTAAAGCTGTCTACGCTTACCTGCCAAGAGTAACCTACCTCTACCTGCTCTACCTGGGTCGCGGGGCCATCTGGCGGCGCACGGATCAATCAATGCGAAAAGCGCGCGAGTCTGGCCAGCGTGGTCGTGCCATCAGCGGAGCCCGGAACTCGAGCGTGCGCGGCTGACAACGACGCCCGCACCTTCCGTGCACCGTCAGGAAAGCGCTCCCACGGCGGCGTCGGCGGAGAGGGGTTACTACTACGACGGCGCGGCTGATTCGAGCGCGTTACTACTCCGTGGAGCGGCGAAAGGCCGCGACGTGACGAGGCGCGCCCATTCATCCCAGCGGCAAATCGATACGGCTCCTGGATGAGGGGGAGCTGAAAGACACAGAGAAGGAGCCGCATCCTCCTCCTTCTCCTCCTCTTCCTCTCCATCCTCCACCGGTGAAAAAGAAGCTAACGGAGAAAAGTTGCGGACGCTCGTTTCCTTCGAATTGTTGGTCGCTGCCGGCTAGAGCCCGCGAAGTCGTCGCTGTCTGGACGAATTGCTTGGCCGGTTGCGAGAGTTTCCCGTCTTGAAGCTGCCCCCCCCCCCCCCCTCCTATTTCTCCACTCTCTATACTTTCTGTTCTCTTTTTATCGTTCATCGTGCAATCAAGCCCACTGAACTCCAGCGATGAACTCAAGAAGCTTCCCTTATCGATAAACAAGCGACTCATATTGTCCACTGAGAGTTGCGTTGTTGACAACGGGGTTTAGAGAAATAGAGCAGGATATACACTAATGGCCCAACAACTTACTTGGCGAGCAACAAAGCGAAATTAACTTGTCGCGCTCACGGATTATATGCGTAGGCAACCACAAGGAGTAAATTAAAGCGAAAATAAATAAAATCACGCACCGCTAGGTTTAACGACGACGATGGTTGAACGCGACGCTTTCTCGTGAGGGATTGTGCGGTTGTCGTCTGAGTTTGGGCTTTTAATCGCAGACGGTTTCTTCTTTGACTCGTCGAGCTTTGACTCTGAATCGCACGCAATTCGAACTTCTGGTCGGAGCGGCTTTGACGTTGACCGTTAGCCACCGTGATTTCGCACGAAGAAAGCTTCGTGTTGAACTATCGTCGTCGTTGGACGAGGGGTGCATGATTTTTCTGTTCAATTTCGCACGTCCATGCATCCCTCTCCAAGTTCAAACTGCTTCGACCTTGTCGGAATGACGCAATTTGATAGAATTAGGCTTCATATCGCGAGGATCCCAGGTTCGAGTCCGACAAAGGGAAGCGTTTTTTTTTCTTTCGCTTCGCTCACAATCATCATCATCGTTAGATAAAGTTGGCTTCCCTGCAGTCAGTTCTTGACTCGACATACGCTATCAGTGAGACAAGAAAGCTCCGCTTCAAAACAGCGGGGCGGAGGAAGCGTGAACTAGCTGGCCCCAGTCCCTGCTAATAAGAGATCCGTATTTGACGTACCCACCAAAATTTTTATTGAGTCATCGTAGTAGATAGACATCGGCAGTACCCAAGATTACCTTCGGGTGGAGCCCTAGTCTTCTAGGACGGGCGCTTTGCCTTTACAATCTTTACGCTCTCAAGGAGTGCATAGTACATTACGAGAAGGGTCTAAAACCAACGTCCCGCGTAGAAGAAACGAAAGATAATCATTCGTATCCACACGTCAGCGACAGCGAATATGACAGCACAAACGATGTCGTTGTAATATACACATAACTTTGTCAGTCTGTTGTTAATTCATCCCTACGATTCTTTTTTCTGCTGCGAGAATTCGAACAAGATTAGCGTAGACGCTTTTATTAATAATCACGTCTTCCAGTGTCTTTCTTTGAATGCCTGCTAAATTCCTAATTAACAAAGGAAACGCAGTAACAACTGCGTTATCTGCATGTATGCAGACCCCAAAAGGTCACTGCACGCGTTTAAATTCCCCTTTTCTATGTCTTATTACTTGTTTTGTTTTTTTAATGGCAGAACAGAAATTATTTTGCACAATCAAAGCGCTCGATAATGCAACAACGCAGGCTACGGCGAAGGAAAGAGGAGAAAAATCAATTGCTCGCCAGTTAATGACCCGAAACGGCGTGTCTTTGCGGCGAAACTCACTGACAAAGCTCCGGGGTGTGCACAAAGAGACCGGGCGGATGGATGAAGCGAGAGAATCAATGGGGTAACAATGAGCGCCCGCGCCGCTGATGGCAGCGAAGCAACGAATTCCCGCGCTCCCGCCGAGGAGGACGCCTTTGTGGCCACGCCTCACCAGATGCCGCGCGCACATAAAAGAGATAAGCGGTTAGTTAGAGCAGAACAGATTTGCTGCTACAAGGCCAATCTGCGAGACATCCCGATCAGGGCCGACTCGTCGAGGAAGCGAAGAATAATGGACGCCGCCTCCATTCGTTGAAGTACAGTAAAGGTTCGATACAATGAGGTCCTCGGGGAGGGAAACTGGCTTCGTTATAAATTATACTTCGTTAAAATGGGAGATGATATGCTTCGAACGCGCTGAAGAGGAAACCATGAAGCACTTCAGAGAGAAGTAAGATCTCGAATAAAGCGATTTGTTGTAACGAGCTCATACTATGTGTATTGTGTATCTGCACTAGTAAACGCAGTGTCACCTGAAAAAATGCATTCGGCTCTTCTAGTATAATATTGGGAAGGACAGACCGGATAGATATATCCTGCTTCGCGCAATTGAGAACACGGTCGAGTGGGACTAGCAAATGCGGATACGACATCGGAAGCCGCGCGAAATTATCGAAATGAGCATATACTCCACGGAAGACGCAGAAACGAGGTAAACGAACATTGTGGCTGAGCGTACAAAGCCGCTGTGAGTGCAAGAACTGCGGCCTACGGTATAAGGCAGCAAGGCAGGGCCTCGCACAGACCCCTTGGCGCACATTGCGAATGTCGAATAATGTCCGAGCAAAGCAAGCAAACTGCTGATTTAGTGAGCGGGAAAGGTTGGCCGACATTGCTTGATGAAGGAAACTTAATAATTCTGTTGTCTTGCGCAACAGGTTCTGCGCACTTCCTGGGCCACCCGCCAATGAACGGCTTTAAGTGTTGCTAAGACTCCATAATCCGCATATACATAGGATAAAGAAAGCGTTGGTTGTGGGCCTTGACGCTGCCGCAATTCTTTTTAAAAAATGCGCTTCGGTGAAGAACCAGAAATATAAGAAGCTTAGCGCCACCATGCATCTACTTGCAGCATAGCGACGTTGGCGATCGCGCATCCTCCGTGTCTGTTGTCTTGAAATAAGCGCGTGAAGTCGAGATGTAAAACGGTTGCTGATACGATGAGCACTCCACAAAAGGCTCCGCAGCCTGTGTGTTATCAAAAATATCCTTTGGTAAGTGCCCGTTTAAAGTTCGAAACGCCGTGTTATCTCTTGAAATGCTTTGCTGTAAAAAAGCATACCACTTGTGCAACCCACACATTGAAAACATGCAATAACACCGAAACACGGGCTATTTGGTTAGCATTCATGACGGTAGCTTTGCGCGCACTAAACAGGGACACAACAAAAAAAGATAGGAAGAACAGTGCGAACACACGAAGGCGAAGACCACGAAGGCCGCGAAGACAGTCAGCAAGTCTTTGAACCTCTACTCCGATCGGTAAACTCCAACATTGTGTTTAGAAAGTTGCGTTTAGAAAAGTTGGCTGCAACCAACGACAACCGCAATTTTATGTCGCCTCAATCTTCGGTCATCACACGCAAAACGCGAAGAGAGAAACAAGCTGCTCCAAGCCGCGATACCTCGTGTTAATTAGCGGTAAATAAGTGGTCAATAAATCAGAGCTATCCTACTGAAAGAAAATGAAAATCAAGTAGAAATACACGCGAGCCATTAAGCGACCTACACTATAAAAGTGGGACACAGGCATATGAGGAGACAGGCTGACTCTGCTCCCGCGCAAGAGCTACTAAGCAGGGTTCACTTTTTTTTTTTCAGATTCGATCAGGTTAAAGTAACATTATAGACGCTTATAAGCCAGAATTCGCAGTCAGCGTCACCACGAAGTGGAGATTTTTACCGGCTAAAGGAAAACGTAAGCATCCATATCATGGGACAAAAGTCATTTATAACTGTATTCATTCATCGAACGACACCGCTGCGGAAGTTACATCTTGAAATAGATAAGGGACAAGTCACTTATAAACTGTACGCATTCATCGAACGACACCGCTTCGGGAGTTACATCTTGAAATGGATAAGGGACAAAAGTCACTTATAACTGCACTCATTCATTGAACGACACCGCTGCGGAAGTTACATCTTGAAATGGCGTTTCGTTTCGAGCCGTCACATATAGCCACGGGATAGACAGGTTAAGTTTAACCATTTTATTTTTACTTTGTATTTAAATAGAAGTCTGATAGGGAAAATGAAGGCACAGAAGTGTTCGCGTGGAATATTTTTATTGCGAATTGACATCCAAAGCTTAGCCCTGCTTGTTCTGTTTTTTCTCTAAAGTGCAATAACGCCCCCACGGGTCAATAGCTATAAGGGAAATTCGCGCGCACTTCGCTTCCCATGCGAGACCGTTATTGGAGGTGTGTCGCGGAAGCCCCGCGTAGTCGGCGGAGGAACTGAACTCACAGGCTGACGATTTGCAGCTGTCGTGCCGTCGTCGCCGGGTCCGTGGTCGAGGAGGTCCCGTTGGCCGACGCGAACACGGGCACCGGCACCCGTAGCAGGTCGCGCGAGGCGCAGTCCACGCGGGTGGCCCGCTGCTGTCCGGGCGCCGAGGAGCACGTGCACTCCAGCACGGGGCATGCCAGAGCCGCGTCCGCGACCAGCGCGAGCAGGCCGAGCGCGAGGCAGGCCGGCGGCGCGGGGAGCGGCCAGCAGCGCGACGGCATCACATCCTTGCACACCGAGAGAGACGGGAGCCGCCGGGCGATCGGCGCAGCCGCCACTGCCGCTGCTGCTGGTGAAACTCGGCTGCCGGCGGTCGCTGGCCCCGCCGCCGCCGTCAACACAGCGCCGCGCCCCCGTTTGAGCCGGCTCCGGCAGCAGCGCTTGCGCGCGCCACTGACGTCGGTGTGGGGAGCGCGAAAATTCGACTCTGGGCAGTACTGCTCTCCCTGCTCTCCCTGAGCCTTCATTCTCCGCTTTCATTCTGGGTGCCATAAGAGAAGCTCTTACTATTCACACATCCCACGATGATTCTGAATGGGATAGGGCAAGCCGGGCTCGGGTGTCTCCCCGATGCTGGTGGAACAAGCCCTATCCACTGGCGAAGATGAAGACACATGCGGGACGTGGATGCCAGCCCAGCTGCGGATAAGGCGGAAATTGGTGTGCCGCAAGGTTCGGTTTTAGGACCAATATTGTTTGTGCTATATGTAAATGACATTGTTACTGAGAGAGAGAGAGAGAGAGAGGAGTATAAACTTATATTTTGAGCAACTTGCATCCTAGCATGGAACTGCGTCTATTTGCGTATGATTGCCTTATTTAATGTCGCGCTTAAAAGAGTTTCAGGATCAAGTTATGTTAAGCGAGTGCCTGCGAAGAATTTACGACTGGTGTATTACGCGCGACATGAAAACTAAGTTTTGTTAAATCGACTTACATGACAGGTATCTAACAAAAAAATTAATTCCCTTTTCTTACAGAATAAATAATAGCCCAGTTCTACATGGAAGTAAGCTTAAGTATCTCGGGGTAACAATAATGCACAATTTAAATTTGAATTGGCACATTGAAAATACTTTGTAGATCTGAACAAAGAAAATTTGTTCTGTTAAGGCGAAAGTTGAAAGATGCTACACCCGAGGTAAAACCCAAGGCATACAAAATATACAAAGGCCCATACTGGATCACGCCGGAATAGAAGTCCGAGATCCGCACTAAATGGGCTTTATAAATAAATTGAACCGGATTCAAACACTAGCCGCACGGTTTATCTTTAATGCTTACCAAAGAACGCGGTCTGTAACTGCGTTATTATTTCGTGCCTGTTTACTCGACCTCGCAGCGCGCAGAAAAATAGCCAGGTTGAAATTCTTGTATTAAGTGTATCACAATAAATTCGATTTTGACTCCAGACTGTACCACCGCCCGCTGGGACGAGTTTCCCCACTTACAGGTCACCCTCATACTGTTGATGCTTTACGTGCCATGTGTTGATGTCTTAAACTTTTCTTTTCTCGTAAAGACTGCAGTGGAGTGAAACAACCTCGACACAGGTGTATTTACTGACACACACACACACACACACACACACACACACACACACACACACACACACACACACACACACACACACACACACACACGCACATGCACACACACACGCAAGTATACGCACGCGCGCACGCACACACGCAGACACGCACACACACGCACGCACATACGCACAGAGAGCGAGTCACTTGAGCGTAAACTGTCATTATGTGCTTGCTGAATACATTACTTTGTTTATTGCGGAACTAGCGTTATCCGTGTGTTGAAGTTCTTTTTCCCCACCCCTGCAACAGGCCGCCATGTCTAATAGTATTTAAAATAAAGATACAAAATTGAACATTCAGTCCATTTTTCTGACACCGCTCGGAAATAAGGTACCGTACCGTAATAAACTTTGGAATTGTAAGGAAAACTGTTCTCTTGTCGAATAGTTTGAGTTACCACCAGCTGTGTGGTCTTCAACGAGCATCAACAAAAGTCCTACCCCAATCACCGTAGTACTCCTGCCGTTAGCAGCTGTGGCACAAACGACGGATTCGGATTAACCACGTGTGCAAGTAACACAGACAGACAGACAGACAGACAGACAGACAGACAGACAGACAGACAGACAGACAGACAGACAGACAGACAGAGGATTGAGTGCATGGACGGACGGATGGAGGGACGGACGGATGGACCGGCGCACAGAGGGGCGGACAGGCGCACAGGAGTACCGACGATCGGCCAGACAGGGTTACAGACAAATAGATGAATACATGTAAAATGGGCGAACAAGAAAGATAGCACTACAAAGAACAGAACTCTGAAAAACTCTTAGTGAAAATAACTAAATTCTGGGATGTGTGAATAACCTCGGTGCCCTGTCACAACAGGACGTTTCAAGGGGCAAGCGTTTTTTCAGAACGAGCAAAACGAAATTTCCCATGTGAAGTTCTTGAAGGGCATGCCTTCCCCGCCAGACGAGATGCGACCACAGTCGACAGAAACCAAGGCCGTGTCACACCCTACTCTGTGGAAAATGTGGAAAAGTGGCAACAATGTGAACAGATGTACGCAGCTCTTTGTGCTTCAACTAAATGTGGCGGGAACCGTAAAAAAGCTTCCCTGTATATCTACTTCGCCGCAATGCACGCAACACTTTCCTCCCAGTGAAGAAGTTGATAAATTTACGTAAATGACGGAATTCGGCATGTCATTATGTGTCACATGCGAGAGCATTAACTTAACTCCGATGGCCCAAAATCTGGCTTACCTGGCATCAAGACGGAGCAAGAATGGCGGACAGCTCACAGAATGAAAAATGGCGTGATTGACTTCATAATAAAGTTGGGTTAATTCGGTACTGGGTAGGATTTGAGCCAGGGTCTTCCTGAGTGCGAGAATGACACGCATCTCCAATTGAGACCACCGACGCACAGCAAACCTAGTTAACTCAAGACGGACCAAGCGAATGCGTTGTGGCCTTCTACTCCAAAAAAATTGGAGCCATTAGTAATTGGAGCGAGGCCTCTGGGGTCCACCATTACTGAGTACTTTTGTTCTAACAATCGTGCTTAATTAAATCAAGCTAAGTCTGACATGAGTCTAGTAGTACTAGTTACGGTACTTTCGAGCGGCGAAATGTAAGGGTACAGTGTACTAGAAGATAGAGGTGTGTTGTTCCAGGGAAAAACCAATGGAAAGCGGCCCCGGGTCCCTTTTGCGATGAAAAAATTTTATGGAGCGCAGGAGTTCCCCAGAGTACTCATGTTGCAGCCAGCGTCACTTAACCAATTTTAAACCAAACTCAAAAGTTACTTCAGGAGTTTTAGAAAATATTATGCCATAAAAGAAAAAAATAAGACTACTGGAGGAAATAAATAATGATGAATTTAACAAACAAAGCTTGTGAAGTCATCTGGGAATCAACGGCCGCCAGTGGCGCTGCTTGCAGAAGTTTTCATCGCAAAAGGGAGCCTCCTGACCAGCCCCGAACCACACACCTCTCTCTTCTAGTGCACCGTAGTATAGGAATCAGCCCCTTTATCTACTTCCCGCCGGACCAACTGGAGATGAACAGGGTCTGTCCATGTTTGCCAACTGAGGTTATTGCGCTCCGCACAAAGCTTACAGACGCAGGCTTGAGAGCACGCCTCGGAGCGCCAACGCCGGTGTGTTTAATTTAGTCATTCGACAGCAAGCAAGCAGCAGATAGACAACGCTGTTGCGTTTTGAAAACATGCCCCAGCGTGCCTGGCCGTTGCTGAGTAACAGAGATGCCACCTCCTCTTTTTCGCTTACTCGGAATTCGTCCACTGCAATAAAATCTCTTACTGTCTACATCTGCTCCTCAGGCGTTCTTTCGCTCAGGTAGGCTTCGCGCCCAGGGCGTATTTTTCGCATGCAAAACAACAAAAGCACTCACGTTAAAAGCGGGCCTTATTATCTAGCAGGTGTTAGCTTTGCGCACCTGCGGGCATCGCTGTGCTGTGCTCGCACCGTCCCAGTTTTGCACGCGCCTGGCGCTTGCTAATTAACCTATATGTTCGCCCGTGTATAATCGCGTCCGGCTCCCGAGCGCGTGCTGTACTATTAATCGTCAGTCTATGGCGTGCATATACTTGTCGGCAGGCAGTAATCGAACTTTATCGAGGGTATGCCTTGATGAATTTGTCGCCGAACGGCAGGCATTACCGCCAGCAAGACGAAATTGGCGGTCGAAACCAGCCGTGCACGTGCGCCATGCAATTTTTCGGTCGGAAATGAAGGAGATCGTTCCTTCATCGAAAGGTTCCGCCCTAACATGTGCGATTCATATATCGAACACAGTTTTTCTGGTAAGCCTTCACATTAAGTCATTGCAGCCGTTGAGTCTGCGGAGTTGTATGCTGATTAGAATACACAGAAGGGCACTACAGAACATTAAAGCCCACCTTGAGAAGGCATACTGGTACCCCGAGGCATCTTGTGGAAATTTACTAGTCCCTTGACGCAAAAGCAAGGGGAACTAAGCCGGCTACGGTTGCCGCATTTGGTTAGCCGAAACGGCTAACACGATGTTCACTGTCGATGAATGAATGAATGAATGAATGAATGAATCAATCAATCAATCAATCAATCAATCAATCAATCAATCAATCAATCAATCAATCAATCAATCAATCAATCAATCAATCAATCCATCCATCCATCCATCCATCCATTTATTAATTAATAGATTTATTCATCATCATCATCATCGACAATAAACATCGTGTTAGCCGTTTCGGCTAACCAGATGCGGCAGCCATCCATCCATCCATGGATGGCTGCCGCATTTGGTTAGCCGAAACGGCTAACACGATGTTCACTGTCGATTCACTGGATGGATGGATGGATGGATGGATGGATGGATGGATGGATGGATGGATGGATGGATGGATGGATGGATGGATGGATGGATGGATGGATGGATGGATGGATGGATGGAGTGCGTGGGTACGTGGGTAGACGGATGGATGGGTGGGTGAGCGGTTGGGTAGATGGGTGTGTGGTGGGTGTATAGATAGAAGGATGGATGGACGGATGGAGTGGACGGATGAACGGACGAATGAACGGACGGATGAACGGACGGATGGACGGACGGATGGACGGATTTTTTTTTTTGTAGCAAGGATGTCTGCCGTGCGGCCGATGGGTGCCATGTGTACGTTAAATGGTTTTTTAATGTTGTTTGCAACTAAATTAATAATGAGATGAATGTGGAGTATATAGAAAGGCTAGTACGTATGTGGGTGTAGACAGCCCTTAATAAAAAACGAGAAAATGGTCTTTATGAGCAACTAAAATTACGGTTTCAATTATCCCGCTCAAAAGTGCCAGTGACCATGATCTTGCCCAGGCAAGGGCAGTCAAAGTACCGGCGGATAAGAGGGAACCCTCCATACCTCACTCATTGGGGGAGTCCAAGGTTGTACGTGGTATGAAGTCAGTTTCAAAAACCCAATGTCGCCGAGTTAAAAGGCATCAATTTTTGATCATGGGTTCATAGTCTAACAACAATGATGAATTGTAAGGGTATTTTGTACCAGTAAAATTCAGAGAAATTCCGCATCCTAGCGTCGTCAAAAGCTTAACATGCAATTTATGGCGCACTGAAAGCCGTCCTCCGCAGTTACCGCATTGTGGCGCTATAACGTGCCATTTAAAATGTGCGATTGGGTAGCATGTGTGTGACCTCTACGCAGTTTTTGCATGGATACCTCCATCATTCTGTTTTGTTTTTATGTCAAGCATTTGGGGAATTGGCAGTTTGCTACCTGTTTATGTGTCTTACCGTTGCTGTGACCGTTTTCGTGGTCCCCTTCGTTTAGTGGTTTGATGTCTTGTAGGTAACCTGAAGGGCATCTACGCCACAGAAGAGAGTTGCAACAGTGGTGCTCTGGTCAGCCATTTTATTGGCCAAAAACCCCTCTCTGTCGAGGCACCCACCACACTACTGAAGTTGATTTTTCAGCATAGGCAGACATTATACATTTAATGATACTATATAAAGCCTTCTGAGTGGAGATCCATTAGACGTTTAGGTGGTCTGAAAAAATAGCAAAACTGATAGTTCTAGCTTTTGTAATCTATTCCATCATTAAAATACCATGTCCATCTGATGCAAAACCGCGTACATGTACCGCGTACATGTGCCGCGTACATGTGCCGCGTACAATACAGCTAAAGCAGACCTGGGAAACTCTGTGCAAAAAGCGTGTAAGAATACTTGTTTTGTAAGTGTAAGAACTGCTGTAAATAACCTCTCTGGCTTTGTCCCTTTTGACGGTTATTCTAAAATACAGACCACAAGAAACTGAAGAAGCACCTCAAGGAGCAATGAAATCTGTAATAAAAGTTTTGTAAGTCTTATTAAAAAATGACCAAGAGCTCGCTATTACGGCGATTACAAAACACTGTCGGAGCTCGGTAGATACACTAGCGATTTACTTTTTTCGGTAGACACAGAGCAATTCTTTTTTTTTTTTTCGTCAGAAGCACTCACGGTCTGATTTGCGGAGATCCTGAGTCACTTGACAACACGAATGGGAACCAGCACAGCCAGGGACACTCCCCCAGACCTGTCTTTATTACTGGGCACCCTGGATGTGTTATGGTCATCCACTGGCGAGAATCTTGGATCCGACCATGATATTATCGAACTTACAATTCGCAATCTCGATTACAACGTCAAGACAGGAGTCGCCCATCTCATTAACTGGAATGCGTTCCGCAAGGCCAATTCCGCTCGCCCTATAGACTCTAAGCAACCTTTATCCGACTGGATCGATGAAATTATTGAAACAGTCAGGGTAAACACAAAATCTATAATCCCTTCTTTCCAGACCCCCAGCGTGGATGCTAAACTTCTCCACCTCTGGGAGCCTCACAAAGCGATGGAAACGGCAAAGACGGAACCGCAAGCTCCGGCTAAGAATTGCAGCATTTAATAAAGAAGCCACGGAATACGCCACTCACCTATGCAAAGAGAATTGGCTTCAATTATGTGACAGCCTCCAGGGTACATAGTATTTACTTGAGCACCTCATTGACCCGCTCTCAAGCAAGAGCGAGACCCAACGTTATATGACCCAGACCCTAAGCTCCTTCAACGGACCTCCCCAAGATCTCATACGAAAACTTACGGCTAAATATCTGAACACCTCTCGCCGCTACAACTCACCTTCTTACACGGGATCGACAAACAATGACTTAGATAAGGACTTTCAGCTATACGAAATGGAAGCAGCTTTGTTCGATTGCAATAAAAATAGCGCCCCCGGGACCAGACCAAGCCACTTACCGACTTCATGCCAACCTGGATGGCGGCTCGCTGGATCACCTCCTATACCACATCAATTCGCACTGGAGCACAGCTCACCTCCCTCCCCAGTGGAAGACGGCTGAAATATGATTCATCCCCAAGCCAAATAAGTACCCTCATCTTGATAACCTAAGACCGATCTCTCTGACCACCTGTGTGGGCAAGTTAATGGAAAGAATGATACTGAAGCGCCTCCAACCCTTCCTTGAAGAAAAAGGCCTTATACCCGACACCATGTATGGCTTCAGGAAGCATCTCAGCACACAAGATATTCTCCTTCGAACTAAAGAAGCCCTTGCTCCAGCGACTCGTTGCTCCCCTCAGGCCATTCTTGCCTTGGACTTAAAAGGAGCATTTGATAATGTTTGGCATTCCTCCATTTTATTCCGCCTCAATGAAACAGGCTGCGGCCACCGTACTTACTCGTACATTGCAGATTTTCTTACTCATCGGCAAGCTATTATTCGTGTAGGTGACGCTAAATCCCAGACTATTGCTTTGGGGGACCAGGGCATACCTCAAGGTTGCGTTCTTTCTCCACTCCTTTTCAATGTCGCCCTCCTGGATTTCCCCCAGAAACTTGACGCCATCCCTCACATACATCACACACTTTGCGCAGACGACATCACCATATGAACAGACACAGACTTTTTTGGAAACATCCAAGACTACCTTCAACAGGCTACCGACGTCGTTCACAACTATGCCTCCTCCGTGGGACTTTAATGCACCCCCAAAAAATCTGAGCTTGTCATCATCCGTGAACATCCACCTGCTCTACAGAAAGAACCAGTCTGCATCCACCTCGACAGCCATACTATACGGCCCGGCTCCTCGCTCAAGATTTTAGGCCTCACCATTCAGGCCAATACACGCAACAATGAAACTTTATCTAAGCTCTCCAAGGATTTTAACCAAGTCTCCCACATGCTTCGACGCGTTTCTAACCGCCGCCGTGGCATGAAGGAAAAAGACATGGTCCGACTGGTCCAGTCTCTCCTTATCGTCACGTGTCACGTATTTCGCACCGTACCTTATCCTCACCAAAAGTGACACGGACACCATTGACCGGCTCATACGGAAAGCATTCAAACTAGTGCTTAATCTTTCTATGAACACCTCCACGGCCCGTCTTTTACAACTGGGCATCCACAACACGGTGTCAGAACTTATTGAAGGCCATTTATCCAGACAACGTCTCCGTCTCACCCAAACACCTGCGGGCTTAGCCCTCCTGAAAAGTCTTCACGACCCATGCCAATCCACTGCCTCTCAGCCCCTCCCTCATAACTGGAGAAGTGTTATCCGAGTTCGCCCCTTGCCAAAAAATATGCACCCGGACCTACAACCCGGCCGGCGAAAAGCGCGAAGTCAAGCGCACGAGACCATCTATGGAAAGCGTGCAGATGTCTCTTACACGGACGGTAGCACCTACCCCAACGGGCAACATCAAGTAGCCGTAGTCACCACGAAGACCACCCTCGTAGCTGCTGCAACAATCGAGACATCGTCAACCTCGATTACCGAAGAGTTCGCCATCGCATGAGCCCTCATTCATACTAAGAACCCCGTTATAATCACATATTCTCAAGCAGCCTGCAAGCTTTCTAGCCGAAAGGGTGGCCCGCTCAACTTTGAAACTACTGTCTCAGCATCAACCCTGCCGGAAAGTCACCTTCATTTGGGCTCCTGGCCATTCCTCGCTGACGAGCAATAACTTTGCTCACCAGCAAGCCTGCACCCTGTCCCTCCAGGCTACTGAGGATACCGCACCGTCCGTCCCTCTACTGACTTTTGAAGATATCACTTAATATTACCGGTTCGACCGACAGCACTTCCCTCCTCCCCACCCTAAACTCGCAAAAGAAGAAGAATCCCTACTTCGCCGACTGCAGAGCAATACCATCCCTCACCCAGTCCGCCTCCATCGCATGTTTCCAACGCAATTCCCGGTTGAATGCAAGTTCTGCTGACAACCCGGTACTCTTCCCCACATCATATTAGAGTGCAAGCACAACCCCAACCTCCTCCCTCTTCCATCCCCCCTTCCCAACTCTGAGCTGAGGGAGAACCTTGTGACCAGCAGCGATCTGGACGTCCAGACACTCTTGGCCTCCAGAGCGAAGGCTGCCGGCTCATCACATGGCTTCCTGGAATAAGGAACCACTCCCACTTCGCCGGCTCAATAAAATGTTTTTCACTCACTCCTGAGCCACGTGCAGCTTCGTGTGTCGCACGAGTCTCAAAGATGGAACGGCCTTTTACGTAATCCAACCCTCAACGGCGGAATTTTCCCGAGATTGCATGCAATGATTGAAAATTATATCACCTTGATCGGCTTCATTAATCGCCTGCGACATTTATAAGTGCTCTCTGCAACGTTAATGTTCTATTGATGGTTATGCGATAGAATCGTCCGTGTTTTTTTTTTCGCTTCATTTGATATTTTATCTTGAAGCTTATTCTGCACTGACCTACTTTCTTAGACTGCTCCGTTCGCCTGCTGCTTCCGTAGTTTTGTTCTGCCCTCAGTTGCACTGAGAATTTTAGCTAAGCACAGGAAATTTCTACGGAGAGCCTGGAAACAACTCTCGGCCATCGATTATTTTGTAGTGTTTATTTCTGCTTTACGCCAATGCCTCATCTTGCTTGCATGTGCGGGGTACACAAAAGCCCTGTTACCATGTATGCCACAAGAATTCGTAGCGCTATCGCCATATACAGGTATTCCCATGTTTTATGTGCGCTGGTACAAATAATTTATAGTTGTTAATGGGCACAATCGTTAACTCATTAAACAATTGGGTACAATTATTATCCTCATAAATTTCATATTCTTTGATATATTAGGCTTAATTTGTTTTAAATACCTACTGTAAATTGTGTGCATGCCGCATAGCCTGTGTTGGGGCCCACGATGAAGTATGTTGATGCGTATCACATTGTTATCAATATTCTCTCGTAGCTAGTCTCCCACCCATGCATATATACGACACGTTTGATTGATTGATTGATTGATTGATTGATTGATTGATTGATTGATATTGATATTATTATATTATTATTATTTATTGTTTATTATTTATTTATTTATTTATTTATTTATTTATTTATTTATTTATTTATTTATTTATTTATTTATTTATTTATTTATTTATTTATTTATTTATTTATTTATTTATTTGGCACGAATGCCATCCCACCATTTCTGGCGCGTATGGCTCTTTTGCATAACTGCTCTGTTGTGCGAAAAGCCAACTTGAAAATACGTACTACGTATGCGGAGAAGTAAAAAAAAAAACCTCATGGGGCTAAGTAATTTTCTGCATCGTCACGAAGAAAAAAAAGCGGGAGAGGGGGAGGCGAGAGGAGTTTATCGGTGTGTTTCAACAGTTCCTGGTATAAATATGTCACCTCTATCATCTGTCTCTCCTCTCTATGAATCTGTCATCCTCTGCCCCAACCACCACACCAGCAGGCGTTCCGGTGTCCACCCCTAGGTGTGACAATTTGCGCCTGCTGGTCGGTCTTTCCTTTCCTTTTTCTTGACAATAAATTCATTCATTCATTCATGGACTCCTATTGGAGAACAACTGCTCTAGGAGAAATTGCTTCATGTGCCGTTTTTCTGATCCACGCGGCGCGGTTTACCTGAGATGGGCCCTATTATTCATAGGGACGTGATGGGTCCGCACTTGAGTATTGTTTGTATCGCTCGTACTGCATAGTATCGTATTTCGGCGCTGTATGGTTGGTTTTTAATGCACTGTCACACTTTTTGTATTATATCATTACCGCATACTGATACATCTGGGCCGGCGCATGGCCTTCCTTTAAATTAATTTGACTTCTCGAGGATGGATGGTGCGGCCCCTGACGCATGGAATATTTTTTTTGCTCTTCTTTTCTCTTCTTGCATATTTACAATACGTCAACCCATGATCTTATTCTGCGAAGGCAGCTCGACTATTCCACGCCCATCTTCGTATAAGAACCTGTCCTATCGGCATTTTGCCATTTTCTTCTTAAAAATGCAAAATGAAATAAATGTGGTCCCTTTATTTGTCCTACAAAAACATGCTGCACCAATATGCCATAAAAACTAGCGTGCAAAGCACGGTTTTTGTTCATTTAAAACGCTAGTTTTTTTTTGTAGCCGATCACTTGGAGGAAACCGAGCTACGGAAGTCAAGAAACTAGACGCTCAGGTTATAAGACAGCTGAGGGTAATGAGAACCAGAAGGGGAAAAAAAGAAGATACAAATCATAAAAAGACAATTGTGCGGATTTCTTTTTTATTATTATTTTAACCCTCAGGATTTTGAAACAAACCCCATCGGTCGCAAACTCAATCAACCCAGCAACAGACAAGCTTACTTCTAAACCGCGGATTCCCAGAGCACTTTACCAAGGCTGCAGCAATCGACTTGAATCCCGGTGTGCCGGAAATATAAATATACGAACTTTTCCCATCTAATTATTTCTTCTTTAAGTCAACGCATTATCGTTACCTAACTGGACTTCTCACATGCCGCGTCGTTTTCCTTTTCTGTGCCTTTCTTCGAGGCTGAGCAAGAGTTCTGTGCCTGATTACGTCATTTTAATCATAAATTTGGCAGAAAACTAGCTGGGAACCTCTAAAATTAGAATGTCGCTCCTTATTGGCAGTCATGCACGTCACAAGAAATTCCTAACCAACCTATGTGCAGTCTGCGTGTACAGTAAAGTAATATGTTTTTGAAATATTCACCGGTGTTCCTTCTCACTATCGTTCACCTTTTTTTATCATCCCAAAACTAATTTTTTTTCCTTTTTTTTCAGCCTTATTTGTAACGTGTTTGCGCAGTCTTCCCCTACAAAAGATAAGCTGCCAAACATTGGTTAACCTATAAGTTGTTTTGCAGCTTCAATGAGACAGCTCGTTGGTCGTAAGATTTTCTCTGTGTAAATGGGCCGCTAACAGTAAAACAAAAAAAATGACGGAAAAGCTCCAGCCTATATACAGATAAAAACATGGGGAGGAAAAAAAACTTCCAGTTATCGGCACACATCAAAACGCGCTTAACGAGCTCATTGTTTCCCTACAAAGTACAAGGGAACAGTGAAGTGGAAATGTTAGCGTATTGTAACTTGTAGAGAAAAAAACAACACTCATAATGTGCGTCAGTCAATGGAAACCGCGAAAACCATTCCCCGAGCAACCAGTGCTGTAAGAATCCACAAGGCAGCGACCAGCGTGCAAAGGAAATGATATGTGCCGAAAACGGTCTCTCATTGAGACGAGTACGTCGACAAGAGCTTGCTTGGAGGGAAAGGGGAGGCGGAACGTTCCCGCATACGGTCTGATTATGGGCGTTCCATGCAAATGGACGCCGCGAACATAATAGCCTTACTCTATCCGTGCGCATTCCTTCTTCAGCCGCCAGGCGTCGTAGATCTAGCACGTCGTTGCGGTCGACCATCGATGCGCTAACAAAAGCTACCAACCCGACTAAGCATCGATGGCGTCTGTGCTGGCAGCGTCGTCTCTACAGGCAAACTCGGAGCCCTAACGACTCCGCTCCTCGTCGGAGCCCCTAATGACGCTAAGCAACCCCTCCCATTCGGGATCGGCTCTACGGCCCGGATCCTTCACTCACTCCCTCCCCTTCCGGTGCGCCTCGACGGCGCGGCGGAATCTGATCGAGTTTAGGGCGTCCGCAACTGGGCGTCAATGTACCCGACCAGATGGCGTGGAAGGAGTGCAATAAAATGGTTATCTGCCTCGTTTTTCTCTCGTTTGCGAAACGAGACCGATGTGAGCGGGCAGCGGGAACCTTTAATTATTTCTGCAACACTTTCAAAATCAACCTGCTGTGTGCCTTCTACGTGACGAGGGGGGCTTCAGCCATGGTTCAGTGAGTTCCCGGCAAGGAATACTCCAGACGGTCGTGTTCGATCTGCAGCCATTTCAAAGAAATAGCGATAGGTTCATGAAAGCGAGCGCCAAACACCTGATGCAAATGTTATCGGCATCATATCGATTTTGTATTTTTCCTGAACCTGCGCCTCTTTATTACGGCAATAACCGTCGCTACGCTGTTTTATTGTTTTCACGAGCCTTTGTTTTCACAGAGGGTTGTAGCGGTTCTGTAAAGGGTTCTATATAATCAACACATCCTCAAAAAAGAAACTGAAGTTTAGTAAGCTGGGGCCATCTAACTGTCGTGTCGTCCCCTTGTCTCGCATTCCGGAAGCCCTGGATGATATTCCAACCCAAACCCTAATTTACCCAATTTTCTTGACAACTCAATTACTTTATATATTACTTTGTTACTTTATTGTATCACTTTGCGCCACCGGCAATTTTGTCCGCCGTCTCCCGCTTGCGGCACCAGATTTTTGAGCTAACGAGTCACCTAATGGTCTCGCATTAAAGGGATCGCAATACTCGTAGCAACTTCTTGTTTCATATTTGAAGATTACAGAAAGTGACTTCATTGCTGAAAACGACTTCAGAGCATTCAGCCATGCCCGCCTCAACCGTACTATGCTGCTGAGCAAACTTCCCCATCAAAAAATAACTCTCCTCTTTATGGACCTCCGTAGTTAAGAAAGCCTTACGAAACCAATGCACCGGGAAGAGTTACAAGGGCACCCAGGTGATATAGGTGAAGGCTGCACGGAAAACAAGATCATTTCACATAACGAAAATTTGTACTTTCTTTTGTTAACGAAAATAATTCTATTAAGTTTGTAGAGCTTTCCTTGTAACTCCCTCCCTTATTTTTCCTGCAACACCGTGGGGTCTATGAACGAAGCTACCTTGGCCGCGTAACATATACTTGGCCGTGACTTTAGGTTGGCTCTTTTGCGGGACACCAAAGGTCTGCAAAAAAAGCTTCACAACAAAAAAAGGCACTGACGATTACTGGGTCCCTAATGCGAACTTTGTGCGCAGCGAGAGCTCCAGTCTTCTGGGTCACGGCGCCTATCTAATGCGTCTCAGGAAGAGATTGCGTGGTCAGCGAACGCATGGTGGCGTGCGCTACTCTGCCATCATCTCTCAGCGCTTCGCCGCCGCCGAGCATGTTGCAAATTGTGTTTGAACCTCCCGCGCAAACGTCAAGTGGTTCGGATGAGCCGCAAACAGAGGAGGAGCCTGGCAAAAGTGTAAGGGGGAGGGCGCTCCCAGACAGCGACGCATGGCGAAAGTGCGAGGGGAGGCAGTGAGACATACTGGGCCGTGGCGACGCGCTTGACGATGACGCCTCAGCAGCGCGTGCGCCCTCCCCCTCACAGTTCCACCAGATGCTGCTTCTCCGTTTTATTTCTACCTGGGATGTCTCGATCGCTCCCTCGGTTACGCGGACGCCGCCTTCGCCGCCGCCATACCCCAGTACCGGGAGCCAAAGTGCTGCGCACCAAAACGGGGCAGGCGGGTGGCAAATGGGGAGCGTAAAATTGGCGCACAGTAGAATGAGTGGACTAGGTGCCTAACCCTGTTAGACATCATTCCCCCACTCCCCCCGATTTTTTAAACAGCTGTGGAAAGTTATCAGTGGTACATTTTTTTAGAGGGCATCCTTGTTTAGGCTCCATACATTGATGCCTGTTGAAGCAAGGCACATATCTTACTACTGCAAACAAATATTTTTTTAAATTTTTTTTTTCCTTTGTTTTCCCCCGCCTCCAAAAAATTGAGGGAAAGTTTTATTTCTTTGTCGCTTTATCCGCATTTTTTTTTCCCCTTTTGCCCCCCGATTTAACTTCGAATTTTTGCCTAAATGTTTTGGAATGCTGGTTTGTACCCCGCAAATAAATTTTAACACATACACCGAAAATAGGATTCTAAAGCATTAGTTTTAAGAGTCCTGAAGACAAAAATGCATAGGCTATACATAGTGTTCGATCTCTTGACTGGGTTGATTAGTGCCTCCTTCTGTCGGGCCCCACGGGGCGCTGCCCCCCATGCCTCGGTGAATAGTGGATGCCCCCAGGATGAATATATAAGAAGATTTGAATTTCTTTTCTGGTGGGATGTGGCGCTGCATATCTACCGAGCGTACAACGAAACAGCTTAATCGCTGCCATCGTGGGGTGAGAACGTGTTTCACGCTCATCCATTCGCAGCAGGTGCAATCTCTATCCAATAAACTCCGTGGTTCTAAATTGTCGTGGACGGTTCACCCCTTCACAAGCTTGCCTCGTCACTTCACCATTTCCACCAACAGTCGTCTCCCGTACGCAGCACGACAACCGACCAATGATTTCTTACCAGCTTGCCTTGTCGCTCCACCATTCCTACTCGAAACCTCCCCCCTTCCAGAGCTACCGTCTATGTGGACGCTGCAGAATATCGGCATAAACAGGCATTCACTATCGCCGTTATTCACTCCTCGTCATCTCGTCCTCTTGAAACCCTCTCCCTTCGTGCCCGACACCCGCATGTAGCCGAAGAGGTGGTAATCGCACTTGCACTAACACAAAGGCCCATCCAGGAAATCATATTATCCGTTTCGAAAACGGCCGTCCAAAATTTTACTAAAGGTCCCATTTCGTCCCAGGCACACGACGTTCTCTGGCTAAATTCACCATCCCACACAGTTGAACTCCAATGAAGTTCCCGGCTCACACGGGAATCGGAAGGATAGAGACAGCCCACACGGCAGCCCGAGCACTTGTCACCCGGGCATACGATGTGCACTCTACCCTCCATAGAGCCAGATGAACCAGGGATAGTCTCCTGACCTTCAGAGAGGTCGCGCAGCATGCTTCCCGCCGCAAGCTTCCCCACGCCCACTCACCCCTCACTCTAGAGGAAGAACGCCTCTGGCGACAACTATAACGGAGTCCCTACCCTGCAGAGCCGTCCTTCATCATGTCCACCCCTCTCTGTACTCATCCCCCCTCCGCCCCCGCTGTGGTGAAAGGGCCACGGTCCAACGGCAAATGTGGCCTGTGCAGAGGACCCATTCTCTCCCATTAATTCCCCTGACCAGTGGATGTAGGCGTTCGGCCACTTGGACCCCCAGCTCCAGAAGGAGCTCGTGAGTCGAGCGGCTGAAGTCGTCGCGACCATTGGAGTTGCGCCCACCGCACCCTAATCCACTATGTAAATAAAAGTTATTTCTCTCTCTCTTTCACCATTCCTATCGAGACTTATCTCTTGGACGTGGCACGACGCCGGACTAGTGTTCGTGACGTTTTTTGTGCGCGGCTGTTCCAACTGAAATGGAAAATCTCTTCTCTGCCTCCTCTCTCCCCTCCAACCTTCACTTTTCTCTATTCTATCCTATTCACTCCCCCTATATTCCCATCCCCGCACTGGGTCGAAAGCAGGCTGAGCTCCCAGATAAGCTGAAACAATATCCCCAGTGCTCCTCTTTCCCTCTTCCTTTAAACTGAACCACTTACTACTACGACCGAAAACAAACTTCGAAAACTGACTTCGCATCGGAGTAATGTCTTGCAGTGTGTGCGAGTGCGGGAGTGCGCGCGAGTGTGCGCGCCCACGTGCGTGCGTGTTGAAAACTAATATACGTCTATCGCCTGAAGTTGTGTCCCCTGTTCCTTGTTAGTCATTACAATTTGCCCACATATCTCCCAAATCTAATGTACGAAAACATTTAACAGTGACTGCATACACTCTACACCAAGCGAAAAAACATAAGAAGAGTTCCATTGCACCGTCACAAGGTCCGCTAGTCTATCTGCAATGTCTTGACTATGACTTCATAATCCCAAGCTGCGGCCCACGTACGTACGCCTCGGAACATTTCCACGCTCATAATCATCCGCGCTGTGGACACATTAGTATGAGACACTACATTCGCTGCTCAAGCCCATTCGGCACTCCCCTTTGTAGCGGCTGCACATACCTGCGTCCTTGCCCGTCACAAGCGTCTGCTGCGCGAAAGAGCCACCTGTCACCCGGGGAGAAAAACGAGACGTCGCTAATTCATGGGTGGCCAAAAGTTGCTTCCCACGCGCCCCGAGCTTCTCCGGTCGCATTAGCGTGACGCCAAGTACTTTGTCTCCGTCGGCGCACTCGCGTGGGCGGAATGGAAACCGCCGCAATTAAGCGCAATAAGCGGAGTTAGCGGGCGACGCCACCGAGGTGACAATGCCTCTGTGCTACCTCAACAACGAAAGTGCAGTCTACGAACAAGGCTGCTCTAGCTAGCTGATTGGGATTCCATAAGAGTATACGTAGAAGGTGTACATAAGTGAGAAGGAAGGCTGGAAGGTATCGATTGTTTTTTTCTTACATAGAGAGTGTTCAGATCATTATCCTCTCTCTCTCTCTCTCTCTCTCTCTCTCATCTCTCTCTCTCTCTCTCTCTCTCTCTCTCTCTCTCTCTCTCTCTCTCTCTCATTTTTTTACAGTGCTGCAGCAAATAGAAGGGCTTTATCGAGCTTAACATGCAGGTGGCGTTAATAATTGTTCCAAATGACGCATTTGACGTCGATTGAGTCTGATTATGCGGCGCTTGCACGAAATTGCCGTTCCCTTACATTGCTCCATCGCTGGCGCAGTTGGCGAAGCTTCTTCATCGCCTCTTGAATATTCATCTCATTCGTGGGCATAAAATGTTTCAGGCAAGTTTGTTACCTGACACGTCTGCGTACTTTTAGCATTAAGAAAGCCCGCTCTACAAGAACGCTCTTGAAAAGGAATAGTAATGGGTCTGGCGATACGTAACGTGTGATTTGATTGCGTTCCACAAAGTCATCAATTTAGGAGCGGTGAGTAGATGTTTCCAAGACCGAGTTTCTCTTTCTATTACGACCGGCCAAGAAGGTTTATTTTGGAAAGAAAAAAATTGTCTCAGGCTTACACACACATTTCGATTCGTCAGCACTAGAGGTAGTGCACGGAAGATGCCCGGCTGTTCCACTGTGACAACGGGTATCAACACACATTTAGTAAACCGTAAAATGCGTAATTTGAAATCAAATCCAGATTCAGTGGCTTAAGTGCTTGTTTGGGACAAACCGTGAAGTTGTAATATAGGCATTGGTAAGCGTTACTCGTATGAGCGGAAAAAGGTTTGATATGTGAAACGGGCCAGCCGCATAACTAAGAATTTCAGAAAGAAACATTTTAACCTTTCCCAGCGAAACTATATACCGACACCTCCCCAATGCCTCGATCACTTTCGGAACCCGTGAACGAAAGTAAACAAAACAGCCTCGCGGCAAAGCCAACTTTCTGGCGAATGCTCTGTATAGCTATGAATGTAATTGGCAGTTCTTTTTTCCTGTTTTAAGAATGTAAATGAAACACAGGCTTTCGTCGAGCTCTTCCGCCATGGTAGGAATAAACTGCCGAATTTTGAAACTCTGGTACAGCACTTGGGCCTGGGAATATATATTATTATCACATCTTACCCCTGTTCCCTTCCTTAAGGGTGTAATTTGAAAACCCACGCTCGCCCTATGACAGGTGGGACGAAATCGTGAAATGTAGTCATAATGAAAAAACAAAATCGAGCCAGACTGGCAGGAATTTACTCTCCCAATTTCAAGCCTCTGGGTCTCGCAGATTGGCTGGGCGTTAATATCACTTGAGAGTCCTTTCCCCTCTGTTCAGATTAAATTTTCAGAAAATTCGTCTCGCCATCTCAACGGCGACATCCCGCAACGCCCTTAAATTAGTTTTTGTGGGCTTGCATGCGTAACATTAGTCAACAAAAACCAATTGGATACGTCGAAGGGCCAAATATATAGTCAGAAGTCCGTAAAAATATTTGTAGCTTTATCGTCTTCGCTTTATGTCGCACCTCCTGGTTCAACTTTTACGTCATTTCCGCTGCTCAGCTCTCGGTATTTTTTGTGTAGTGCGACTTCAAGTCGCTTGGGGCTCGTTCGGCCAATCGTTTGGCTCTCTTCGCTGGGTTCCGCAGCTTCCGCTGCTCTGCAGCGCAGCATTGGTGTCGGCAACCACGCTTCACTGCTGCTGTTGATGTAGATGGTTGAGAGTTCCCCAGCGAATACGCCACACCGATGGAATTCAATGAACAAGTGCCCCGTGGATAGTACCGCGCTCATTTTATGTACAGTCATGGGATGGCGCCTACAATTGTGCCACCTTCTTTATATCAACTTGGACACCACATGTGCAGTGGGCCGACTGTGTGCTTTCATTACTATGTACCGTCATATTTAAAGGTACACTGAAGGGAATTTGTCAAGCTCCTGCTTTAGCTTGCACTGCGTAGACTGGCTCAATTAAACGCAATTTTCATCGTTAATCAGGGCGGTAAGGCAGTATTTATTTTATAAAGCCTGAAAGAACAGCAACTACCATTCGCAATTTGCGGCGGCCGCACCAACAGCAGTGATGTCAATAAAAGGTGCTACGTGATTGAACGATGTCCAAGATTAGAATTCAGACCAGTTTTGGTTTAGCTTCTGTGAAACATGCATCGTATCCGACGTTATCGCTGGCTGGGCATTCTCGATATCTCAGTATTCGACATACTGCGCTTCTTCCATGTTGTTGGCTGTAAAATGCGTCAGATAAGCCTACCAGCACGGCTAGGGATCGTAACAATCACTAGCCGGGGCGTACCCGGTGGATGAACGCCCTCCGCGTCACCGGAAACGCTCAATTACGATGCGCTTTTCCCCCACAGTGGTCAGATGTAGCGCAGAAGAAACACACGGGACAAAACGTATACACACGGACGAGCGCTAACTTCCAACTGATTCTTTATTCACGTAACTGTAAATATATATGCTTTGCACTTGCACGAAACCAGGAACCAAGAAAATACTGACGAAGAAAGAGCGAATACACCCAACACGCGGCTTTTTTTTCATTGACAATCGCAGTGGCCTGTCGCATATGGCATCGCATTACATTGCATTGTACACGCCGCCTTGGCTCAGTGACTAAGGCGTTGCGCTGCTGAGCACGAGGTCGCGGGTTCGATTCCCGGCCGTGGCAGCCGCTTTTCTGATGGAGGCGAAAATCAAAAACGTCTGAGTGTACGAGACTTCGATGCACGTTAAAGATCCCCAGGAGGTCAAAATTAATCCGGAGCCCTCCACTACGGCGCGCCTCATCGCCTTCGTTGCGTCGGCGCGTTAAACCAACGTTAAAACCCTACAAACAACAACAACGTTGCAAAGAAATGTAGTTCACTGTCAGATAGCGCAACCGACGGTTTGCTTACACAGTCATGCCTTTCACGCGCCATCTGAGCTGTCTCACTGATTAAGCGCGCTCGCTTGCTTGTCCTTGCTTGTCAAGCAAGGACAAGGTCACGCTTGCTTGTCAAGCGCGCTTAATCAGTGAGGCAGCTCAGATGGCGCGTGAAATTAACGACTGTGTAAGCAAACCATCGGTTGCGCTACCTGACCGTGAACTACATTTCTTTGCAATGTGATGCCATACGCGACAGGCCACTGTGACTAGACAATTTTTTTTTTTTGGTGGGTGTTGGGTTTATTCCCTTTCATTGTCAGCATTTTTTTCTTTCGTGTTTTTATTGTTCCTGCAAAGGCAAAGCATATGTATTTACAGTTGCGTGAATAAAGAATCAGTTGGAAGTTCGCGCTCGTCCGTGTGTAAAAATTTTCGTTCCGTGTGTTTCTTCTGCGCTACATTTGACCACTATGAATTACCAACTAGCCCAGTCTGCGGCTTTACTTTTCCCCCACCTTTGGAGCTTTCCTGGCTTGTGTCTGTATCGTAAGAGGCTTGTTCGCACCAGGCCAAGGGTCGGCTGAATCGGGACTATGCCAGCAAGCATTCGGTTCTAATGGCAACACCACGCCAACGAGAACTCGCCAGCGCGTCAGTGTCAGTCTGCACGCGTTCTGCGAACTCGCTCGTAGAGCAATTAATGCTACAGCGCAAAATGGTAAATTCAGTATAGAAAACATTGCTCAAAAACAAATAAACTCAACTTCAAAAAACACATGCACTATCGGGGACTCGAACTTGCGACTTGAAAACAAGATACCTAGTGCTCCAAACCACTCGGCCATTAGCCAGCGATGCTTTGGGGGAAAATATAAGGTATATAATGTATAGCCAGCTTACATTTTTATTTAGTTTTATAATTTCAAGCAGCTTAGATGACAATTTCTTGTATAGCGCTCGTGCAGTAAGCATTCCCCAAATTCCCACGATATCTCGTGTATAACGACTGCATTCCTTAGACGGAAAAGCGTTCGCAGATGTGTGGTCATGCTGCTGACCGCTGTGCTAGTTCCTCCAGGAAGTCCGTGAACGTCTACTTTTCAGTGGAATGCAAGAGGTCTAAAACCCCGAATTTCTGATATTCGCCAGTTTGTATTTATTAATCCGTTCCCGATTCTTGTGATCTGTGAGCAAAACCTACCTACTGCAATTAGACTGTCCGGCTGTGAAGGCATCGAGTCATCTTCTTGTGAGACAAGCAGCATTCATTCGCCGGAAACTCACCTATACTGTTCATTCGATACGCCCGCATGACACTAACCAATACATATGCTCAACTGTTAAATACGAAAGCTCTTTTTCATGCTCGTCTGTGCCTACATATCCCCATCAGCTATCATTGATCGGCAAAGACTGAAGCATATCTTCCAAACAACACCAGGCCCTTGGATCCTCACCGGTGATTTTAATTCCCAGTTCCAAGATGAACCCTATGGGTCCAAGACTTGTATTATGCAAGTCTGAATATGCGCATTGTGTACTAAATGACGGCAGTCCTACATTCTTCCGCGGCCCGACATATGGGAGCTGCCTGGATCTGACCTTCGCTTCATGGCACTTCGCTGTACATCTCCAATGGTTTACTGATATTGAAACCCCGGCAGTGATCACATTCCAATATATATCAAAATTGAGGGATTCCAGCACTCTTTTTCGCCCAATGTGAGCAAACATACTAAATGGCCGAAATTTCAATACCTTATGGAGGACGCCTGCTGTGCGGGTCTTTCCACAAGCTCAGAAACCGCGATCGGCAGTGCAACCCAGGCTTGCACGCGTACTGTAACAATGACGCCCAAAGTCACATAATTTGTTATCAAACTTGAACGCCTCCGGGCAATTCGACGGCGTGCGGAGCGACAATACAGGCGTACAAACGCTGTACACGACCTAAGGGCAGCCAGAAGCATACAGAAGAAATTACAGCGCCGCATCACTCAGGTCCAGGCCCGACGGTAGAAATCATTTTGCGAGTCCCTCGACCCTCGGAAGCCTTTGTCTTTTATATGGAGCGTAGTGCGTTACCTGGCGATACCTTTGCAGCAACGCTACCCATTCAAGGCTTTGGCACTACATGAAAACCGTTCAGAGCTGGAAGTCGCAGAAGATTTCTTCTGCCCGAGGGTTGCGGCTAGAACTGATAGCATTCGATCTGCAAAATCCGTGAAGTCCCTACCTCACGCGATCAGTGCATGGACGTGCCCGTTTCCATGGAAGAGTTCATTTTATTTCTTAGTGAATGAATAACTGAGCGAACGAATTGCGACGAGCCGCCGGCCGCCAGCCAACTAAACACTGGGCCGACTGATTCTTTTGGAGTCGGCGAGCCGTGCAGTAGCGCAGTCAGCCAAGCCATCTTGTTTTGACGCCACACGAAACGTCATATGAAATCGGCAAGGATGGCTCAAAGATGAGTACATCATTTTTAGATGCAAAGCATCTTTTGCTCTCGGCTCCGTCGTCCGTCGTCCGTCGTCCGTCCATCCACCGGCCCAGGAAGACACCGGCCACTCTCCGCTCCAACAGCCCTTTAAAGGGAAGCGTGCTCGTCTCGTGCCGGCCCAGGAAGACACCGGCAACACTGTCACTCCAGCATCTCATGGTCGGGGCTATGTCCCTCCCTTGTTGTGGCGCCGTCCACACCCCCACTGCGCATGATCGACTGATCTCGGGCCGGCCCAGGAAGACACCTGTTAACACTGTCGCTCCAGGAGCCATTAAAGGGTAAGACACAACCGGGCGTTCAGCAAGCCGAGCATGCGCAGTGGGGGTGTGGACGGCGCAACAACGACAAGGGAGGGACATAGCCCCGTCGCATCTAATAAAATTACACTATCTTCCCGTAGGGGAACCCTGAGTAGTATGCGAAACAGCCATGGGCTCAACGCAATTTCCCATTTCGTAGTTCGGGTAAGTGAAAAGGGTTGTAGTTACCATGGAAAAATAAACGGTAAATATAACGGTAGCTACGTACCTCCACCTCACGGAAACGACGAACTGAAAACTAATGGGCACTTGAATCGACCCCATGGCTGCTTTGCATACTACTCAGGATTCCCCTACGGGAAGATGGTGTAATTTTTTTAATTGATTTTTCTACTGAATAAAGTCGCGTAAACACAGCGAGAGTGGTCGAAACATGGCCTAGAGACTCCAGACTAGAATTGGCGTAAGTAATTCCGAAATGTTGACTAATCACTTCAGTGTCCCTTTAAAGAGAAGCTTTCTATGGTTCACTTGCGGCGTCGTTCGTCGCGCAAACACACTACCGAAAGGCCAACTTTACACAATATCAAGCGCCTCAAAATAAAAAAAAATCACATGACGATTAATATGCTCTCTAATGTGAAATTTGTGAACTGCAGTGGCGAACTGCAGTCTTCTCAGTCACGGCGTTTAATCTGCTGAGTCTCAGGAAGCGATCGTGTGATCAGCGAACGCACGGTAGCACACCGTCCGTTGTTGTCCGCAGCGGGAGAGTGGCTGCGGACAACAACGGACGCACGCGGACAACAACGGACGCACGCAGGAAGGACAGGGCCGCCGACAAGAGATGCTCTGAGCGTCGCATCTAAAAATGAAGCAAAAACTAGAGGTGCTGGATGCAGATCGCTATCGCGGTGCACTTGTGCGCGCAAGAGCGGATCAGTTAGCCGCAGGCGAAACGCCCACCAAGCGGGCGCTTGGCTTAGAAAAGGCGCATGCTCGACGTAACCTGATAAGCGAGATAGAATGGGAAGGCCGAGTAGTGACACAGAAAGAAGACATCGAGCATGCGTTTTTTGAATTCTACCAACAACTCGCCGAAAGGTCGATTTAGAGGGTTTTAAAAAAGAATTTGTTAGTGCATTACCCAAACTGGATGATGAAGCTAAACACAGATTAGAACAGGAAATAACCGCTGAAGAAGTAAAAAAAGCAATCCAGAACTTGAACCCGGGCAAGTCCCCTGGCCCAGATGGGTTAAGCTCGGCTTTCTATAAAGCATTTGTAGGTGTGTTAGCGCCTCTGTTAGCCGCACTGTTCAACGAGGCCTTCAAACTAAAGTCTTTACCACCGTCTTTCAGCGAGGCACAGACAATATTGATACAGAAAACCGACAACGCAGAAAAACTCAAGCAAGTTACATCATACCGACCCATTTCCTTGACCAATGTAGACTATAAAATTTTCATGAAAGTGCTTGCCCGGAGAACACAAACAGTAATTCAGCAATTAATTGAATCCTACCAGACATGTGGTATCATTGGCCGTACAATATTTACTAATATACATAAAGCTAGGTGCGTATTGGAGTGTTGCGACGCGACACGTGACGCGGTCGCAGTTCTTCAACCCGACCTCGAGAAAGCGTTTGATTGTGTGGCGCACGATATTTTATTTTTTATTTTGTAGTATGTAATGTAGGTTCGGCTATAAAGGAGGGTGTAGTTCTGGCGTACAGGAGGTGCTCCACTAGGTTAACAGTTATTAAAAGTATTGGGGCCCCCATTAGTGTGGAGCGTTCGGTGCGCCAAGGCTGCCCTCTAAGCCCCCTCCTTTTTTGTCTTTATATTGAGACGTTGTGTTTGAAAATAATGGGAAACGAGCAAATCCGTCGTTTTAAGCTGCACCAGTCTGATGTCAAATTGTTAGCCTACGCCGACGACATTGCACTATTCTGCAAAGACAAAGGAAGTGTCACTACTGCTATAGAGGATGTTAAAGCGTTTAGTATGGTTTCAGGCAGTATGGTGAACTGGTCCAAGTGCCTGGGGTTCTGGCATGGCAGTTGGCCGGCGACACCAGGCTTATTTGCAGGTGTCAGTTGGGAAAACAAACCGGTCAAGTATCTTGGAACACCCCTCGAGAACTACAGGGATAGTGATCCATACTGGTGTGCGCAAGCACAGCAAATACAGGATAGAGGGGAAAAGTGGAACGGGATCAACTTGTCGATGTTTGCCAGGGCAACTGTGTGCAATTTATTTTTTCTTTCAAAGTTATGGTTTGTAAATGCAAGTGATGCAGTGCTCGCGTATGAATGTTCAGAAATTGCACCGGATATTTGCAGTGTTTATATGGTCATCGACGTGAGAAAGGTGTGCAAGAACAAACCTCTTTAGACGTGTACGAGACGGTGGACTGGGACTGGCGCATTCGTTCGTGCGCCAGTTAGTAAATCGGTTTCTGTTTTTGCGGGACACAAGCGACCCTTTTTTAAGAACCGTGTGCCAGGTGCGCTTAGGCCAAGTGCTACCGCAGTTTGTGGTGTCTGCAAGAAGGATGGAGGGGAGGATTTTCGGGTATTTTAGAGAAATCGTGCTGGCGGTACGATTTTTGACGGCACGCTTTTCAGTCCAGTACCTGAGCGATATTTCCCGTAAAAAGTTGTACAAGGACTTATGTGACAACCTATTCCCTGTGCCACGGTACAGAACATTGTACATTTCAGGCCCAGGGCAAGATGTTCTTAAATGGGTCAAAAGGATGCCAGTTCAGGGTGGGGCGAAGTCTTTCTTTTTTAAACTCCACACCGGGACACTCACAGTTCAAACGTGGCTTCAAGATAAGGGGTTTGAAGTTATGTGGGGTACACTCTGCACAATTTGTAAGCAACCGGAAACAATAGACCACGTGTTCATACACTGCTGGATGGCAGTCCAATTTTGGGACGTCCTACAGCGAATCCACAAAGAATTTCCGTTGAACCCACACGGCATTCGGTACCTCCCAACGAAAGTGAAGAGGATATGCTCGTGCTACTAGGCCTGCACAGTATTTGGAGGGCGCGCATGACATGGCTTCACGGTGATGTGGATGCTAGGCCGGCTCGACAGTTCTTTCGAGAGTGTGGCCTTATGTTAAGGGCTTAAGTCAAAGTATGTGCTGAATGTCACGCAAATTTGTAAGCAACCGGAAAACAATAGACCACGTGTTCATACACTGCTGGATGGCAGTCCAATTTTGGGACGTCCTACAGCGAATCCACAAAGAATTTCCGTTGAACCCACACGGCATTCGGTACCTCCCAACCGAAAATGAAGAGGGCGTGCCTTACGATATGCTCGTGCTACTAGGCCTGCACAGTATTTGGAGGGCGCGCATGACATGGCTTCACGGTGATGTGGATGCTAGGCCGGCTCGACAGTTCTTTCGTGAGAGTGTGACGCTGTATGTTGAAGGGCTTAAAGTCCAAGAGTATGAGCCTGAATGGCTGGCACGCGTGGAACCGCTGACCGCACTGAAATGACTTTTTAACGACAACACCTTCAGGAAGAACCGGACTGTGGCTTTGTATTAACTCGTGACGTCTTATGTTGCAATGTGTTGGTTCGTGCATGTCGAAGTCCGGCAATCAAGGAAAAAAACTGGTATACCAGACACAGGCTCGAATCCCGGCGGTGCCTGTCTGATTTTTCGCGATTGTAAATGCTATGCGCCCGGAAGCGAACAGACATTGTGCGGTCCTAAGGTACTCCGCACCTAAAAAAAAGAAAAGAATCTCCAATGGTCTCGTCCAGCGCTACGGCGCATGTAAAATTACTACAGCGCTAATGCGAAAACTTGAAAGAATCTCTGCTTGGGAGAGGTCCCCGCGGCCGCCGCATTCTCTAGAAGACTATTATGGATACTCGGAAAAATGGCTGCAAGTGTGCCAGCCCTTCCCGAGACGACTTGCAGATCCCGCCACCGCTGCCTCGAGTCGATTGCGAAGAGCTGGAGGAAGTCTGCAATGCTGATGATGACTTTGTAGCCTCCACTCGCCACGATGACGGCGACGACCCTTTTAATGCACATGAAGACGATTACTAGCACCGCAACTGTGCAAACTAACTATGATACCGAAACTTAACTATGTGTCCGGCAATGCATCAGGTAAAACAGCTTCGACTTTGAGCTTTGAACTCTTCCGCGTGAGTGCAAGCTTCCCTGAAATTTCTAGTCGTTAGATCCATTAATACATAACGTCTCGGGGATAATAAATAAATACATTGCAAACATTGGATTGAATTAAGAATGTTTAATATCGACGTGAATCGGTGTCATGGGCACCTGAAGTGAAGGGCGTCTGTGCCACTCGATACAGACGACCCGGGACAGCCACGCTCCCAGCCGTTCCCGCGATCGAAGTTGACGTCAGCCGGGGTGAGTAGTCACAGCCATAACGCTCTGCGTCGCGGAACCCTCCTGCCCTGCAGACCCCTGCCGGCAAGCCACGCTGATGGAGACAGCCATGACGAGCACCACGGGATGGCCGCGGTCCCGATGACCCACTCCGCGCAGGCTCTCACTGTCCACGAGGAGCTCCTTGGTGGTTGACGTCCCCTGTAGGTAGTCGTGCGCCATGATGCTGCTGTAGGGGAGCAGGCCGGCAACCAGCAACGCTGAAGGCGGCAACCCTGGCGACGACGGCCTCTCAGGGATTCCTCGGAACGGCAGGGCTGGAGCCCCTCTTGCTGGCTTCGGCGGGAAGGCCAGAGTTGTACGATCGAATGCCGGGTGGCGGCAGTCTGTCCAACAGCGATTCCGTTGGGGGTCTCCTCACTGGTCACAGGGACTACACACTGATGATGGCTGTTGTAGGTTCACGACGAATAGCCGGCGCGCGTATTGGGCGATGTTTGTTCGCGGGCCATCCTTGATCGAACCCTCTTCATCAAATTAATTAATTAGTATTTTTATATATTTTTTTAGTTAATGATTGTGTATTCGTTGTCCTTTTAATGAATATTACTCCGAAAGATCATCGTAGAGTTTGCAGTTGATTGACTGGAGTTCCCGTAACAACGCCATCAGCCCTCAAGTCTGTTCGCTAACCCATGACACGCCTGAAAGCGTCATGGCAGAATCAAGAAGCGAGGTTGTTTCAACCACCAGCCCCAAGAAAGTGAAGGAATGGTATAAAATGTGTAGGGGGAAAGAAGGGAAAATGAAAGAACAGGAAAACTGCTGTCCACGCGTTGAATTCTGCAAAAATTCACAGCATATCCACGGGGTGAATGATGATGAGTGGGCGAAGCTCCTGAGGGGAAATCATCGGTAAAACCTTGACTCTTCAGTGAAAGTTCGCCCACTACATCTGTGTCCGAACGTAACGTCTAGAATGTCTCGCTTAAACCGCGCGTCGGCACCTTGGGGCTGTGCTCGCCTGATGCGTTTTTCAGACGCCTCACGAGCTCTCACTGCATCGGGGTCTGCCTGCCGATACGCGCGCTTTCTCGCCGCTTCCCGTTCTCTGACGTTTTTGAGATCCTCTTCGCGCCGCAGCCGTGCCGCTTCGCGTGCGGCAGGGTCCTCGCGCCGTTGCCGTGACGCTTGGGCCTCTCGTTCTCGAACGCTGGGATCTTGGCGGCGTCGTCGCGCAGCCAGACGACACGCTTCGGCCTCCCGCTCTCGTACGGGAGGATCTTGGCGGCGGCGTCGCGCAGCTTCACGGAGCGCTTCTGCCTCGCGGGCTCGCACATCTGCAGCCTTATCCATCGGGCGACTCCGAGCGCGCGCCAACAGCGAACGGATTTTATTACAACGCTCCTCGCCATCTAGTAAACAATTTAAGAACTAAACTAGAGGTAGCCACGCCATCTAGTAAACAATCCAACCGCATCTTTTCATCATATACAAGTACCACCATCTAGTAAACAATCCAAGAACTAAACTAGAGGTGGCTACATACATACGTCGAGGATGGACAGACCCACGCCCTAAGGAGCTTCGCCCCTAAAACACAGCACTCACGCGTGCTCCGATACTTTCACTGACTGCGGGAAATGCCAGCGCAGTCGGCAAAACCTCCTGCACAGTCAGAAAGCGCTACCATGTAAAAAAAATGCGCTACCATGTAGCACGCATGTAAAAAAACTCCAGCGCTAATGATAAAGATAAAGAGACACCCTGCTTAGGAGATGTCACCGCAGCCGCCGCATTCTCTAGAAGCCATTCTATTGGCGAATATAGACACATGGCTACGAGTGTGCCAATCCTTACTGAGAAGACTTGTAGGTCTTTCCACTGCTGCCTCGAGTCGATGACGAAGAGCTGGTGGAAGTCTACAATTCTGAGGATGACTTTTCATCCACCACTCGCCGCAAAGAAGACGACGACCTCTTCGATGAATGTGAAGACGATTACCAGCACCGCGACTATGGAAATAAACAATCATACTGTTAATTATGTGTCCGGCAGTGCTCACCTACAGCAGCTTCGCCATTCAAGTCTTGCGCGCGAGTGCAGGCTTCCCAACTTTTTTTTTGCTCTCTTCGTTACTACGGCCCAGAGGCTTACTTAGGCCAATCACCCTTGTTGTCACTGCTAGCGAAGATTTCGTTTGATAGCTCCCTTCTGCAACTTCGGCCCAAACTACCACTTTAGGACACAGTCTGTGTCTAACACACGTTTCTAATTCGAAGGGCAGTACCCACGCACTATGTTCATCTTGAGTCAGCCGTAATCATCTCGCTGCGGCGCTCCAGTTTATCGCAAGTTCTATGCAATGGGTCCAAAAAATGTTCTAAAAGAGCACAATGAGTGCCGGTGCGTTCATCCGTTTATCCTTTCTTACTCATGCTACATCGTGGCACACTCCCAATCAAACCCTGGTCGAAAAGAAGAAGCCGCGTAACAATTTAAACCCCTGGACGTTTGACTGCAAGTTACGTAAAAGACGTGAAACGATTGATCAAATATATCGTTGTGGACGTCGGCGTTGCGATGTTCTACTGGGACATCCTCCAACTAACCTTGAAAATGTACAGCCTATTGACGTCTTAAGGCAATCGCCTTCTGCGAGTGAACAGTTACGAGGGTGTTCCCATATGCCATTGCTTCTTAATAACTATGAAAGTTCCTGAAATCCGTTTTCACTTGCAAAAGTGACGGGGGACCTCACAATGATGTGTTTATTAGTGTCGTAATATCAAACGATTTGTCCTTGCAGTCACTTTTGTGTCTCGTTTGTATGGTGATCCCGTGTCGTGTTGCCAAACAATTTGTTCTTGCAGCTGAAATCCTTGAACCCACCTTCTACGTGTCTGGCGTGTTCGCAAAACACATGTGTAGTGCAAACTGCCGGCTTTAAAGACACATCCTACGCGGAGAAGTTAAACCTACGTTCCATGCAGCAAATCCAATCTTTTGGATTTTTGAGAGTTTTGTAGAGATAAAAGTTAGGGTAAGGGTTGGGGGCGACAGCATCGGCAAGGCATCGCGGACCTTCTAAAATGCCCTTGCGGATCTCCATTTGCGAACCGCTGCCCTTGACATGTTCACGACACTTCTTCATCATCAGCAGCTGCAACAACATCATCAGCAGCAGCACCAGCCTATCTACGCCCACTGCAAAACAAAGGCCTCTCCCATAGATATTCAATTACCCCGGTCCTGTGCTAATTGCGAACAGTAATTCCCCTTAAACTTTTTTATCTCATCGGCTCATCTAACTTTATCCCGCCCCCTGCAACGCTTGCCTTCTCTAGGGATCCCTAAACTGCATTTTATGTGGAAGAGACGCGAGGCAGTTAATTATGCAGCGAGAATTTTATTCTATGAAATTCATTACTTATATCAAATAAGTATACAAAACCAACACGGACAGCTTGAGTTGTTACTCATTTTATGTGCTGCCAGCGCAATTTAGAAAGTTTAGAGCCACTCACTTCAGCCAACTGAAGGCTGTAGCTTTGATTTTAGTTTATGTGGACTGCACAGTGTGTTTTGTTTTGTCACCAAGGATCAATGAAGAACAATGGCTGGCCTCTGTTATTGTGCTCGACTCCCATCCCGGAGGAGCTGAGTTCTAATAACACCCGCGGAAAAATTTACCCGATTTTATTTTCAGCATAGTTAGATGCTTTGTTTCATTCAAGCTTCCCTGAGAAATGTGTCGTCTTTACGAGCATTCGTTGGCCTGTCTTTTGTTTTATTTTTTAAGCAGTCGGCCATTCACCGGTATCCCTAACAGCTGTGCGATTCCTGGATACTGGTGAGCCGCTTCTTGCATTTTTCGCGTATCCAACAAAGCAAAAATGTCGTAGACGGTGCAACCACCGTGCGTGGAGGCCCTTAGTTTAGGTGTGTTTACTTTCGCGTTTGTTTTCACCAACCTCAGCCAATCACACAGCTGCGCATAGTGCATCATAGGTTTTGGCGCGAGAAATGAGCTAGTGGGACCCGCATGCCCATTTTGTTTTTCCGAATTAAATTTTTTATATTAGTGCAGTTCGCGTTAAAAGTCGTGTCAGTGTTATTCTAACGAGGCGATCTCTCAAATGATCAAAACTTACATTCTGTCTCCATGGCCCCTTTTAAGAACGGTGCCATCTGCATCTTCTTAACAGCGGAGCTGTTGAACAAGTCGTAAGTTCGTCGTTGAAAAAAAAATACCAAGAAAATGCCGAGTGCTAGTGAGCCCGTTTCTCGCGGCGACCGCCCAGCGTCCTCGGCACGCGCAGTGGCTTTATTAGACAAAAAATGGCGAGCGCCCGTAAGCGGCATGCCTCAGGCGACCGCTGAGTCCCTGGCTCGTGCAATGGCTTCAGCAAAAAAAAAAAAAAAAAAAGATCTCCGACGCTGACGTCAAGTGCTACCGCGCATGTAAAGCAAATCTAGCGCCAATGCGAAAGCTGTAAAGACGCTCTGCTTGGGAGATGTCACTGCGGCCGCCGCCTTGTCACTGAGGCCGCCGCCTTCTCTGGAAGCCATTAGGGATAATTGGAGACAGGTCTTAGAGTGTGCCTATCCTTCCCGAGACGATCTGTAGATCCCGCCACCGCTGCCTCGAGTCGATGACGAAGAGCTGGTGGACGTCTACAATGCTGAGGATGACTTTGCAGCCTCCACTTGCCGCGAAGAAGAGAAACGACCTACCTGTGTCCGGCATTGCATCGGGTGCAACAGCTTCGACCTTGAAGTCTAACGCGTGAGTGCGAGCTTCCCTGAACTTTCTAGTCGTTAGCTCCATAACGTCAGGGGACAATAAATAAATTACAAGCAGAGGATTGAATCAAGAATGATAGTTTAATCTGTCCATGGGTTGGTGTCATGGGCAGCTGGAGTGAAAGGCGTTCACCTTCTGGGCCACGGCAGGCGAGAGAAGGGGACCCGGGATGGCCGGACGCCGAGCCGTTCCCGCGATCGAAGTTGATGGCGGACGTGGCGAGTGCTCGCAGCATTATGGCGTTCTCCGACGCTGCACCCTTCTGCCTTCAGACCGTGGCCGGGAAGCCACGCCGATGGAGAAGACAGCGATGACGAGAACCGCGGGATGGCTGCGGTCCCGATGACCAGCTCCTCGCACAATGAAAAGCGAGCGCAGGCTCTCGCTTTCCATTAGCAGCACGGTGGCGGACGACGTACCCTGCAGGTAGTCGTGCGCCATGATGCTGCTGCAGGGGAGAAGGTCGGCAACCAGCGCGCTGAAGGCGAGGCCCCTGGCGATTGCGGGCCCTCGGGGAGCCTCGGAACGGCACGCCTGGCGCCTCCTCTTGCTGGCCTCGGCGGGATGGCCACAGTTGGACGAGCGAGACCCGGGTGGCGGCAGTCTGTGCAACAGCGATTCGGTTGGGGGTCTCCTCACTGGTCACAGGGCCACACACTGATGATGGCTGTTGTAGGTTCACAGCGAAAAGCCGCGCGCCTATTGGGCGATGGTTGTTAGCATGCCGTCCTTGATCCTCCCGTCCTTGATCCAGAGGTTGTTGCACCCAGCAGCCCAGAGAAAATGAAGGAATAGTGAAAATGTGTAGGGGGAAAGAAGGGAAAATGAAAGAAGAGGAAAACTACTATCCACGCCCTGAATTCTGCAAAAACAAAGCACTCACGCGTGCTCCGATACTTTCACTGATGGCTAGAAATGTGAGCGCAGTCGGCAAGATCTCCAGCGCAGTCGGCAAGCGCTACCACACTTGTAAAAAAATACCAGCGCTAATGCTAAAGATAAAAAGACACCGTGCTGAGGAGACTTGACCGCGGCCCCCAGATTCTCTGGAAGCCGTTATGGATAATTGGAGACATGGCTACGAGTGTGCCAATCCTTCCCGAGAAGACTTGTAGGCCTCGCCACTGCTTCCTGGAGTCGATGACGAAAAGCTGGTAAATGCAAAGTAATGACGAGTCGATGACGAAATGCAAAGTAAATCCACTACTCACCGCGAAGAAGACGACGACCTGTTCCATGCACATGATACCGATTACTAGCACCGCAACTATGCAAATAAACAACCATACTGTAACTTAAGTACCTGTCCGGCAATGCTCACCTACAACAGCTTCGCCATTTAAGTCTTGCGCGTGAGTGCAGGCTTCCCTAGTTTTTTTTTTTTTTACTCTCTTCGTTACTACGGCCCAGAGTACTTCGGTAACTCACGCCCAAATCACTCCTTTAGGAGACAGTCCGTCTGTCTAACGCACGTTTCTAATTCGAAGGCCAGAACCCACGCACTATGTTCATCTTGAGTCAGCCATAATCATCTCGCTGCGGTTGTCCACGGGTGCTCCAGTTTATCGCCAGTTGTATGCAATAGGTCGAAAAAAAATGTTCTAGAAAGAGCGCAATGGGTTCCGGTACGTTCATCGGTTAAACCTTTCTTAATCATGCTACACCGTGGCACGCTCCCAACAAAACCCTGGTTGCGAAGAAAGTGTTGCAAACCCTAGTTGACAAGAAGCCACGTAACAATATGTACATGTTTGCACATTTGACTGCCAGTTGTGTAAAAAACCTGAAACGATTGATCCTCTTCTGGCGGCACCATCATCTGTATTTGGAGCCACTATCATCATCATCCGCAACCTTTCACAATCCTCATCAGCGGTGGCTGGCAAGCGTCGGCAGTTCCATGCGACAGGAGTTCGAGCACGATACTTCGGAAGTCCACGGCTCCTCTCCTACAAATTGGTGACCCGGAGGTTCCGCGCGTGTCACCCTATCAGCGGAACCCCGACATGCCAACGTGGGGGGACCCGCCAATACCGGCCTTATAGCAATGCAACCTCAGAGGTTGGTTCTTGAAGGTCGAGGCTACCCTCTGGCTCCACCCCGTCTGGCTCAACCACTTCTGAAGCACTCCATCCTTTGTGAGACGCTTCCGCGAGAGCTCCGCTGCGTCCTAGTCCTACTACCGCCCAGCGCCGCCCCCTACGACGACCTTCGCGCTGCCGTGCTCGCGCACTACGGCTTCAGAGACCAGTGCTTTCAGCCTACACCACAGGAGATACCGGCACGGTTCGCGTACGCTTCGCCGGCGCACATCGTACCATCTGCACCATCGGCGTCGATTCCTGCCACGAGTGTCGCCGTCCTAGACTGCACCTCCAGCGCGGCAGCCCCATACACCGGCAATACTCACAGCCGACGTCGTCACGGACGCCAACCGGCCGCAGCCCTCCTCCTCCCCTTTTACCACCCCATGAAAGGGCTCCGGTGAGCGCTCCGTTACCATTCAATCTTGCCCAACCCTGTCGATCGCTGCCCCAGCGTAGCGTATCATATGCACCGCGGCGCTGAGACTCTGCCCTGCACCAGTGCAGTCGCAGCGTAACTCGCACGATACGCACGTCGTGGCATCTAAAGCCGACCCCGACGAACTCGCCTAATATTTCATAGTGCTGCCGTCAATGCCCTAGCCGGGATCTATAGAGGAAGTGAAGCCGCTAATTATGCCGACTATCTTCCGGCGTCCCAATTCTTAGAACAACACGCCAAAATCCGCGTTGAAGAGCACGTTGACAAAGCATCTACAACTACACCGCTGCAGCAAGCGGTGCAAGAGCATTCTCGCGCCCACGACCAGCAAGCGCTCACAAAGCCCGACGCTCCGACATTACGCGCTCAGGTGCGTAACGACTTGATGTCGCCACCAGTTCAGCGTGCTTCTGCGAAGCGGCACCGACATCACCATCAACGCCCCAAGCGCCTCTCCGCAAGACAAGCTTCGTCGCGGGCACTCCTTTCGGCGCGCTCCCAAGAGCCATCAGCGCCATCTTGTCCAGCGTCTTTCGTTCACGCGCTGTCAGCGGCGACTCCCGTTTTGGGACCATCACCGATGTTCCGGGACATGGACTCTTCGAACCCGCCAAACGAGTGCTGAAAACGTCGTCGTCAAAGCTGTAAGCCTGCTCGTACTGGCAGCTGAACTCCAGTGGACATGCGTCATAAAAGGCTGCAAGCCGAGCACCCATTTTGCAAACATCGCCTGTCGTCTACGCAGCGGCCGCGGCTGACGTCACTTTTACTTCGGGGCTGTTTTACCCTCCGCCAACTCGCCCCAACATCCACTTCCAGCCAAGGCTACCGGAGACCCACCTGCTCACCGGATGGTCTCATGGAACTGCCCACGACAGCCTAAGGACCTGGAACGCGGACAAACCTCCATAACTGCTTGTGTTGTGCACACCTCTACATTGTAAATTTTTCGTGCACTCTGCATCAGACATACAATTATGGTAACGCGCTTCGCACTACGAGGGAACCGTGTAGTGCCGGCACTATCATCCGCATCCTTTCACAATCATCATCAGCGGTGCCTGGTCAGCGTCAGCAGTTGTTCCACGCGACAGGAGATCGAACACGACCGTGGTGCTGGGCCACCGCTTGACTATCCGCTCTCCAAGTTCCGGCCAGGCCTTGCGCACCAACAATAAATGTAGGAAGTCCATAACATACCAAGTTCACGGCTCCTTTCCTACAATCCCATATACCTCTGTGGACTTGGGGGTTGCGGTGTTCTACTGGGACATCCTCCAACGAACCTTGAAAATGTACCGCCTATTAATGTCTTTCTGCGTTCACTCACTAACAGTTACGAGGGTGTTCTCAATTGCCATTGCTTCTTAATAACTATGAAAGTTCCTGAAATCCGTTCGCGCTTTCAAAAGTGACGGGGGACATCACAATGTGTTTCATTGGTGTCGTATTGTCAAGCGATTTGCGCTTGCAGTCACTTTTGTGTCTCGTTTGTATGCTGATCCGTGTCGTGTTGCCAAACAATTTGTTCTTGCAGCTGAAATCCCGGAACCCACTTTGTACGTGTCTGGCGTTCTCGCAAAGCATATCTGCAGTGCAAAAAGCCGCCTTTAAACCACATGCTACGCAGATAAGCTAAACCTACGTGCCATGCAGCAAAGCCACTCTTTTGGATTTTTAAAGAGGTTTGGATAATTAAGAGAAAAAAATTAGGGTAAGGGTAGGGTATGACAACGTCGGGAAGGCATGGCGGACCCCTTAAAATACCCTTGCGGATCTCCATTTGCGAACCACTGCCCTATGACATGTTCACGACACTTAGTCTGCATTTTATGTGGAAGAGACGCAAGGCAGTTAATTATGCAGCGAGAGTTTAATTCTATCAAATTTATTACTTATAAAAATAAGTATATAACATCAAAACGAACAGCTTGAGCTGTTACTCGTTTTGTGTGTGCCAGTGCAATTTAAAAAGTTAGAGCCACTCACTTCAGCCAACTGAAGGCTGTAGCTTTGCTTTTAGTTTATATAGTGTGTTTTGTTTTGTCGCCCGGAATCAATGAAGAAAAATGGTGGTCCACTGTTATTGTGCTCGACTCGCACGTCGGAGAAGCTGGGTTCTAATGCCACCCGCGGGAAAATTTACCCATTTTATTTTCAGCTTAGTTAGATGTTTTGTTTATTGTAGCTTCCCTAAAAAATGTTCCGTCATTCCGAGCATCCATTGGCCTGTCTTTTATTATTTTTTTTAGCACTCGGCCATTTCACCAGTTTCACTAACAGCTGGGCAATTCCTGGATACTGGTGAGCCCCTTCTTGCCTGCTTCAGGTATCCAACAAAACAAACATATCCTAGACGGTGCAACCACCGTCCGTGCAGCCCCTTAGTTTATTATTTTTCATTATTGGCAGTGCTCATCAACTGCGAGTTTGAGCATAGCAAACCGTGTTTGTGCCGCGTTGCATGCTTACTAGGCGTGCGTATGTGACATATAGCTCAACGCTTGCATTCACGGCCATTTTTCGCTGTTTTCTGTGTTCTTCCTTTTTTTCCGTCCCCCGTACCCTTGCCCTAGTGGGAAGCAGCAGGCCAGAGCGGGCCAAAAATTAGTTGCTCAGGCTGACCTCTTCACATATAAATAAACTCCTCTCTCTCTCTAACAAAGGTTTAAGAACAGTCGACGCGTTACCTGTTCCGCAGTGGAAAATAGCAGAATTTTTCAGTGTTAGCAGAAAATAAGCCAATGACAGGTCGTCACGGCCATTGTTATTTCCGTTGCGCAGTAAAATGGAAAAAGGGTGAGCTGTAGCAGGCAGCAGTAGAGTTGGTGAACTCATAAAGGCGTGGTTACCTATAAAGGCAGATGGCTCTCCTACATAGAAAGCAGCTTGATGTATTAATGAACTTGATGTATAAAGGTTTGGTGGCATTTTCAAGCACTTTGATGTTAAAGGAACCTCCTTCGTGGGCGAAGGGTTCGCGAGCCTGACCCCGCCCGACGAAGTGACGCCGACACGAAAGAAACCGAAATCACCGGTTTATTCTGGGATAGCAAAACAAAAATGACATGAGTAGAAGCAGCAGCTCGTAACACATACGGTCATGTAAACAACGCGACACTGAAAAAACGCACTGCACCGATTGTGCAGAAAAATAATACGGCGCTTCGCTCTACACTCACGGGAACGTTCGAGTCCTTGTACCAAGCCACTCCGTGTGCAACCACCACATGTGCTGGTTAGTCCGAGCTGGACAGGGGTCGTCCGCCCGGTTGTCTGCCCCTTACTGCTCCCATCCTGGCTCCGCTGCCGCCCTGCTGTTCCGTCCAACTCCTCCCCACCGCACCCGTGAAAGCAGTCTTTATACCAGACGGGGCCGTTGTACGCATGTTCCGGGCTTGGTACGCACCGCACGTGTTCATTTTCCGCTCACTGCTTATCGTACGAATACGCACAGGGCTCATGACACATACGGGCTGACGTCCGAATCTGAGTTCTTTCGTGTTCATTGCGCTGTCACCACAACGCGCACCATGCGTAGCAGCTGCGTCCCTGCAATGTAAAAGAAAATGCCTTTATCAATCGTCATCAACGATCTACCTCCGCTGTGTTTCGCCGTCATCCGGAAGAGGATGCCGGCGGAAGAAAATACATCTTGGTTTTATTCCAAAGATTAGGTCTTTTATAGTTGCCCCAGCGCTTCTCCGGCCTGAAATGATGCTTTATTCACTAAGAAATTAAATACTTAAATTCAAAATTTTGATTCTCCCGCTGAATCGTTTGGTTCGTGACGCCTGCAATGACGTACGTGTCCAGGACAGCTACTTAAAGGGACCCTGCAACCAGGGTGTCGAACCGAAATTTTTTCGGTTTCAGTTCCGGTTCGGGTTCAAGTCCTTCGGTTTCGGCTCCGGGTTCGGCTCCGGAGCACCATTCCGTTCCCGTTTGAACCGGTTCGAACTGGTTCAAACGGGTCCAAACGGGTTCGAAGGGGAAAAAAGCAGACATGTTTTTTTCTGTTAGTTTTTTTTTTTTTTTTTTGCTTGGTTTTCGTTTCCTTATCAAGTCGGTATTAATACAGAGTCATAATGTAGGTTTTTTGTGCAAATTTTTTGTCTTGGTCAACCTAAAATGACTCTGCAACACTTTATTCGACTATTTCTAAATGTTGAATGTTTGCAGAAAGTAGTCAACCAACACATCCAGTACGTAAATTAGGAGGTCGCTGTAGCTCAGCCAAAAATTACTGCTCTGCATACCTAACTTTACTATAGGTAACTTAGAAACGTGCTTGAAGTATTTTTCGCTCCTTCCCATTCTTGGGGTTCCTTTACCGCTGGAATGACGTTATTACAGCGGTGAAGCGGCTATTTGCCGGCTTTCCTTATGTTCTGCAAAGAACGCATTTGATAGCCACTTTAACAAGAAAGCCACAAAAGCGAAGAAGAAACGGAAGGCGTATCCACAGCGACGAGCAAATCACACAGTGCCGCTCTATGCTGGCGATAGCTATAGCTTTCGCAGCGCTTGCAGATGCGAACAAAAGAGCGAAAGCGTTTATCGAATGTGCTGAGGAGTTCATTTAATTGTACAACCTACTGCAAAGTGTTTTCTATAGTAGGTCAACGATTACAACACTAACTGAAGCGAAATAAAAGGTTCGCTGGAACACTAAAGGCTGCATATTAGAATGAACGTGAAATAATTAATCTTTATGGTCACAAGTTTATTTTTATTAAGTTAGTTTCGTTCATTTTTATAATAGATTTTAATTGTATTCTTGGCTCATAACACTGCAGTTTTATACCACGCACTTGTTTTCTTGCGGAGGAGGGAGAGGAGTAAACTTTATTTAGGCGAGCCTTTGGTGCTGATGTCTGGGAATCCGCCTGGGGGAGGGGGGGGGGGTTCTTTTAGCCCGGGATACCCTGGTCTCGCTGGCCACCCGAGCCCTATCCACCAGGCTACCTGGGAGGAGAGGAGATCGGAGCTGGTCAGCCGTGTTACCCACTGCTCGTATGTACGTTGGGGGTTAAGAGTAAGGGACGGGGTTTGTCGACACCCCCATGCCAGATGGTATAGGGTGCCAGCGTGGAGGCAGTATTTGCAAGATGCGGGTTAGAGGGTGGGGTACATTGCATCGAGTAGGGTATTGTGTGGGCAAGAGTTCGTTTGTAGTCGTCGCAACAAGAAGGCACGCATTCCCGCCCTATTCGACGATACATCAGAGTGACTCCAATCCCACGTAACATGCATCCGACCTATAACAAGGCACGACGAGCAGCAAGAGCACGAGCAATGCACGTGCAATATGACCACCTCCTCTTCACTCACTATGCAGACGCCTCTCCATACCCCCGCAAATCTGCCCACGTTGCCAGTGTGACCGACGCCAACGGAAAAGAGTTAACTGCAGTCACGACCATTACAAAATCAATAGAAACAGCTGATTAAGTTGCAATCGCCCTAGCCGCCACCACTTGCGAAGACTACACCGTTATACTGACAGACTCCCAAGCAGCATGCCGCAATTTCCTGATCGGACGAATATCCCTAGCAGCAGTGGCTGTACTAAAACACAATTAAAACTTCCAGAGCTATAGATTGTCTCGTCACCTGGCCACGAATCTCTCAAAGGAAATGAGTTGGCACACGCGGCTGCCCGCGCCCATACAAATGGGGCCGTTTCCTAAGAGAGTGATAACCTACAAGATGACGACATCCTCAAGCCTACGCCCCTGCGAAAATACGCCGACATGCTCGCCCATTACCGGCGCGGGAGGAAACAAAAAAAATGGCGACCGATTACGATATTCGCTAATGCGAAATTTGAGTGCAGCGTGAACTGTAGTCTTCTCGGCGACGGCGCATAGCTGCTGTGTCCCAGGAAGTGATCGCGTCATCACCAAATGCGCGACGGCGCGCGGTATAGTCTGTCGTCATCTCGTAAGGGGTCACCACCGGGGAGCACGTCACGAGGATACCAAAAAGCGAACAGTCGCTTTTTGGTATCCTCGAGTGTCACCGTGGTGCGGCATTTTGCGTCTCCGTTCACCCCTCCCCGCATCCCCCCCTCCTCCCTGGCGGCATCCCCAAATCACAAATCCGCACCAGAATCTTCTGTTTGGCAGGCAGGCAGGCAGGCGGACAGGTAGTTTACTGGCTAACGGGCAGTCCCTTTGGCGGGCAGGAGAGCCTGCACGCTCGTCATCTTTTTTGGATCCATTAAATGTCTACGCACGCACGCACGCACGCACACACTCATATTTTCGCACACTTCGGCAAAAAAAATTGCATTGTAAATAAATTGGTTGGTCCGTATGCTTTTCATGTACGCCTAGTTTCAACGGCGCTTTAGCTATAACACGAAATCATTAGTACTGCTAGAAGGCGAAAACAGTTCATAACCGCAAAGGAAATCGTGGCAGGTCTCGCTTAGAGCGATTCTCTTCTGCTCACCTTTTATCTGCTAACAGACCGGTTAGAAGGAAAGAACGGCTACAACTGATTTGACGGGTTCTATAGGACGGCGTTGCGTAGGCAACCACTGGCGATAGGAACTTGCTAATGGCACTGCGATTTGCAAGGTGACAGCGATTTGGTTCTACGAAAGATAATAGCTTACTGAAGTCACAAGCAGCGGTAATGATCGCTCGTAGAGAGAGAGAAAATGAACTGTAATTTATTTTTTTTTAATTGCGAAAGTTTGCTCTGCAGCATAAAACGGTGGAGGCGAGTGTGTTTAAATGTACATAAACAGGAAGTTTTCACTAAGAAAGTCTAAAAGGCTCCGGTGATACGGCCCAAAGAGCCAGCGTCTGTAGTCGGGAGGTCGGCCTGGGTTGAGTCCCACACTATGTAGTACTTGCTGTCGGGAACGTTGGAGGCCACGGCAAGTCCACAGAAGATGGTGAATGTCTGCGGTCGATGCCGACGTGGTGCAAAATGGGCATGTCCGGCCAAACGGAGCCCGTCGATCCGGGGGCCAGGTGTGGGTGACAGCTGGTGTAAGAGCAGCCCCGACGCGAATCCTTCGTAGCGCCACCTCCTCACGGCGGGTGAGCCCACCAGGGAGGTTTGATCCACACGGTGGAATAAGTGCGCGTGTGGAGCGCCGAAGGTCTTCTTTGTCGGTGGCCAACTTTGACATTGCGTCAACTGGAAATAAGGGCAGTTGATGCGTCGTTGGAGGTATACGGGTCGCCGCATCCGCCTGTTGCTGTCCAGGAGTCGATGTCCTCTGGGCCCAAGTAATCTTCACTCTGAAACTTAGGGCCGCAGCCTTCGCGTGGATGGTTTGGGACATGGGCACTTGATGAATACTTTCCGGAGGTCTCGGACTGCTTGCATTGAATCTGTAAAGATGTTGACAGGTTGCGATTGGTCTGGCCTCAGCAACTCTATAGTCGTCAAGGCGTCGAAAATCGCTTAGAGCTCAGCAAGTGTTGACGGGGCCTCTGAGGGGCGTAGTAATGGCAGGTTTGACAAAACTGCATGGCTGGGTTTACGACGGCTGTGGTAATAAGGCTTCCTGAAATACTGGCGTCGACGTAAACGTATCTTGGCCAGCACTGGATGAGAGTTGCGGCGCAACACGGCTTGACCGACCCAGAGGCTTGCAGTCAGTAATTAATATTCGGGTCCAAGGAGGGGGTTCTGGAGAGGGATCTGGCGGCGTGTTAGTTTGGAGGCCCATATACCGGAAAAGTTTCAGAGACGAGTCTTCATTCAAGGTGGCCGAGCCGACAGCCGTTTACATCAAGAGCCGCTGACCTTCCACGCCGGAGCTGGCCAAGGCTCTCTCCCAAATCTCTGTGGAAACGTGGAGGTAGGGTGCATCTAGGGTAGACTTGCCGCAGTCACCCACTATGTGTCGGAGAGTCCCAGGCTCTCCACAGAAGCGGCAAAGCGTAGAAACGTGTGTCCGGTCAAAGAGGTGAAGACTGGTGGTATGTGGGAAGGTGTTGACCTGCAGAGCACGCCATGATCTTTCCTGGTCCCTCGGTAGTGATTTGTGGGGTGAAGAGTAGGTTTTACGGTACAGCCTATCGTGCCGCGTAATTTCCTGGTATGTGACTACAAGATGCATGCGCTCGGGCTCGGCTTCATCAGCGCTGGCTAAGCGGGTCAAATTTCTAGCCACGAGCTGAGCTTGGTGATCTTGTTTGCCGGGGAGGCCAGTATGAGCTGGTGCCCATACAACCCTGACTTGTCTCGTTGGTGGCCTCTGATTGATCATTCGAAGTGTTGTAACATGCAATCGACCACTGACAAAGTTGCTCCACGCATGCTAAGAGTCTGTTATGAGAGTTCTGACGCCGCTTTGGCTAAGCGCACGTGCTTTCGCCGCTTCCTCGGCTTGGAAGGGGCTCTGTTCGGTGTTTCAAATGCTACACCTGTGGAAGGCTGCAGAACGGTAGCACAAAGAAAGAGAAGGTATTCAAGACTGCTATCGAAAGTCTTTCGCATCAAACCAGTTTATCATTCCTCTTTTTTTCAGTCTATTTGCTTCCTACAGTCTTGCCTCATATATATACATGTTTTGAAAACCCTTGGATGAATATAAAATATGCATTAGGCAAGTGGTATTTTCTTCAGTGCGAGATGATACTCTTACGCTAGAAATAACATAACGGCGCAATACGAGCATAAAGAAAGACCTTTTATAGCATTCAGGTGGTCGTCAAATAACTTTGCGGCTATTTTGTACGTAACTAAATTTCCTGATTGGTCGAGAAAAAGAACGCTGCAAAATTTTCGAATGCCAAGGACCTCAAAGATATCGTGTTTGGTCCGACCCTCTAATCCACCTGAACTGACCCGCTAATTTGTCTAATCCAAATTAATCAACACACCAGTCCCACTAATTCCTATTAGCTCATTCACTCATCTCACTAATCCACCCCAGTCTAGCCACTAATCCACATTAATCGACTTTGATCCCTGCGACCCTAATTTTAAGGTTGAGTAGATTCAAGATAACATGAAAATGCTATCGCATCCACTTTAAAAGTGGAAATAAGAAGGCTCCAAATTTTTTTGAATTCTCATGTTCTCTTAGAGCAGTAACGAAGAGACACAACGGCACTCTACAAGAAAAAGTGGCGGTGACGTAGAGAATTGTATGTGTTTGTGTCTCAGTGCTGTTTGTATATAACTGCCAATTCAAACTAAAATAGATATGGATTTATTGTTGATGATTGTCCCTGAAGGCCTTCACAAGCGGACAGCGAACGATGTGGTTGCTCCGCGACATATGTCCCTCGCTGCGGTTGAGCCGCCAGGGAACGGAGCCGTCAGACACCCTGATGGAACGCTTTTAATGGCGATGACAGACTGATTTACGATGATGATGATACTGGTGCGGTATGTTCCAGGAGACACATCTACAATTCGCAACACTGTCTTCATGGCCCCCCTTAAGAAAGGGGCCATCTGCACCTTCCCAACAGCGGAGCTGTTGTACAAACCGTTGCAAGAAAAAATACCAAGAAAATGCCGAGCGCTCGTGAGCCCGTGCCTCGCGGTGACCGCCGTGCTTTCTCGGCACGCGCAGTGTCTTGTTGTTGTTTTTCGTTTATTTAATAGCCTTAAGGCTTAGTAGACGTTCAGCGAGTCCTATCTATATCCAGGAAACTAGGTTGGCCTCCCGGATATAGCCCAGCAAGGAAGGGTAGACAGGACCATGGGGGCACCGATGGTAATGCGTGTCTTGCCGCAGATTTAGGCCTGCTGTCATTAAAGGAAGGAAGGATGGAGAAATCATTAAACATTTCCTCTGAATGTCCTTAGTTTCAGGGCATGTCCATATTAGGTGGTGAAGGTCTGCCGGAATCGTTTCCTCAGAGCAGGTTGGAAATTTCATATGCCCTCGGCAGTCCCCTTTCCATCCACTCGTGCGGGCAGGAGTAAGAGCCGATTACTCATTGTAGGGTTTAACGCGCCGACGCAACGCAGGCGATGAGGCGCGCCGTAGTGGAGGGCTGCGGATTAATTTTGACCACCTGGGGATCTTTAACGTGCGCCGAAATCTCGAACACACGGGCGTTTTTGCTTTTCGCCTCCATCAGAAAAGCGACCGCCGCAGCCGAGAATTGAACCCGCGACCTCGTGCACAGTAGCAGAACGCCTTAGCCACTGAGCCACCGCGGCGGGTCAAGAGTAAGAGCCACTCCCAGTCGGATCCTTCGTAGTACAACCTCCTCCATCGTGGTAAGGTTGAGGGGGAGGAGAACCGAACACGGAGGTATGAGAGCACGCGTTCGGCGTCGAAGATCTTCCTTTGCAGCCATTCGTGTGGCCCATGGGTCACTTGGGAGCTGGGCGGGGGATGATGGGGCCGGACAGCTGTGTGACAGGAAGTCAGCCCGTTCATTTCCTACAATACTGGTGTGACCAGGAACCTTGACCCAATCACCTTTGAGGGCATTTTACTGTGGAGCTGGTGGATACGTTGGCAGATGATGGGGGTCTGCGCAACCTGCTTCATAAAGTATCACTTGCGTAGAGTCGGTATGAAGATTGATGGTTGTCGAGGCTTCATTGGAGGCGGCTGCACACAGCAGGGCGTCATGTATAGCCTGCAATTCCAGCAGGATTGGGGTGCATGTGGCCGAGGCGTAAGGAATAGGGCCTTCAATTCTGGGATGAGTGGGGCTGGTCCATGCTGTGACTACACGTGTTCCTGTGCATGAAGCTTCGGTGTAGAGCAGGCATTGATCGTCTGGTCCCGGGTTATTTGGGAGGAGAGAGAGCTGTACTTTACTCACCTTGGTCTGCCTGTTCTGCAGATGGCTTCTCTAGTTGGAGGTTATAATCGTATAACCCCAGGGTGGAAGGTCATCCTGACTTTTCACAGGAGTCAAGGTGCCCGAATTGAAGTGGTCGTACAGTGCATGGCCGTTCTGCAGACGTGCATACTTTGACACGCACAGCTCGGCGTTGATTTATGAGCTCGTCAGTTGTGTTGAGCTGAGCTTGCTCCTGGAGAACCGGTATCGGGGTGATGCGGGGGAGATCGGTGATGGCTCGCATGGCTTCTCTATTAATAGCTTCCAGTTAAGCATGTTGGGAAACGGTTTAACGCTGAAACTGGGCTTCATAAACCAAACGTGGTTGAAGCACAGCGCACGCCAGCCTCCGAGCGACCTCAGTTCTCGCACCACCCGTTTTCGGTGCAATCTAGCGGATTAGGCGAGTTTTATTTGCCGTCGTTTGCCTCACTGCTTTCAGCCATGCTGTAGCGCTACCAGCCTGGTGAAATGCAGGCCCAGAATACGGAGCTCTGTTGCTTCAGGAAGCTGATGAGTGCCTATGCATACAGATGGAAGGTGGACAGCGAGCTTCTTGCGGCCAGATTTGTTAGCGACGGTCATGTACTTCGTCTTCTGGGCGGAGACAGTAACACCAGCCATCGCTGCAAATGCCTGGATACCTTCAAGAGCCTTCTACAGCGCTGTACACTGTATCTGTGCGTTTTTATGCGTCGACCATACCGAAACATCATCCGCGTAGATGAAGCATCTGTGCTGCACATTGTCGAGCTGACATGCTAAGTGAATAAATACAATGTTAAAAAGTGTGGGTGACAGCACAGCTCCCTGGGGGACACCACGCGCGCACCGAGTGAAACAGTCCTACTGGCTTCCATTCTACACATACAGCGAATGTACGGTTTTTTTTAAACGGCGGCGACATAACCAACCACACGACGTGGAAGGCCCAACTCAACCACAGCACGAGTGAAAGCGTCGTGGAAAAGATTATCATACGTCTTTGAAATATCGCTTGCTTTAGCAGAAAAAAAGCTAGCAAAAAACCCGAGGAGCGAGAAACTTGCGAGCGCCCGTAAGGGGCATGCCTTTCGGCGACCGCCGAGTCCCCGGCTCGCGCAGTGGCTTCAGCAATAAATAAAAAGTATCGCCAACGCTGTCGTGGAGCGCAATTGCGCTTGTGAAACAACTCCAGCACTAATGCGAAAGCTAAAAAGACACTCCGCTTGAAAGAGGTTACTAGCTGGCCGCCCGCCGATCCTATAAGCTATGAACGGAGAATTCGAGACATGGCTACGAGTGTGCCTATCCTTCCCGAGACGACTTGCAGATCCGTCCACCACTGCCTCGAGTCGATGGCGAAGAGCTGGTGGAAGTCTACAATGCTGAGGATGAATTTGCAGCCTCCAATCGCCGCGAAGACGACGGCGACCTCTCCGATTCATATGATACCTACTAGCACCACAACTACGCAAATAAACAATGATACCTGAAACCTAACCGTGTAACCGGCAATGCATCAGGTACAACAGCTTCGACATTGAAGTCTTTCGCGTGAGTGCAAGCAGCTTCCCTGAACTTTCTAGTTGTTAGCTCCATAACGTCAGGGGACAATAAATAAATTGCAAGCAGAGGATTGAATAAAGAATGATTGTTTAATCTGTCCATAGGTCGGTGTCATGGGCAGCTGGAGTGAAAGGCGTTCACTCTTCTGGGCCGCGGCAAGCGAGAGAGGCGACCCGGGATGGCCGGACGCCGAGCCGTTCCCGCGATCGAAGTTGATGTCAGACGCGGCGAGTGGTCGCAGCATTATGGCGTTCTGCTGCCGCTGCACCCTTCTGCCCTCAGACCGTGGCCGGGAAGCCACGCCGATGGAGAAGACAGCGATGACGAGCACCGCGGGATGGCCGCGGTCCCGATGACCATCTCCTCGCACGATGAAAAGCGAGCGCAGGCTCTCGCTTTCCATTAGCAGCTCGGTGGCGGACGACGTCCCCTGCAGGTAGTCGTGCGCCATGATGCTGCTGCAGGGGAGCAGGCCGACAACCAGCCGCGCTGAAGGCGAGGCCCCTGGCGATGACGGCCCCTCGGGGAGCCTCAGAACGGCACGCCTGGCGCCCCTCTTGCTGGCCTCGGCGGGACGGCCACAGTTGGACGAGCGAGTCCCGGGTGGCGGCAGTCTGTCGAACAGCGATTCGGTTCGGGGTCTTCCAACTGGTCACAGGGGCACACGCTGATGATGGCTGTTTATTGTTTCACAGCAAATAGCCGCGCGCGTGTTGGGCGATGGTTGTTCGCTTGCCGTGCTCGATCCAACCCTCTTCATTAAATAAATAAATAAATAAATAAATAAATAAATAAATAAATAAATAAATTGTAGCAAGTATGTGTGTAGCTTACATGGAAATGTGACGGGCATAAGCCATAATGGGCAAATCGCCATATGTGGGTATGCGCCGGATGGCGACGAGGAAGAGGACGCTCTCGTTCATGCTCAGCCTCGCGTAAAGCTGGTCGTTTCGGTTCGCTCCTCCTGCGTTGACGCCTCGTCCACGAATAAACGAGCCGATCCTTCTACAGGAACGTCGAGTATCTCCTTTACAAAATAAATAAATAAATAAATAAATAAATAAATAAATAAATAAATAAATAAATAAATAAATAAATAAATAAATAAATAAATAAATAAATAAATAAATAAATAAATAAATAAATAAATAAATAAATAAATAAATAAATAAATAAATAAATAAATAAATAAATAAATAAATAAATAAATAAATAAATAAATAAATAAATAAATTCATTGCCTTCTTAACAAATACTACTCCAAAAGACAATCGAAGAGTTTGCGTTTGATTTACTGGAGTACCCGTAACAACGTCGTCGACGCGCAAGGCTGTTCGCTAACCCATGACACGCCTGAAAGCGACATGGCAGAATCAAGAAGAGAGGTTGTTGCACCCAGCAGCCCCGAGAAAATGAAGGAATAATAAAAATGTGTGGGGGGAAAGAAGGGAAAATGAAAGAAGAGGAAAACTGCTATCTACGCGCTGAATTCGGCGAATACAATGCACACACGCATGCTGGGATACTTTCACTGACGGCGGGGAATGACTGCGCAGACGGCAATGATGATGAAAAACTTTCATTTAGTATCAATCAGTTGGTTTTTTAAAACCATTGCTAGAAGTCGGCCAGTATCCCTTGGGACCTGGCAGCTGCCTGAGCTTAATTGATGATTTTCGGTTGGGCTTCTAGGCCTGAGCTGAGCATCAGAGCCTCCCAAGTGTCTATGGTGTGTGTGCCGTCGGATATCTGTGGGCACGTCCATATTATGTGGACCATGCCTTCCAGGCTTTCGCAATGTTTGCATTTGGGTTCAAATAGACCTGGGTAGATTTTACTGAGCAGTAGCGGATTTGGGTAGGTTCCAACCTGTAATTTTCGCCAGATTGCCTCTTCCTTCTTGCTGAGTTTGTGGTCTGCGTCCGCGTATTCGGCAGGATATTCGGCAGTCGACAACACCCCCAGCGTAGTCGGCAACCGTTACCACGCATGTAAAAAAAAACTCAAGTGCTAATACTAAAGATAAAAAAAAATTCCCCGCATTTCCCCGAGGGGAAGAATGTGAAAGTGCGAATGCACGAGTTGAATTTGCGCGGTTCGGTAATGTTCGCGAAAGAGAGATCACACACACACACACACACAACTACAAAGAAAGAAAGATGCATTTATTCACAGACACCTATTTGTGTTGTCGTTGTACTTGATTGCTAGAGCGGATCTCAGCTTTGAAATTTCGTGTCAGTACTCCTTTAAGCGGGTGCATTAGCCCTTCTCACGCCCGATTCCTGGCCAATCCCCCACGTGGGTATGTGCCATGTCAGCGGCCAGGCAGCGCGCGCCCATCTCCCCCCGTTGCCAAGGAAGACGAGGAGCGCGCGCACCCGCAGCTGTTGCTATGCGGACGGCGGCGGACGCTTCAGGCTCGCTTAAGAAGTGCATTCGCACTTAAAAAACACCCTGCTTAAAGATGTCACCGCGGCCGCCGAATTCTCTAAAAGCCATTATGGATAATTGGAGACATGGCTACGAGTGTGCCAATCCTTCCCGAGAAGACTTGTAGGTCCTGCCACCGCTGCCTCGAGTCGATGACGAAGAGCTGGTGGAAGTCTACAATTGTGAGGATGACTTTTCATCTACCACTCGCGGCAAAGAAGACGACGACCTCCTCTATGCATATGACACCGATTACTAGCACCACAACTGTGCAAATAAACAACCATACTGCAAGTTAATTATATGTCCGGCAATTCTCACCTACAATAGCTTCGCCATTCAAATCTTGCGCGTGAGTGAAGGCTTCCCTACTTTTTTTTTGCTCTCTTCATTACTGCGGCCGAGAGGCTTCGCCAATCACCCTTATTATCACTGCTAGCGGGGGAGGAGGAGGAAAAAAACTTTATTCGAACGCAACAGAACTTTCACCTACAGAACTATGTGTGCGGTGCCAGGTTCCCGAAACAATCGAACATTTTTTTCTCCACTGTCGCCGTTTCTCAACAGCTAGACAACTGTTGTTGAAGGAGCCGATTGAGCGGTTGGGGTTGACTTTATCGATAGCACTTGTTGAGTTTCCCGCGGGAAGCAGTGGCGGGAAGCGCCATGCGCCTCGCAGCCGCAACTAGAGAAGAGGACGACGAGGGCGGGCAGCGGGGTATGCGCGTGAGCACGCAAAAAAGAAAGAAGAGAACCAGGAGGAGGTGTTCGATCTGGTAACGCGGGTGTCGGTCTCTTCGCTGTCGCAACAGCACTTATGTTATCTATTGGCGCATCAAAGCTGGGGTTTGCAAGAAGGGATATATATAATTGCATTCAAAATTTTCTTTCTGCCTCAGGTCGTTTGAATTGCTAAACGGTGCTGATTAATGGGTAATTCGGGTTTCATTCTTAACTAAGTTTCCTTTTACACCCTCTTTCCAGAAATAAGTATTTTGAAGTCCTCACGTTTTTAACCAGTTTAGCCCTGGCCAACCCCCCCTTGGGGGTACGTGCCAAAATATTTGAGGACATCATCATCATTATCATTAAGCGTCAAGAATGTCCCGGGCCAGGTTCGCCAACGCCAACTGGTCTGTGAGCTGGTCCCAGGCTAGCCAATTCCGCCACGTTGAAGGAGGAGGGTGGGGAAAATGTGGGGATTGAATTGCAATGGGGCAGGAGAAAGTGCAGTGTTCTAAATTAGCGTAGGGTTCGGGACAGTTGGGACATGCTGGTGAGTGTCGGATGCGGTAGAGGAAGGAACGAGCAGGTGTAAGGATGGTATTTAACTGTACGCGTCGAAGAATGCGTAGTTGCGTGGTGGTTAGAGATTTGTGTGGAACAGGAAGTGTACGAAGAGTTTCTCTGATGTTCTTGTAGTGAAGCTTTATTTCTTGTTTGTAGTGGAGAGTCGTGTCCCAAGTGCGTGGATAAGGCCAGGGAATCCCATGCACCCGGTGTAGAAGTTCGCGGGCGAGGCTATGCACAACCTCATTGCCTGGGATTCCAGCGTGACCAGGAATCCACCTCAGTGTGACAGTGTGGGGACGTAGCTTAAGACTTTGAGTAGATAATACTGCAGTTATTCAGGATTCCTACCCATGTGAATGGCGCGAATAGCTTACATGGAATCAGTGTATAGGTATATCCTGAGGGGTTAAGGAGGCTAAGGAGGGGTCCTGAATACTGGTGATTATTGGGAGGGTCTCTAGAGTCGCTGTAGGTGGGGGATTAGTGAAAGGACCAAGGGTGTGTAAATATTCTTTGATAGTCGCTTAACTGCTACTTCCGTAATTCACGCCAGAATCCCTCCTTTAGCTTTAGGACACAGTCCGTGTCTCTAACACTCGTTTCTAATTCGAAGGCCACAACTCACGCACTATGTTTATATTGAGTCAGCCATAATCATCTCGCTGCGGTTGTCCACAGGTGCTCCAGTTTATCGTCAGTTCTTTGCAATAGGTCCCGAGAATGTTCTAAAAAGAGCGCAATGAACGCCGGTAAGTTCATCGGTTAAACCTCTTTTACTCAGGTTACATCGTGGCACGCTCCCAACAAAACCCGGTTGCAAAGAAAGTGTTGCAAACTCTGGTTGAAAAGAAGAAGCCACGTAACTACACCCTTGGGTGTTTGACTGCCAGTTATGTAAAAAACATAAAAAGTTTGATCCCATATACCTTTGTGGAATTTGGGCTTGCGGTGTTCTACTGGGACATCCTGCAACAAACCTTGAAAATGTACGACCTATTAACGTCTTATGGCAATCGCTTACTGCGAGTGAACAGTTACGAGGGTGTTCCTATATGTCATTGCTTCTTTACTATGAGTGTTCCGCAAATGCCTTGGTGCTTGAAAAAGACCTCACAATGATGTGTTGATTGGTGTCGTAATGTCAAGCGATTTGCGCTTGTAGTCATTTTAATGTCTCGTTTGTATGCTGATCCATGTCGTGCTGCCAAACAATTTGTTCTTGCAGCTGAAATCCCCGAACCCACCTTCCACGTGTGTCGCGTTTTCGCAAAGCATATGTGTAGTGCAAAAAGCCGGCTTTAAAGCACATGCTACGCATAGAAGTAAACGTACATACGTGCCATGCAAAAAAGCCACTCTTTTTGGATTTTTAGTGAGGTTTGGTAAAGATAAAAAATTGGCTGGCGGTTACAATACTCCCTAATGCGATATTTGGGCGCAGCTATTTAGCTGTTTTGACCGTGAAAAATACGTTCAGGCAAAGAATTTCACACGGACATATTTGTATGGTTACAGAAAACTTGTATTTGCAGTGGCTGGCGAAGCACATGCACCGGTTGCCTCGCTCATTGTTCAAACCTCACTCACGGTTCTGGCGCCGGCGGTGCGGAGCCTCCGTTCTGGCAGCTCGTTTAGCTGCAGCGGCAGACGAGGCGCACGACCGGTTGCCTCACTCGCAGTTCAGCAGTCACTCCTGATGGCCGCAGTGCGCTGACGCAGCACTCATTCGTGAGTTCTCTCGACGGCAGCTATGGTGAGCCTCTGCGTTGGCGGCGCGAAGTGCGTCTCAGGAAACGACCGCGAACTGCATTTTAGGAAGCGAGGGCGCATCATCGTCAGGCGCACGCCCCCCTCACATTTTCGCCAAGCGTCGCGCAGTCTTGCGTCTCGCGCGGGCGCAGCATACTGCCCCCTCCCCCCTGCACACGTTCGGAGAAGCACCTCACTCCGCCACGGCGAAAAACCCTCCCCACCCAATTTCTCGACAGTCTCCTCCTCTGCTTTCTTTCTCTCTTCGGACTTGCCATCGTTCGCTCGATGGCACCGACGGCGACGCCCCTCAGCCCACGAACGGGCGCCAAAAGGCTATGCCCTAAGGAATGGCGTAAGGGTATGGGGCGACATCGTCGGGAAGGCATCGCGGACCCCCTACAATGCCCTTGCGGATCTACATTTGCGAACCGCTGCCGTATGACATGTTCACGACACTTAGTCTGCCTTTTATGTGGAAGAGACGCATGGAAGTTAATTATGCAGTGAAAAATTATGCAATGAAATTGTTATTTATAATAAATAGGTATACAAAATGAACGCAGAAAACTTGAGTTTCTACTGGTTTTGTGTGTGCCAGCCAGCGCAATTTAAAAAGTTTAGAGCCAGTCACTTCAGCCAACTGAAGGCTGCAGCTTTGCTTTTAGTTTATGTGAACTGTACAGTGTGTTTTCTTTTGTCGACAATCATCAATGAATAAAAAATGGTTGTCGAGTAATTTTATGCTCGCCTCGCATTCAGAAGGAGCTGAGTTCTAATCCCACCCGCGGGGAAATTTACCTCATTTTATTTTCAGCTTAGTTAGACGCTTTGTTTATAGAATATTCCCTGAGAAATGTGCTCTCATTGAGGGCATTCGTCTTTTTTTTTTTAGCACTCGGCCATTCTACCAGTTTCCCTGACACCTGTTCAATTCGTAAACGCTGGTGAGCCCCTTCGTGCCTGTTTCAGGTATCCAACAAAACAAAAATGTCCTAGACAGCGCAACCACCTCCATGCAGGCAATTAGTTCATTATTTTTCATTACTGTCAGCGCTCATAAATTGTGAATTCGACTATAGCAGAGTGTGTTTGAGCCGCATTGCATGCTTGCTAAACGTGCATAGTGAATATAAAGCTCGACGCTTGCTTTCTCGGCCACTTTCGCTGTTTTCTGTACTCATTTATTTCTCTTTCCGTCCACCGTACCCTTGCCTTAGTGGGAAGCAGCAGACCCAAGCAGGTCAAAAATTAGTGTCTCAGGCCGATCTCTTCACATCTAAATAAACTTCTCTCTCTCTCTAACAAAGGTTTAAGAACAGTCGACGCGTTACTTGTGCCGCAGTGGAAAATAGCAAAATTCTTCAGCGTTATCAGAAAATAAGCCAATGACAGGTCGTCACGGCCATAGTTATTTCCATTGCGTAGTCAAACGGAAAAAAAGGAAAAGGGTACCCGCCGCGGTGGCTCAGTGGCTAGGGCGTGCGCTGCTGAGCACGAGGAGGCGGGTTCGATTCCGGACCGCGGCGGCCGCTTTTCTGATGGAGGCGAAAAACAAAAACGCCCGTGTGTACGAGATTTCGGTGCACGTTAAAGATCCCCAGGTGGTCCAAATTAATCCGGAGCCCTCCACTTCGGCGCGCCTCATCGCCTGCATTGCGTCGGCGTGTTAAACCCTACAATCAATCAATCAAATCAAAAGAGTGACCTACAGCCGGCAGCAGAACAGTTGATGAACTTATAACGGCGTGGATACCTATAAAGGCAGATGGCTCTCCTACATAGCAAACAGCAGTAGTTAATAAACTTTATAAAGGTGTAGTGGCATTTTCAACCGCCGTGATGTAAAAAAAAAATGCCTTTAGCAATCGTCATCAACGGCCGACCTCCGCTGTGTTCCGCCGCCATCCGGTAAAGGATGACGGCGGAAGAAAATACAAGTTGGTTTCATTCGAAATATTAGGTGTTTTACAGTTGCCGCAGTGCTTGTCCGGCCTCAGACGATACTTCATTCACTGAGGAAATTAAACACTTTATTTCAAAATTTTCGATTCTCCCGCTTAATCATGTGGATCGTGACGCCTGCAATGACGTATCCAGGGAAGCTACTTAAAGGGACCCTGCAACACTTATTCAACTTTTTGGAAATTTTAAATGCTTGCAGAACGTAATCAACCGACACATGCAGTACTGAGATTAAAGGGTCGCAAAGTGCGCAGCCTAAAGTTACAGCTCTATGCTCCATCAGATAATTTGAAGCTTGCTCAAAAGCATTCCTTTCTCTTTCGCGGTCTTGGCTTTCTTCGGCAGAGGGAATTACGTCATTGCACGCTTTGCAGCGGCTATTGGCCCGCTTTCCCTCAGTTGTAGCAATGAACGCAATTCGAGAGCCACTTTAAAAAGAAAGCCACAAAAGCAAAGCAGAAACAGAAAGCGCATTTGCTGCGATGAACAAATAACGCAGCGCAGCTCGGTGCTGGCAGTAGCTATAGCTTTTGCAGTGCTTCCAGACGCTAAGGAAAGTGTGAACGCGTTTATCGGCATAGTTGCAGAGCCCGTTTAGGCAAACAATAGTAAGCTGACTAGGGCTGCAGCGAATGGCGAAACGCCTTGTTTACCGTCAGTCCTCCTAGACTCCGCTACGATACTGCTCCCGAACACGGTACGCATTCGCTTGGTACCTGGCTAGCTTTTTGTTACGGTTGATAGTTATCGTTTTGTGAAACATTTGGTATCCTCGACAAACAGATTCGCAGAAGACAATTTCGCTTACGCCAGTTTGCCAGTGTAAGCTCAACGCGCCGGATGACTGAGCAGCTACAACCGGTGTACTGCGCGCAGTACGCACTGCTGCTCCATGTTTATGTATGCGTTCGTAACTTCCATTATTCACCCCAAGCGTTTTACTGCTCTACAAAGAATATGCATTAAATTTAAGCGCAAATAGCTCGTCCCGAAAGCTTATAGGCCCTGCATATAACTTGCGTTTGCTTTCCCCGGCCTCATCCAATCGCAAAGCCGCCCATAATGCATCGTAGGTTCTAGTGCGAGAAATGAGCTAGTGGGACCCGCATGACCATTTTGTTCTTTCCTAATTAAATTGCTTATATTGGTGAAGTTCGCGGTTAAAATTCGTGTCAGTGTCACTCTAACGACGCGATCTCTCGAATGAACTCGCATTCTGTCTTCATGGCACCCCTTAAGAAAAAGGCCATCTGTATCTTCTTAACAGCGGAGCTGTTATACAAGCCGTAAGTTCGCCGTTGCAAGAAAAAGAATGGTTGCGGCTTACCTCAGCTAACCTTGGATATGCAAAGCAAAAGCTTGGCTTAGTCTGGTTGAGTCTTGGTTTAGCTTGGTTAAACTGTATTGCCGACCACGGCTCAAAGCCGTTCGTTCCCGTGCAACGCTCTCAGAAGGAGGTCCGGCGCCGTTCGCCGGGGCTAACGCGACGAACGCGACGTTCATTCACGGCAAACGCGCCGTTCCCCTTCGACTGGCGCGAGACGAGTCACGTAGCTCGAGACGACCCAGCGGCGCATGCATGGGAGGCGGCAAGGGCGGTCGGCTGCCGATGCACTGATCGGCCGCTACCGCGGCGGTGGCCGCCGCTCATATGAGCAGAACGACTGAGCACGAGGCCTTATGCGCAGCGCTGAAAGCGGGCCCGGCGAATCACGCGATGCGCTTCGACGGGTGTGTCGCCGAGGCTGTGTCTGCGGTCGAAGCGTTAATTTGCGTATCCTCCGCGAAAGCGCTAAATGAAAGTAGTAAATCTTTGCTTTAAAATACCAAGAAAATGCCGAGCGCTCGCGTAGCCCGTGGCCCGCGGAAACCGCTGAGCGTCCTCGGCACGCGCAGTGATTTTATTAGAAAAAACGCTGAAAAAAACACGAGGAGCGAGAAAATGGGCCGATTATATAGGGCCATGAGATGGGCGCTTTAGCCCCAAAAATCCACCCCGTTCTTGGCCAATCCCCCACGTGGGTATGTGGCCGCCGCATTCTCTGGAAGCTATTATGGATAATTAGAGACAGGTCTTAGAGTGTGCCTATCCCTTCCCGAGGCGACCTGTACATCCCGCCACCGCTGCCTCGAGTCGATGACGAAGAGCTGGTGGAAGTCCACGATGCTGAGGATGACTTTTCAGCCTCCACTCGCCGCGAAGAAGAGAAACGACCTACCTGTGTCCGGCAATGCATCAGGTGCAACAGCTTCGACCTTGAAGTCTAACGCGTGAATGCGAGCTTCCCTGGACTTTCTAGTCGTCAGCTCCATAACGTCAGGGGACAACAAATAAATTACAAGCAGAGGATTGAATCAAGAATGATTCTTTAATCTGTCCATGGGTCGGTGTCATGGGCAGCTGGGGTGAAAGGCGTTCACCTTCTGGGCCGCGGCAGGCGAGACAGGCGACCCGGGATGGCCGGACGCCGAGCAGTTTCCCGCGATCGAAGTTGATGTCAGGCGTGGCGAGTGGTCGCAGCATTATGGCGTTCTCTGCCGCTGCACCTTTCTGCCTTCAGAGCGTGGCCGGGAAGCCACGCCGATGGAGAAGACAACGATGACGAGCACCGCGGGATGGCCGCGGTCCCGATGACCAGCTTCTTGCACGATGAAAAGCGAGCGCAGGCTCTCGCTTTCCATTAGAAGCTCGGTGGCGGACGACGTACCCTGCAGGTAGTCGCGCGCCATGATGCTGCTGCAGGGGAGCAGGCCGACAACCAGCCGCGCTGAAGGCGAGGCCCCTGGCGATGACGGCCCCTCGGGGAGCCTCAGAACGGCACGCCTGGCGCCCCTCTTGCTGGCCTCGGCGGGACGGCCACAGTTGGACGAGCGAGACCCGGGTGGCGGCAGTCTGTCCAACAGCGATTCGGTTCGGGGTCTTCCAACTGGTCACAGGAGCACACGCTGATGATGGCTGTTTATTGTTTCACAGCAAATAGCCGCGCGCGTGTTGGGCGATGGTTGTTCGCGTGCCGTGCTCGATCCAACCCTCTTCATTAAATAAATAAATAAATAAATAAATAAATAAATAAATAAAATAAATAAATGAGTAAATAAATAAATAAGAGATAAAAGCGTTCATTGGCTTCATAGCAAATACTACTCCAACAGACAATCGAAGAGTTTGCGTTTGATTTACTGGAGTACCCGTAACAACGTCGTCGACGCGCAAGGCTGTTCGCTAACCCATGCACACCTGAAAGCGACATGGCAGAATCAAGAATAGAGGTTGTTGCACCCAACAGCCCCGAGGAAATGAAGGAATAGTGAAAATGTGTAGGGTGAAAAAAGGGAAAATGAAAGAAGAGGAAAACTGCTATCCACGCACTGAATTCGGCAACAAATTCCCCCGCACCTCCCCGAGGGGGATTGTGAGGATGCAGAAATGCGAACGTCGAACGCAACGTCCTCGGGTACCATGCGAGGAAGGCACCGCACAACCTTCGATACGTCGATGGGCACGTTCACCGCCTGTCCCTTGATTCCAAACTGCCCGTTGCCTCGAGTCAGCCGCCTGATGCTCATGAAGGGGAGTCGAGGCGCGATGAGCCGCTCTTCGACCGGGTTCAGATCGGGAAGATGCGCCGGCCGAGGAGGATAACGGTAGCCAAAACTCACGCAGCCCTCCTCTTCGCAGCTTTGTCTTCTTCTCCTTCTTCTTCTTCAGCGGTTCCCCTACGGGAAGATGACGATGGTGGTTGAACGCGAAGCTATCTCGTGATGGATTGTTCGGCTGGCCAATCCCTAGGAGCATCATGCCACAATCATCATCAGACGCGCTGCACCGCTCTTCGACCGGGTTCAGATCGGGAAGATGCTCCGGCCGAGGAGGATAACGGTAGCCAAAACTCACGCAGCCCTCCTCTTCGCAGCTTTGTCTTCTTCTCCTTCTTCTTCTTCAGCGGTTCCCCTACGGGAAGATGACGATGGTGGTTGAACGCGAAGCTATCTCGTGATGGATTGTTTGGTTGGCCAATCCCTAGGAGCATCATGCCACAATCATCATCAGACGCGCTGCGCCGCTCTTCGACCGGGTTCAGATCGGGAAGATGCGCCGGCCGAGGAGGATAACGGTAGCCAAAACTCACGCAGCCCTCCTCTTCGCAGCTTTGTCTTCTTCTCCTTCTTCTTCTTCAGCGGTTCCCCTACGGGAAGATGACGATGGTGGTTGAACGCGAAGCTATCTCGTGATGGATTGTTTGGTTGGCCAATCCCTAGGAGCATCATGCCACAATCATCATCAGACGCGCTGCGCCGCTCTTCGATCCGGGTTCAGATCGGGAAGATGCGCCGGCCGCGGAGGATAACGGTAGCCAAAACTCACGCAGCCCTCCTCTTCGCAGCTTTGTCTTCTTCTCCTTCTTCTTCTTCAGCGGTTTCCCCTACGGGAAGATGACTATGGTGGTGGTTGAACGCGAAGCTATCTCGTGACGGATTGTTGGCTGGCCAATCCCTAGGAGCTATCATGCCACAATCATCATCAGACGCGCTGCGCCGCTCTTCGACCGGGTTCAGATCGGGAAGATGCGGCCGGCCGAGGAGGATAACGGTAGCCAAAACTCACAGCGCCCCTCCATCTCTCGCAGCTTTGTCTTCTCCTTATTCTTCAGCGGTTCCCCTACGGAAGATGATTGATGGTGGTTGTTGAACGCCGAAGCTATCTCGTGATGGGACTGTTTGGTGGCCAATCCCTAGGAGCTCATGCCACAATCATCATCAGACGCGCTGCGCCGCTCTCTCGACCGGGTTTCAGATCGGGAAGATGCGCCGGTCGAGGAGGATAACGGTAGCATAAACTCACGCAGCCCTCCTCTTCGCAGCTTTGTCTTCATCTCCTTCTTCTTCTTCAGCGGTTCCCCTACGGGAAGATGGCCGATGGTGGTTGAACGCGAAGCTATCTCGTGATGGATTGTTTGGTTGGCCAATCCCTAGGGGCATCATGCCACAATCATCATCAGACGCGCTGCGCACGCCGGCCAAGGGACGCACGACAACCCCCGACTATAATGCATTTCTGCATAAAACAAAGCACTGACGCGTGTTCCGATACTTTCACTGCCGGCGGGACATGACAGCGCAGTCGGCAAAACCTGCAGCGCAGTCACCGCGGAGATGTCACCGGGGACCGTGTGATGTTATGGAACTTCTCTTCTTTTATTCCCTGTAGAATCCTGGCCGCTTCTTTTGGTCATACCGAAGGTCGACGTCATCAGGATACTCGGTATGCTCATTGAAAGTCGAGGGAACAACACCAAGACCATCGAGAACCTGACTGGTAAAACGGAAGCGATGATCCGACTCATGATGCGCGCCTCCAACCGCAGGGGCGGTCTCTCCGAGCGCAACCTCCTGCGACTGTACAACGCCTTCCTCATGAGCCACATTAACTACGTGGCGGGTGCCCTCGACTGGTCCCGCACGGAAGAGAATAGAGTCAATACGCTCATGAGAAAGAGCATTAAGAGGGTTCTCGGTATCCCCTCATCCGCAAGCACGAAAAGGTTGGAACAACTGGGCATCCACAATTGACTGGTCGAAATCGCAGAAGCGCAAATAACCGCGCAAGAACCGAGGTTGCTGTCCACCAGGGCAGGCGGGAAAATTCTCAGAGACATCGGCTACATGCCCGAAGATTTTGTGGATCACGCTGCACGGGTCCCCGGAGTGGTGAGATAAACGTTCCAGGTAGACCCGTTACCGAGGAATGTACATCCCCAATATAACGAGGGGAGAAGGCGAGCCAGGTCCCGAACCATCTTACAGCTCGCAAATACAGGATCGGCCGAAGCCCTGTTCGTGGACGTCGGCCAGTACGGCCGCTCGGGCAGGCTTGGCATGGCAGCGGTAGATGTCAAACGAAAGCTCGTCACCTCGGCGTCCTTCTATACACCAAAGGCCACTACGGCCGAGCAAATCGCCTTATCCATCGCCATGACGGAAACCCGGTTCAAGCAAATCTGCACGGACTCCCGCTCGGCGGCAAGAGCCTTCCTCAAAGGAACTATTTCCTAATCGCGAGGCGTAAACGAGTGTCCCGGTGTTTTTTTAGTACCGTGACTACATGATATGACGGTTACGACAACGACATGAGACGCCAAACATCCCGAGCTTTTAAGGGGCTTCGCCCCAAAAAAGGTCCTAGACGGCGCAACCACAGTCCGCGCAGGCCCTTCGTTTTTTTTTTTTTTTTTTTTTTTCATTTTTGGCGGTGCTCGTAAATTGTGAATTGTACTGTAGCAGACTGTGTTTAGGCCGCGTTGCATGCTTGTGAGACGTGCGTATTGGATAGATAGCTCAACGCTTGCTTTCACGGCCATTTTTGCTGCTTTCTGTATTCATGCTTTCTCTTTCCGTCTTTCTTACCCTTTGCCCTAGTGGGAAGCCGAAGGCCAAAACTAGCCAAAAATTAGTGTCTCAGGCTGACCTCTTCACATCTAAAAATAAACTCCTCTTTCTCTAACAAAGTTTTAAGAACAGTCGACGCGTTACCTGTGCTGCAGTGGAAAATAGCAAAATTTTTCAGTGTTAGCAGAAAATAAGCCAATGGCGGCTCGTCACGGCCATAGTTATTTCCATTGCGTAGTCAAATGGAAAAAGGGTGACCTATAGCAGGCAGCAGTATAGCAAATGAACTATATAAAGGTGCAATAACCTTTAAAGGCAGACGGCTCTCCTGCATAGCAAAAAGCAGTAGTTAATGAATTTTATCTATAAAAGTGTGGTGGCATTTTCAACCACCCTTATGTAAAAATAAACTGTTTTAGCAATCGTCATCAACGGCCGACCTCCACTTTGTTCCGCCGTCATCCGGTAAAGGTGAACGTCCCTTGTCGGGGTAAATTGAGAGGCCCGAGACGCGCGCCTTGGCGACGAACAGGACTACTTGCGTATGGAGCAGCAGACGCTTGCGTGTGTGTGTATATCTAGATGAACACGTTCTATATACGGCGGCCGCGAGAACCGCGTTTCCGAGCTTACGTCGTGCGTCGACGGTCGCGTAATATCCGTCCGGACGCGTGGGCATGTCGGTCAAACGAAAGCCGTCGGCGCTGCCGCGCATAACCTCCCGCGTTGGTCGCAGCAGCACCCAACTGGGCGCTCGAGTGCCGCCTTCCATTAGGGGGTCTATGCGGGTGCGAAGCGAGCCACTCTTCCCACCCGCAGCGGCGGCGAACGCGCGCCGACTCGGCGATCAGGCCTGCTGGCAAGCCCCGACTGCGCCCTCATATAGAAGTGCGGGCGCAAACCCGGGCGAGTCCCCCCGTGTTCCGGTCTGGGCAAGCGCGGTTCTTAAGAGCACCGAGGTGGCTGGGCTTGAAGGAAGTGAAGCGGGGACATCAATCGATCAAGGAGCCCTGCAGTTGCATGATGTTCGGCCTTACTTCCGGTCGCTCGGCATCGCCGAACAGTTCCTCTTTGAAATTGTACTCAAGCGTAAGCGGAATCACTGCGCTCTGCTCGTCCGCCGCGGTTCTGCAGCGGGGCCGCCGTCATCTGTCGAATGTAGCTATTCGTGATACTCGTATAGTACGAACGATGCCGAAAGCTGTATCGCCATCGAAGAAAAAGGGCTCTCTAATTGAACTACCTTTGGTCAGATTAGGTTGTGCCACTGGAAGGCAACGGCACGTATGAAACAATAGAGGGACTGAAAACTTCATCGATTTTACGTAAACTGAATGCTGCACAACCGCCATCATAGGGCTATCATCAGCTGTGCGTGTACTGTGCGTGTCTGTGAGCGTCGGTCAGTGCATTCGCCCAACCAGTTTGCCCACATTTATTTGAATTCGAATTTAACTGAGGGATGCGAACGTAGAACAGAATTCCTGAGCGCCACGGAAGTTGTCACATACGAAGTCATCAGCAGTTACGTGCAGCATTTAGCAACGCCTATTCGTACCTCATTCAGATATCTCTTTATCCCAGAAGTGTACCAGATTTTAATCAACTCTGCCTTAAAAGATGGCTTTTACGCGGTTTACTGAGGAAACCAAAGCTGTCATGAATTAGGACAATCCTCTAAGAATCGATGCGACGCATTTGCACCGCGCGTTAAAATGGGGTGAAATTCCAGGCACAGCCAGCAGTACTACATGTGGTAAAACGTAGCACTACGTTCCATTAACCATGTGAAGCAAAAGCAGGCTACAGATGACATTAGTCAATCAAAGAAGCGGACGTATCGAAGCTCTATGTCCCCACGCGCATGTAAGGCCGAGCGCAGGGTGTCGTCTGCTACGAGGTTGCAGCAGACGACGCTCCTCGGGACTAGTTTCTTGCGCGCATTCTGAACGCATTTTAACAGCTTTCAGAGCCAACCGCTCTTCAAGGAGTTCATGAACTTGGCTACCTGCGACCGTGCAACCTCATACCTAGCGCAGGCGAAATATAAACAAATAAACGCGAAGTAAAATTTCAGGAAAAAATAACAGCGCGGACCAAGCAGGTCACTTGCCATGTGGTCAGGTCAGGCATGAAATGGCGATTGTTTAGCGAGGCACACAAACGGTCTCTGGTGGCGGATCAGGGAGTATTTTACGGCTGTGGGAGAGAGAAAAAGATACTGATGAAAATGAAAGCGACAACATCGCTATAAAAAAGGCGGAACGGGGACTCGAGGGAGTGGTCATCTCGGTTATACGAGCCCGGGTGGCAAATATGAGGCACATCACGTACGCTCTTGCCAGTGGCACGAATGGAGTGGAAAGTGTCTTCGCTCGCCACTAGGATCAAACACAAGGGCCGTAGGACTGCTGGTGGCTTCCTGTCCTTTTTTTTTGTTTTTCTTTTGCATCAATTCGCGAGAATTTTCTGACTCGGCACTTTTACGGTTCCTCAGCTAGCCCATTCAATAATGAAATCGGCTTGTCTTCCTTTCGTTGATGTCGTTTAGGCTTAGGACCTGCTATCCACTAGATGGCGACACGCACAGAGTCGTGTTCCAGCGATTGCACTGTCCCGCAACGTTTGTTTTTCCACCCCAACTTCATTTACTTTCGCTTTCTTTTCAACGCATCCTGATCTTCGCCCTTATTGCAGCGTCGCCTGCTTGGGTGCTTTCGGAAGCAATTCTCGTTTTTCGTCAACAAGTTGATTGCTCGTATACGGTGGCGTAAATTCTCGCTCGTGTGCCGTGGGCACGCCTATAACAAAAAAACGATGTTTTAACCGCTATTTTCTCTGCTTATTTATGCCAGCATTACTTTTCCGTTTGGTAGAGAGTGGGAACGGCACAAAAATAGAAGGGAGCCTTTGCGTTGATGTTCGTGCAATTCCGTACGACTCACAACTCAGACGTTTACTGCTCAAACTGAAGCACGCGTTTTTATGTATTAAGTAGAATGTAACTAATATAAATGCAGCGCCGACTACCTCCTCTTTAAGAGGACTTTATCGCATCCCAAGCTATGTGTACAGAATGCAGCGGATGATTGAAAAAATTGAGCTGGACATGCCGCTACGTGGATTCACTCCCTCAGAGCCAGAAAAAACAAGACTAAGCTTGTGTTGGTCTTGTTGGCTTGGGCATAAGTCAAACGCCCTGCGACAGTATAACGCAACTTATACCAATTTTAAGTTCGCGAAATTAATTTCTTGGATCCTTTCGGCGCCCTAATGTACCCATGCAATTGTTAGAAATACGCATAATGCTTCTGCGAAGGCTGAAAACAAAATTCCTATAAACTACCAAGTTAAGTTATAGTCGTCTGCTCAGTATTGTACTATGTTAGGGCTAGTGAACTGAAATAGGCAAAAATGATCAGAAAAATATTTAGATGAACTGTATCCATTCCCTTTTGTTAACTTGTTTAGGCTATAAAAAATTACGTGCGTAATTTGGGCACGTAACTGCTTGAAACCAGTTACCTCTTGTTGATTCCCGAAGCAGGCGTTCGGTTCGCGCCATTCATGACCTAATCTGCCGTCAAATTGATTGACTGTCAAACTTTTGTTTCAGCCGATTGTATCTAATGCGTAATATGAACTGCGTCGTATTATAGCATGCCTTGAATTATGCTACTGTCACGAAAGTTTCAAACATTTAATTCGTCTTACGCGACGACTGGTTTCTGTCCCTCATGACTAAAATTGCCGTCTTAAGAACACCGCAACCTAACAAATACTTTCAACCCATTTTCTTGACTAAAGTTTATCCACTTTGCTCGCTGATGTCCACCTTTGTTGATATATCAGCCACCCTGCTCGTAGAAAGTTCGTTATTCTTCAGTGGTCAATCCGGGTATTGGGTTCTAACGCCCGCTAGTGTGACGAGAGAGGGAAACTTTAATGAAGACCAGCGAGGTTAGCCGAGCCGTTGCGCCGGCTTGCTACGCTAGATGATAGAAAAAAAAAAAAAAAAAGCAAAAAACAAAAGAAAGAAAACAAAAACAAAAACTATAAAAATGAACAGATATCATTTTATGCGCCCGAAATTTTCAATCACAAAATCTGTCCAGTTCTGTGCTCCGAAGAAACTCCAAGAGAGCTTTGATTGCACGTTCAGACTGACTGAGACCCGACCAAGGTCCCAAAACAGCCCTCAGTTCGCGTCCCGCACCAAGCTTCCTGCACAAAGATAATATTAGTTTCTGTCTGTGCACGGTGTACTTTGGGCACACGCATATAACATGACGAATGTCTTCTCGTGAGCCACATGTGGAACAAAAAGGCGAAGATGTCTGCTGGATTTTGTAGAGGTAATGTCCCGTGCAGGCCACATTCAAGTGCAGCCTATGCAGAAAAGCTTCCTCGCGCTTGCTGAGCCCAGGTGGCATTCCGAAGGTGAACTTAGGATCAACTGCGTGAAGAGGTGCGTATTGCTGCCTTGCGTCAGACCAGATAGACGTATGCGCTTTCCATACGGTTGATGAGGCGAGTATTTCAGCATCGTTTCTCGTGAATGGGATCGGCAGAGCTTCAGTGCAGAGGCTGTGTGCAGATGAGGCGGCTTTGTCAGCTGCGTCGTTGCCGGCAACTCCGCAGTGGGCAGGAAGTCACTGCAGATCTACCCTGTGTCCCTTTTGTATGACTTGTAAGTGCAAAAGATGGATTTTCCAGGCCAGCTGTTCTTTTGGAAGCGATTTTAAGCTCTCGAGTGCTGACCTGGAGTCTGTAAAAACAGCCCACTAATTGGCCGACTGCTTTAGAAAAAAGCAGCGTGCAATCCAGCCAGCTCAGTAGCTGTCGCAGAAGACTTGTGGCTCAATAGGGCGCAGATGGTAGTGAGCGACGAAGGAATCGAGATCCCTATCGCCGACGATGTAGAACGTCACTGAGCCATCAGTGTACACATGAGTGTGGCCTTTGTATTGGTTGTTAATGTGCTCCAAGGCAAAGAACTTTAGAGCCGGGGCTGGTATATCCGCCTTCCGCTTCAATCCAGGCACCGTGGTTACAAGGTGACAATTTTCATAGGAGGGAATAGCCACGGAGGGCGAGGAGAAAGGAGGTTCTGAAGGCTGACACTGGGAGGACATAGCGTGCTGCACTTCAGAGGCCCAGGCGGCAGCAAGAGGATGCTCATGTTGCCTTGCCACAACGCGCAGGCGCGTCCGAAGTTGTTCCATTGCCTGCAAAGCAGTGGGCGGAATCCGCCTGCTCTCTGTCATGTTCCCACTGTGGAGGTAGTCTTCGGGACACCAAGACATATCCTCAGTATTTGGGCCTGCAACCCCTCTAGTGTTTTAAAATTCCCTTTGGAGAGAGAAGTCAGCGCTGAAAGGCTATAACGAAGTAAGCCTTCGCAGAGGGCGTCGTATAGCCTTAAAAGAGAGCTGACGCTACATCCATCAGTGCTGTTGGAAAGCATGCCGAAGATGTGCGCGAATGACGTTAACTTCTCTTTTCGGCTTCGGATATGCGGCGTGCGTCCATGTCAGATGGCGGTTGAAGGTAACGCCCAAAAACCTGTGATAGGTGACATAAGGAATCGGTGTGCCTGCGGCCGTTAACTGGTAGTTTGAGACGTCCCGCTTTGTGAAGGCGATTGCGGCGCACTTGGCCGGCGATATACCAAGGCCAAGTGTCGAAGAAATTTTTCAATCGCGCTGACTGCACGCTGCAGCCTCGACTAGAGCACACGCCTGTTGCGGCCCGAGCACCAGATACAAATATCATCAGCGTACATGGAGATTTCAACCGATTTCGGCAGACATATCTCAAGGCCAACCATCTAAATATTACACAAAGTCGGGCTCAACACCCCACTGTGGGGGACACCTCGGGTCATGTTATGGATAGATCTCTTATCGTCTGCTACAGACATGTAGATGTTCCTTTCAGAGAGGTAATCAGACATTCAGTCAAACATTCGTCCAGCGATGCAAATGGTAATGTGCCGTCGGATCTTTGCGTGCTTCACATGTGTTGCAAGGGCAATGACGTTGTCAACGCTGCTCCGTCCCATGCGGAAGCCCGCAAGCTGCGACGGATATACGCCTCCGTCAGTTAGATCCCAGTCTAAGCGAAGCAGTACCATCTTCTGCATGAGCTTACCGATGCAGCTTAGAAGCACAATAGGCCGATACGAATCAATAATCGAGGGGTCTTTGTCAGGTTTCAGAACTGGCACGGTGCGAGCGCGCTTCTACCAAGGCTGAAGACGGCCGGACTGCCAGGAACGGTTGAATATTGACAAGAGCCACCACTTCGCATTGGTGCCGAGATGACATAAAACCGTATAACTTATCCCATCAGGGCCCGGAGAAGAGCCCTTCTTAACCGAGCACAGAGCAGCTTCAAGTTCTGCCATAGAGCATGGTTCGTCCAGGTAGGGTGTGTTCGGTGATGGGTTCGCCGCCCTGGAAATGGTCGTTGTTAAATACCCCGATGCGGCAGTAATTTTAGCACAAAAGGCTTCAGCGACATTTCAGTCACTTACTTTCATACTCATAAAAATGGAGTTAAAAGGGTACAACTGAGCTCGCGGTGCACGGAGACCCCGTACTCCAGTTGGTAAACTCCATATCCCTGTGAGTGGCTTCCTAGGGTCTAGCTTCGAACAAAAGGACACCCATTCACGTTTGGCAAGCTTCTTCAGATGTCTCTGAATGAGCTTTAGCGTGCGTCTGGCTGCTCGGATGTCTTCTACTGCGGAAGTCTTCCGCGCGCCTTTCTGCCCTTCGGATCGCCTTGAGGCTTTCATACTCAACGTCAGCCACTGTATACTCCTTGGGCAGGGTCGCGGTTTTGCTGCACAACCTCCGGGTTTTGTGATGCTGTTAATAGCGTCGTCGTATGACGAGAAATCACCAGCGCTCGTTTCGACTGCTGTTGTGAAGTTACAACGGCAATATAAGTTGGTACATGTCGCTTGCATGGCACTCAATGTCTGCATACCAGCTAGTGGTCGTTGATAATGCTGATGAAACCAGCGTGACGTCAATGGCACTTGACATCCGTCCACGATAAAACGTTGGTTGACCAGTGTTAATTACAGACTTAAGCGGTCTGCAATGTCCAACAGGCGACGCCCTTTGGCTGCCGTTTTCTTGCTTCCCCATGACGGATTATGAGCATTAGAGTCCCCCGTCAGGATGTTCGGAGGTGGTGTACGACGAATTATGTCCTCCAGGCGCTGGGTGTTCAGTGATGCGTGCGGAGGAATATACGCAGCGATGACAGTAAAGTAATCACGCCTGCGTGTCGCACGGTAATAGCTGCGAATTCGTTGAATGCGTTAGATGGTAAGTTGTGTTGCACAAAGGTGAGGTCATTTCTCACACATAGCAAGACTCGTCTTTGCCACACCAGTTGATGAACGCAGGACTGCGCACCCGGATCGAAAGAAAAGACTACAGAACAATGCAATCAATCATGAGACCTACACTATCATGGTAACGAGTAGTTTCTTCTTTTCCTTTTTCTCATATGGTGCTGCAGAATTTGCGGTGCCACCCTCGTCAACTTAGTGGCACATATTCGTCCGTAACTTGCGAAAAACTTTTCGTATGTGACTGAGAATTTTGTGTGCATCATTCGATATCTTTTCATCTTTATAATTTTTTTTCTCTTATCATCTGGCATAGCAAGCCAGCGCGACGGCTCGGCTAACATCGCTATATATATATATATATATATATTCTCTCTTTTTCTCTCTCTCTCTCTCAGCCTTTTAAGTTGACCTGCCAACTTTCCCATCTTTACTAAAAATTGTAATCACATTGATTATAAAAGAAAATACAGTGGACTCCCGTTAAGACGAACTCGGTTAAGACAAACACTACGGTTAAGACGAACGACATTTTTGCTCTCTTGTAACGTCCACAATGCAAAAAAACTCCACTTAAGACGAATTTCTGATAATACGAACAAATCTTTACGGTCCCTTCAGTTCGTCTGAACGCGAGTCTACTGTACCTCGAATTTGATTCCTCCGAAAATAAACACAATTTGGGTGTAATTTTTCCAAAAAATATAGTAACTGCACGTAACCGCACGTAGTCCATAGAGACCTCCTTAGTCCTGTCTTCCCGTCATTGATTAGTGTAGAATGCATCACTGTCCCTTAGAAGAATCAAGACGTGTCATTCAAATCTCTACCGCCTACTTATTCTCCATTTGCCCTTCGGGAAAAGTTGCCTGTAACCCTCCCCCCTTTTTTCGTTGTTTCTTTCTCCCGTTAGATAACAGGAAGATGATTTAAAGGTCAACTGCACTCAAAATTTCGACGTCTTGAAAAACCCTATTTTCGTATAGTCTGCTTAAAAAGAAAGAAACATGCAAAATACAACAGCTGAAATACGCGCGTGGACGCCTCAAGCGGCCAGCAAAAATCGGCGATTTTGAAACCGAAACCGAAGAGAGCGCGGCCATTGCAGTGACGTTGCAGACGTACAGCGAGCAGCCGGGTGGTCACCAGCTCGGGAAAAAGTCTGCGCGCAAGCTCTACGCGCGCACGGGGCAGCAGATGGGTGAAACGTGCGCAGCAGAGCTCGGCCGGTTATCCAGCTGCGTGGCTGGCCAGAGGAAGAAGCTCCCGTCGGCTGGAACGTCACAGGCGCGTCATGGCTGTTTACGCGATCCGCCAGCAGGTGCAGCGTGGTCCGTGGCGGAGCTTTTTCAAATGCTTCTGAGTGATTAACGAAGCGTTTCACGGGGCTACCACTCGTGTCCCAGCTGATCTGGGGGTACTTACTACGCATTAAAAATAAATTTGGTCGAGGTGAAATTTGAGTGCCGTTGGCCTTTAACACTGCTTGTTATGCGAGAGGCCTTGACCTAGCTTATCATTTCACACCCTCACAGTAGTGAGGACCGCGTTGTGATTGCAATCACTATCACACTATCACTCCTCGCCCTCCTCTTCCCTAACATGATTAACGGGATGACATGCCTGCGTTTCTCAAGAGGAACCGGATGCTGGTCTTCACACTTTGACTCCTCAAATTAATTCGGAGCGGCTCAGCCCCCCCCCCTTGTCTCTCCCCCACCCTTCCACAAATAGTTAGAAGCGGGATAGTGACGATGTGCCGCGACGGAGAGGTTTTACATTTCTAGCAGGGATTATTCATATCCAATGATCAAATGCTTGTAATTTAACGCGCTGTATACATGCGTGCTTGTTCAGTGGGCTGTGTTGTAGTTGAAAGCCGCGGAATCATTCAACCCGTTGCCAGTTCTATAGCTTGGAACTAAAATGGGTGTTTTAGATTGATTGATTGATTGATTGATTGATTGATTGATTGATTGATTGATTGATTGATTGATTGATTGATTGATTGATTGATTGATTGATTGATTGATTGATTGATTGATTGATTGATTGATTGATTGATTGTAGGGTTTAACGCGCCGACGCAACGCAGGTGATGAGGCGCGACGGAGTGGAGGGCTTCGGATTAATTTTGACCACCTGGGGATCTTAAACGTGCGCCGAAATCTCGTACACATGGGCGTTTTTGCTTTTCGCCTCCATCAGAAAAGCGGACGCCGCGGCCGGGAATCGAACCCACGGCCTCGTGCTCAGCCGCACAGCGCCTTAGCCCCTGAGCCACCGCGGCGTTTTGGGTGTTTTAGAGCTACTGGCTGATACCGGGAATCGTTTCAGGTACGCGCGCCATGCAAAATTCGAGCCAATGTCTGTAGAGCTGGCTTCGCTGCAAGAAGATTCATGGTGAGAGAAAGCCAACTTCATAAAGAACGTGATTGGATTGAATACGAAGCAAGTTCTTCATAAGGCCTTTCAGCACCCAAAATGTGCGACAAATGATCTCGTAGGGAAATTGGTTGTCGAAATGTGTTAAGTGCACACGTGGCAAGCATTAATTACAATTAATCTACCAAACTCCGTGAAACTGAGTTGTCGCTTTCTCACCAGCAGCCGAGCACAGGAATTTTTTTTTTCCATAAAATGTAATCAATACTCTCAAAATGCTCAAAATACATGGTCTGTACTGATAAAGGTGTCCACTTTTCCTTTAAAAAATTCTAGATTTTGTCTCCATTTTCTAACAATGTTCTTTCTATATGTGCTTATCTGATTTCTTTGGAGTTTATGTTCTTTTCTAGGTTACATTACGTAATTTTTGTTTGTTTGTTTGTTTGTTTGATTGCTTGATTTTTTATTAGGTTGTTCGTTCGTTCGTTCGTTCGTTTGTTCGTTTGCTTGTTTGTTTGTTTGGTTGCTTGTTTGTTTTATGTATGTATGTATGTATGTAAGTTTGTTTGTGTTTGTTTGTTTGTTTGTGTTTGTTTATTAGTTTGTTTGTTTGTTTGTGTTTGTTTGTTTGTTTGTTTGTTTGTTTGTTTGTTTGTTTGTTTGTTTGTTTGCTTGTTTGTTTGTTTGTTTGTTTGCTTGTTTTTTCTTCTATTTTATTTTGCTTTGTCAAGACGCCAGGCCTAGTTCCTCAAACGTGAATAGGCCTTGGCAGGCCCTCTGCTCTGTAATTAGCAGAAAATAGCAATAAATCATTACAATTATTGCTCTTCTTTTGTTGTTACTGTTTTGTTATTTTTCTCGTTGTTTATGTTCTTTTTAAATCTAAGCTTTATATGGCGATGGGAAAGGAAAATCCGGCGGTCCAGTACACGCAAAAAACTCGTCCGGGGCAATCCGATACGCATGCGCGAAAAAACCGGACTGAGAGGAGTAAGAAGTAAGGGGAGGGAGAGTGTGTGGCCGGGCTTATCGACGACGTGGCTGCACGTTCGCGTCTACCCACACCGGTAAGTGGGAACAGCGCATCGGAGGGAGAGAACCATACGGGTGTTACGAATCAGCGCGCCGCTGTGCTTCAAGCTTCGTAGCAGCGTTTTTCTGCTATGTGGTGAAGCCTCCACTGCGTGCACCTTTCGAGTAGGCGTTTCTGTGTCGGTGACTCAGGCTCGCCGCGACAGCCAACTGATCCAAACGAGCCGCAACATGCCTGGGAAGTCCGGATCGCTGGCGCCTCGCTGTCAGCAGGATTCAAACTTCGGCGGTGGCAGACGAGGCGTGTAGGGACACGTCCGAAGGACGCGGAGACCGTTGCGGAGACCTCCTCTCTCCTTTCTCTCGGACTCAGCGTGCGCCACTACTACCGACCCCTTACGAACTCTGGAAAGAGCGTTGGGTGTGTCTGTACCATGTCGCACCGTGTGCAAAAACTAGAGGGAACGCTTGTCTGACCGTTAGCATTTTGGATATAAATAAGAGCCCCCAAAGCGCAGAAGTTCATTCCTGTTAGAGCAGTGAATCTATGCTGCCACTTTGCTCGAATCCTGTACTGTACCTTGCCCGTCGGAGCATTTTTCCTGTCTTACTTCGGCTCATCTCTCGCCATGCAGTAAACAAGTTAAGTTTGCCTTTGGCTTCTTGTCGTTATCTTCAAGGCAGCAACATTTGCTGGCTGCCCGCTTCACCACGCTACCACATGCATGACGGAGGCAACGGAGCTCGGCTTGGGAACGCCTGTCCGAAAGCAACACGGGTAAACACCGGCCGCACGTTCCAGCTTTACTGGTTAACCATCGGCGCAGAGTGCATGGGTGCCTTTTTTTCTGGTTTTTGTCGCTGTTGTTGGCTTCGTTGTTGTTGTTGTTGTGTTGTTGTTGTGTTGTTGTTGTTGTTGTTGTTGTTGTTGTTGTTGTTGTTGTTGTCGTCGTCGTCGCCGTCATCCGTCGTCGTCATTGTTGTCCTTGTCGTTGTTGTTGTCGCTGCTGTCGTTGTTCTCATTGTTGTTGTTGTCGTTGTTGTCGTTGTTGTAGTTGTCGTTTCTGTCGTTGTTGTTGTAGTTGTCATGGTTGTGGTTGTGTTGTTGCTGTTGGTGTTGCTGCTACTGCTACCGCTGCTGCTGCTGCTGTTTTTGTTGCTGTTGCTGCTGTTGACGGTAAGGGCCCACCAACGCAGTGTTGCTCCAGGTGTGACTATATCCGGTGGCACACTACAGGAGATGACTGGACAGACTATGGGCGCGCCCCTGCATCATTCTCTTTCCAAAAGCGCAGAGTTCGACAGGCAGGGCGTGCGCTGGCGCAAAAGACCAGATGCGGCATGGGGCGCACGTAGAACGTATATCGCACTTAATGCGGATATAGGGACGCTGCCGGCAACGGTCAGCCTCCCTCGCTGGGCTCCGTTGATCCGCTTTCCCGAGTAGCTTATAGACGCCATCTAAGACAGGCCCGATGTTCTTAGGAAGAGAGAAAAATTTAAGCCGCATAGCTTCCCGCTCAGCTTTCGGAAAGTTGCCGAGTCGGGGCTTAACGGCGCGTTAAGCGCTTATACTTGATCGGGTTACTCAGACGGCTACTACGTGGCAGCAAACACACGTTAAGAAGGGTCCACATGAGCACGCTGACCCACATGCGCTTGCGCAAATAAATCTATGGAAGAATGCGTTACGGGCAGCGCCAGAGTGTATCATGCAGGTCGTACACAAAGAACTGGCAACTAGAGAATAAGCCCTTTTGTGTTACTTTGCTATAATAGTCAGAACAGTATGTGTAGGCGTAGCGGCTAATGCCAACCCGAAACCAGGCAAAACAGATTTTTTTTCTCTTTATTTATTTGCTCCTTCTAAAGCGCTGGGTCTTTAAGGTTGGCCGGTCTGCATAGCCAAGATTACTCGAGAATCCGTGTACTCTGCAGTACTCTTCCCCCTAAGCGAACCACGCGAGAGAAAAAAATAATGAACGTTTCAAAATGGTTACGCATACTATATGCCAGTACTTTTCCACCAAGATATACTTTGAGGTCGAGCAAAAAAAGCATGGTATTGCGGCACCGTTGAAAGACTGTGACGAAACCTCCTGATTACTGGCGGGTTCACAAACAACTGGTATTACATACAGGCCAACGGCCAGCTCGAAGTCAATTATTATGAAACACAAACTTTTAATGTCACGAAAACTTGCGCCCGCATTTAAAAAAAATGGCACAGCTTGGGATAGTGGTGCAAGGCTGCAGAAACATCAGAGCTGGCGGCCCCTCTCCCTTAGTCAGAGACCCGCCTGTTGCGCCTCACATGCATCTCCGAACTCTCCGCTAAAAGTTCTCCATGACTGGCAGGCCCGGATGGTTTTCTCTGCAGGCTTTCCCACCTCTCTCAAGGTTGACAAAGTTAGCACGCGCTAGAACTCGCGGCAACCGGCTTTGCGAACTCGGCGCTGTAGCGTGAACTCGGCGTCTGTGCTCCCCACTTCAGGAGGGAACGGCGCGTGAACTGGCGAGGAGGAGAGCACGCGAGAGATCACGCCACGAACGCAGTCGCATGGAAGCCGGTTTCGTAACGCAAGGGACTCAGGTTAGATACTGATCACGGGAAGCGTTTTCAGCCCCTGGTTCATCTCTTTTTGTTTTCTGCGGCGGCGGCTTTTTATTGTTTTCTGTTGTGCTTAATTTGGGGAGTTAGGTTATCGCTCCCAAACCCATGTGTACGTTCGCCTTCCCGTCTCGTAATGAAGCGGCCTGAGAGGGCGAGATGAAATGGTTTTCGCCGGCTATTGATGCCTAAATTCATTGCTAGGTTTGTTAACTTCTTTCTGCTTCAAAATTAACCCATTTCGCTGTAATACTTGTGGAAATTCCTATCTGGATTTTTTTTTTCCTTGTAGGTGTTGCGCACTGCGTGCCAACACAAATTTTCTTTTGATTGTCTGCACATTGAATTGCGGCGGGGAACAATAACACGGCGTTTCACGGAGTAAAGGTTGTTGTAAATTGTATTTGAACCTCCAGCGGAAGTTTCATGGTTCGAATAAGCCACGCAACGAGCAGGACGATGAAGGAGAGATGTACGAGCAGAATGCAGCGCGTGCTTCGCCTTTTGCTCGGTCAATTTTAGAAGAAACAAGACGCTCGCTGAAATGGATGCCTGATTTTGAGTCTCCTTTCTCAGCCGAGGCGCGGTTTTCCCCCAAAGGTCCCGGGTTCGATTCCCGGGACCTCCCTAACCCCTTTTTTATTAGTAAGGCGCGCACTCCCAAAACCTGCTCGTACGCTCATTGCCTCATCGCCACTTTACCTCACACTTCTTGGCCTATCATTTTCACCCTCTCCACTTCGCCGATTATGAAAGGTTTTGGAAACGATCTATGGCAAAACTACAAGCTGAAACAGCTCCGCTGGTAGAAGGTTTGAAAAGACGTGACAGAAATAAAACCACCTGCATGGTTATCTAGTACGTCAGATAGTGTCAACAAGACAACCAAGTTCCCGTGTTCCTGCTCGGCGTCACACAAGCTGCGTAGCTGTTTTAAAGATACTTGTTTTTATAATGCGGTTGCCGTTCTTGAGATAATTCACACGGTTTTAGTGCGCACACACTAGGAGCGTGGACCGCAAGAAATCCGTGCGCGTGCTCTGAAGCCAACGAACGCGGGTCAACCAACGATAGAACAGCGCGAGCGCCGAGAACAGGACATTGAACGGTAGTACCCGCCGCGGTAGCTCAGGGGCTAAGCCCTCATTCACACAGCCGTCAACCTTCTCCGTCACGGCACCGTCACGTCAAAAAAATTCCCCCGCACCTCCCCGAAGGGAATCGTGCAGAAATGCGAATGCATTGGGTGCACCGATGAGTGTGTTGCGAGTAATGGTGTAATTAATGACGAGAGTGTGAACGTAATCATTTATTCATCAGCACCTGTTTGTGTTATCGTTGTACCTGACGGCCACAATCACTGCCTTGTGATCGCTAAAGTGCACGGTCAAAGGGTCTTTGAGAAGCATACGCGCGTCACAGTTTCGCGTAAAGACCAGATCAATGCACTCCCGTGAATGGTACTGGGGCAACGTGTCGAAGCCGGCAGAGAGGACAATGCATAGAGTGCCTGGTCTGCATGTACTCGACCAGCCACTCGCCACTCTTCTTGCGCACGTCAACGTTGAAGTCGCCAACCAAGACTATGGGGTCAGAGGGTTTGGAGCGCACGCGCACACGTTCCATAGCCGCGTCCAGCTGCGCGGCAACGGCGTCTCGAGCGAGGTTGGGCGCGAGGTACACGGTTACCACAAGACTTCCGTCTCCGGTGTAGGCAAGGGTGTACAAGTCCTTGTACGGAGACGTGTCTCGAACGGGAGACGTGGCAACGGCGTGGGATATCAAGTTCCCATACACGTTAGACACGAGACTAACACCGCAGTACTCACCGTCCTTGCCGCTTCGAGCAAACTAGTACAGCTCGCTTCAAGCGCATGCGTTCGGCATTGAGCGCGGAGAGATAACACCTGCGGGCGCACGCCGACGGAGCACGACAACCCCCGACTAGAAATGCATTCGCATTTACGACGACGACCGACGACGAAGGCAGAACTACGAGGCGCGCGCTCACGTGCGCTCGCGCTGGAGGAATGCAGGCGCACGCCGCTCGATGGACGCAAGACAACCCCCGACTAATAAATGCATTCGCATTTAAAAACCGCGAGGGAGACGTAAACGGAGTAGCGTACGTGCTGGAGCTCTCCGTCTGAGTACGGGGTCGTCTGGCTAGTGATCAGTTTAGCCTAGAATTGAGCGTGCGTAATCTGAAAAGTAAAGAAAATGGGTAAGATTTTTACGTGTGCTCACTTTTCGCTAAATTTAGCCGTCAAAATTTGTTTTCTGGTTGGCTGGTTTACTGCGGGGCGTGGTCCCGTCGCGTTGGCGGAACGGAAACGTAGAGCTCGGCTTCCCGTAACCGTCGCACCGTGTTCGGAGAAAGCGCCCGATCGCCCGGGACGGAAGACGGTGACTTGACAGTGACGTGACGGGGTGAAAAGCGGCTGTGTGAATGATGCCTAAGGCGTTATGCTGCTGAGCCCAAAGACACGGGTTTGATCCCAACCGCCGTAGACGCTTTTCTGATGGAGGCGAAAAGCGAAAACGCCCGTGTGTCGAGGTTTCAGCGCATGTTAAAGATCCCCATCTGGTGAAAATTGATCCGGAGTCCTCCACTACGACGCGCCTCATAGCCAATGTGTAGCTTCGCCGCGTTAAGCCCCACAGTCAGTCAGTAAATCAATCAATCAACCAATCAGATTAAACGGTAGCACAGCTGAGAAGGAAAAGGACAGAATGTGACATCGCTGTGGATGCAAGACACGCAGCGCCGGTGTTGGTGTGTATAGGTGTGCACGGCCTCCGTGATCGGAAACTGCGAGAGGGCCGGAGGAGGCGCCGTGCATATACGGGGAAGGGCGATATGTGCAGAAAGAAACATTGGTGCGGAGTAGGTAAGTCTGCACAGTGCGAAAGAGATGCAATATTAGAGCACGTCGAAGGTCGCTTTGAGGCGTCGAAAGGGCAAAGCTACACCAAAATATATTCAACAGCAATAATTTATGCGGCGTCTGGTGCACACACGCTACAGACAGCAAGCAAGATCTATTTGGACATGCGTCGTGACGCGAATGAACCAAACGAGGGGTGCTTGCGCGCCCTAGAACAAATCTGCATTAGGTCGTCCCGTAGTCTGTTCGCCTGCTGGTATCTTACCTTGCTGTTTTCCCAGCGGTCTGATGTCAATATGACCTTTTAACTTAAGGAGGGAGAGTTGGATTGTGAGGGGGTCCGATGGGATCGGAGGCGTAAGGGACGATTTTGCCTTCAAAACTAAGAAGGTGGAAAAAGTGAAAGGATGGTGGAAGGGACTGGAGAGAGGGGAACTTTAAGGCAGAAAATGAGTAAATAAATTTAGTTCATCAAGACAAATGGGCCGTGAGACCAGAAGAATGCCAATCACACTACGTCGATGGTTATCAGAGTTTTTTCTACCTATTTTTCTTTTTTCTCCTTCGCCTTTGCATTATCACTACTACTAAACGGCGCCTGAACCGGAGAAAGTCTTTCTAAAATATATTTTACCGCAACCGTAACTTTCTTCTGACAAGCGACGTCGCCTGCCATGACCATCCGTTTTAATTTTCTGAACTTTACACGTTACAGACTAATGCACAATGACGTTAGAGCAATCTTGCCGTAGTTACTGCAGCAAAACACCGGGATTTTCGCACGTCCTTAAGTTCAACGTAACACCGCCCCGACTCTAAAAAAATGTACATTCATAAGTGCAACCAGACCAGAAAAAACCGAAAAAACACTAACTGCTGTAACAAAATTTCGAAAGAAGAGCGCCTGATAAGAGCACATGTCTGTAAATAAAGTAATAAAAGCCATATGTGACACCATAATTGTAAGTAATGCCCGTGCAGTGCTGAAATTTTATGTCCGAAAACGCTACCCAGAAAACAAACGAAGATTGGTCTGTCCGCGCCCTTACGCGGAAAATAAGGGGGCGCAGGAAATAAGAGGCAATTCGCGCGCCATACTCGCTCGAACGAACAGGCGCAACCCCATTCTGGCCTCCTATTTCTTTCAAACCTAGTTAAGACGTGGTTCTTTTCAGAGTTAAGTAGAAAACCGAGTATAAATAACCAAACCTTATGCCCCAGCCGCCGCTAATAGTGCAATAAAGAGATGCTCCCTCGTCTTTTTGTCTCTTCTCACCAGAAGAGCTATCGCAGTAGTGGTTGTTGGTGAATCCGTGGGGTTTTGCAGTAGAAGCGCTACTTGCTATGACAAATTGAGCCATTCCACTCTGTGAAGGCGGATGACCAGCGAAGCTGAGGTGATACAAAATTTTGAACAAGGGCTGCCCATGACTTTTGACGGAAGTCATGCTGCGGCTATGCGTTCCTCGACGCCATTCAGAAACCTCGGTAGATGGTCTCGAATCTGGCTTTACACGTACCAGTTGACGGTGGAGAAAAGGGTACCGGCACCTTTAAATAGAGAGTCTACACGTCCCGCACAGTTACAAATATTGTACGTCCCCGGCGTCAGGTAGACTGGACTATACGCGACCTCCCAATTACGACGACAGAGTAGTGAAATTCAAAACGGAGAACTGCAACTTTTTGTTGTCGAGTTTAAAACGAGTGCGGAGCGAAATAGAAGCAAGCGAGCAGCCAACCAACGAGCGAGCGAACGAACGAACGAACGAACGAACGAGCAAACTAACAAAACAAACGAACGAAAGAACGAACGAGTGAGCGAGCGAACGAGCATTACTATGCGAGCCTTTTCGGAGACATTGAGTCCCCGACTAAAATGTCCACACCACCGCGAGGACCTCGTGGATTAGACATATCCAGCTACGCTGTGAAAGGTTTTGCTATGATAACTGCGTTAAAAATGGCGACATTTTGCGGCATCTCTGGTTATAGTAACAGGGGATGTAGCCATGGGAAGGGGAATAGGGGCGGAGAGGGTGGGGGTTGTTAGAACACCCACTAAATTATGGCATGCAGAAAAACGGCATGCATTTTTGGGCACCCGGCGTACTCTCTTTTTGTTATTTTTTATTTATTTTTTTCGGTGGCGCATAACACCCTCTGAAATATATTTCTGGCTACGCCACTGTAGTAACACAATGCTCCCTATGCATGAACAGTTTGAGCAATCTTCGTAGTCACGTAACGTACAGGGAGAGCATGACGCTTCTTGGAACGTGTGCCGTCAGCGAGACTTCTCCGAGGTTGGATGACGTAAAGCTGCCGTCACAAGTAACTGGAACAAGGATTTGTTAATATCACAAAGAAAATATTTGTCTTACTGGCTTTATTACGGCCATTACCGGTTTACAGGAAGTTTATTCCATTAGGGAGGACTTCTTTAAACGCCACCCAATGCAGCCAGGCAGCCTCCGGAAGAAGAAATTCCTGTAAATCTACGAGGCCGTGTTTCATTTACTTTTGACGGAACCTGTACAGTTGCACTAGCAACACACCCGGCTGACAGGTTCCAATACTCTTGTGGCGTAGGTGTTATAGTAGCCGTGGAAAGGCTTATGCGGTGTGCGCAGGACATGCACAGTGGAGACACGAGGTGACGCCTTTGCAACGGTTGGCGCAGCGACAACTTAAAAAAGAAGTCTCATAGGCGCCCTAAAAAGTTAGGCCCCGGCCCGAGCCGCTTCTACGCCGAACGCACGCTTGCGGTATCTAGGCGTCCTGGTCCCCGTACTAACAGATGACTGCGTCCCCCGCGTTCGTTTACCAGAAGGCGATGTCTAAAAAAGCAGCACGCGGGCGTTGATTCTGCGAAGCGGTAAACATTGCTCTCTCAAGACGGCCATGGCGACACTAGTTTGGGGTACAAAGTAGGGGGCGTCGTATCCGATGTGGGTTCAAATAACATGAGTGGCATGGTGCCAGTGCGATGCACTTCGAGGAGCTTCAAAGCTATCGCGGCACGTTTTCTCTTCGTTGCAGTGGGGCTTTTGAATATTCCTTATCTGTTTTTTGCCCTAGAGCCTTATACAAGGCGTTACGCGTTTCTGATTACGGACAGATTCTTACCCTGATCGGTGGCGCTAGTGTTTCTTTCCACTGTTTACGTGTTAAAAATTGGCCACAGAAAAAACCGTTCTCTCTCTAGGCCAACCTTAAAGCTACTTGTCTTGCATCAAGAGAGTGTGTGCAGAGAAGCCTGCTGGAGAGGCTGCTCTGCACATCATAAACATAGATAGGTATACAGTCAAATCTCGTACACGAACACCACATTAACGATCTTTTCAGATTAACGAGCATTTAAGAAAATACCACGCCGACTGCTTATAGTTTTAATGTAAAATTATTTCACTACTACGTACTTCAGAATAGCGAACTTTTCAAAATAACGATCGTTTTATTTAGTTCCGTGCCATGTTAACAACCCTCAGTACTACGAACTCATATTTTCAAGGCCGGAGATCTTAGATTTCCGTTAAACAATCGCGGAAACCGGAGCCGTATGCTGAAGAGGACATCTTAAAAAAGAGGTCATCTTGCAACTTGCTCCGCGAATGCACGAGCCGATGCGAGAGAGAGACAAAATAAGGTGAGGAGAAGGGGAAAAAATGAAGCATGGGTGGCCTCCTTCGCCCAGAAAGCCGCGGCCGCGCTTTTCGCGCCCCACCTCGAGTTTTTTTACGTTCCGCCGCTGCTCGGGTTGCTTGCTGGATCTTCACGGACATCAGCGGAGCTGCACAGAGGACAATCTTCAGAGCATGAGCGTTCAGGATGAAGAAGGCAGCGAGGACGGCATGAACGACGATGCCTCTGAGGGTGCCGCGGCAGCACTCGAAAACTGCGACCAGCACGTGACGACTGCGGATGTGCTGGACAGCGTACTAAAATCGCACATTTCCGGGGAAAAAACCCCCGGCCACGGAAATCAGTCCACAGGAATATGGAAGAGTTGGAGTCCTTCCTGCTAGGAAGCTTGTGCTGCACGCACCAGAAGAAAAATTTCCAACTACTTTAAACAAACGTACATTGTTTCATGATCACTTGTGCATTTTTCCCCGAAAAATGATTTCAAGGATGCACAGCTCTACAGGTAGGTCGTTTTAGGCATTTAAATTTTATTTGTTGCCTTTAAATTTGCGATTTTCGCTACAAAAGACCTTTCAGAATAAGCAATTTTCCGCAGCCTGAGTCCAAGTCAACGTCCAAAACTCAAACTGCGTCGTTTCAACCTCGCTGTTCGCATTGTCCCTCGAGCCTCTTTGCCTCAGCATTCAGCTGGGTCAGAGTGAAAGATTTTTGCTTACAACCGAGCAAGGTTCTGGTCCTTGCTTATATGCTGAAGATATAGCGTATTTTTGCGCTGACAAAAGGAGTGTCCAGGAAGCCCTTACAGTGACTATGCAATTCTCTGGTTGTGTCTGGAGCGGATGTTAACATGGAAAAGACTAAGGGATTTGAATCGGAAAATGGGAAACGAAACCATCCAGATTCGGTTGGTATATTTGGGATAGTGCTCCACTTGAGTACTAGGCATGCCTTTGCATCAAATACGGGACACAGAGCCTCATTGGTCGTCAGCACTCACGCAAGTTAAGCGCGCATCGCAGCCATGGAAAGGGCGATACCTCTCTGGGTTTTCACGTGCAAAAGTGTGTAATGTCTTTCTTGCTACAAAGCTCCTTTATTGTGCTTCAAGTACCTCACTTTGCGTAATGAATAATGCTAAGGCTCTACATAGAGGACTTGCTACATTTGTGTGGGGTTTTTAACAGTGGCAATTATGCGCAGGGACAACTTGTTTCTTCCTTTAAAGGCTGGGGGTTTTCGGGCTCATGCATTTGTTGTGCACCCAACTTTGTGTCTGTGTTTTCTTCTGCAAATGGATGATCACCACTTTTATGAATAAGCAGCGCATAAGTTTCCATTTGCCTTTTTTGCTTATGTGTGCGGGTGAAGCCTCCGTGGGGATTCCTTAATGAAGTTGTGGAATCTGTTTAACCTTTTCTTACCCCGCGGTTTTCCTTGGAATATCTGTTCGGTATGTCAAGGAAAACTATTACGATACTCTAATTGAAAGTCTATTCCATGTGCCTAGTTATCGCCACGCCTTACTTAGGCCACCAGAAAAGCAATGTTTTAAAACGTGTAATGAGTATGTGTGTTACACCTAATGCAAACAATAGTACAAACTGTCACATACAACTCAATGCAAACATGCTGTTTTTCACTGCGTGACGTTTGCAAATCTACTTCCTTAGTCCAATGGTGTCGCTATTTCTCGAATGCTGTTTATTTCACACAACCAATTGTGAACAGAAATTCAAATGTCGAGATTTTGCGTTTTCAAGGTTCACATGGGCACGCCCTAGTAGAGGACAATGGATTGACCTCCTGGGGTTTCTTACTAAGTAGCGCCGATGTCGTTTTTTGCGTCAACCAGAAACATCCCCCTCGCGAGGGGCACGATCAAATTCAGAGCATTTCCGGGGGCGCACGACGTTAAGTAGTTTGCGTTACGTTAATGTTGTTGCACTTGTGGCAACTGCTGACGAGAGAGCGCTCGTCAGCAGTAATTTGAATGAGTCAAGGATATAACGCGCGTTCGTAGCTTCCCATTCTGTGTCGGCTTTGTGGCACAGTGGGTAGAGCACCATGTACATTGCGTTCCGCCCGCAGGGTCGAGGGATCGAAACCAGGCACCGGATAGTATTTTTTATATACTGTAGGGGGAGGGGTGCGGACTACGACTACGGACGACTACGGACGTCAACGCGGGTGACATCGTGAGTTACTGAAATGTTCTGCATTTAAAAAGAAACTCATCATCTGTGTTGCAGGCGCGCCTAAAAAGTTGGAGGCCCCGGCCCGAGCCGCTTCTACGCCGAACGCACGCTTGCGGTATCTAGGCGTCCTGGTCTCCGTACTAACAGATGACTGCGTCGCCCGCGTTCGTTTACCAAAGGCGATGTAACGTAAAAAAACGCAGCTACGTCGGGCGTTGATTCTGCGAAGCGGTAAACATTGCTCTCTCAAGACGGTCAAGGCGACACTATTTTGGTACAAAGTAGTGCGCCGTATCCGATGTGGGTTCAAATAACATGAAGTGACATGGTGCCAGTGCGATGCTACTTCGAGGAGACTTCAAAGCTATCGCGGCACGCTTCCTCTTCGTTGCATTGGGGCTTTTGAATATTTCCTATCTGTTTTTGACCTAGAGCCTTATACAAGGCGTTACGCGTTTCTCATTGCGGACAGATTTTCAACCATGATCGGTTGGCGCTATTGCTTTCTTTTCACTGTTACGTGTTAAAATTGGCCACAGAGAAAACAGTTTGCTCTAGGACACCTTAAAGCTTACTTTCCTGCATCAAGAGAGTGTGTGCAGAGAAGCCTTCTGTAGAGGCTGCTCTGCAACATTATAAAACATAGATAGGTATATTCTTTTTTTTTTGTAAGATGACACGTCATCCCCCGCTACAAAGGGGATACCACTAGTAATCATCATCAGCATCATAATCAGCTTATGAGGAGAGAGAGAGAGAGAGAGAGAGAGAGAGAGAGAGAGAGAGAGAGAGAGAGAGAGAGAGAGAGAGAGAGAGAGAGAGAGAGAGGAGGATAGGGACGAGAGAGAGAGAGAGAGATTTAATGAACACTGAAGTGGTTAGCCCCACAAACGGCGGGGCTTGCTACTTCAGATGGGGGGTGAACATTGTTAGGCGAAAAAAGAAAATAAAGGGGGGGAAAGCCCGTAGTAACAATGAATAAGAGGAAGAAGAAAAGGGAACCGGTTCGGATCGTAGAAAAATTCACAGCATTAGGAGGAAAAAATATCTGAGGATCTCAAGGTTAAATAACCCCGAGTAATCTCGAGACAGACAAAAAAAGTTAAAAGATCCTTTGTCCCTTGCGCCGCGTATGCGTAATTTTGCCACGGACCACGAAAGTGATGCAGTTCTAAAGTTTTTCCGCTCAGCAGTCGCACAACAGTTCCTTTCCCTGCTCCGCGTTGGGTTGCACAAGAGATGCGGTATGTCTTCTTTCATAGAGCACACAGAGCACACTTACGAGTCCGCCCAGCGTATCTTGAACAGAAAACTATGAGTGAAGTCAAAGTTCTGGCGTAGTCGGTGAACGACACCCTCAGTTTGCTTTGGTAGGCCTCGCGGCAACTGAAAATTGTACTGAGGGGCAATCGCATGCAGAAACAAGGGTACCTTAAGAGGGTCCTGCCAAGCTGACAGCTGCAGTTTCCATCCCAATGCAGAGACGGCCATACTTCCGTCTTGTCTGGAAGACGGGATTCCAACAGACCCAAGCACATCGTGCGCCTCTTTCGCTGCTGACGTTCCTCTGGATGTCGGAATGACCGCCTCGTAATCCAAGTGTGTGAATGCATTTAATTCATGCACAAGTTGGCTCCGGTGGTGGGATGGCTTCATGAGTTCTTGTAAGGCAAGCCGTGAGTCAACAAAGATCACCATTGCCGAGCGGGACAATTGGTGATGTAAAGAAGTGCCGCCCCGGGAATACACACTCCAATAGCTGACCAGTTAGACTTCGGTGGTGAAACGTCTAAAAAGGGGAATATGAAAAAGTTCCAATACACTTAAGAACTCTTTGTGATGTGTTGAATGCGAAAAAGTTAGTATTGAACTGTGGAACGGGCATGCCTGTATTGTGTGCACCGCCATGTTCCACAGCTACTGCTGATATAGACGGTGCAGCGCCCATTGCCGTATAATTTTTTTGGAACAAGTATATATAGCGCCTGGAAGGCAGCACGTTCATACAGTGCTCTGTAATGACGTGGTGATTACGGTGGTTCGTGTCTGGTGGTGCGCATGTTTTTTTTTTCATTATCATCATCATCATTTCCCGTTTGCGACCTTTTCGTCCTCTTTCTGATATTTGACCAATCACCCTTATTATTCAGGATACATATGCTCTGTAAGCGGGAACGTGCGGGAACTTAATTTTCTTTTCGGCTAAATTAGTTAATTTGTTTACAGGAGCTTCCCTGAGAAATGTAGCGTCATTTCGAGCTTAATATATGGACTTGTTTTTTACCCTTTAAGCAGTCGGTCGTATAATAAGTGCCGTGCTTCGGCCCTTTTGCGTACCATCCGTCGGCCATGTTGTATGGGCAATGGGCGCCGGATTTTCGGGCAGCATGGTTAACTAATTCGCTGGCATTCATAAATGATGATGACGACGACGACGGTGGTGTGTGTGATGTGATGAGAGACGACGGATGATGATGATGATGATGATGATGATGATGATGATGATGTATTGTCATGAGAAGGAAGACGGTGATTAGGGGAGTGGAGCATGGTGCTATGGTGCCAACCTTCGAGGAAGAGGCTGTGTGTTGCACGCGTAGCCTGCGAAAATATAAATTCAATCTATAAGCTCCCACCGGCACACAGTGAAAGATTTGGCCCTTGCCGATTATTCCCCTCCCCCCTCGTGTGGGTATGTGTGAAACACTTCAATGGCACCATCACCGTCGTCCTTAGTGCCACCCGGAAAAACCTCTTCCACGATCCAGTGGCAGTCGCGTCACGTTGATAGTCTTTACTGTAACTGCCACCACAGCCTCCACCTCCAAAATCTGCATATCCTCAAGTCTCCAGCCATATCCGCCGTCCCATCTGTGCTGCCTGCTACCACCTTAACGGCAGTAGAAAGGCCTTGGAGGAGGCCTACGCATCCCGCCGGAGTTCTTGATTCCTTTCCTGCCCAACTCTGGATGACTGGCGCTCGTAGTCTCCGGAAGCCATCAGCGGCTCCACCGCATAACCTGCCTTACGTGCCAATTTTACTGCCCAAAACGATAGCGACACCGCGCAGTCCGTGGCAACACCCACCTCTGCGCATGGAAACGCTTCGGCCGCCGGGGTGGTGGCCGCCAGTGCTCACCGACGGCCTCGCGTGGCTCATCGCAACCCTGCGCACTGGGTCTCGACCGTCGCTCCAGGCGCCGTGGATACCATAACGAATAGAAGCTGCACCTGGCGGCGGCATGCGGACTTCCTTTGACCAGCATGCCGCCTGGAGCGGTCACATCGGCCGCCTCGAGGCCCTTCTGACCAACCGCCCTGTCAAACTACACCGCCTGTCCATCGCCTACGCTACGCAGTAGCTGTTGCGTTGTATCGCTCTGTGCTGTGCAGACCGCCCGGGTGGTCATCGTGCCAGTTGATGAAAACGTAGCCATTCCTCTCGTGGAAACACCTGACGGTTCCCTCTACCCGCTTGCAGACTACAGATTTCTTCTTGGGTTTTTTCGGTGTCGCCCATCGCTCGCGTCCGCGCTCCAAACCGGCCTAGCACGATCTTCGCACTCCAGCTGTGGATGGCGCCCTCGCTCAAGGCATCGTGGTCTGAGGACGCCTCCTTCAATCTTTAATACATCCCCGTCTCGTGCTATCAATAAACGTTTATTCTCTCTCGCTTCTCTCTTTCTCTGTCTCTCTTCAGCTGTGCCCTAAAAGCTCTGCTGCAGTCCTTCCATCGCCCGTCGGAACGTTTCCGGCCCCTTATTACGTATCCTCAGATCGGCGCTATGCTTAAAGGGGCCATGCAGACAAAACACCAGTTTGGTTCATTCGAAAATTGCCTCGTTAGAGTCATACTGACACCACCTTTATCGTAAACTTTGCTCAAATAAGCTACATAATTAGGAAAAATCCCGGGCCATCTCCACTAACTTGAAACCTGGTGAGGGGCGAAGCATGCAGTGTATAAGTGTATTCTTGGTGCCTTGGCGTTTTTGCCGACGGAGACGAAACCGTTGGGGGCACAGGTAGCGTCACTAAAGTGACGCTAGGCACAGGCATACAACTTCACTGTAAAAGTCTCTTGACTGTGAAGCCTGAAGCTCTCTATTGCGAGGCGCAAACGAGTTTCCCGGTGTTTTAGTACCGTGACTGCATGAGACGAACGACGATTACGATGACGACGACGATGACAGAAGACGCCAACAGCCCAGCCCCTAAGGGGCTTCGCCCCTAAAAGGGAATGGCCACGCGACCCACTAGCTCATTTCCCGCAACAGAACCTATGATGTCATAGGTGCCAGCTCTGCGATTGGCTGAGGCCGGCAAAATCAAACGAAAATTAGGCAGGGCTTATAAGCTTGCCGAACGAGCTATTTGCGCTTGCATTTAGGGCACATTCTTTTTATAGCAGTAATAATGGTGGAGTAAACAGTGGAAGTTACGAAAGTACACGTAAATATAGAGGTACAGTTGCGTACTGCTGTTGGTACTTGCACGCACTATGCTTGTTTTAGCTGCACAGCACTGCGGTGCTTTGGGGTTGTCTCAGACGATACTGGGCGATTGGCGTAAGCGACGGTGTCTTACGTGACCATATTTGCCAAGCGAACACCATGTCTCACGAAACGATTATTTTCTACCTTAACAAAAACAAGCCAGGTACAAATACGGTCAAAAACAAAGCAAAAGCAGAAAACGGTCCTTCTCGGTATGGTGGCGCCATCTAGGTTGACTAATGGTAAACAAGGCTACGCAGCACACTAGGTTGAGCTTGAAGACCTGCTCCTGTAATGTCAATGCAGCCGTCATGAAAATACACGATTTGGCGGGAGAATCAAAATTTTCGCTTAAATTGATTACTTTCTCTGTGAATAAAGCATTGTTTGCTTCCGGACAAGCGCTGGGGCCACTACAAAACACGAAATCTTTCGAATAAAACAGACTTGTATTTTGTCTGCATGGCCCCTTTAAGAACTTGTTTTCCTCTTTTGTTATGCTAACCGAATGAAATAAAAAAACAAATAAAAGTTGTGCAAAGCCCGCGCCAGGAAGATATTTCGGGCATTCTAATTGAAAATAAATGAACAGGGGCTCCAACGCCCAGAAAATTTGTTAAAGTATAGCGGGAAATGCTTAAGCAAAAGATAGAGATAAATTAAAGGCCAACACATCTGCGCACGAAACACCCACGCATGCACACCTACCTGCGTTCGTCGGACTCATCTCAAGCGTTGCTCCGTGCGGCCATTAAAGAAAAAGAAAAACAAATGACCGGTCGGTTTACGGTTAGTTGTTCGCACTCCGTAAATAGAGCTGCTGTAGGCTGTCGAAACACAGTTCCCGTGACACCCTCACCGTCCTTCCTGCTGTCTCCGAAACGTCCATTCAGTTCCATGGAGGGAGGCGCCACCACTTGAAGATCCCGCCAGTGGCATCTCCGGCCTCTGGACGCCCAGCGGTACGCCGCAACCCAAACTCAACAAGGACTGCCGCTGAGAATCACGTAAGTAGGGCGGTCTATGCAGGCCGACGATCGCACGACCAGCTTAATTGCTGGCGGTATAAAACATGTAATCGCCGTCGACGGGTCAAGGTCGTGAACAAGAAAAAAACTTTCGGAATGAGAAAGAAAGAAGAAGTTGCTTCTCGGTAAGCAGCCGTGTCTCAAAAACAAAAAAAAAATCAAAGCCCCTCTCTTAACAGAAAGATGATTAAAACGCAAATCGTTCTCCCATGAAACCGGAGTCAAAGTCCAAAATCTAAGTGGCTTCAAATGGAACGACGCAGTCGGGTAGACGTCGGCTTCATAACGCGAGGGACCCAGTTTCGATTGCGACCACGGGAAGCGTTTTTTTTTTATTTCTTTGAGGCGCTTGATGTGCCTTCGCTTATCATCATCATCATCGTTTTGTGAAACGCACTGTGTAAAGTTCGCGTTCCTGGAGTGAGTTTGACTCGAACATAGACGTCACCAGTTAAGCGTAGAAACCTTTGCTTTAAAACCGGAAGCAGCTATCGAACTGCGTTCTGCCTCAGTTGATATGATCGTTTTGAAGGGTGCGAATGGAGCGAGACGCATCCCTCCAAGGAAACCTCCAAGGAAACGCAAGGTTGGTTAAACCGAGAAGCGCCGTAACAGTGCTTGCGAATTAGCAAACATTCTTTTGAAATTTCTGTACATTTTTTTTTATCCGTCGGAAACACGAGTGCAGCGGCTGTGCAGTGTTTGCGGGTTCCTGGATACAATGCTAAATTCGGCAAGCACGGTGAGCAGCTAGCGCGGAAAAACTGCATCAGCCACCACTTTGATCTGCCAAAGTTCAACGTTTCAAAGTGTATTTCTGAAAGCACACATGTGTTATACAGAGGCGTTAAACATGCGTTATACATGTGTTATACATTTGTTATATACATGTGTTATACATGTGTTATGTACAAGAGGAGGTCCCAAGGCTGGAAAACCGCAGGCGGAGCTGCTGTCTTGCCCGCTGTGAAGGGACATCCTCCAAAAATCATTTTCGCGGTAACAATAGTGCCTTACCAGTATCTGTTTATTATTCCTTAATTAAAAATAAGTTGGCAGCCAGAGCAGCCCATGTCTATTTCTTCCCACGCAGTCAGGAGAAATGCAAGGTTTTCGCGCTGAATAAAGCCTGTTAAAGCTGAACTCTGAGCTCCGAAGAAGATAGAAAAAGAACAGAAGTACAAGTAACAGTAAACAGAATATATCCGCGTCGTCGCTAGTCGGCGAATTGAATTCCGCGGCTTTTAGTCCCGGAGTATTTATGTTAGAGCCCAGTCCGTTTTAAAAGCCTCCAGCAGGATCTAGAACATTGTTGATCAACCAGAATAACCTAGGATGGTTCTGAGTGCGTTATACGTTTTCTCTTTCAAACACGATAGCCGGGAGCGGCTTGACGACAGTAAGAACCAGGGGGTCCCTCCACTTTCAACCGTTCTCGGTTAGACACTGACAACAAAGTAAACACACCGTTACCCGAACTAGCTTCGCGGCAATGTATACTATCGCCTTCTCGCGGCTTCGCCACATTTTTAAAATTAGATGCATGTAAACAAGCCATTCAATTGAGTCAATGCAACAAAAACAAAATTTATTGTTTTAACAGCGAAGCTGTTTAGCAAATCGTTATTTTTCGTGTCCGCAGTTAAAAATACCAAGAAATTGCCGAGTTCGCGCACATGAGCTCGGGCCTCGCGGTGACCGCCCGGCAGTTGACAAAACCAAGAAAATGACGAGCGCTCGTGCGTGCGTGCCTCGCAGTGACCGCCCAGCGTCCCCTGCGCACGTTTGTCAAGCCAAGCATACCCACTTAGAGAGATTGGCCAAGATTGGCAAAAAAAAAAAAAAAAAAAACTCCAGCATTCGCCGTAATCGTGGCAAAACTTGCTCGGAACGGGAAAGACTCGTTATAGCGTGCGCCCCTCCAAGGTGATGTCCAATGCTTATCACTTCCAAAAAAAAAATTAAAAGAAGCTTACACTTATAGCAAATATCATTAAGTGAAGGTCGTTGAGGCAGCGAAGAAGAAGCAAATCGGCTGCAGTCGTAGACTTATACACCTTCGTGATAGTCGTGAAGGTTGCGTACGGCTGCGCTACCTTCAAGTCTAACATGCTAGTGTGAGCTTCCTTCATTTTCTTTTTTTTTTTTTTTGTCATGACGCAAAAGAGATCGTTCGGCGAATGTGCTAAACCCGACTTCCCACATACAAAGCTAAGAAAGACGAGGGACAAAGATGACAACAACAAAATGAAAGAGTGCAGCTCGGCCGCATAGCTCTTTTCTTCTCGCTCGAAACCGGCCTGCGCGTCATATCCTACTTTCCTACTCGCTGTCAGCTCGCTCCCGAATAGCGAACAGCATCAGCGCCAGGGTGAGAAAAGGGTCGATAACTCGAGGAAGTCACACAGGTAAGCCCTACTCCTGTAGGTGGCAAGGTTAAGGCTGTTACACCCGCACGTAAAAGGCAAAAAAAGTTCACTCCACCAGCAGCGCGCCGTCACAACACGGCGAACCCGCCAACACATGACGCTACGCACAACGGAAGCGCGCGAACCGCGCGCGCTTGCGGAGGCGGAAATCGATATATTGCGTGGGCCGCCGTAATCCCTTCCACCCACGAGGTCCGTCGCGAACACCACCACCACCCGTAGAAGCGGCCACCCTTTCTCTTCCTGCAGGCCGCGGAGATCACCTCCTTCCCGCCAAATCGACCTGTTTGAGCGAAGGATGCTCGTAACGCGAAACTAATATCTCACAACTCAACGCCGCGTCGAAAAAGTTGACGGCAACGACAAACAGGGCAGCTCGACGACGGCGAAGTCGGTCTGCCGCGCCAGACGCTAACGAACGTAAATCAAAGCACGTTTTCCCGGCCGTCCTCCCTTTCCTCCACGTGAGGTCATCGGCCCCGTCCTTCTTGGGGAAACAGCGGCTCGTAAAAGAGACGCGGCTTCCCTCGGCGGCTGCGGAGGTGGGTTTGAGCCGCGGGCCCTCGAGAACCGCCGCCGCCGCGTGGGCGCCACGCGCTGCGCTCAGCCGAGCGTGGAAAGGCGCTTACGCGGTGCGCCGTTCCCATTCAAGAGGTCCTCTGCCGCCCGCTGGAAGCACGGAAACATGACAGGGAAGAACGACTGAATGCGGCTGCAGACGACAATTTTGACCGGCTGTTTATCCATGCTCGAAGCCGAGAACCGGTGCTTTCGAATCCAAGCTTGCTATACTTTTGAATTGGTACTTGCTGCTGATTACGTCTGCTCGGTCGATGTGGAAAGACTTTTATGGAGATCTATTGGTGGACCGTTTTAAAGCGAAGCTTTAGAGTCCTCTCTGATGCCGTTGTACGCCAATACGTCGTGCAGGAAAGCCAACTTTCTCTGGCGATGATGATGAATGAGCGTGGGTGAAGGGAAAGAAAAAAACACTTCCCGTGGCCGGAATCATGCCTGGATCCCTCGCGTTATGAAGCCGGCGTCTATCCGATCACTCAATTTCGACAGGGTCGATGCGAGCGCCAAGCAGCAGGTACCGATTCGCGCCGTGCACCCCAAACCCAAACGTTAGGCACACCCGAGAGTTGCTGTTGGTGTTCTAGAAAAGTGGTGCGTTCATCCAGAGTAGCACATGCTTGCAGAGTGGGATTGGTCAACCAAAGAATGCATCCCGAGAAAGTTTCGCGTCTAACAATCCATCCTCTGTTGCCGCCTACTCGGCTCTGCACTCGCTGCGCACTCAATTTTACAACGCGTACGGACGGTGACGAGACGCGTCGAGACGCCATGCATGCGACGGGCACGACGGGCGAGCCGCTACTCGGCCGGCAGCGCTGCGAACGCAGCAACACCGCAGCCAACGCCAACGCCAATTTGGCTGACATCGCCCCTCGACTACAAATCATACCACCAACCATGATAGGTTTTCAAGCGGGACTCTCCACACAAGATATACTACTGCGACTTAAACAAGAAATAATCACCCCAGTCCCCAGCAAATCACTTTGACACAGTCAGCAATCCTAGCCCTAGACCTCCACAAAGCGTTCGACAGCGTTAAACTCGGCTATTCTAAGCAACTCACAAGAAACAAACCCCGGACAAAGAACTTACAGATACATCCAAAGTTTCCTCTCAAACAGAACAGCAACAATATCAGTAGGAGATGTGCAGTCAGACACCATAACACTACCAGCTAAGGGTACCCCACAAGGGGCCGTGCTGTCACCTTTCCTCTTTAACTTAGAAATACTAAACATCCCAAGATAATTAAACAAAATGTCCGCATTTAAATACACTTTTTACGCGGATGATATCACATTGTGGATACATGGAGGCAGCGACGCTCACATAGAACACACCCTTCAAAAAGGAGTAGAGGCAGTCTCAAAAGCTCCAAACGAAGCAGGATTAACCTGCTTACCTTGCAAGTCAAAATTACTCCTGCTCCCGCCCAAAAGAAAGAAAGAGAAAACACCTCCACAGATTTCACTCCACATTCAACAACATCAGATACCCATAGTTAAAACAATCAGAATACTAGGATTGCACATACAAGCGAATCGCTCGAACACAATACACATTAAGAATCTCTCAACACATGTAAACCAAACAATATGCCTCATGAAAAGAATCACCAATCGAAAAGCAGTACTTGAGGAGCGAGACGAAAATCGCTGATTCAAGCATTTGTAATCAGCCGAATTACCTACTCCATCCCCTACCTCCAGCTCGGACCCTGACGACCAGCTTTGGCTGGTGCAGCGAGCCCAAGAAGCCGGACGGACTCAAGGGGTCCTGGAATGAGGACTCTTCCCCAGGGCTGACAGCTTCAGATACACGTTTATTCCTCCTCCTCCTCCTCCATCTAAGCACCCAAGAAATGAAAACAATAAATACACTAATTAGAAAAGCACGCAAAGCAGCATTACGAATACCATTAAGAACATTTAACGCTACACTCGATGAGCTAGGCATATACAAAATTGTGAGGAATTATTAGAAGCACTCTTACCTAATCAATCAGTCCGTCTCACCAAAACTCCCACGGGTCGACGTATACTAAAACAGCTAAACATCAACCCCCCGGCAGTAATAGCTCAGAGAGCCCATTCCATTAGAAATAAGAGACAATGTAATCATAAAACCACTGCCGAAGCATACGCACCCAACACATCAACCAATACAGACGAGAACTTAGGGCACAATACCTACAAAAAAGATACCCTCCAGGTCAAAACACCCTCTTCGTGGGTGCCGCCGAATACCGACATAAAACAGCATTCTCCATTGTTGTAACGAAAGGCACAGACACTAGTGCATGCAATAACCATCCGCACGGAAAACCCAGCCGAGGCGAAAGGGCAGCAATAGCCGTAGCACTGACGCAACGACCATGTGAAAACACTACAGTCAAAACTAAGCAGAACACTTGGCATCAATAAATCGGAGTCACCATTTTTTGCCAACCACAACTAAAAAAAAATTCCCCGCATTTCCCCGAGGGGAAGAATGTGAAAGTGCGAAGGCACGAGTTGAATTTGCGCGGTTCGGTAATGTTCGCGAAAGAGAGATCACACACACACACACACACACACAACTACAAAGAAAGAAAGATGCATTTATTCACAGACACCTATTTGTGTTGTCGTTGTACTTGATTGCTAGAGCGGATCTCAGCTTTGAAATTTAGTGTCAGTACTCCTTTAAGCAGGTGCATTAGCCCTTCTCACGCCCGATTCTTGGCCAATCCCCCACGTGGGTATGTGCCTTGTCAGCGGCCAGGCAGCGCGCGCCCACCTCCCCCCGTTGCCAAGGAAGACGAGGAGATTCCTGGCCAATCCCCCACGTGGGTATGTGCCATGTCAGCGGCCAGGCTGAGCGCGCCCATCTCCACGTGCGCGGACATCACCGGTGGACGCAGGTTCAGGGTCGCTTAAGAAGTGCATTGCACTTAAAAGAAATTATACCATGCTCCATTCAACTCTAGCTTGAGCTATTGCATGCTGGTGTGGGGAAATACCACGGAAATAAATATACACAAGATGACTGTATTACAAAAAAGAGCGCTGCGAATTATTGAAAATGTACATTATATAGAACACACAGCTCCAATCTTTAAAAAAACATCGAATTATAAAAGTGAAGGATATGTATAATCACAAATTGACATCCGATTGCCGTGAAGGGCAAATTAAATTTGTTTTTAAACCTAGCTCACCTAAAGCAAACCACATACACATATCCGTTCTGTCAACAGTCACCATGAGAAGTTCCCTTTTCCCGCACAAATTATGGGAAAAAAATATTAGAGGACGCATTGCCTACAATAATAAATTATTTTCACTCAAAAGAAGTCGACATTATGAAACTGAACCGAAAGAAAACTGTCGAAATGTTCGTTTAAAGAGTGCTTGTGACTATCTTTTGTTTTAGTGTGTTTTATTTCAATGCGATATTATAATACCTACGTATGTTTTTAAATGTATGTTTTAAAGGTTTAATGTACGTTTGCTACTGTGACTGCATTGTGACCACTGCCGATGGGTGTCCGGAGCCCCGTCAAGCCGCAAATGAGCGTCTTTTTCTCCGGCCCCCTTTTTCGCTGTACTTTTTGAAGCGAAAATAAAACTGATTGATTGATTGTTGAACGCCCCACGCCCCCCACAATTATCTCAGATTCCAAAACCGCTATTCAGAATTTTGCCCAGGGCAGCATTTCATTCCTGGCACTCAAAATTCTTCAGAAAAATCCCCCCTCACCCCAGCAGACATACTCTGGACCCCGGTCCACACGGGACAGGAAGGGAACGAAACCGCACACTCCCAGGCTCGAGATCTTACCCTCCGAGCTGGAGTGGCGCCCGACCCATCCCACGGGGCAAGGTCATCCAGAGACGGTCTCCTCAACTATACCGATATTACGGAAGATTACCGCCTCTGCCGCCGAAAGCTAGCACCCCCGCACTCGGGACTCACAACAGCCCAAGAGCAAGACTGGAGACTCATACAAACAAACACATACCCACACCCAACCCGCCTGCACCTATCCACCCAACACAAGTCCCATCCCCAAACTGCACCCTCTGCACAGCCCCAGCCACCCTACCCCACATTCTGTGGTCCTGCCCCCAAAACCCCTATCCTCAAATCACCACAGCTGAGCAGTGGAGAGAAGCACTGGAATACCACGACAGGGAGGTACAGACCTCCCTCCCTAATCGCAAGGGCCTCCTCGGTCGTCGTTGGGCTGATAACAACGACCACCAACTTCGCACGCTAAAGACAAGCTCAGCTTTAAAAGTCTCTCTCTCTCTCTCTCTCTCTCTCTCTCTCTCTCTCTCTCTCTCTCCTCTCCTCTCTCTCTCTCTCTCTCCTCTCTCTCTCTCTCTCTTCTTCTCATCTATCTATCTATCTATCTATCTATCTATCTATCTATCTATCTATCTATCTCCCTCTCTCTCTCTCCACGCGCTCGATCGTTTTCTGTTTCTTTGTCACTCCGTCCGCGGATGGACGGCGAAAATTTTTGCCGGCATGTCTCCTCTACAGCTCACTCAATGGTAAATTATAGCCGAACATTATTCCCAAATAGTCCCGGGAACTCCAGAGATTGTATAACGTAGTTTCGTCGTTTAAAATGTTTGTTTGGACGGATGAAATATCCGGCAGTTTTAGCGAACAGTGAGTTGCTAAAATGCGGGATACGGGCATTCAATTGTCAACAGGAACACGTCTAGGCTCCGCATAAGCGTCTTCAGTTTTCGCCCGCAAAGCGTGAATTGAGGATACTGGGTTCCGCGCTGAGATCGTATGCACGACACCGAGAGCGCGCGACTCAAAAATGGCGCCGCCCAGAAACGTTTTACGAGAGGCTTGCATGGCCACAGCATGGTATTTTGAAGGTCTAAAAATACATAAACCGTACATAAAAACAATACCTAGAAAGGAAAACAAGAAATCCCAACCCAAAATCATTCAAGAGCTCGTGATATGCCTTCTGTTTCCCTCAGTATGACAAACTTCCCTGCAACAGTCCCGATAAACGCTATCACCCTCCCCTTCGCGCCTGGAAGCACTTCAAAATCTATAGTTATCATTACGGTTCAACGCATTCGGTTTAAGCAAGAAAGAGCCGATAAACATCTGCCGAAATTGACTAACTGGAAAGGGGCAGTGCACAGGTCTTCGACATCTGAGTGCATGCCCGAATTTGAAGTCGGAGTTGCCGAAAAAGTTAACAGCGACGACAACGCTCAAAACGCTCGGGTACAGAATGTCCACTTACATTGTGCGCACTGTGTACTGCAGCGGGCACACTGCAAATTCTTAAATCCATTATTTAGCAGCTTGCTTGAAGCTTTCCTCGAGTAGAGAGGGCATAATTACGAATTCTTGCAGCCTGTGCTCCAACTGTCGTCAGGAGGGTCTAAAAAAAATTGGCCGCGTATCTGCTACTTTCGTTGCAAATGTCATCAAAAGACGATAGTCTTTATCGGCTTTTGCGAAGTGAATGCCTCCCTTCGCTTTCCCGCTCACCTCTCATGTTGTTCCTCTTGCGTCGCGCTCCTCCCAAGGTAAAGGCGCCAAAGGTTCGCTTAAATCATTTTAAATTTTCCGCGTTCCACTGCTCCAAACCGGGTGTCTCGATGCCAACGCTGCCGTATACACGGCGAAGACGCGCGTGAATCGAGGCGCCCTACTTCAACGTTTATAGAGCGGCGTTTCCCTAGTCCACGTGCGTTCCAAGCCGAACGTGGAACCTATCTAGTGGAACCTTGCGTAACTGTTGCCGGTTGATTTCTTAAAATGGCGCCAGAAGCTATAGTGGCACGGGCGACAGCAGGCGACGGCGGAGTGAATTCTTTTTCTGCAGTTGATAAAGTATTTAATTTACCCGCCGCGGTGGCTCAGTGGCTAAGGCGTTGCGCTGCTGAGCACGAGGTCGCGGGTTCGATTCCCGGCCGCGGCGGTCGCTTTTCTGATGGAGGCGAAAAGCAAAAACGCCCGTGTGTACGAGATTTCGGCGCACGATAAAGATCCCCAGGTGGTCAAAATTAATCCGGAGCCCTCCACTACGGCGAGCCTCATCGCCTGCGTTGCGTCGGCGCGTTAAACCCTACAATCAAATCAAATCAAAAGTATTTAATTTCGCAAAAGTCAAGCATGTTTGACTTTTTTATAAAGGAACACTGCAAATATCACTTCTGTATTGATTTGTTGTCTCATATTTGCGTAATGCCTTGTTCTTCTTCAACAATGTTGACAAGTATGAACCTTACACCGGACATAGACGGGTAGATTTAGCTGTGACTATATAAGACTATTGCGCAGGCATTGTTTTGCTTTGGCCGGTTGGCTGAATCGAGTCACAGACAGACAGACCTACAGACACACAGACATACAGACAGACCAAAATTTCTGGGTTTAAGTAGCCCAAGAAAGACTATCGTCTTTAAAACGCGCCGTGGGTTACGCCCGCGAGCTCCGAGGTTTTAAAGTGGGCCCTTCCAGCAACAACGGCATAAGCAACCACGTTACTCTCATGTATGCGTGTACTATAAAAGATTAAGTAATCATTGCTTGATTGGTACTGCAATGTACGGTTGCTATGTAGATCCAATTCTCACACTTATGTACGCGTGTTTCTCATTCCTGTTCCAATTCGGTAAACAAAGGTGCTATATTTTTGCCTGTCATTTGGCGTCATTTTATGTTACCAGGAATGCTAAAACCAAAACATACACTCACCGAAAAAAAACAGGAACGTGCTGAGCTGTATGTGCAACCACTAATAAAACACGGAAGCATGCGTTCAAACTAAGGACCATAAAAGTACGCCGAAAAAAATCTACTTAACCCTAGCAGCACATCGAGGCACTGCGTGATATCATCGTTGCATACCTTATACCTGTTCGAGTTTCTGCTTTGCTTTTGTTGCGATTTTCTTTACTCTGGCTACATATTGCGTTTATAGCTGTAGATGAAAGAAAGCTGGCCAATAGCCGTGATATGGCTTGGGTGACGTCATTATTTGCCGCAAACAATGCCCGAGAAGGAGGAGAAAAATCTTTAGAGAGAGTTTCTCGTCACCTGGTGGGCGTGGAGCAGTAATATTTGGTTCGGGCAGGAGATCTAAAATCACTTCAGATTTAAAAAAGAAAGATTGATAAAACATTTTGCAGCGGAACTTTAAAGGGGCCATGCAAACAAAATGCCAGTTTGTTTAATTGGAGAGATTTGGTATTTTATAGTGCCCCCTGAGCTTGTCCGGCAGCAAGTGATGCTTTATTCAATGAGAAATTAATCAATTTAGGTTAAAATTTTGATTCTCCCGCCAAATCGTGTGTTTCGTGACGTCTACCATGACGTCAGAAGGAATGGTCTTCAAGCGAAATCCAAGCGCACTGTTCAGTCTGCAGTGGACTGCAGAGCCTTGTTTACCGTCGGTCCTCCTAGATGGCGCCCCCCATACTGTTTCGCCCCACTGCCCACCTTTGCTTTGTTTTTGACCGTATTTGCACCTGGCTCGTTTTTGTTACGGTGGGTAGTAATCGTTCCGTGAAACATGGGGCATGTTCGACAAACAAGGTCACGCAAGACAATGTCGCTTACGCCAATCGGCCAGTGCCGTGTGAGACCAAGTATACAACGCGTCGTACTGCTGTGCAGCTTATAACAAGCACAGTGCGTGCAGTACCAACAGCAGTACGCAATGTTAATATATGTTTACGTTGTACTTTCGTACTTCCGTTGTTTACATCACCATTCTTACTGCTATAAAATGAATATGGATTACACTTAAGCGAAAAATAGCTCGTTCCACAAGCTTATAAGCCCTGCGTAACTTGCCTTTGCTTTTGCCGGCCTCAGCCAACCACACGGCTGTGCATATGACGTCATAAGTTCTTTTGCGGGAGATGAGCTAGTGAGTCGCATGGCCATTCCCTTTTTTCCTAATTATATAGCTTATTTGAGCGAGGTTTACGCTAAAAGTGGTGTCAGTGGGATTCTAATGAGGCCTTCTTTTGAATTTAACCAGACTTGCGTTTTGTCTGCTGTGGCCCCCTTTAAACTAACAACTTTCTTGAGAGATGTCAGTGATTGTAGGTTAGTGAAAATATCAGTGAGCCCGCCGCGGTGGCTCAGTGGCTAAGGCGTTGCGCTGCTGAGCACGAGGACGCGGGTTCGATTCCCGGCCATGGCGGCCATTTTTCTGATGGAGGCGAAAAGCAAAACGCCCGTGTGTACGAGATTTCGGCGCACGTTAAAGATCCCCGGGTGATCAAAATTAATCCGGGGCCCTCCACTACGGCACGCCTCATCGCCTGTATTGCGTCGGCGCGTTAAAGGGGCCCTGAAAGGCAGTTTGAGCACACTAAATGAACAAGCGCAATCGTTAGATTGGGTCGTCAACGTCATCTGTGCCAAGTATTACTCTTTTACGCGCAGCGAGAAAGCTCACACTTTTGTTGCAAAGTTTTGTCGCTTTTTTCTCACCCTTCTCTTCGTGTTTTTGGACGCCGCCATCTTCACATGTCTACGTCATCGATTCCCATGATGTTCGTCATGAGCTAGACATCCTGCTATTGGGCGGCTTTTTCACGCACTTCCGGCAAAGAGATGAGTCGTCTGCTCAGCGTCGGCTCGCCGGCTGATCTGCCAGCGTAGTGCCGGAGTGCTTGGGCATTTTACGACAAACGAAACAAGTGTAAACAAACGCTTAACCGTTTGTATTGAATGCAACACGGCCATAACACGGCATGGATATTCTCTTACCTGAGTACGTTCCATAAAGAAAGCGTTGAAGCCCCGTGGCACTTCTTTCGTGCAATCGCAGAGAACGCCCTGAGCCGAATGCCCGGGTTTGACGCACACATTTTATTAAATTTCAAAACAATCCAGAGATGTGTTTCGAACGAACACAACGTCACAACATGCGTTGCAAGTCTGAACCGCGATTGACCGGACGATGGTTGCCTCCTCTTGCCCGTCGTAAATTCGGCACTCACCTCGCTCTCGGTTTGCGGGACGAACAGCAAGTCACTTAACTCTGGCGCACAAGCCGAGATGGCTTTCAGCCACGCACACTGCACATACACATGCGAGGTTGAGTCGCACGCCGCTCGAGAAAGATAATCCAGACCATGGGAAGCACTATCCACCCGCAGAAAGCACAACGTCGCATTTCATCGCGAAACAAAGGCGCCCACAACACACACACGCCATCGCCTCCTGTAATGCCAAACGCATCTCGCACTTTCCCATGGGAGTGAGTGGTACGCTGCAGTGCCCACATGTCGCGAGGTGGTGGCCCCGAGCTGAACCGGGATCACGGAACCGTAAAGTGGTTTGTGCCTTGTTGCCAAGGCAACCGATGTTTGAGATTGTCAAAGAAATGGCGCTCGCTCCAGCGCTAGAAAGCTCAGAGCCGCGGCGGAGCATGTTTTGCCAACGTTGCCGCTCTCCACCACGCGTCGCCCCAAGCTGAACTGGCCACATGATTGAAGCGTTTTGTGCACGGGTTCTGTATCGGTTTAAAATGTCTTTTTCACGTGCCGCCAGCAGGAATTACCACCGCCGAAAAATAAGAGCCGGCACCAGCGGGCCACATCTGATACGGCACTTTTTGGATAAACAGTGCGCGGTGCCATCCAAGAGAACGAGCGCACGATCCTCCTCGAGCGGCTGCGAGTTTCGCCGCCGATAAAAAGTCACGTGCCGCCGATACTGCAGCAACGTACACCGCGAAAGGGCAAGGCCAGGCCGCCGCACACATGCGGCCAGGTTTTTCGTTCGCTTTTCCAGCCTTGAGCGGAGTGTGGGATTCAAGGTGTCAACAAAGCTTGCCCGTAGCAGACGGCAGTATGAGCAGCGCAATAGCGGAAGTACGTCCACCGCCCGAGGAGCGCAGCATCACGGGAGGGAAGGCTTATCGCGCCGTCAACAGCGGAGAGTAAGTTGAAAGGAGGAGGAAGGAAACGCGGCGCGACGATAATGCGCGGTTTTTGATTTACGATTTCTCAGCTAATACTCATCGCTTTAACAAAATTCTTGCGGGAGGAGATTGCTAATACATTGCTTTATTTGGTTACGAGTATATCATGCATCGGCGGGAGGTATTTCAGGACCCCTTTAATTAAACCCTACCATCAATCAATCAAAATAAAAAATATCAGTGAAGAAGAATAACAAAAAGAAACGAGATAGGTATACCGTCCCGTGTAGCGCATTTGCGGGATTTACTTTTAATAAAGCTGGACCTCAAAAAGGGAGGAGGCGAACATGAAAGGAGGAAATAAAATGGTCGCCATCCAACCCTGCGAAGGTGAATGTCCAGCGATGCTGTTGCAAACCACTACAAATGCTGATTGGGGAGGGTATAAAATGTTTCTCGTCGTCTTGGCGGGCTTCATCGCTTCCGCTTGGCTTCTCTGACGGCAAATTCTGGGACCTGCTAGCATGACGCAAACGCTCGGCGTCTCGGACGAGAACTAGCCTAGCCTTCAAACACAATCTGCAAACATAAACTTTACCAGGAACACATGGTGGGGGGAAGGGGCGTGGGTCCCATTGCTCACAGGCGCCTTATCATTTATATGTGGTTTCGATGCTTGTCTTATGGTTTTTAAAGACGATAGTATTCCTTGGGCTACTTGAACGCGAAAATTTTGGTCTGACTGTCTGTCTGTTTGTCACTCGATTCAGCCGCCCGGCCAAAGTGACAGAGACGCTGCACAATAGGTATACATACCCACAGAAAAATGTAAACGTCTAAGTCCGTTCACAATGTTCATACTTGTCAAGATTACAGAGCCAAAACAAAATATTACGCTTATCTGGGGCAAGACATCAATACCTAAGTGATATTCGCAGTGTTTCCTTTATTAAAAATACGCGGATGGTTGATATAATGAAAGATATGCCCAGAAAAACACAAAAGCGGTCGCCCGTGGTTTCACTGGCGGCATTTTAAGAAATCAAACGGAAACAGTAACGAGAGGTTCCACTAGATAGTTTTCACGTTCCATTTGGAGCGCACATGGAGTAGGGTGCCTCGATTAACGCGCGTCTCCGCCGTACGGCAGCGCTGACATCGAAGCATTCGGCGTGGAGAAGTGGAACTCGGTAATTTTAGATTGACTTGAGCAAAATTCTAGCGTGTTTATCTTGGGGGGGAGCGAGACGGGAGAGGAAAAGCATGAGAGGTGAGCTGGAAAGAGAAGGGAGGCATTCACTTGGCAGGGGCGCCACACGACTATCGTCTTTCGCCGACATTTGCGACGGAGTGAGCAGATACGCGGCCATTTTTGTTAGCGAAAAACTTAGTTCTATGATGTATGCCTGCTTACCCTGACGCATGCGCTCGGCGTCTTACGCGGCAACTGTTGGATCCTGCCTGGGTTTTTTTTGTTGTTTGTTTGTTTACGACACGAAATTTTCAAAAAAACTAGAGACTAACAGCTTCCCTGTAAAATTATGCCCTGATCTGACGCATATTCATTCTAAATGTCCAAGCAATATTCGTTTGGTTCATCTGAGTACTGACACAAAATTTTGAAGAGGAGATAACTGCGGATATAGATTGGGCGAGACACATACATCATCTCCAAAATGTCAGCGGATGTTACAGCCTACTTAAAAATCAATTTTAAAGTGTGCGAAACGCAACCGCGCAGCCAGCGGAGGCCCTCGCGCAATCGACATTCCCAGGATGTGGAGTAAATAAAACATCCAAACACGTCACGAGTTTGTTTCGGCCGCTTCCGTATACTGTCGGCGTTTCTCGCCGGCTCGCCGCTCTGGTCGGAGCAAAGTCAAGAACTTTTGCTGTCGAGCAACGAACGACCCAATCGTTGGCGGCGGAGGCGCCGGGATTTCGTTGGCTCATCGGGCAGCTGGCCGCGACGTAAGTTCTACAGCGATTCCAGGCACTCTATTTTATTGCTTTTTATTACACTGGACCCGAAAACGCGCCGGTGACACTAAAAGCGTACTGAGCGAGCAGCATGGTCGCTGTGCAGGTGGCGGCCATGGTCACAGCCGCGAAGTGACGCAGGTTCGCTGGTATAGGTAGCTCGAGCAATATAGGTTACCGCTGCATGAAATGGAACCTGAAGTCCCACACAAGGCAGCACATACTTAATGATGCGATGGTGAATTGCATAAAAAACTGTGGTTGATTCCTCTGTCATAGTAATCAATAAAACACGAAAAGGAAATGTGCAGCGAAATCTGCAGCTGAGCATGATTTGCCGGACGTCATTTCCGTGACGGATATGACGTCAGTGAAATCTTCGTGTATCCGGGAATAAAACCCTTTCGTGTAAAAATCGTCATCTGCACCGCTTACGAGAGCGGCAGTCGAATATCCCCCGCAGTGTCAATTCTAACACATATGTAGACAGTCCTGCAAGCAGACCGGCCGGCTGCTCCCAGCGCGCGACTCCCCACCCACTGCCTCGAGAGTCGCGCGTCGTTCTCTAGCCGCAGCAGCAATTTACACTCGCGGCGCCCGCATCACCTCCACGGTCGCTTTTTAATTAAGCGGCTGACGAGATCAGTACGTTGGGGCATTCGCAGAAACTGCCGCCGACGCGGAATCGACAGTGCTACGGCAGCTCTGCTCGGTGGTATCTGTCCGACAGTCACGTGGGCAGCTTTGTTTATACCAAATCCAGCCTTTCGCGACACCCGCTGAAATTGAAACTGCGACTAGCCACATTAAAAACGCATTTAATTAAAGAACCGTCACGCGCTGCAGCAAATGAGGTTTCTACAAGTGATGAATAAGTCATTAGCTACTCATCCCAACAAAAAAATGACTCCAATCCGTGCTGTGAAGGTGATTGGAAAGCAAAGCTTTAAACGACACACAGCAATTGCCCATGCGACGTCACTTGAATTCACATACGTGGCTCTAGAAAGGCTGAAACCAGAGCTTCTGCCAGCCGGTATACCTGGAATTCGCGGGGGTGGCGTCCCGAACGCAGCAGCGTCGGAGCGGTGGACGCAGCCGCTATAGCCCGGCCGTGCGTCGGCAGAAAGAAAACGGAGGGGAGCGTCTTTTGAAGAGTGAGACAGCGGAACCTAGCCAGCCTGATGTGCTAGCTCGGGGCTGCACCACCGCGCGACACAAGCGCAGACACCGAAATAATTCAGCATGTGAGCTTATGCCGATTAAAAGTAGTTAGTTTAGTAAGTTTGAGAATTGCGAGAAATCTGAGGGAACTTTTATAATCTTATTTATCATGCTTAGTTGCTCCTTTCACCTTTTGTAATACCTCTTAAAACACAACTGAATTGGTATTCACCAATTTAGAAAACGGAGTCCCATTCGTGGCAAGCAGTGCGCAAAAGGTAGCGTTCCTCTAGCGACCAGATGTCTGTATGCGGTCTCTGCATTTTTGTTTTCCCGCACTGCAAACCAATCCTTAACGCATCTTTGCCGCTGCGCCAAAAGGCCCAAAACAACCGTCGCTACAGCAGACGACAAAGCCGTACCGCCGATGCGCCCGCCGGCGAGCAAGCGCCTCCGCGCGGGGAACGCGATGATGATTATGATGATGATGATGATTATGCTTAGTGGCTTCCCCTTTGTAACGGGGTGGCGTTGCACAGCGGTCCTTAGTCACAACGCCACTGTACAATCACCTCGCCAAAAAATACAAACAAAATAAATAAAAATAATATAATGTCAAATTAAAAAGAAAATATTTTTACGATATTTTTGTGCTAGTCTGACTTCTTTGTTCGCATGTCTTCCCAGATTGTTCTCTGCTCTTTTCCCACCAACATTCTAACCTTCTTTTACTAACCTCTACTGCTGTCCAATTCACCTTTCCGCTAACCTTAAAGCCAAGGGCTTCCGCAACCTGGATGGCTCCATCACTGAGGACTGGACGGATACTTTTGCACTCCGTTACAATATCTCGCATGGTTTCTGGCTCATTTCCGCAGCCTGCGCATAGTTCTTCCTGTCCCGGCTCGCGGATAAGCGTTTTTGTCCGCAAGCAACCCGCCCGGGCTTCAAAAAGCAATGCACTCCCTTTGGTATTATAATTTTTTCCTTGTGATCTCCTGCGTCCCGATCCTGTAGATATCTAGTGACTTCTTCGCGTCCATTCTCTTTTTCCAGGTTGTTGTTTATGTTTCTTTCACTTCATTTTTATTGCCTTGGTCGTTTCCCCTGCACTTCAAGGTTTCATATACTTTGTACTGAGCCTTCTGGTTCTTTACCTCCACTGTGTGTCCACGCTTTTCATGTAAAGATACCGTAACACTTTGGCCGTACATCTCTGATCATCCATATTTCTAAGTCGTTCTTCGAAACATATTTTGCTCTGTGCTTCTCTCACTTCGAAGGATGTCCATCCCATGTCTCCCTGCACTGCCTCATTTGTTGTTTTACTGTGCTAGGTAAATTCTAGGTAAATTCTAGGCTGTGCTAGGTAAACGCTAGGTAAATTCGCCACGCCATCTACCGTGTGCTCCGCGAGTGAAACCCTCCCTCTCCCCCCCCCTCCCCCCGCCGCCTCCGTTGCGTTGGGAGTTTATTGTCCCGCTCTCCGCGAAAGAACCGTTGCCGGTAGAGGTAGAAAGCTTTGCTTTAAAAAAAAAAAAACAAGATGCAAATTTTTTTGTGCCAGTGTCCCTTTAAACGGGGACTAAGGGATCCAGCTGCTTCTCTTTAAAATTTGTTTCTTCAGGATCAGCATAAATTCCTGCACCCAGTGCACTTCTGCGGGGTGCTAGCTAACGTTTGGGTTTGGGCTGGTTGGTTCATCATAAAACAGTGAAACAGCTCTTAAACGAAGACAGTAAAAAAAGACACTGCGCTCGTGTCAGTGTCTTTTACTGTCTTCGTTTAAGCGCTGTTTCACTGTTATTGATGCTAGACTTCAGAGTGCGCACATGGATTTCTCATGGTCCAACCTCCAAGTTATTCGGCAGTAAATGATTGATTGATTGATTGATTGATTGATTGATTGATTGATTGATTGATTGATTGATTGATTGATTGATTGATTGATTGATTGATTGATTGATTGATTGATTGATTGATTGATTGATTGATTGATTGATGCTGACTGATTTTGTTGCTCTAAATGTGTGATTAGCCATTCGTTTTTTATTTTTTTTTAATACACCTCTCCGGGCTTGTTCCACTATTGCGGTTCACCGTCTAAGACGTTGCCCACTAAACAGTGAGAAAAAAAGAAAAACCAGAAAGCCTAGACAAAGAATAAATGCAGAATTAAAAATAAAAACTTCCATGTGTCGTTGCGTACCCTACAAGACTTTTCGATTTTTTTTTACTTTTGTTATTTTTCACTGCTACACGAATGGCTTGTTGTCACGGTAAGAGCCGACATCTAAACCACGTGATCTTTTCGCGCAGCTTGCGGTAGAAAAATGCTTATTGCTAGTAGTTATTTTGTGACAGGCAGAGTGGTGGTCTTGTTTGACCTCCCCTCCTCCTCCCATCCCCGAAATACCGAAATAAAAAATTGCCAAGCAGCCAAGCGATCCCCCCCCCCTCCCCCCCACTCCCACCCCTTCCAACACAGAGACACACACACAATAACAGATCAACCAGAAACAGAAAATCTTGGCTAAAATTCTCTGGGTATCGCTTCTTTCAAAGAAATCAAAGCCCCTTTATTGAGAGAAAGATGGTTAAAACGAGAAGCTTTCTCCTATGCAACCTGAGTCATACGTCGGCTTCGTAACGCGAGGGCCCCAGGTTCGATTCCGACCGCGGGAAAGGGTTTTTTTGAGGCGCCTGATGCGTTTTCGCTTATCACCACCATCGTTTTGTGAAACCCCATTGTGTGAAAGTTGGCTTTTCTGCAGTGCGTTTCCACTTCGACGCAGAAGAAACGGGCACGGGCGGCAGTCTGCTCCGGCCTTCACGCATTTATCAGTTTGGGGCAGGGTGTCGAACCCGAACCGGAACCGAACCGAAAACCGGAACCGAACCCGAATTTTCGCCCGGAACCGGAACTGGACCGGAACCGTATTTTTTACGCCATTTTGGAACTGAACCCGAACCGGAACAAATCGAAGGAACCGTTCCGAACCGGTTCCGGGGCCTCAAAAATATGATTTCTTGTTTTCCATTTCGGTACCCTACCTTGCGTCTGAAGATATTTTGGCACTCGCCAGACAGCAATATTTTGCATAGTCTGCAGTTCCCAAGGCCCATCATGTTCTCTTGTAACTATTGCCCTCAATTTAATCTAAAATTGTCAGTATATACTATCAGTTTGCTTAGGTACTGCCCATCGCTCCCAATTATCTTTCACATTTAGCATAACTTCAATTAGAACGCATATCTCGAGGCAACATACTATGGAATATTTTTCATGATTTCTATCTGCATGGTGTTTAAAATCGTGTAAAGTTTTCAATGTGCTGGTAATTCGCATGCATACCTGTCCGCTTGTGAAGGCCTTCAGGGACACCATCATCAATAAATCCATATCTTCCACTTATTTTAGTTCGAATGGGCAGTTATATAGAAACAGCACTGAGACACAAACACTCGTAGTTCTCAAAGTTAACGTCACTTTTTCTTGTAAACAGTGCCGTTGTGTCCTTTGGTTACTTCTCTAAGAGAACATGAGATATAAAAAAATTGGGGATCCTAATTTCCACTTTTAAAGTATATTTGATAGCATCTTCATGTTATCTTGAATCTGCTAAAACTTAAACTTAAGAGGCGTATGGATTAAAGTCGATTAATGCGGGTTAACGGGTAGACTGGGGTGGATTAGTTAGGTGAGTGAATGACCTAATGTAAATTAGTTGGACTGGTGCGCTGATTAATTTGGATTACTGGAATTAGCGGGTCAGTTAAGGCGGATTAGATGGTCGGACTCCACATGATATCTTTGGGGTCCTTGGCATTTGGAAATTTTGCAGCGTTCTCCTTCCGGACCAATCAGGAAATTTTGTCAAGCACTAAGTAGCCGCCAAGTTATGTGACAACCACCTGAATGCTATAAAGGGTCTTTCTTTATGCCCGTATTGCGCTGTTATGTTGTTTCTATATTAAAATTTACATCTCGCATTTAAGTCACTAACTCATTGCCGAATGGATATTTTGTATTCATCAAAGGGTTTTCAAAAAGTGTATATATGTGAGGGGAGGCGGTTGGAAAGAAACTAAACTGAAAGAAAAAAAGGGAGGAACGATCGACTGGTTTGATGCAAGAGACGCCCGACAGCATTCTTCAATACCTTCTCTTTCTTTGTGCTACCGTTCTGCAGCCTCTCACAGGTGTAGCATCTCAACCCCCGAACACAGCCCCCTTCAAGCTGAGGAAGCGGTGCCAAAACTCTCATAACAGACTCTTAGCAGGCGTGGCCCAACTTTGCCAACGATCGATTGCATCTTACAACACTTCCAATGATCAATCGGAGACCACCAACAAGACAGTCACGATTGTATGGGCACCAGCTCATATTGGCATCCCCGGCAAACAAGATCACTAACCTCGTGGCCCGAGATTTGACCCGCTTAGCCAGCGCTGATGAAGCCTGGCCCGAGTGCATGCATCCTGCAGTCACAGACTAGGAAGTTACTCAGCACTATAGCCTCTTCCGTAGAACGTATTCCTCCCCGCACAAATCGCTACCGATTAACCAGGAAAGATTACTCCGCGCCCTGCGGGCATACACCTTCCCACACATGCACCACCAGACTCCACCTCTTTGACGGGACACAACTCTCTCCATTTCGTCGCTTCTGTGGAGAGCCTGGGAACCTCATACACATAGTAGGCGGCTGCGACAAGTGTACCGTATATCCACCCAACCTCCACGTTTCCATAGAGATTTGGGAGACAGCCATGGCAAGCTCCGGCCTGGAAGATCAGTTGCTCTTGATGGAAACGGCTGTCGATTCGGCCCCCTCGAATGAGGGTGCCTCTCTGCACCTTTGCCTCGATTTAATTAAACTTCATTTTCTCTCTCTCTCTACAAGTCATCATTACTGCTGCTTGTGACTTCACTTGGCTATCATCTTTCCTAGAGCCCAATCGCTGTCACCGGTCGCTGAAGGGCCATTAGCAAGTTCCTATCTGCGGTGGTTCCCTATCCAATGCCGTCCTATACACGCCGTCCAATGAGCCTTTATAGCCATTCTTTCTTTCTAACAGCTCTGTTAGCAGATAAAAGATGAGCAGGAAAGAAATTGCTCTAAATGCCACCTGCCACGCTTAGCAGTCGGAAATTAACGCCGACGCCGGACTGTTTTCTACTTATAGCACTGCTAATGATTTCGTGTTAAAGCTAAAGCGCCGTTGAAACTTGGGGTAGATGAAAAGCGTAGCAGACCAACCGATTTATTTACAATGCAAAATTTTTTGCCTCGTTGTGCGAGAATAGGGGTGCGTGCGAGAGTGCGTGCATGAATGCGTAACATTTTATGGATCCAAAAAAAGATGGCGGGCGCGTAGTCTCTCCTGCCCGCCAAAGAGACCGCCCGCTTGCCAGTAAACTACCTGCCCGCCCTCCCTGCCTGCCCTGCCTGCCTGCCAGGCAGAAAATTCTGGTGAGGATGCATGATTTGGGGACGAGGGGCGGCCCGTCCCTAGCTGCTGGGGAAGGGGGGGGGGAGGGGAGACACAAAATGCCCCACCACGGCGACACTCAAGGTACCAAAAACGATTGTGGACGGACGGGTCGTCTGCTTAGTAGGTCGAGGCAAAAGGCAGCCTGCAGGGAGGCTGCCCATTGCCAGAAGATTCTGGTTAGGATGCACCAATAGGGGAGGCGCTTAAGGCACCGGGGCATTGCCAGCTGCCCAGGAGGGCACATGTTCGTCTTCGAGAAGACTGTGGCGAGAACGCATTATTTGGAGACGATGGGCGGCCCGTCACTGGTCGGCGAAGGGAGTGGATCACAGGGCGGCACAGCGGTGGCTCTGAAAAGCCATGCGTTAGAGCGCGGCCCTTAAAGGAGTACTGACACCAAATTTTGACGCCTAAAAATGATATAATTGGCTTCAGTAGTTTGTACAGATGCCTCACAGAAATTTTTGCAGCGATCTGAGGCCGGAATCACATCTAAAATCGATTTTGATTGTCCAGGCCGCGAGCTTCCACAAATCGGCAGCACTAGCGAAATCGCGTGACGAAACATCGGTCTGCTTGTCTGGCCGGCTAAGGGTGACGTCATATAGTCGTTTTCGGAACCGGAAACGATATCCTGCGCTGCTGTTGTCGGTGGTATTCGTTTGGGCAGGAGACGTGGGCGTAGCTGTGTGAGCAATGCTTGTAAACGTTGCGTGTTCGACGTCTTTGCTCTTCAGTTCGTGGCCGGCGCATGGTGTTCCCTTCAACTGGTGCCGAAAACTGCGCGGTGCCAGCACCGCGCGGTGCGCGATGTCGACGGGCACCGCGGTGACGCGGCGGTGCGCGTCGCCGAGCTCGCCCAAGTTGTGCTATGGCAAGCTCGCGGTATGCGAAGTACTGCTCGTGGAAGCCTGTCCGAGCAAATCGACGACGACGCCAAGATGCATTATTTTCCACGCGACGACATGCAGCGCTAAACGTGGACTGAGTTCGTGCGCGGCGGCGTCCGCAAGAACTGTCGCCCAAGCCAGCGGGCTCGGGGTTGCACGGGTCACCTTGGGTGTTGGGAACTTTAGGCTTAGTATCGTGGCGAGTATTTGATCGCTGGTATCTGTACAACTGCGAATGACCATCCCTTACACAACTTTTCACCACACTACCTTCCCCTTTTTCGCATATGGAGCTTTGTTTTGGGAATAATTTCCGTTTCAGCGATCGATGGCCAAGACATCTGCCGTGGCCTGTTTTGAGCCCTGTTTTGATTCTAGCGCGCAGGTGGCGCCATCTTTCGGCCACTCGCCGCACCGCGGTGCCGGCAGTGCTGGGTCGGAGCGCCGAACCTCCGCTTCCGGTCAGCGTAGGCTTACCATCGCGGCAAATATCTGAACACCACTTTTAAATGCAGAGCATTTCAGTAACTCACGATGTCCCCCGTGTTGACCCGTCGTAGTCCGCACCGTCGTTGTCCGCACCCCTCCCCCTACACTATATAAAAGAAAATACTATCCGGCGCCAGGTTTCGATCCCTCGACCCTGCGGGCGGAACGCAATGTACATGGTGCTCTACCCACTGCGCCACAGAGCCGACACAGAATGGGACGCTATGAACGCGCCTTATATCGTTGACTCATTCAAATTACTGCTGACGAGCGCTCTCTCGTCAGCAGTTGCCACAAGTGCAACAACATTAACGTAACGCAAACTACTTAACGTCGTGCGCCCCCGGAAATGCTCTGCATTTGATCGTGCCCCTCGCGAGGGGGATGTTTCACGCTACCTCTTGCAAGACCGAGTGCTACCACCGAGAACAAGGTCCCACGAGCGGCGCGCGCGCCGTGGACTGGTGGCGCCATCTGTCAGCTGCGACGCGAACTACCATCAAGGCAGTCAGAAAACCGAACGCGCGAAATACAAACTGGGCTTTAACAAAAGAACGCTGTTTTTTTTTATTTGTCCCCCATTATTTTGTTAAATTCAGGGCTGATAACAACCCCTAGCACAATTTTTCAACACACTAACATCTACTTTCTCGCCTGTGGAACTTCTTATTCGCGATCAGATTGATTAGAAGAGTGGCGACAAGCTGTTGCTATCACGGTCTGCGCCGGTTCGAGCCGCAGTGATATTAAAAAACGGACGACGGCGAAGACATCGCCGGCCTAATCGCCTGGCCAAATAAAGTTGTTCTGTCTGTCGGGTGGCAGCGACTCATCCAAGTCTGACGATTCAGACGACATGTCGACTGCGCGGGCGAGTGCGGACCATGTGCAATCGTAGCAGACGATGCGGCGAACGCATGGAGGAAAGAAAAACGTCCCTGACGTCACGGGTGAGACCGTGACGTAAAGCTGGCCCGCTTGCAGTAGAGTGTACTGGCCTTCGAACAGCCATTTTCCCGCGCGGCGACCAAATTTGAAATTGGTTGCAATAAACGTGCTATAATTAATTCTGTGTTGGCGGCTGATGGCTTTCGGTTCGATTTTAGTTATTACTGGGCCAATACAGCATAAAAACTGAAAGCGAGAAATTTCGTGTCAGTACTCCTTTAAGTGCCCGCTCCTGTGGTTTCGCATAGTTTCTCAGCGTCGGCCTCGTTGTAACCGAGAGAACGAAGACGCCACCGAAGATAGACCGAGCAGGAAAGCGGAGGACGAAAGTATGGCGCAAGAGGGAGGGAAGGGCGAAATTTCCAGACCGCGCGAGACATGCTCCACGGCAGCAACGCCTTACGAGATAACAACAGAGTATACCGCATGCCGTCGTGCATTTGTGTAGGACACGAACACTTCCTAAGACACAGCAGCTATGCGCCGTCACCGACAAGACTACAGTTGGCGCTGTGCACAAATTTCGCATTAGCGACTACCGTAATCGACTGCCATATTTTTTGTTTCCTCAAGAAAACAACTGTGGTGTATAAAATTGCAGTGGTATGAGCCAAGAATAAAATTAAATTAAATCATGAAAATGAACGAACTTAAATTAATAAAGCTAAACTTGCAGCCATAAAGAGTAATGCTTTCACATTCATACAAATATGCAGCCTTAAGTGTCCCACCGAACCTTTTGTTTCGCTTCAGTTATTGTTGTAATCGTTGACCTACCTGTCACGGTTTGGCCCGCATTCGTGAACTTGGGAGGGGGTCGTAGTACCCATAGAGTTGTTATTGTATGAAACTCTATGGTAGTACCCTCCACCCGAGTGACGACCCGCAGCGTGCTGGTGGTGACGGTGACTAACCGCGAGCGGCTGTGCTCGTGCACAATGTTTACCACCGAGCCTGGCAGGGCCACCGAACTTAGCGGCCAACAAAAATTGGGGAGGGGGGGGGGGGGGCGCCACATACTCGTCACACTACCATAGAAAACGTTTTGCAGTAGCTTGTACAGTTAAAGGAGCTACTGAACACTTTAGATAAACTCGCCGCCGTGGCTCAGTGGCTAAGGCGTTGCGCTGCTGAGCCTAAGGACGCATGTTCGATTCCCGCCCGCGGCGGCCGCTTTCCTGATGGACGCGAAAAGCGAAAACTTCCGTGTGTACGAGATTTCGGCGCATGTTAAAAATCCCCAGGTGGTCAAACTTATTTAAGGCAATGGCGCGCCTCATTGCCTCCTTGGCGTCGGCACGTTAAACCCAACACTAAATAAATAAATAAATAAATAATAATAAAAATCAATCAGCCAATCAATCAACACTCTCTATAAACATTTTCACTCTTCTGCGCATCTGGAAGCACTGCGAAAACTATAGCTATTTCCAGCACGGAGCGACAGTGCGTGCTTTGCTCGTCGCTGCGGATGAAGCTTCCGTTTCTGCTTCGCTTTTGTGGCTTTCTTTTTAAAGTGGCTATCAAATTCGTTCTATTCTGCAATTAAGGAAAGCCGGCAAATAGCCGCTACACCGCTGTAATGACGTCATTCAGCGGTCGAAGAACGCCAAGACCGGGAAGGAGAGAAAAATATTTAAAGCAAATTTCCAAGTTATCTGATGAGGAGATAGCAGTAATTTTTCGCTGAGGCACTTTGCGAACCCTCAATCTAAGTACAGGATGTGTTGGTTGACTACTTTCTGCAAGCACTCAAGATTTAGAAAAAAAAGTTGAAAAAAGTGTTGCAAGGTTGCTTGAGTTTGGCCAAGACAAAATATTGGCACCAAGAAACATTCATTTGACTTTGTTTTTATGCCGCCTTGATAAGTAAACAAAAAACGAGCACAAAAAAATTAAAAGAAAGGAAACACGCCTGCTCTTTTTCTTCGAACGCGTTTGAACCCGTTTGAACCGGTTCCAACCGGTTCTAACCGGAACGAAATGGTGCTTTGGAACCTAACCCGAACCGAACCCGAAAGGTTTGAACCCGAACCCGAACCGAACCCGAAAGAATTCCAGTTCGACACCCTGGTTTGGGGCACGACGACTGAGCGCCAGCCCCGGCCTATCTCCTCGTTAAGGTCTACCCGAAAAGGGCCCCGTCTCACCGATTTCGTGGCCCAGTGGTATAGCGCCCGCCTCGGAAGCGGAAGGTCGGTGGTTCGACACCCGCCGCCGGACACCCACCGGAAACAATCGGGTACAGGCCGAGCCCTCTGGCGCCGGGCCGTTTCCTCTGGAGACGAATGAATGCCTGGGAAAGGATAATTCCCGTCGCCAAAGCCGTTTGGGCAAAGGCTCTCGAGTCTTCCTCAGACTGAACTTGCTGTGCTCATGCCGCCACCCTCGGGAACACGCTGTGATGGAAGTTACTCCGTGTTCTCAAGGGTACTTGCGTGCAGCTGACGTGTAACGACGGGTGACACGTTGGTAACACCTTTCTTTTGATCTTTTTTTTTTTTCGTACGCCTTCTTAGGTCCCGGTCTTATTTGTTCTTGGTTCATCAAGAATGCATACATTCAGGTTAGCATATTCTACCCGAGCCTGTTTACTCCCACCCAAGAGCTCAATGCCTGTTCCTTTAGATCGAGGCATTGAAGTATGTTTTTCTTTGATGAACCTGGTTCTGATGGTATCCCGATCGGTCACGCAACCTTGAGTATCAACAATACACAAAAGTGACAGCCAACTTACACTATGTATTTCTGATATAGCGTGCGTGTGTGCGCATGCGTGTGTGTGCGTGTGTTTTACTTTCAACAGTGTCGAACCGAAAAAAAATACCAATTCGGTAACGGTCCGGGTTCGGATGAATTCATTCCGTTCCGGTAAAGTCACCATAGTGTACTAGAATTTCCAATTCTAGTACACTATAAAGTCACGTACCGAACCCGTTCGTGAACCGGTTCGGAAGCTTTCATCCGGTTCGCAGATCGGTTCGGTGAGTTAAATTATCACCGAAGTGGGGAAAAAAATATTCAGTAGTTGAATGTGGCCATAAAACAAACAAAAAAAAACAAATTTTAAAATACTGCTTTTTCTAATTCGGTAGCGGTCTGGGTTCGGATGAATTCATTCCGTTCCGGTAAAGTTCTGGTTCGACTAAGTCATGTACCGAACCAGTTAGTGAACCGGAAAGACAATTTTAAACAATTGGGCTAGATGTTAGGGAAAGTAGTTACGATTCACCAACCACTGCAACAAGGTGGCACGTTTGGTGTCGGGGCTCTCGCCGTTGCGAAGTGCAGCAATCATGCGGCCTGAATGCTCCCATACAGTCGCAGTGAGGGAAGGGGAAAGTCGATTGTTGCACATCGCCTGCGGCTAGGATAACGAAAGTGCGTCTTGCTCAGCCTTGCACTCTGTATGCGCGGTCAGCAGTAACCATGTGCACGGAAATGTTGGTTTGCATACATTTCCCCGTATTACGCCGACGATTCTGTATTCATTGCCCTGAACAGGGAAAAGTACGTGAGCTAAATTACAAATTTTTTTTTTTCGAAATCAGCCAGATCCAGAAACCGAAGCTAGGTCAGGTAAAGCTGCACTGACAAGAAAAACTAGGCAACTTTACCTTAAAAACGGGTGGCAAGAAAATAGTTGATATGACGCCCTGAAAACGTGTACGCAAATCGTAGTTCGTATAGAAAATGAGCCAGATCCTGCGCTTTCACGGATCAGAATGAGCCAAATCCATCTGCCCAATGGGAGTCTGCATTTGGCTTGGCTGTTCATACTCTTTCGTTGGTGTTCCCGGAAGATTTTTTTTTTTTTTTTGAGCTGGCTTATTTTGCATTCAAACGGTAATTAGGAGATCGGCGAAATATGTCCCCGGATGTCAATGACAAAGTGAACGGAAGGAAAAGTGAAGGAAAGTGAGAGATGTCAAACTATGATTTCATTTCTTTCCACCCGTCCCTACGAAATACCTTTGGTTATATATATTTTTTTTTGCACCCATATTTGCCATTTTAGTACTTAACTAAATAGCCACCGCTTACAGGCACTGGCAAATCCCCCCCCCCCCTTCTTCTGAGAGTACGAACCACTTCATCAAGGTGAAGAAGAAGATATGAGCAGCCTTCTTGTGAATCGTTTTGGAAATTCATGGCAAAAGCAATATATGAAGACCTTGACTACTTCATGAGTGCCTTCAGGCGTGCCCAAGAAAATTATCCTAGGGAAACATTCGAAAGGAGCTGCTAACGGTTCCAAGAGGACTCATCTGCTCTCCTGGTATAGTTCTACAACTCTTCAAGCCTTGTTGCATATTTCTAACACCTTTTCCAAAACTCGATTGCACCATCCTTGAAAGACAATTAAAGTTTTCGTAAAAATACCGCATCAACTTGAGTGTTTCGGATATATCAGCCAAATTCAATTCACCCCAATATTGCACAAATTCACGGCATAATTTTTATTTACTTGCGGCCGTAAACTTCCCCTAGGTAAATTTTACCATACAATAGCTTTGACGGCATTGCAGTTAGGTCCGGCAACAAACTTCCGCTTGATCGTACAATTCACGTTAGGTGGATCTGGCTCATTTCGAAAAAAAAAACGCATTTATTTTTTCGGTTCAGTTCTGGTTCGGGTTCACCGAGCTCAAAAAGGAACAGTCTGGGTTCGGATTCACGTTCAGTTCCGGCAAAAATACCGGTTCTGTTTCATTCCGGTTTCAGCACCCTGCCTTTAAAGTATTACCATTAGTGTTTTATTATTATTATTATTATACTAGACTCACCCACAGTTCATAGCGCGGACTCTGAGGTCGGCGGCGCTCCCATGCAGAAAGTGACCTTCGGCTGCGGAAAGACGAACAAAGTCGAGTAGCGCGCGCGATCGATCAGTGCGCAAGCGCGGCACAGGCAGCTCGGTTCTGGAAGCTTAGCAGCTACGCTGGTCCCCAAGTAGTGGGGGCCCTGTTGTGACGTCACTGTTCCTAACACTACATATCAGCCTCATGTTAACGCCTCTTCGATACTCTATGTCTTCCCTGCCTCATTAATTACTCCTCCTTACACCAGTAGTCTGTTCTGGTGCTTCCCTCACGGCGACGCAAATGTACGCCCATTAACTCTTTATGAATCAACAAATAGTACTATTTCTGCAAACTGTACTTCCTCACCCACACACCCCGAAATCCCGAAATAAAACCCTTTCGTGTAAAAATCGTCATATATGTGCACCGCTTTTAAGCGGGATTCACACGACGGAGAAACCCTCTCACGGAGGCGGACGGATATGTGCCGTCAACAGCACGTGACCGGATTGTCTGGCCTCGCGGCGCATCCACACGTGCGGAGCTACGCGGAGTGACTAGCAGACGACAGCGCCGAGGAACAGGTTCCATTCCCCGCCGAGGGCCACCGCCGTCCAGCGAAAACATGCGGGGGGATTTTCTTTCGCGGAGCCACCGCGGGCAATCCCCACCGAGGGGCGGAGCCTAAAACCGGTCACGTGAGCGGGTCCCGCGGGCCAAAAAGAGAGGGTTTCTCCGTCGTGTGAATCCCGCTTTACGAGAGCGGCAGTCGCAGTGTCAATTCTAAAACATCTGTAGCCAGTCCTGTAGGCAGACCGACCGGCTGCTCCCAGCGCGCGCCTCCCCACCCACTGCCTCGAGCGTCGCGCGTCGTTCTCTAGCCGCAGCAGCAATTTACACTCGCGGCGCCCGCATCACCTCCACGGTCGCTTTTTAATTAAGCGACTGACGAGATCAGTACGTTGGGGCATTCGCAGAAACTGCCGCCGACGCGGAATCGACAGTGCTACGGCAGCTCTGCTCGGTGGTATCCGTCCGACAGTCACGTGGGCAGTTTCGTTTATACCAAATCCAGCCTTTCGCGGCACCCGCTGAAACCGAAACTGCGACTAGCCACATTAAAAACGTATTTAATTAAAGAACCGTCGAGCGCTGCAGCAAATGAGGTTTCTACAAGTGATGAATAAGTCATTAGCTACTCATCCCAACAAAAAAAATGACTTCAATCCATGCTGTGAAGGTGATTGGAAAGCAAAGCTTTAAACGACACACAGCAATTGCCCATGCGACGTCACTTAAATTCACATACGTGGCTCTAGAAAGGCTGAAACCAGAGCTTCTGCCAGCCGTTACCTGGAATTCGCGGGGGCGGCGTCCCGAACGCAGCAGCGTCGGAGCGGTGGACGCCGCCGCTGTAGCCCGGCCGTGCGTCGGCAGAAAGAAAACGGAGGGGAGCGTCTTTTTGAAGAGTGAGACAGCGGAACCTAGCCAGCCTGATATGCTAGCTCGGGGCTACACCACCGCGCGACACAAGCGCAGACACCGAAATAATTCGGCATGTGAGCTCAGTGATTCCCATTTATGCCGATTAAAAGTAGTTAGTTTGGTAAGTTCGAGAATTGCGAGAAATCTGAGGGAACTTTTATAATCGCTATTTATCATGACCAGTTGCTCCTTTCGCTTCTTGTAATACTTCTTACAACACAACTGAATTGGTATTCACCAATTTAGAAAACGGAATCCCATTCGTGGCAAGCAGTGCGCAAAAGGTAGCGTTCCTCTAGCGACCAGATGTCTGTATGCGGTCTCTGCATTTTTGTTTTCCCGCACTGCAAACCAATCCTTAACGTATCTTTGCCGTACGGGCACCTAATTCCGTCGGGTGCGGGTTACCCTGGAGGCATGGGCGTCCGGAAGGGGGGGGGGCAAGGGGGGCAACTGCCCCTCCTTGGAGATTCGGATATTTTTATGCACTACAAAAAAGCTGCACAGCTTGGTTGGCCCATAATTAAAATAACTTTGCCCTGAAGGGCGGAAGAGAAGAGAGAATGACGCCGACGTTCTCTCCTTTGTCCCGCCCTTTAGCGCAAAGTTTTTTTAATTATGCACGTGTACCAACTTCCCCAGCAATCCATGCTACTAAAATCATTAGTACACTTAGGTCCTGCGTATCCGCATGGAACACCCTTCAGGACTGCGGTCAACGTTGCACTTTAGACAATGGAACTCTTCGATTTACAGTCTCGAACTCGCCACCGACTCCCCGAGAAGCAGTCCGGCATTAGATTTTCCTATGCATACCTATGGCTTCGGGGAATCCTCGGACTACCCGCGGACTCTCCACGGTGAGTCCGAGACTGTAAATCTAAGAGCCCCACTGACTGACATTGCCGGTCATGTGACGGCAGTGAAACAGACTGCCTGTGCTGGCTATTTAAGATAGCGAACAATTCTGAAAGGCTCGACGTTTTTTTTTTTTTTTTTTTTTTTCTCTTAGCTCTAGATTTATGCACTCTTACCGCAAGAACATCAGTTTTCGGACAAATTTGCAGCTGTATCTAGCTTAAAATCTTCACCGCTACAGGGAGAGTGTAACATCCTCTCGGGCCACGGAGGAGAACCTTTTCTTTCCTCCATGTCCCGTCCCGTCCCATCACCTTGTACACCCTTTCCTTCGAAATTGCGAAATGTCGGCACAACCCAAGCCCCGAAACAAAACCTATAAATCAGCCCATAAAAACGCTTGTACGCCTTTATTGCATTGAAAGTGAGGGAGGCCAGTAGTATCTTTATTGTGTGAGCCAGTTCAACAGACTTCATCACACATGCCATCCCGCAATTTGCCAAGAAAAACTCGATGGGTCTGCAGCTGCTATTCAAGGAACATTGACGGAGTGCAGTTGTATGTATGTGAACGTATTTTGCTGTGTGCTGGCGATCAGTTGACGTAAGTCAAGAACCCTCACGCTGCGAGGCTGGCCACTCTTCTTTACGAAGTGACAGTAACTTTTCGCATTTTCTTTATTAACTTTATTTCTTTGTTCGGTAATAAAATCCAATGTATTTTCTCCAAGTCTGGTTCTAATTCGCTGTTTGTAATTTTTGTAACCACAAATAGCGCCTTTTTGGGGCTATCCAATCGTACACCCCCCCCCCCCCCCCCTGCTAACCGCTAATGGATGCCCCCCCTTGCAAAAAGTTCTGCGGACGCCCTTGCCTGGAGGTGCTGTCGAACATGTTAATCAAGCCGTGCGAAGGCAACGCGCAATGGACGGGAAGCTGCGCCAACAGGCCCAAAACAACCGTCGCTAAAGCAGACGAACAAAGCACCGCCGACGCGCCCGCCTACGCCCGCCAGCGAGCAAGCGCCTCCGCGCGGGGAACGCGATGATGATGATGATGATGATGATGAGATGATGCTTAGTGGCTTCCCCTTTGCAACGGAGTGGCGTTGCACAGCGGCCTTAGTCACAACGCCACTGTACAATCACCTCGCCAAAAAAATACAAACAAAATAAATAAAAAAATATAATGTCAAATTAAAAAGAAAATACTTTTACGAAATTTTTGTGCTAGTCTGACTTCTTTGTTCGCATGTCTTCCCAGATTGTTCTCTGCTCTTTTCCCACCAACATTCTAACCTTCTTTTACTGACCTCTACTGCTGTCCAATTCACCTTTCCGCTAACCTTAAAGCCAAGGGCTTCCGGAAGCTGGATGGCTCCATCACTGAGGACTGGACGGATACTTTTGCGCCCCGATCTAATAAATGCGCGAAGGCTGCAGCAGTCTCACCGATTTCGTGGCCCAGTGGTATAGCGCCCGCCTCGGAAGCGGAAGGTTGGTGGTTCGACACCCGCCGCCGGACACCCACCGGAAACAATCGGGTACAGGCCGAGCCCTCTGGCGCCGGGCCGTTTCCTCTGGAGACGAATGCCTGCCTGGGAAAGGATAATTCCCGTCGCCACAGCTGTTTGGGCAAAGGCTCTCGAGTCTTCCTCAGACAGAACAAGCCGTGCTCATGCCGCCACCCTCGGGAACACGCTGTGATGGAAGTTACTCAGTGTTCTCAAGGGTACTTGCGTGCAGCTGACGTGTAACGACGGGTGACACGTTGGTAACACCTTTCTTTTGATCTTTTTTTTTTTCGTATGCTTCTTAGGTTCCGGTCTTATTTTTTTCTTGGTTCATCAAGAATGCATACATTAATCAGGTTGCATATTCAACCCGAGCCTGTTTACTCCCACCCAGGAGCTCAATGCCTGTTCCTTTAGATCAAGGCATTGAAGCATGTATTGCTTTGATGAACCTGGTTCTGATGGTACGCGATCGGTCACGCAACCTCGAGTATCAACAATACACAAAAGTGACAGCCAACTTACACTATGTATTTCTGATATAGCGTGCGTGTGTGCGCGTGTGTTTTACTTTCAACAGTGTCGAACCGAAAAAAATACCAATTCGGTAACGGTCCGGGTTCGGATGAATTCATTCCGTTCCGGTGAAGTTCCGGTTCCACTAAGTCACCATAGTGTACTAGAATTTCCAATTCTAGTACACTATAAAGTCACGTACCGAACCCGTTCGTGAACCGGTTCGGAAGCTTTTATCAGGTTTGCAGATCGGTTCGGTGAGTTAAATTATCACCGAAGTGGGAAAAAAAAAAATATTCAGTAGTTGAATGTGGCCATAAAAACAAACAAAAAAAACAAATTTTAAAATACTGCTTTTTCTAATTCGGTAGCGGTCTGGGTTCGGATGAATTCATTCCGTTCCGGTAAAGTTCTGGTTCGACTAAGTCATGTACCGAACCAGTTAGTGAACCGGAAAGACAATTTTAAACAATTGGGCTAGATGTTAGGGAAAGTAGTTACGATTCACCAACCACTGCAACAAGGTGGCACGTTTGGTGTCGGGGCTCTCGCCGTTGCGAAGTGCAGCAATCATGCGGCCTGATTGCTCCCATACAGTCGCAGTGAGGGAAGGGGAAAGTCGATTGTTGCACCTCGCCTGCAGCTAGGATAACGAAAGTGCATCTTGCTCAGCCTTGCACTCTGCATGCGCGGTCAGCAGTAACCATGTGCACGGAAATATTGGTTTGCATACATTTCCCCGTATTACGCCGACGATTCTGTATTCATTGCCCTGAACAGGGAAAAGTACGTGAGCTAGGTTACAAATTTGATCTTGCGCGAAATAATAAATCCCCAAATGATATCCACTGAGAGTTATCAACAAAGGATGGTCGAACCGTTTCGCCGTGAACCGGTAACCCTTATTTGAGGCGTTTTTTTTTTTTTTTTTTTTCAAAATCAGCCAGATATAGAAACCGAAACTAAGTCAGATAAAACTGCACTGACAAGAAAGACTCATGTAGCGTATCCCTGCACTGAAGCAACGAACTCATCACATCAATGCGCGTGCACATTTTGAAAGGAGATTTTGCTTGTTACGATACTTTGTGTGCTTTTCTCAGCTAATTTGTTGTTGCTGAAGTAATTTATAAGCAGCATAAGCCAAAAAATACCATGGAAACACCTTGCGTCACGTTCAAAATGCTTGCAGCGACACACTTTGCACCGCAATGAGACGCAGGGGAAACTTGCGCCGTCGTTCTCAAGTTGTACCCGAGTACAGCTGTCGCTGGTCTACAGGATGCGAGCTGGTGAGCACAGCCTCCCACAGCTCAGTAGGGTTGAGGATCTTTGAAGCTGCTCGTATGTTTGGCGAGCATACGCGATGAAGTACAAGGAGGCATACTCATTGCATAGGGGCCATTTGTTGAGTACAATGCGGGGTGTATGAGTAAGAATAAGTGTGGGTATAAAATTCATGTTACTTCCCTTCACATAAGTCTTATCTGGCAGAAGGTATGTTTAACGGCCGATTTGGTGGTGTCGCAAGATGGCACTGTACTGTAGAAGCACTGTATCGAATGGTGGCCCCCCATTTGCAACTGCTCAGGCTACAGCAAGCCGACTTCTGCTGAGGGACTTTCGGCTTGCTGCCCACGCAATTTGCAATAGAGGATGCCCTGCCTCTGCTATAACTGCAGCAGGCTGTTTGAGTCCGCGAAGATGTACTATGTGAATCCTTGAGTTGGGATGTGGACAGAAAAGTCAGTTGTGGAACTATCTCAATGTTGTAGTGCACCGGCACCTAGCCTAAACGCAGACAGAAAGAAAATCAAGGCTGCCCAAACACAACAGTGCGTACCAAAGGCTAGCACTACCCCAGCAAGCGCCCCAGTGCCACGACAGCAAATACACACATCCTTGCTGACCTCCATTCCAGACAAATACTGCATCCGAGCACAATTTCTTTCCTCCCGCGATTGACGGGAAACCATTCTTGCAATGTCTGCTTATATAAGGTACTGCGCAAGATCAATGCAGTCTGGAAACATTTGACCCCAGCAGCGGTACTGCTGGGGTTCAGAGACATTGTAATTGCGGAGTAGCAACCCAAATCTTCATTTTTAAATGCAAGAGCCTTTTGTATAAAAGTATCCTACCCCCTCCGGCAACAGGTCATAATCTCGTAGGAGTCTTCTTTCACAAACTGTCAGCTGTCGTGCAAGTTACACATTTACTATACCTGCAACTAACTACACCCTACTAGTGTCACTAAATTTATTTAGTGACATTATTTAGTGACCTTATTAAGTGACACTACACCCTATACCGATAAGCCCCTGTAGCCTATGGGGATATGCAGAGGAAAGACGATACAAAAAGGGAGGGGAAATGCGGCCCTTTTCCCTTCTCTTCAAATCACGAGGAGCATACATCTCATATTGCGTACTTGCAGGCAGTAGTTAGTGACTCGTCATCCTATCTACGTTCCTGTTGCACGTGGAAACTTGCTGTGAAACAGCAATGACTGTTGCCATCGCATTTGAAATAAGCTGCTACAGAAGAATTCCGAAAACCAAAACTTGCTAAAAATTGCCAAATATTTTGAACTGATCACCTAATATGTACACTTATAATGGCTGCCTGTAACTAGAACCCTGCAGTACACAAACCAATTTGAACTCCATACACCTCAAACTATTGGTAGCTTTAAACAACACTGCACTAAATGCATATATAAACAAGAAGAGGCAACTGTGCGACACTTGGAGAAAAAAATTTGTTAATTTCTCTTTAGCAGGTATTAGCAAGCACCCAGAATATGCAGCTCTGCATAAAACTAGAGGAAAAGACAGCACAGGATACAAATGAAGACTTTATATTTCAAAACACCGGTTACACGTTCTTGTTGACAAACAAAAAACAAAAAAAGATGAAATGCAGTTATTTTTCCAAGTTGTGCAGTTCCAGAGAAACAGTTTTAGCAGGAACCTATTCCATTCACAAAGCCCTCATTTTAGGCGAATGCATTTTGATGAAAAGAGTACAGAGGGCACTTGAAAAAAGTATGTTGGGTGACAACACACCAGTTCTGTGAAGGCACTTCAGTGGAGGCAATAGCATGCAACAAAAAGGTGCAACTCTCGAAGGGGGTTGTCTGCAAGAGACCCCCCCACCGACACAGTGTAAGGCACTGACATCACAAGCATCATATAAAGCCATTTTTGGGATTTCAAAACCAAACTTCACAGTTAAACAAAGCCAGAACAAGAAATCGGACACTGGGCAAGGCTAGGAGTTGTCTACAGACGCCTCTCACCAAAACCAGCAGACCAAAACTCGCAACGAACATAAAAGCTACGGGCAAACAAAGAAACATGCTGCACAAAAGAAAAACAAACAAACACGCAGAAGGAATCCCAACACCGCATTATTGCACACACAGCTTTTGAGGAAAACAGAGGACTGCTATGGAACAAAACATGCTCAAACTCAAACACACACACACGCTATTATATTGCATTCTCCAAGCCACGTTCCGTGGCTTGGTCCACCGGTATAAAAGCAGGGATTACAAGGCCCCTCGGAGCAATGATCACCGCAAACACAAAAAGCAAGAGCAGTTTGTTCAACACAACATACAAATGCGAAGCTACAACTGTGTGAGTTTATTTGGGAGGGGAAAATGTGGAAGACCACAGCTTGCAGAGCCAGGCTGCGGCAAAGGCACTCTTGGTAGCAGTTCAGCTCCAAAACCCGTCAAAAACACGGGCCAAATTATGAATGTGTCCGATGAAAAACTTACACGTTGAAATTGCCACTCAATGAGGAATGTATCAACACTAGCCTGATACGGCTTGAGCCAACAACTGGTAGAGAGGCTTTGATGGCCGACTGTTGCGGCCACCGATACAAAGTCACGAGTCTGAGGATCGATGCGAACAGTTACTCACTTAATTGACTGAAACTGTGTTCGATGAGATGCATTTAATAGATTTCACTAACATTTGGGTATAAGGTAACGAAAATGATCAACATATTTCCTCAATTCTAAGCATCCTCCCTCATTTTAGCAAAGACGAAGTTTAAAAAAAATTGAATATTTTCAGGTGGCTGTGCTTTTGAGTCGAAGCACACCCTCCATACTTTAGGCATTTATGGGCTCGAGAAAAAAAAAAAAAAAAAAACGGGTCTTTAGAATTGAGAAATTTAATACCACGCACATACGCCAAAAAGCACACCCTGTACAAACACACAGACACACACGGTACATAAAGCTTGAATTCATCTCCCTGAAGCTGATATGCAATCTCACAAAAAATACAACTTTGATATTAGATGTGCAACCACCTATTATTGTTGACACATTATAAAATCTAAATGCAATGCCACTCACAACAAATGCAAAACCTGCCCAAACAAATGAATAACAGGGTTCCTCAGAAGGTTTTGATAAAGTAAATAGAAAAAAACAAAAACCAAGGATAATCGAAAACTGGGAATTCCCGTCTTGCAAGCTCCACCACGAAGAAGCTTCTTCGTTTCGCACTAAAGCTTCCAAGGCGGAAAGGAAAGACCCTTGTGACCGAGAATTCTGTGAACATCCACAATTTGGAGAGTCCATTCCCTAAAACGTTTGTCACTAAACATTTTTGAGTCCCTTCTGGGACGGCTTGTACCGCCAATATGCAAACTAACCGCTGTAGATTTCACAGTGGATATAATTACGGCATGTGCAGTCAATGTGAAAATTTTCCAGCCCAATGGAGTTTTTTTTTTGCATGATAGAATGCAGACATTTGCTGCCACAGGAATCAACAGAGTAAAATCCCATTCCACCAAAATAACTGTTTAAAATTCTCGTTTTCCTACAGTCCCAGCTACTGTACATGCAGTCAAGAGTACTCCTGCATTAAATGAAATACCACTAGTAATGAAGTCCACTCCTTGTCACGACGACTTTATATAACGAGGGTTTACAGCTTTTTCCAGGAGGCTAAATAATTTTTCTTAATTACTAGCACGGTTTTTGACAATTAACAGGGGGTATGAAGAATACTTATATAATTCTGCTTTCATCTTGTTGGGCACTTGAGCTGGAAAATTGACACAAAGATTGCATGCACCAACCAGCAAACTAACAAGGTGCAAAATGCCCTCGGGTCAGTATCTCACTTCAAAACAGTAATCTAATGCAGCTTCAAACATCCCATTTCGGCTCAACAAGTATATAAGGCAAAAAACGTTCAATGCTTTCTTTATGCAACAGACCGCACCATCTTAGGCATTCTCCTATGGTAAGTGTTTCTCATAAACAAAAGAAAAAAAAGGAAAGCATCAACAAAACAAGCGAAATTTGAGTAGCACCAGTTATTACTGCACGGCAAAAGTGAAGCGCAGGACAAACAAATCACAATAAGCTCTACAATGATAGAACAGGATAGCTCACGTGCACGGCTTCAACCGACGACATTGCACCTCATGACGGCAGGTCGATTCTGCCGTCAGATACCATTCAACAAATCCCAAACGGGAAACCACCACCAAAGGCTGCTGCTGCTAAAAAGGAGCTATTTTTCAAACGCAAGCACACTGCACGGTGCCCACAGCCGCATTCAAATGGCTACAGTGCTCATTAAGCCTGACATTCCCAAACAACTTGCTACTTTACATGATTGGGCCTTGCTTTCTTTATATTTACTGCAGTGAATTCAATCCTCCACCAATCGATGTGCCAGAATTTCAAATAGCTAATCTCTGTAACAATGACCCCCCCTGCAATTTAAAAGCGGCGTCAGGCCGTTGTTTGTTTCAGTGCTGACACATCACCATACTGCTCAAAACAGGAGCACAGTAAATGTCACCCAAAACAGCGACACTTCGATTACAGTATCGCTGTCCCGAAGAAGTGTATATGATGCATAGTATATATTTGGGAAGGAGTAAATATACATGGTCCTGTGGCCATCAAAAGAAGGTGTTAACACTGAGATTCGCCCCAACGCAGGGAGAACAAAGTTTACCGTCGAGAATGCGACGAGGCACTTTGGTGGTGCGAACGAGAAAATGGTGCATGATTAGTTGGCATATATGACTGCTCTCCTGAACTCCCAACAACATTATGCTCTGACGGACAGTAGGCTAAGCCTAGACACGGAGAGTAAGATGAGTGTGAGTACTACAAAGGAGCCGGTCGGCTCTTGTAAACATGCGATAAAAACCCGCGATTATGCTCTCTCGATAGAAATAAAGGCACACACAGAAGGCACAACTGTTCGGGGAATCCGTAAGGCAGCTTCCACACATTTTGGTTACGTTAACAACACTTCCTCAACACACACACAAAAAAAAACTGTTTACTGCTTATATTTCTCATGCAGCAGCGACAGCTTGCAATGTAACCACAAACACAAAAGGATAATTACAGTCTGGTCGGTTGTAGGGAGGTTATTATGCGCTAGATAATCATCACCGGTTGATCGCTGTTTCCAGACTTATATCTCACGCCAGTAGCCATGTCACGTGCCACAAGAAGGCGCCCCTTCGGTTACAAAAATTACGGCCAATAAACACGACAGCGGGTGTCGCGGTCGCAACATCCCCCGCAAGCCGACAGGCCGAAAAAAAAGAAGAAAAAAAAAAAGAAGACGGGTGTTTCACTGTCTCACGGGCACGTCACACGTCGTCTTCAGTGCTGTCACGCCACAGAGACGACCAACCGGCGCGCGTTGTCAGATGTGTGGGTGAGCGACGAGGTGGCTGGCAAAGTCGTAGCGGTGCTTGCACTGGTGGCCGCACAGGTTGCACCGCCACGGCTTGCGGAACGAGTGGGCCCCGCGGTGCAGCAGGTACAGGGTGCGGTCGTAGAACACCACGTCGCAGTACTGGCAGGCCAGGGGGCTCGGGTAGCGCATGTCGACGCCACTGTCCCCGTCCGCCGTCGACGTTTCGGGCGTGCTGCGCATCTGCTTCTCCTCGCCCTTGTCGGCGACCGTGGCCGATCCGTACGCTCCGGTCGGGGGCGGAGAGATCACGATGCCGAGATCGTGGTTGCCGTGCACGGATGTGGCGCTCCACTGGCCGCCAGCTCCCAACGAGCTGTGCTCTTGCGACGAAGAAGATGACGGCATGGTCCAGTTGCCAGTGTCGGACGTGATAAAACCATGGTCCTCTGTGGCCGACTGGGTGCCTCGAGGAGAGTCCCTGGTGTCATCGACTCGCACTACTCCCGTGCTGGTGGAAGTTGTGTTGCTGCTGTTGTTGTTGTTGTTGCTGGTGCTTGTGTTGTTGTTGCTGTCGCCATTGTCCGCGACGAGCAAGTCAGAGACAGAGTCGTGCAGCTCCGACTTGATCACCACGAGGCCCTCGTCATCATCATCCTCAGCCCGTCTTGTTGGCAGAGTCGCGCTGCGATGTCACGCTCGTGATGCGTGGCGAAATCTCCGAGTAGTCACCCTCAATGTGGTGGACCTCGATGCCGTTGACGCCGTCGTCGGAGGACTCGTTGCGGTAGATGTCCATCGCGCCCATGGAGTTGCCCCCGAGGGTGCAGACGTCGCTGTTTGCATTCTGGTACGTCGACGAGAGCAGCGAGGCCAGGCCCGGGGACGACTCGGAGGTCGGGGAGGACGAGCGCAGTGCCCGCCGAACGTGGTATGTCATGTAGTGGATCTTGGCGCCGCCGGGCGAGGTGGCGACGAAGCCGCAGATGTTGCAGATGTTGCTGCGGGGGCTGTAGCCAGAGGAGTGGGCGTTGGACAGGTGGCACTTGAGCATGGGCACCGAGGGGAAGGTCTTGGCGCAGAAAGGGCAGCGCAGGGGCCGCTGCTTCGAGTGCTTCCGCACAGTGTGCTCCACCAGGTGGTCCTTGCGGAAGAAGCGGCGCAGGCACAGCCGGCACTCGAAGGGCCGGATGCCCGAGTGGCTCAGCTTGTGCCGCCGCATGTTGGCGAACTGGGTGAAGCGCATGAAGCACACATCGCACTCGTATGAGCGGTTGTCGCGCGCCGGCGGCTGCTGGTCACCATCACGGCCGCTGCCCTTGTTGCTGCCCGCTACGGCGACCGGCTTGCTGATCTCCACGACTGCCACGGGCAGGCTCTCGCTGCGGGCCGTCGCCACCTCCGCCTCGACTTCCATCTTGCAGTTGCTTCACACGTTCACGTTACCTGGAAATCTGAGCAAAACACAAACGTGTCACATGTGCAGGATCAAGCAAAGCATGGTATTTCTAAATGAGACGCTTTAAGATATGACAGTGGAATGGAGGAAAAGATTGTCAAAACACACTAACCTTTGGGTAAATTTTATCTATGGGCCAAAGCTCTATCAGAGACACTGTAATGGAGGGCTGTCAAACCCTTCTTTTTAAATGCGGAGCATTTCTTAGTCGCACGATGTCCCGCTTCGGCGTCGGCGCCGTCTACACGCTCACTGCGCATGCGCGTCGCGTCGAGGCGCAGGTGCGCGTCTCTCCCCCGTACCCTCCTCCTCGCTCTCAACAACAGGTGCGGCGATGCGGGAGGAGCGCGTCTGTGCGCGCATGCGTCGTAGCTACCCGTGCGCTGCGTCGCGCTCAACAGTAACGGCGGCAGGGCATGTACACGTGATAACGTCGTGGTAAAGCGGTGGAGCGCGCGTTCGCAATTCAGTCAAGGGCGTCTTTGCTTGGCTTTCGCTTGACTTGACGCTTTGCTTGACTCGAGTAGATGCGATGGAAGCAACGTCTTCACCAGTTACGCAATCGCACGACCGCTCCTCAAAGACCCCTTGACAGTGCACTTTAGCGACCACAAAGCAGTCATCCTCTCCGTCCAATACAACGACAGCACCAAGCAATAAAGACAGACTTTAACATTACACTCCTTGCCTTCGCTTCTCCTTCATTCAATAAATAAGAATAATAAAGACGAAATAACAATTAAGCATTCCCAAACCATACCCAATTACGCAACATTCACGCGATACCCCCACCACTCTGCGACGCATTTACTCGAGTTCCCCCCGTGGGAAGATGCGGGCGGGTTTTTATTCTGTGACCTTTCCTCAAATTCATGTACTCCCTGAGTCGCAAAGCAGTCAATTTCCCCGAAGTGACCACCGCGAACCATGCTGGAAATCAGAAGCAACATCCTAAGCTGTACCCATTGCTGGAGGCATGCAGTCACCTCGCAGAAATGGGAAAAAGCTTGCTTTTTTCTTTGCTTGACTGATCATGAGTTTTAACATGTCGACGCTACAAAGGCGATGAGGTGTGCTGTCATGGAGGGCTCCGGGTTAATTTTGACCACCTGGAGATCTTTAACGTGCGCCGAAATCTCGAACAAACGGCTGTTTTCACTTTTTGCCTCTATCAGAAAAGCGGCCGCCATGACTGGGAATCGAACCTATGCCCATGGTCAGCCGCACATACCTCGGACCCTGAGCCGCCACGGCAGGTCCTTTTTTGTCTGCTACCCATGAATTGGAAACATATGCATGCTTCTTAAAGGACCCCTGCAACGCTTTTCTTACAGCTACTTTTCGGGCCCAGTCTGTTCTTTGTGTAGTTCAGACACAGATGCAAAATTAAATATCAGATAATAAAGTTTTTCAATTTTTATGTCCAGAAATTTATACAAGCACATGTGGCCCTGACTATGTCACAACCAAAGCCTCTGGATATGACGACACAATGAGGGGACCCTACACACCCTAGATCGGCTGAGCCTGCAATATTTTGTCTATGTCATTTTATCGACTGAACGATCCTAAATAATGCTTTAGGCCGTATTTTTCCCTTACAGAAAGCATAAAAGCATAACTGCAGATAGTAACAGAGGGCAGACACTGCTGCCCACTTCGGGCCACTTGTGTACCCTTTCAAGCCGTGTTACGATGAACCGCTCTCGGCATTGTCCGGCGTCTGCACGATTCGCTAAAATGCATGCCAAATCGTCCATCTGCATTCCATATAACGATGTCTATCCTCGACAGATACTAGCATTGATGCCAGAAGTGGTGTAGTAAGCAAGCATCGCGAACCGAACGGCAGCTTAAGGAAAAGTCCATCTTGAGTGTTTCGCCGTTTGGGGACGTGCTTTCACAATCGGCTGCCATGAGACTAATTCAACCAAGCTATTTTTGTTGGAAAGCTGTTACTGAAGACAACTGTAATCTAGTAAGTGTTTCTTTCATGACTAACTTGGCGTGCGCCAGGAAAATCGCGACTGAGCAATAGTCTTTTTTTTTTTTTTAATGAGTTAAACAAGGGAGCTCTGGCCAAATTTCTTGTAGCATTAGCATGATGGGGCTAATCTGCAAGATCAGCACATGATAAACCAATGTTATCACTACCAGAATTTCTGAAAAACAACAAAAGCTACACACACACAGATATTCGTTGATGCCCAGGCATTGTATGTCGAATTCTTGCCCTTCGCCACGTTGCCGGAATGGCCAAGTGGTTAACACAAGACTCTTCTTTTGAAGGTCGGCAGTTCGACCCTGCGGAGGCTTTCTTTTTTTTTTTTGTGAGCACCACACAAGTTTTTTCTTTAAACCAAAATATATGACTGTTTCTTGCATTTCTGTGAACCCCCAAGTGGAGTTCGTGTCAAGCCTCAGTAGCAAGGCAGCGCACACTTCACATTAGGACTAAAGAAGCACTCGGGGCATAACTTAAAGGTAGGTCTTGTTATGAACAGCCACCCTGTTAACCGAAAGCAGCATAATGAGTATGGTAGAATTCAGAAAAATAAGCCTAGCAACACACATCAACACAGCGATGGCCAGGTAACTTCAGCGGTCTCTGCGTTCTCCCACTTGTTGTAGGCGCTGTATTGGTGTGGTAGGCGTTGCGCCGTTGAACGACGCCGTCCAGAAGCACCGAAAGGAGTTTCCCACATCAGAAAACCGTGGGGTTAGAACTTCCAGAATGCAGCATTTTTCGGTGCTCTCCTTGGTCCCGCGATGCGACGTCATCGGGGAGAGTGGGAAGTGAGCAGCAGTCCTTCAGTTCTTGTGGAGACAGAAGCGTTCAATTTGCTTGTATTTTTAAATTTAAAAATTGAATCACTCTTTCATTTCTGCATGGATCATTGTTAATTCCTTTTGCATCTATCGCTGCACGACACAAAGAACAGACGTAAAGCCCAAAAAGTACTTGAAAGAAAAGTGCTGCAGAGGTCCTTTAAAGGGACCCAGAAAAGCTTTGTGAAGGTGGCAATCAAATGCCATTCAGGTGGTAGAATACATAACGGAGGATTTTTGAGCCAAGTGTGAGCCCCATACGTTGTACGGATAATTTGTAAACAATTTTTGAAGATCGCCTTTCTCAGCCGATGAGCAACGCCGACCGCGGCTGACGCAACGGCGAGGCGCCCCCCTGATTCGGCCGATCGTCGGTCGCCGGCAACGTCACTGCCATTGGCTTCCGGTTGCTCTTCCTCCTTCCTGCGCGATCCCGAGGCAAAGGTGGGTCTGCAGCGATTGACGCGTGCCCAGGCGCAGGAATGTAGCTAGCGGAGAACGGAAGTCGAGCGTCGCGATGTCACATGGCTATTCCCAGTGTGTCCAGCTGCTTTGAAAGATGCAGAGAGGGAGGAGGAATCGATCGGCAAGAGGGGAGAGGTGCACTTAATTGCTTCTGGCACAGCTAATACTGAATGTAGATCAATAATTCCAACGGCATTGGATCGCTATATTGGTACTACGCGACAATAAAGGCCTTTTGTAACTTTTACAAACGGCTTTTCTGGGTCCCTTTAAGTTATGCACAGGGCAAAATACCTTATGGCCTCATGGCCCGAGGAAGGTAGATGGCTAAACACTGCGACGGGCAAATTGCTTGAGGTCTTCCCCCAAAATTGAACGGACTCTAAACAATGACAAGTTTCAGAGAAGGAAAAAAAATGCAGGCACCAAACTACTATCCCGCTATGTTAACTGCGCAAGTGCACTACTACTTTGCCATGTGCCATTCAAATCAACAGACACTTACACAATGTGCAGAAAGCACCCAAACAAGTCATGACACAGTTAAGGCATCCAAGATTGCTGGACGAAGTGCTTATTGTGCGAGTGCAGCATTGTTCCCGGAGGAAAAAAAGAACCTGCATTTCGTTAACACACGCAGCTGCTCCCTAAAACAATCCCAGAATTTGTCCTTTTCACCTTGTCCAGCCATCCTGCCCATTACAAAAAGCTAAATAGCTACGCTTTGTCTTGTCTTTGCTGTCACAGTTGTTTAAAGCAATGCCTTCTTGAAGGGTCATTGACACAGTCTTTGAACATCTGAAGCTATTGTTCGAATGTGGTAAACAAAAAACTCCCACCTCCCCTCGTGGGAACCCGTGTAGATGCGACGCATAGGCGGAACGGCGAAGGGACCGTGTTTCATAGCGCGCATAACGTTGAGGGGACTGCAAAAGCCGGTCCCAGTCGATGACGACGTTGGCGTACTTGTAAAGCGGCGTGGACTCTAGGTGTTTGAGCCAAGCGTGGATGTTGCTTCGCCGGAGAACGGCAGACCGGTTATATGCGCAGCGCGCCCAAAGGAGAGGAAACCGCAGAAGAGAGAGTACTGCACATGCGCCGGCCCCAGTGCGTCTGCCGCGGCTATGACGCAACGTGCCGCGGCTATGACGCAACACAATCCAACATAATCCACTTTAATCCAATCCAAATCCAATCCGAGCCAATCCAATCCAATCCAATGCCCCTCGCGAGAGTGTTCGCTATCGGAGAGGAGAGGGGGTGAGCGGCGGAGAGCGTAGCTGGCGCAGCGAGGAGAATGGGGGAGGGGTGGACAACGCCGACGACGACGACGACGACGCCAGAGGGACAAGGCGAGTGCATCTAAAATACCATTGTCCTGAGTCAGCTAATACAGCCCTAACGCCATCAGATAGCACCAAAACTGGCCCAAAAGCATTGCTCCCCCTTCCCCGCGCTTTAGAGGCGAAAGGAACGCAAACTGGCCGCAACAAATCGCCGGCACATGCTCACACACAAGCAGGTCCCAGCATTCAAAGAGACGAGAGCCCAGCAACCACCCGTCAACATATGCACTGGCTTCAGCAGCCACACATACACTGGCAGCTGTTCTGCCCCCTGTTGCTCTACAGCTGTTCTACACCCCACACCAGGAGGCAAACTAGTAGAAACAACAAGAGCTTTTCTCCTGTTTGGAGGCAAACTAGTAGAAACAACAAGAGCTTTTCTCCTGTTTCACGCATAATAAGACATCAGCACAACAGGACAGGGATGTAAGGAAGGAATGTCCTGATAAGTTAGGGATCATATCTTCTTACGCTCGATACCAACTAACTAGCCTAACTTTCTGCACTGCTCCACTCCACCTTTTCTTTTTTTTTTTCAGCAGCAATAACGTACCACACGTACCCAGACATGTCCCTGGTGCACACTGAAGAATTGTTGCCATCCCAGGGTACAAAGTAAAGACATGCCTCCCCTCTCTTCCAAGCTGTTGTGGCAGCGATTGTGTTGGCATGCGCGCAACTGCTGTCTGGCTCACAATGTTCAAAAGGATTAACATTCTGTGTTCAACTAAAAAAAATTGGCTGGCGATTACGATACTCTCTAATGCAATATTTGGGTGCAGCAGCAGTGCACTGAAGCAGCACTCACTCTTGAGTTCTCTCGACAGCAGCTATGGTGAGCCTTTGCGTCGGCGGCGCAAAGTGCGTCTCAGGAAGGGACCACAAACTGCATCTTAGGAAGCAAACGCACATCATAGTGATGCGCACACCCCCTCACGTATTTGCCAAGCATTGCGCTGTCAAGCGCCTCGTGCAGGCACAGCATACTGCCCCCTCCCTTCCCCCACCGCACACTTTCGGAGAGCGCTGTCTCGCACCGCCATGGCGAACGCAAGAACCAAGAAAGCTTTACTGCCGTTATAAAGACCCATGGGTTTCCCAGGTATCATCATTCCGTCCCGTACATTGCCTGTTCGTCGCTTTGTTGTTCCTCTCACCAGGTATTAAACACTTCAGGGGACACCAAAGCAAGCTTTACTCAATGTATATACAGTGGAACCCCAGTTATACGACGAACTTGCAGAGTCCTGGCAGAGTCTCATAGAACCTATGCATTGAAAACCTCGATTATCTAACCCAATTTCATGCCCGACCCACGTTATCCGACAACCCATGCGATGACCGACCGGCGGATGAAATGAAAGTGATGCAGGCCTGTTCCACAGACCGTAAGCCTGCTCAATCACTTCTCTCCAGCATAGCCTTCTCCTCCATCTCATCTTTTGTTTCTTTCCCCTGCAGCAGCGGCCTGCTCCTTTGCACAATCACTTTCCCCATCTCCTTGCTGGCGTTTCCTCCTGTTCTGCAGCGGCCGCGAGGGCAGCGTGCAGGTGTTCATTCCTCCCACTCAGCAGTGATTAGCCAACGAGGTTACGCTGACAGGCTTAGGCTTCCATATGTGTTTGTCGTGATCGTGCGTGCCATGATTCGCACTGGCTGGCAGGAATCGCAACAGTGGACTGCGGTACAATGTTTTAATACAGCGTGATTGGCACCTGCAATGCATTATTCTTTTCAAATTTACTTTTTTTAGTGATTTGGGTTTCTGAACCCTGCAAGCATTAGTTTGTGGTCCACATTGAAGTTTCTGGCAAATCCGTAACGCGATACTATATTTATAAGCGCAATTGTTGTTCGGATTTTACGGCACCCACATTTTACGATGCTTCTTCATGGGCCAGAGAAAGTCGTAAATTGGGGTTCTACTGCAATTACTTTACCACATTAAAGCCCAGAATCTGCAAGCCATGTTCATAGTTTTTTTCAGACCATTTGTTACTCAGACTTAATGAGGAAAGCGTGTCCCAAGGTGCAGTTTCCCTCGCAACATCCCCACCGCCACTTTGTGGACGTAGGACATATATAACCCATTGGCAAGTCTGCGGGGCTAAATTTTGTGCACTGCTAGCACGTTTTACCTGGACAACCCGTGCGTGAGCAAACATCAACTTGTTTATAACCATGAAACGGGCAAAAATCACAATCTTGAAGGCCGAGGCAGCACAAAAAAATGCCTTGAAAACCAGCGTAACACAGTAAACAACGTGGCAGGTGCAAACAGTACAAAGTGTTTCTTGTGGCACCCACTACATATAAACTAAGGCACTAGACTTCAAATAGTCAAATCAACAGTTAAACTGTACAATGCAGCCAAAAAATAACGCAAATGCATTTCAGTGTCTCTTTTAAGTTAGCCTCTGGCTCTTCATCGTTTGTCGGGGGCAACCCTACACAGAATGCAGCGCTTCCTCCCAGATGGGTTCACAAGTGGCTTTCCCAGCAGGACATTACGAACTGTGTGGAAAGATGATGCAGGGACCCCGTGATTGCGCATTGCGTCAGCCAACTATGGAAACAGTGACATAGCATTGCAGAGCGCCTGTGAACTTCAGCACAGCGCATGTTTTTGTAGCGTTGAAAGCACAACTGGTGGTAGACAAGCCACTGTAGGGATGCATGTCTTTGAGCTGCGTGCATGCACCATTTGAAGGGGAAATGTATGACAACTACACCAGATGTTGATTCTGCAGTGTAGTGAGCCTTACTGTGTGGGCAGTGGGCAAAGCAACCTGGGAGAAAAAGAGTGCCAAAAACGAGATACAACTAACAAGAGGAAAATGTACAGTGCAGTGCGCACCAGTTTCTTCCCTCCACCTTGTTTAGTGCTGTAACCCTAGCGTTTATGACCTGAAAAGCAGGAAATCCCTAACGAACATGTCGGAGGCCTTCTGCTGCAAAGCAATTGGGTCCACATTCCAAGGACTGGGAAGAGAATTCACAGGTTCTAGGTCACACTGCTGAATGAAGCACAACGGTTTTGCCAGTTCCAACAGCTCTGATCAGCGACTTTAACAGATGAGAGTGCAAATGGTGAACTAGGATCGGGAATAAATACTAGTAGCAACACGCCTCATCCGTCGTAGCGGAGGTGGAGAGGGTAGAGTCAGGCGCAGCATCAAGGCGAATGCTTGACTTGGCGGCGGGAAGTGTCGCCGATGCTGACCGCGGCATTTTCGTGGTGCAGAAGTCACTGCAAGCAGGAGGTGGTGAACGGGAAAACCACGATGGATCCAGCTCCTTCGCCTCGGGCATTCACAGTGTCGGAGCAGGCAGACAACGTGGAATTCTTGCTGCCAGGCCAGCGCAGACGACCACCTCGGTGGCCGGCGCTTGCGAACTCGACGGCGGTGTCCAGGTACCAGTAGGTTGTACGGGGTGGTAGCAGCTCGTTGGAGGACAGGCTCTCATCATGATTGGGAATGAGTGACAAAATGTGCGTATCGTGGGTGTAATGCAGGGTTCGTACAGAATATTTGACTGAAAATTCAAGGACTTTTCAAGGATTTCAAGGGTGAAAATGGGCAAAATTCAAGGAGTGTTAGCAAAATTTTATTTGCTTACAGACTTATGAAAGCAGCGCAGTTTTTCGCATGAATTTCTTTTTCCACAGAAGCTATCTCCAGCTCCTTTTCTTTAGCAGTTCGACGGAAGCTGTTTGCCTTGACTAAGTAGGTGAGGTCGTTTTTTCGCTTCAGCTCTTCCTAAAAAACGGTCCGCGGATTCCAGCAGGCACTTGAGAGTTTTTTGAAGCTTTGACTTCTTTTCTTGCATTTTATCGAGCTCTTTTCTCTTTGAAGTTGCCTGCCGTGACCAGTGCTTGTTTTCTTTTGCCTCGTCTGGGGTATGCAGCATACCTATTCCGGGCTTGGCGCACTGACGCCCTTCAACTCTTTTGAAATTGGAACGTTCAGCAGGCCTGCCATGGATTTTCACAGCCTGTGGGCAGCCATAATCTATTTCACGCCCATGACTACAGCGCAAACTTTGCCGTTACCGAAAAGGTACGTTGCCGTTCGTACGGAGGTTACGTCAGCCCGCCACCAAGCAAGCTCGGGAGCGCTTCTGACAGCGCCTTCATAGATGGCGGCTATTGGGTAGTGCGTATAGCAATTTCCGGTGGGACTTCACTACGTAATACCATCGCCAAAGGAGGCGATGGTAGTACATATAGCATCGTCCTTGTTGCAATGTCGACCGCTCTGACATACTGCGCACTTCGCTCGATAAGGGTCGCTTGTCTCCCCCGCTCCGGCCTCACCCAGTGACGATATTCGCTGTGCTCCAGCCACGCAGACTGAAACTTGCACTTTCCGCCTGGCATCTTGTCAAAGTAAAGTTGCAGGCATTGCACACAGCACAAACGCGAACTTTCGCTGAGAAATGACGCGCGAGACCGACGCACGGACCGAGTACCGACCGACCGTTGATATAACTTGCGTTGGATTGGATTGGATTTCTGGCTCGCATTGTTTGCCTGACGACGCAGGCGCTACCGGTTTCGAAACCGAAACTTGCTGCTATTGCTCTTCTGTCAAAGCTACTTGTTTTCGCGGTCATTCCTCAGTAAACGCGCTTTTGAAATCAGTGCGACTTACGGAAATACGTCGTTCATTTGCTTCATTGAAACAAAGTTCACTAAATTTTCAAGGATTACAAGGAGCTCATTTATATTTAAGGAGTTTCAAGGGCCCTTGAATTCATGTTATCAAATTCAAGGATATTCAAGGATTTCAAGGGTCTGTGCGAACCCTGGTGTAATGCGGCAACTGCAGTGGAGCTGAAGAGGACGCGCCTGGCACATCACAAATGATCGAAATGCGGGTCGTAGCTGTGTCTTCGACAGGTGTCTCTGGGTGTTGGGACAAACACGGCATGGTGGTTGCAGAAATGGTGTTAAGAGTCCGCAGGAGCCGTTTGTTGGAATGATGGTAAAGACGGTGTCTTCAGGCACCGGCCTGGTGCTTGAGTGCAACGGGGAGGCAGCAGAGATACAGTGGGCAACAGACTGCTCGGGTGTGAGGTGCAATCGCTCGTCGTTGACGTTGGAGTGGCGTTTGTGGGGTACAGCGTAGCCGTAGTTGTAGTAGTGTCGTCACGGGGCGGCACCGTCCACGCCAACATGCTGGTGCGAGGCAGGGTGACCTCGACAGGAGTGGTGGGAGGCTTGGCGACTGGCACGGGTGGTTTTAGACACCGACCATGGCGAGCAAGTAGTACAGCCCTGAGCTCGTCGTCGGGCTGGGCTCTAGGCTCTCGCAAGGTGGAGGCTAAGCTTTATGGTAGGAGCTCATACATCAGCAAGTAACGGTCCTCCTGGGCTGCAACGTGGTGCAGGTTGGAAAAGAACTCCATCTGGCAAAGCCATACCTCGGGGTTCTTGGGGTAGAACGGCAGGCGGGGTGGCGAGGCCGCTGCAATGAGTGGAGTGATGGAATACCCAGGAATCGAGTGACTGGGTGCAGCTAGCTTGGAGTGGGCAAAGGTAGAAGGATAACGTTCAGCGAAGCAGGGTGGTGGTGCAACGTTGCTAAGTTCTCGTATCAGAAATTCATAAGGGCACGAGGGATGCTGCAAGCTGGTGTTGTGCCACAGCGCCCAGCCCAAATTCGCTGCACCGGGCGACGTGCCGACAGCGGGGCCGATTCGCGCCTCAGCCAAACCTCAGCCAAACCGCCCACGGCAGACATTCACGAACTTGCAGGCTCCGGAGAGTCGCCTCTCCTTTTCCCTTCTCAACGGCTGGTCCGAATAATGCCTCGGACGAACGGCCCACGGCAGACACACAGCTATATGCCTGGAGGCGGCAGCTTCGGCTAACGCAATCGCTTCGCCTCCATTCGTCGGATTCAAACTTTGGCCACTGGAGTCCTGATTGGAGCGATTCAAACTGCTCGCGGCTGCAACGGAGCCCCAGGAGTATAAAACTGGCCTGGAAGCACAGCGAGTGCGGCACTTTTTGGAGGCGCCGAGTGGAGACGTGCTGTCGCCGTTGTGCGAGCCATGTAACGCTTTTGTTACCCTTGTACGTACTGTATATAAACGTTGCTTCAACTCTTCGCTGGCTCGAGAACTTCATCGCTCTGCTCTGCGCCGTGTCGATAGCAGACGGAGCAAGGCAACGTCACTGCACAGGCGACTGCGCTCGGATGGCCAGTCGCAACAGTGGTTGGCTGCAGTTAGATGGCCCAGTCTTAACACCGGATTACGTGGTTCCCTTTCCATCGTGCGTTGTGGCGTGCGAGAAATCACTGGTAGGGGGCAATGATGTGTCATTGTGTCAGAAAGGAGTCGTGCTGAGATGCGCCATCACGTAGGCCTGCAGGGTGTCGTAGGGCCACTCACTGTGTCTTATGAGCTCACAGCGTAGGTCAGCAAGAAGCAGGGCGGTGGTGATGCTGTAGAGCTCAGTCTGTAAGTCGATGGAGCATATGAAGAAGTTGCGCATCCATTTTGAGGAATCAGGCTCAGGGGTAGCGTCGCTCGAAGGATGGGAAGGGCGGCAGTGGGCAGGTGAAACTGGTCTCCATGCTGCCGACGTCCGGGTGCCCACTTAATCTAGGCGCCACTGTGTTTGTGCGGGAGGGCGTACATTAATTCCCAAATGAGGAGATTCAGTGGCAGCAGGAACCCACAAACCGAGGAGCATCCGTAGATTGTGGCTGGGCAGTGCAGGAAGAAGCCTGGGTGTTCTCTCCTGGTGTGTGGCTTGGCCTGCGTGCGGAAGCAACGCACTGATGCCAATGGAGGCACCGGCTAATGATGATGATGGTGGGTGTTTGCGGTTGACGAAGTGGCTGCTTTCTTCAGAATGTTTTTGTCAGCTCTTTTACCTTATTTAAAGGGCTGAATTATGGTACAGTTTACATGGTAGATGATAATACACCCCCACCACCTCTGACGGAGAGTTTGTATGGAGCATATCACGTTAACTGCCACCCATCACGCAGCAATCTTCACTAGCTTAATCTCAGGCAAAATAATAAAACGACGGTGCCACAAAAACAGTGGCCAGCACACATCTGACGGGCAATGAGTGAAACAGAGTGCGATGGCCCCGACTTTTCCCTCATGGTGCACAGACGGATGCTCAAGAACAAAACTGATTCGTCAAACTACTTGTGCCTGTTGCTTGAACAAGAGCAGCACAATAAACAACAACCAGGTAAAACACGAGGCTTGGAGTGCGACCAGTGGAATGAACTTCCATCTTGTCTCTGCATGCCCAAAACATAAGGCAATTAGTTTCTGCACAAGCAAAGAGCAGGAGGTAAGCTATGTCCCAGTGTCACATGTCATACAGGCAACAATAGTAGCCAGACAGCACTGCTTGGCTGAGCATTTGGTCGAATATCCCCTTTTCCAACTACCAAATTTCATCATAGATGACCTTCCTACCGGCGCAGCTTGCACCATGGTTAGTGAGACATTTTTCCCTGAAAGGCCAAAAGTCCCGCCTCTGAGGCTGAACAACATCTCCCTCCACACCTGGTCAGGTCAGCAACGCAAAGTCACTGAAACAGCAACACAGTCCGTCACAGGAACTCAACTAGCCAACTACCACTTCTCGTTGGCCGGGACGAACACCGGACGTAGCTTGCTCAGACGCAGTTAGTTTGACAAGCTGGGCATCAAGCTTTGCAACATTCACAAGACGACAAAGGCGGCCTCGCACAGCCGCTACGGAAGCAGGAAGATATTTTGTGAGGACACCACACAACAGACGGGCCCACCAGTAGACTTGAAATTAAAGCATAAGGTCAGCCCACAGTGTTTCAAGACACGACCCCTTTGCCTTACGCACATCATTGGAGGCACCGACTTTTAGGAAGAGGGACAGGTTTTAATCAAAACATTCTAATGCAGATTGCTGCAGTACAGTGAATGTCACAGCCAGGCTGGACTCAAAGGGTGAGCAAGTTCGAAAAAATCGCAGACTACCTCCAATAACGTTAAACCTGGAGAGGGACGAAGAATGAAGTGTGTAAGTGCATTCTTGGTACCTTGGTGTTTTTGCCTACTGAGGTGGAACCGTAACGTGAAACCTGGGGACAGGGCAAAGCATGCAGTGTATAAGTGTATTTTTGGTGCCTTGGCGTTTTTGCCCACGGAGATGATACTGTTGGGGGGGTAGAGGTATACAGCTTTGCGGTAAAAGTCTCTTGCATGAAGCATTCTAGTGCGAGGCGTTGGAAAACGAGTGTACCGGTGTGTCCTTTTAGTACACATTACGTTCTAGCGCGAGGTGTTGGAAAACGAGTGTCTTGGTGTTTTAGTGTCGTGGCTACATAATGCTACGACGACATGAGACACCGACAGCCCAAGCCCGTAAGGGGCTTCGCCCCTAAAAATCGAACCCAAGGACCATCTGGCATCAGGTCTCCAGATGCTGGCTCCGGCAAACCTTCGATAGTGCAAATCCAGGTGTCAGTTCAATGTGGCCTACTAATTTTCTGGGCCACAAGACTGACCCAACAGGTATGGCAAACATCTGAGAACAACAGACAAGCCATCCAGCATGTTGAGTAAGTATCCAGCGTGATGAGTAAGTAGACAAATAGTCTTTTTTTTTGGGGGGGGGGGGGGGGGCACACTAGCCTTTTACGACCACTTTCTGGAATGCCACGATACAGTGGCATCAACCCTGCCTTAACTTTTGCAGAAGTACAATACTTAAAAATGGGAGCAACAGCATCAAAAGGCTGTGCCTGACGGGAGTTGCCCCGTGACACTACAATAAAAGCAAGCCCGCAATTCATTTCAAGTGATGCTTCACCTAACGATGTAGGTGCCATGCTCGCACAGCAGGACGGTCAAGGCAGGAAGGTACCAATTGCATTTGCATACCGGACATTGTGTGCCGTTGAGTGTAATTACACGCAACTCAAACGTGAAGGATTCACTGTAGTTTTTGCAACCACCCACCTTCACAAGTACATTGTGGGCCGAGATGAGTGTTTTCGGACAATGGAAGCATTTACTTTAGAAACACTTTTGCCCTGGATGAAAAGGTGGTATCAAACTCGCAGCGTACCACTGCGACCTACAGTAATTCACTCGTAGTCGCCATCAGAATGTGGATATGCTTAGCAGACAGCAGGACTGCACTGAAGAACCTCCCCAACATGGAAGCATTCCCATGTTTGAGGAGATATTGCGACCACAGTTGACAGCTGAAATTGCAGTTACACCCGCACAAGAAGGCCCAATGCCCACGGAGGTCTTCTAGGTGGCACAGAATGTCACCGTGACGTGAATGCAGGGAGACAGTTTCCCACTATACTGCAGGTGAGCGCCACTGAACTTGCTATCCATCAAAGGATACATCAGCTGAGGCTCAAGGGTCATCATACCTGCAGCCACACGAGAACAGGGTAGAACAGGGCCACGAACAAGGAAAAATTATTGCCATGAAGGCTTGCTAGTGTGGCCTGGACACCAAGACTGAAACAACTGTCAAGTCATGCAGGCAGTGCCAGATAACACAGGATGATCTGCGGAAGGCTGCAGTTCCAACTTGGACACAGCCAATGTTCTGGTCCTTATCAACGCTTTCCCCAAGTAGTTGGAAATGTGACCAACGAAGAGCTTCACATCGACAGTGGTCATCAGTGTGCGGCGCTCTCTGCTGGCTATGTTTGGTGTACCATACAAGACCGTACACGAGAACAGGGCCACATTTGTGTCACCCCAGAATTCAAGACGTCCACTAAAAAATTCTCACTTGAGACATATTGCGACCTCCATATACCCTTTGCCATGAATGGACAAGCAAAATGATGTCGGCAACCTGAAGAGGGCGCTGGCCAGGGAGCCGTCAGGTTCGCTCAGTGTTCGTTTTGTTGCGTTTTCTGTATGGCAGAATAACCACTGCACATCAGTTGACAGGAATAACACCACCTAAAGCCAAGCTTGGAACGGAGCTTCGTGGACAGCTGGACATAACGCATCTGAAGGGCTGGTGACGACAGAAGGTGGCCTATCAAGGCATCATTAACTAATCAAAGAAATTCATCGTGCCAGAGAACATCACACACGACGAAGCTATAGGAAGGACAAAACCTACACTAGCAGCTCAACTCGTTTTGTGCAAAAAGAAACGAGAAAACACTCATATACGCACATGGAATGAAAAAAGGATGCGATAAACGAAGAGACATACGTTCATTCAAAGAAAACGTTGCGTTCTTCACACTTGCCCTTATTCCACTCCGCAAGCGAAAACACAAGCACAGTGAGGGCCTGCATCACAGGACATTCCCTTTGGAGATGTGTACACAGCAACCGGACATGTGTACATCCATGTGCATCAGGAACCCCCTCTCCAAAAGGTTGCTTTCTTTTGCTGAAAGCGGCTAAGACGGTGGCAGGGGTGAGACAGCTGAATCTGATTTGGGAGCAGTTTTTGGAGCAGCGAAATCTCGATTTTGGAGCAGAACCTTGATTTGGAGCAGAAAAACGACATTTATTATGTCCCCTTAGGAGCCTAAAAAATCAAATTTTTGGCAACTCACGGGCGAAAAGTGCACTTTTTAATCGGTTCTGAACTTACATAACACTGAAACAGCCTTTCAATAAAAGTTTTTTCTACCAGAGTATCACAAGGTGCGAACTGCACTACCCTTTTACTATAAACTGCACTACCTTTACTATACTATTATAGCCATTTTTAAATTCTTAGGCACTATACATAGACAGCGTGGAGTTCCATTGAAAATATCAAAATTGAAAAACTAAGCAATCGTACGGCATTTTTATTATCATGTGAATGCCGAAATTATTATTTTTGTAATCCCAGACTCGTCTTTACGCACAACTGTGAGTCACAGCAATAGTTGCGCAAAGCGAGGTCACAGTCGTCGCACCCCGCCAAGCCCTCCCATTTCAATCACCAAGGTGCACGTTCACTACGATCATAATCTGAGTAACGTTGGTATGTTTAGCCCCCTCCCTTTTGGCATTAAATTTCGCTTCAAATAGATGAACTATTATTACTACCGTGCAATAATAGCGTGTCCTGCTAACGGACACTGCTTGAACATTTTGCAGCGGTGTAGCCTGCACCACCACTTCTGCAGCATCGATCGTCCCGTTCCCGTCGCTCGCAAGTTCGCTGTGAAAGGCAGCAATAACTCGGTGTTTTATAAGACCGCAATGAGTCCGAAATTTCACTTCAAGAACGCACAGGCCTCACAATCAAGGCCGAAACACGACGAATTTGCGGGCGCCATGTTGTTTTCGATTAACTCCCGTCTTTTGAGCCGCGCAACTTCCCGCAACCGGTCAAACAACTAAATGTAAACCCAGCCACCCCCATAACTAAAACCAAAGTAGAAATCAACGAAGAGCACTTTGCCTGAACCACAAGGAACGGCTTCGCCCGGCGGACATGTTTTCACATCTTCACACCAAGATGGCGGCGCCCAGTAACGTCGTTCCGGAGACAAGGCGCTCCAAAAATTCCCGGTTTTTTTTATCAACTTGCACAAGTGGTTTGATGCCTCAGTACACATAAATATTTTTTCAACGGGACTTTGCAATGGTTTTCAATGGGAAAATTTTAAAAACGCACGGAATATAACATGTGGAACCCGACACTGTGACTTTCTAAAAAAATTGGCCGCATATCTGCTCCTTCCGTTGCAAATGTCGTCAAAAGACAATAGTCTTTGTAGGCATTTGCCAAGGAAATGCCCCCCTTTGCTTTCCCGCTCACCTCTCATGCTGTTCCTGTTCTGTCGCGCTCATCCCAAGGTAACCACACTAAAGGTTTGCGCAAGGCGATTTGAATTTACCACGTTCCACAGCTACAGGCCGGGTTCCTCGATGCCAGCGCTGCAGTACGGCAGAGACGCGCATGAATGGAGGCGGCCGACTACGAAGGTTCATAGAACCGCGTGGCCGTGCTCCACGTGTGTTCCAAGCAGAACGTGGAACCTAGCTATAGTGGAACCTTTCGTTGCTGTTGCCACATGATTTTTCATATGCCGCCCGGAGGCAGCGGTTTTCTGCAGTAGATGTAGAATATCATTTGTTATCGAAAAACCAAGCATCCATAATTTTTTAATAAAAGAACACCGTAAATATCCCTTGTGTACTAATTTCCCTGTGTACTACTAAATATCCCTTGTGTACTAAAACTATCTCGGGGACAATTTTATGCAGGTTTTTTATGGAATGATCAATCAATTAAACCTTTACAAACAGCATCACCTTGGCAGTGTTGGAAAATTATGCTGTCAGTAAGCATTTTTTCCCACTGAAACTTTCGTCAGAGAGCATTAAATTCCTCGGCTCTCAGACTGTTTTGGAGCAGTTTGGCGCAATTTTTGCAATTTTCAAGCTTTTGGAGCAGTCTGGCGCAGGAAAACAAATTTGTATCAAATCTGCGCATCACTCCTGCGGTGCGCTGACACAACTTCCCCTTCCCTGTTTACCGTGAGGTCCCGAAGACCTCTCTATCTGTGTGATCACGATTATGGTGTTTAACGCGCCGCCTGAAGCTAAACCTGGCCTATGAGGCACGGCATAGTGGAGGGCTCCGGAGTAATTTTGACCAGCTGGTGGTCCCAACGTCATGACTGTTTTTTCGTGCCATCCTTTACGCATGCATTTCTGCTGGGCAAAAGTGTTGTGCATGCAAAAAAATGGCTGATGATTACTATAATCCCTAATGTGAAGTTTGTGTGCAGCGCGAACTGCTGTGTCCTTTGTCATGGTGCATAGCTGCTCAGAAAGTGATCACGTGATCCGCGAACGCACGGCAGTGCGCGCTACCCTGACGTTACCTCACAGCGCGTTGACGCCGCAGAGCATGTGTTAAAATCGTGTTTGAACCACCTACGCAAACGTCACGTGGTTCGAATGAGCCATGCAACAAGGAGCATGCCTCACTGCCTCCCCTTGTGGGAAACGCCTTGGCACGATACCTTCTTCTGGACTAGAGGATGTTGCTCGGAGCCCCTCGCCTTGAGCTCCCTTCCCTCGCCCTCCTTGCCTGCTGTGCGGCCACCGGGTCGCAAGACTTTGAGACATCGGCGCCCGAGGGATGGCGCTGGCAGACACGGAGAGCGGTGGGGTGTGATGCCATGCGGAGGCACGCGTGCGGGACTCGGGTTCTGGACTGCAGGGAGTTTTGGTGTGTGTGTGCGTGCTTGTGTATGCCTGGACGGGCGACAAGGTGGACGATGTGAGTAAAGAAATTGCTTGTACACAACCGCAGTGTGCCTCATTCCTTGGCATGCCGTAGAGAGCAGGCCCACACCTGGCGCCCGAACGTGGGGCTGATGTCAAGCCCACCCGTGGACATTTGCTCTCTGCGGCTGCCGGGAAGGGCCCCACTGCGGTTTGGGACCGCATTCCTTTGTTCCGAGAAGAAAGTGCCATTTTGGCAGCAGATACCCGGGGCTTTGAGCCGTATAGATGCATGTTTTGTAAATTAGTTTTGATGCCGGTATATTAGTTTGCTTAGGTTTTACGATGGCTGTGGAAGCCTAAGTTTTTCTTGAGTTTCTGTTTTTTTTGTGTTGATTGGGTAATGGCCTAACATTGCAAGAATATGTAGCGTTTGTAGGGATATTATCACTCGTGTATTTTGACGTGTCCCTACTGCAGTTTTTTTTTTGTATTTTAATGTGGCTGTAGTTCAGCCCCGTTGGTCGTATGTATTGTCTTGACGTTCCTTTTCTTTGCTTCCATTGTAGATTTGCGTGTGGGGTTGCCGCGTTCTGTATGTAGTTAGCACAGTTTGCCGAGTAACGGCGCGTGTACAGTTTGGCATGGTTGAGCCAGCTTTTAAATGCAGAGCATTTCTTTAACTCACGATGTTATGCGACCGTAACTCGGCGTCTGCAGCCAGCCAGCACGTGCGCCCCTCCCCCGCTCCTCCTCGCTCTCAACAACAGGTGCGGGCACGCATGCGCGTGCTCCGGCGCTGAAAGAGGCGTTGCAGCAGCAGGTGCTACCTCCTCTCCCTCTACTGCGCGTGCTACAAATATACTCGTTGCCCGAGCGAAGGATCCGCGGCCCGACGTTGACGTTTGGCCGCGGCTTATCGTGCACGAAGTTCGGCGTCGGCAGCGCGCTTCAGACGCTTGCGTTCGGCGTCGGCAGCACTCCGTCTCGCCGCCTTGTCTTCTGCCGCCGTCGATGAAGAGGATGGCACGATGTCTTGAACTGGTACTGCAACGCTGACGTTGGCTCGCGTCACAGTACTGGTTGAAGGTGTTGCTTCCATCGCTTATGAACTTCGACAATGGCGCACTGCCCTCCCGAGAGGGATAATAAGAAAGAAAAGAAAAGAAAGAAAAGAATAATAATAAAGATCCAACCGATTGCCCCACAGAGAGGGTGGGGTGCAAACGATGGCAATAAATAACACGTTACGTACTTACGTCTCTCGTCTCTCTCTCTCTCTCTCATCTCGCAACCCAACTACCCGACCCCTACGACAACAACGACAACTACCACCGCCAACTACCACAACTTACGCCACGTGACCACCCCCAATGCTCTGCATTTACTCGTGTCCCTCGCACGGGGGCATGCGACTTTTTGTAGGTTGGTTCGCTGGGAATGGTGGCTCCTGCCACAGAGAGAGACGGGAGAGAAAGCGGAGCCACAGGGCTTGGGGGGAATCAGTGGCGGACGCCGTTGCGCAGGAGGCCGCTGATCAGTTGCAGCCCGCAGATCTTGCCTCAATGACGAGGCAGATGACCGTGATGTTCACGGAGACGACCCGAATGCTCGGTTCAGCGCCAGCAGCCCCCACCATGGGTCCTGTAGTGCCAGTCTCGAAGCCACGTTTGAATATCGAGGTTCCCTCCTATTCCGGCTACGGAGACGTGAAATCTGTTTACGAATACCTGCAGCAACTGGATTCGTACCAGACTGCGGTAGGCCCATCGGATGATGACGTGCTGAGGAAGGTCCTGCCTGTGGCACTAGTTGGAAGCACTGCCCCGTTGGAGGCGCTGCCAACCGGCTTTCGAGTCGATGGCAGATTTTAAGGACCGCTTCCACGCTGAATTCCTGCCACCTGATTACGAACACCGTATGAGGGACGAGCTTGCCCTTCGCACGCAGCACCCTGAGGAGAACCTCCCCGAGTACGTGCGGGTGACACAGGAGCTGTACGAAGGGGCCGACCCCGAGGCAGCTGACGCGGTCAAGGTAGCGCGCGTGTGCAGACAATCTTCTTTGGTGGGGTTTTTTGGCGCAAGGGCATCTAAGGCCAAGAGCGTGCAGACAATGCCACCCACGTTTCAGACCGTACTTGCGGGGCCAGAGTTTCCGCAACCTTGAGGCCCTCGCACAAGAAGCGCACATAATTTAGGCGGATTTACTCGCCAAGCTTCCCTACAGGTTGCCGCCGAGACCCGAGGAATCACTCGAACCGGGTTGCGCCAGGTCGGGAGGGGGAGAGGATAACGGCCCCACAAACTCCTCGATCGGAAGCAACGCAATCGACAGAAGAGGGAGGCAGGACGAAACGACCCGTTTGTGCTGGTTTTGTCGCAAGCCTGGCCAGTTTTCCCGTCAATGCCCCAAGAAAATGCGTAGTATGCAGGGAAACGCGGATCGCCGGCGGCAATGAAAAACGGTAGCTCGTCATTGCCGGCAGCAAGCGAGAAGGGGGGCCACTCGGAGGGGGTGCGGGGGAGCCGCCACACAACTCCGACGCTCGCACCGGCAGGCAGCTGGCCCCCTCCGCATGTAGGGCACATGGGGACCCATCCTCGTTGACGCTGTTCATGCGAGGGCAATTGGTCGATCGCGAACTTTTTGCACTGGTCGACACAGGCTCGACGGTGTCTCTAATAGGAGATGAAATGTTTGAGGCCTGCTGGAGAAGGAGAATCGGGGTTAGGCCCACCAAGACACCCTTGAGCTTAGCAGCGGGTTCAGCAAAAGCAGAGGGAGCTGTGAGACTCACGCTCGTTTTTGATGGCAGAAAGCGCAGACAGCGTTTTGTTTGCTTGCCTGGTTTTTCTGTTCCAGTCATACTGGGGAGAGAGATTTCCTCTCGAGGGAGGGTGTTGTGCTTGACATGGGGAGGAACGACTATCAGTACGGGCCGCGACTCCCTTTCTTTTCGTTCGCGAACGCGCCGATGCACGGTTTACAACCGCGTGGGGCACAAACTCTACTGCGCTGTGGAAGGCCAGGGAGAGGCGTCAGGAAAGATGAGCACTGATGTATAAGCGATCGTCGCATCTTTTTCAGGATTCGATGATCAGCGCCGAATGTTGGTGGAAAGTTTGCTTCCCTTATCGGAAGGGGGTGGCGAAAGCGCGCGCACTGAGTTGAGCAGTTTAATTGGCAGCACGCACCGCCCCGGAAGGGGGAGGAAAGGGCTGGACGGAGAAGTCGAGGCCGGCCGCAAAGAGAAAGAGAAGCGGCATATCGCAGCGGCGTTTTCTCGGCCCCCCGACAACGGAGGCAGAAAGGAATCTGTCTTGGGGGGAGGTAGTGAGTAAGGAAGAGGTTATTGAGGCCCAGAAAGCAGACTGTCTGTGCCAGCGGGTGCTGAAAAGGCTACCGAGTGGCGTAGCTTGCACCAGTAACGCTGAGGGGTTCAATGCGTATCTGCTGGGCGACGATGGCTTATTACTTCGCTACATTCCCCAACTGGACGACGAAGAGGCGGTTTCATCCCCCGTTCGAGTCGTGGTCCCAAGGAAGTTGCAGAAACGGTTCATGCGGTACTTTCATGACTCATCGCTGGCAGGACATGGCAGCGGCAGTAAGACTTACGACAAGTTATACCGTGTCGCAACCTGGCCAGGCATGAGGAGAGACGTGTTGGGCTATTCCCAAGCTTGCCCTCTTTGTCGGGTAGCGAAGCCGCGCGCTGGGAAACCTGTGGGTTTCATGAAGCCGGTGGAAAGCAGCTACCCGTGGCAGATTGTAGCGTGTGACATAATGGGACCCCTCCCAAGATCCGTGCGAGAAAACCAGTTCATTCTAGTTATAACGGACCACTTTTCTAAGTGGGTGGAGTTGTTTCCCCTTAGAAAGCTAGCGTCGGAGCGGATCGTAGAAAAGCTGTTGGAGACATTCACTCGTTTCAGCTTCCCCTCCGACCTGATCACTGACAATGCTTCGTATTTCACAAGCAAAGACTTTTCGGACTGTTGTCGAGCGCTGCACATTCGGCACAGGAAAACGAGTCCCTATCATGCCCAGAGCAACATCACTGAAAGGGTGAACCAGAACCTGAAGTGCATGCTGGTTGCTACAACCAAGGAGCATAAGGACTGGGACGCGCGTTTGCCTGAGCTGGCTTTCGCGACTACGACTACCGTAAATAGGTCAACGGGTTTGACACCGGGTTACCTAAACTTCGGTAAAGAGATCGCTTTCCCAATGGAAAATTCACTGCTGTACGCAGTGGCGTGTAACGCCCCTTCTCTGTCGCAGTACGCGGCTAGGCTCTGGGAACGCCTTCGGGCAGCGCAACGCACAGCTCGGGAGAACCTCGACGTGGTGCGCATGGAGCAAGCTGAACAGTATAACAAAGGCCGTCATCACTTTGTGTACAACATCGGTGACCTAGTGGTAAGGAGAACGCACCCACTCAGCAATGCTGCGCGCGGATTCACCACAGCACTCACACACAAATGGCAAGGGCCATACCGAATAACGGCGCAGACAACTCTGCTCACGTATGAGATGCAGTCGCTTGCAAGCGACGAGCTAGTGGGTCCTGTGCACGCTAGCGATCTCCCTATCACATTTGCACAGCCGATGATGAACAGGTGATAGCGGAACCAGAAGGTGGGAGTCCCGCTTCTAATGACAGAACGGCCGGCGATAGGGTTTGCATCCATCGCTACGACCTAAGGGTGCAGTAGTGTCTACTCCCCACAGGTCCGGGTTTAACGTGGTTCCGCCACGGAGCAGCCTGCAGCTCTGCGCAGTCATCACTTCGAGTTTCACCGAGCCACCGGCCTGGTGGTGCGAGGCGTGGTTTTGTGCCTGGGCGTTGCAAGTTTGGCCAAGGCCTGCCAAGCAGCGGGCCTTTCTGGTTTGATTCGGGAGCTGTTGCCACAGTCCGGTGGTCCTGCTGCCCTTCGGAGATGCGCGGCAGCTGCGGTTCGCCTCCTTGTCGACGGCGGAGTCCTGTTCATGGGTTGGAGGCCTGCTCAGCTCCTCGCGGAGCTGTAAACCTGGCGTGGAGGCACCGTGTGGGCGCAGAGCCTACAGCTCGCTCTCTGGGGCTTCGAGCCTCTATGAGCGCCCGTCAACCGGGTTTGCCCCGGGCTCATCACGGTGTCTCCGGTTCCGGCGCCGAGCAGCGGAGATCCAGGACCGGGGCGATATCGAGAGAAACCTGGCCGTTCCGGGGAATCCTGCGCCGGGCCGCCGAGAAGGTGCTCCTGCGGACGCCTACGCGGTGGCGATGGCGACAGAGCGGCATGCTGCCACACTTTGGCGGGTGCCGTCCCACCCACAGCCACACAGGGCGGCCCCAGGCGCCGACCGGCGGTTCCACATGCACTAGGACCCCGAGGACAAGGGGGTAGAGATGTGGGAAGCGCCTTGGCACGATACCTTCTGGGCTAGAGGGTGTTGCTCGGAGCCCCTCGCCTTGAGCTCCCTTCCCTCGCTCTCCTCGCCTGCCTAGCGGCCACCGGGCCGCAAGACTTGGAGACGTCGGCACCCGAGGGATGGCACTGGTGGACACGGAGAGCAGTGGGGGGTGATGCCGTGCGGAGGCACGCCCGTGGGACTCGGGTTCTGGACTGCAGGGAGTTTTGGTGTGTGTGTGTGTGTGTGTGTGTGTGTATGTCCAGGTGGGCAACAACGAGGTGGACGATGTGAGTAGAGTTTGCTTGTACACAACTGCAGTGTGCCTCATTCCTTGGCGTGCCATAGAGAGCAGGCCCACACCCTTCACACTTTTGCCAAGAATCGCCGCCGCCGGGCATCCCGTGCGGGTTCAGCAAACTGCCCTCCTCCTCACGCTCCCACCCGACTTCACTCCGCCGTTTTCTTGTCTTCGCTCGCTCGGTTATGACGCCGTCGCCAAACCACAGTAGCGGCCACCACAGTGCTGCCACTAAAAAGAAACGTGCCAGGCCCTTTGCGAAACGTTGCACCAGAGTGGTGCACGAGATCCCACTGTATTGCAGGATGGCCTACATTGGTCAGGCTGCATAAACAACTAAAATCAGGATCATGAATTGTCATCAGGCAATAGAACAACTGTAGGGCCTGCTATTGTGACACATGGCTGAGAGAGGTTATAATTTAGGGTAGAAGCCACGATGCAAATGCACGCAAGTTATTTTGCATCCCCCTGGGAGAGATTTCTTACTTTTTTATGGCGGTAGCCGCAAGATTAGACGCGTATTGCATCGAGAAATGTAGCAGTGGTTATGTCATACATCAGTGGCCCCCTTTTTGTCACAGTTCAAATTTTTGTCAAGGATGATGTAGGGCAAACGTCGTCATTAAGCTAGTTGTATATATTCAGCACATTATATCGCATGCTCAGCTTGTTGATATTTATTCAGTGCGGCTCTGAAGTAAAATCAGGTCACATCCGTCTCCATTGGTGTGTACTGTCTGTCAGGTGGAAGCTTGCTGTGTGCAACTCAAAGCATTCAGTTTGTAAGAATGAAAATAATATAGCTGCTCTTAAATTACTCAATTTGCCCCTTTAAGCCCATAAAACTTTGGTCCTTAAAAGGCTTGAGAAGGAAGACGCAGTAAGCTCCCTATGATCACTAGTTACATGCTAATGCATGATCAGTGGTTGAAGTTAGACAAGTGGTAGCTCAGGGAAGACATGTATTAATTGGTGACGAGGCAGTGATGACACCACTTTACTTTGCTAGCAATGCTTCTTCTGTTCCTCCAGCTTAACAACAGCACCCCTCAGCTTTTCTTGAAGATGCTACCCATATGCTTGGCAAACCTTTTTACGCAACATGCAAGGTCAACGTACAGCTGGCATTTGAAGTGCTTGGTCTTGCATATGCGCGTATTTCCTTTAAGGTTGTTCAACCATGGCCTTACTTTGCTTGATTTGAGCTTGCTACTTTTACCGGACAGAAAAGGCTGACTGGCCGTTCCAAGTACAGGCTACACCTGAAAGCTCAGCCATCTGTTGGCTTCCTTGACGATGCTTCATAGAGTACTTATCAATAGCTGCATCGCCATTTGCAGTAATGGCGCACACTGTTTTAACGGCACCTTTCCAGCGTAGATATCCTTATTCTCACAAGCTTCAGTGGCAGTGCCCCTGCATAGATCAATTCACTAGCCTCGCAGGCCATTAATTTTAGATTCAATCTTGGTTGTTGCAAGAAGAATCAGACTCGCGTAACTTTGTCCTTTTAAGGTTGCATACCAATTCCCTAGTCTGCGACTAACCTCTAACCATCTTAGCCATTCGCACATACAATTTTTTTTTACGAAGGAATTTCTAATTTAATTCTAATTTAATAGATGACAAAGAATTTTTTTCCAGGAAATTAACACGGCAGGCTATGTACGTGATGCTTTTCCTGATGACGTACTGTCAAATTGGAAGTAAAAAGAAATGATCGGTATGGTGCCACTTGGTTTCCAGTTTCTCCATGTCCTGCCCTCAGAAGGGGAATGTGCAGTCGTAGGGATGGGCTCACGTTGCGGAAGTCTTGTGGCACATGAAAATCTCCACGTCTGACATCACATTGTGCGGTTTGGTTGTCTCTCGGTGTTTGGATGATTGTCATTGTAAACGTCTCCTCAGTGCTTCCAGGAAAATAAAATCAGTAGGAGCTGTGTCTGAGCTTAACAGCCTCGAAGTCGGAGCGTTGCCTGGCATGGAGTTCTAAATCTTGTGTCGGTGACACCCCAGTCAAAAGAGCCTTACAAAAAAAAAAAAAAAAAAACAGCATCAACTGCTCTCTTGCATTCGTTACTCATCCTTTTCTGGTCTAACCTCACCAGAAAATGTTCCGGAAGGAATCTTGCAGGACTGCTTGTCCACAAATCACAACAAAGGAGCAGTCACTTCACGTTTTTCCACTTTGCCCGCGGTGCTCCTGGTAATGGTCGGTGGCAATGCTTCGTCTGCATTGTTTTATATTGAGATACCCATCTTGAAGCTTTTGCAGTGCTGCATCGTCCTCCCGTCATCAGTTGATCAAATAGTTTTTAAGTATCCATAGTTTCTTTAGGCTAGCAGTTACACAGCAATAATCGCACACCGATGTAGTTTCGTCTCTTGGTATCATAGCCTCCTAAAATCTAAGTTTTAGAAGATTCTCGGTACAGGTGTGTTGCCATGGGTGAAGATGTTCTCGACGACTCACGAGCACAAATACGCCCTTGGCTTCTCGAGGATTACAGCTAATTCGGCAAAAGACCCGGTACCAATTGCACATTGCTTTTTCTTAGGGTGTGGCAGCTGGTGGTTCCACAATCCCTCTGCGCGAAAAAGGCAGTGGGTGTATACGTCTCCTCCCTCAACCTCTATATCTTCCTTGATCAGGTCTATAATGATGGAGTCCAATTCGATTAGCACCTTCTCCCTTTGTAGAGGATGTGGGAAAGCTTTCAGTTAGGAATGTATGGAGGTGGCGAGGTTACAGTTTGATCTCTCTCGGAAAAACACTCTTCAATTCTGCTCTCACCTCGTTCCACAATGTGCACAGCGCATCCAGCTTATCAGCGTGGCTGTCAGGAGTGGTACGATCAGCGCCAAGCACAGAGAACTGGGCACGAAGTCGCACATTTGCGTCGCGGTGTGGGTTGCAGTCAGTTGGCGAGGCAGAGGTGGCACCGGTGACGGCAGCAATGCATGGTGTCACTAATGTCGGGGTGGGCAGGCAATCCTGGATGTAGTCAGTAAAGACGACGGTGATGGTGTCAGGAACATCGGGTCAGTCTGTCGTCGAGTTGTGGCCAGCTAGGTCAGGGCAAGGCCGCTGTAAACAGTAGCGGGTTCCACGAGCCTGCAGCCACCGCCATAGTTGCTGGTCTCCTGTTCAGTTCATGGTCAACCTTCACTGGTTTCGGCACCAGAAAATATTGCACACGGAGATGCAACAGACTCGCGGTCACAACTGCATGCTACGAGGACACCATCTTCAATGAAATGGCCCATATATTTATGTGCAACGATGATTGCTGCCCTGGCTGCTTCTCTACTTTCCCCCATATTTATGACACTCTACTATGGCTCTTTCTCGTCCTTCTGGATCCACTCCTGAGAAAATAGTTACAACCAAGCGATTACCAGTTGACGAATGAAGTATTTAACTGTTGCATGTTTTTATACGTGTCTGTGTTGCTGTCTTTGACAGCAGTTGTAAGTCTGCATAGGCATTGTGTGCATGTTGCTCCTTGACTCTGCCTCTTTTCTAGGAGATGTTTCGAACAGCAGTAAACATCACGTAAAGCAAAAGGGTTGTTCAAATCCTCGAGCATGAATGTCCCATGGTCTGGCCTCAAGAAAGTACTAGCTGCGTCACCCATTGTGGCATCCTCTTCGAGAAAAGCAGGACAGCACAAATCTCTCAGCGAGCACCGACACTGCAAAGAACCCTTTCCTGCAGGGATACAATTTCAATTTATATAAGAATTTTTGTACACGAAAATTCACAGAAAAAGATCTGCAGCTAAATACAACTTTTTCCGGACTTCACTAACGTCGCAGACCATTCGTTTCCCATCATCGAGAAGATTGCATCTACCATGGTGCATCAGGACTGGGATGCACCTGCTTTTATGGAGGAAAGCCGAGCAGTGTTGGACACCCATTGGTCCCTGAACAGTATCAACCACAACCCAAAAATTATGAAGAGTGCATCATCACAAGCAGTTGTGCAGTGCATTCAACGAGCAAGGGTTAATTTCCCCGTAGAACGCTCTTCATTACATGTTTGAAGTGGGAGGGTACGCACTGCATGAAGTACGAGAGGCTACGATGTTCGTCCCACTGCAAGAGGAGTTTGTTAATATGAAAGAGACCGGTTAGACCGCACACCACCAATGCCTTCTGTGGCTGAACACAGCTTCGGCTGCCAGATCCTAAAGCTAAACAGGTGCATGTAAGTATTATCTGTATCAGACTACATCATTGACTGCTCACTATTTTTGTTGCTGGTCGTGAAGCTTTAATTCAATCCCACGAGCACTTTTAAAACTGAAACAGTTGAGGCGCTTGCAACCGCACACAACTCGGCCGCGCTTTCCAATACTTGGCCGTCCCACCCTTATAGCTACCTGTGCTTTACAACCCACCTTTATAGCCACACTCCTTTCATTACCAAAGCATCGTGAATGAGGCAAGGATCAAACCAAATGAAGCACCTCGTATTGTTTAGCTCAATACACAACACTTTTGCATTATGGCACAACAATAAACACGCACATTTGCACGTAAAATTCACACTCAATATAAAATTCGTGAATGCCTTCCGCTTAACTAATAACCGCTTTAGATGTCCACTGAAAATGAATTACAACTTGCTAAAACAGACATCTGTAGACACAATGGCATTTGACTACAGCATCTCCCAATAAGACACCATTCCATTCATCAACTCCAAATCTGGTAAACTTACAGTTGCTTGCATTTGTTCACTTGGCCACAGGGGGGAAGGGTCGTCATCCAAAGTGGCCCTGCACAAGCATCAACGGTTTGCATGCACACAGCAAATTATTAATCTGCAACAAAGTAGGGGGGATAAAACCATTGAAGGTCTAAGCTTTTCAATACAACTTGAGACCACAACCCCGACATCATCATCAGCGTATTTATGTTCAAAGCAGGACGAGAAGCCTTATCCCTAAAACTAATACCCCCCATCTATCCTTTGCTATCAGAGTCCATTTTCTGTAATTTTCTCTAGTTCCTCACTGCAGTTAGTTCTAGTGCCATCTGTTGGTAGCCGTCCTGTCACTCAGATGGTCCAGCTGTTGGCTGTCAGCTTTAGACGCCCGGCCCAACTCTCCATGAGTCTATTAATTTGAACCACGATGCTTCCGCCCCGATTCATTTTATGGTAAAGCAAACAAGCTACAGGCGCAACAAGTGAAGCATTCGGTGTTTCCGCTGCGCCAGAACATTTCAGATTCTGGCTCGAGGGCTATGAAAATTATTGTTATCGGGTGAATTCAAGTTCACTGCACTGCAAAAAAATAGCCAATACGGCCAGAACGGATTAACAACTGTTACGACAAAAGGTAACACAAATACACTGGAAAACATGAAAAAGCAAAAATGACTGCACGTGGGAACTGCACCCCTTTTAGAGCTCCCTACTATGAGACCGCGAATACTGCAGCATCATAAGAAATAATAAAACGGCAGAATGACTGGCGCTCGCCTGAACTTACCGCGATATGCAAAGCAGGCCGGCAGCACAAGCAAAAAGACAGTGCGCGCAAATTTCCTACACAATGCACAAGGGGTCTCAAACTAGCAGAAAGGTCAGCTCCGGGCTGCAGTATGTCGGTTTTTTCTTCCTTCGCAGCCACCACGTGACGCGAACCCAGCAACCAAAAAGGACACGCTATCCCGTCAAGAGCGATAAAAACCGGCGAAGGGGGCTAACTAGGCGGGCGACAATCGTCTCAAAAGCAGACTACAAACTCCTCGAGGCCGAACGGAGCGCTTATCTGCGACCACGCGCCACCACGACAAAGGGAACTTCCCATGTGATAGGGACTCGCGTGGAAGGAAGCCTAGCACCTGTCGCCTCACGTTCGGAAAAGCGGGCGAACTAAAAACGAGCGAAAGGAAAAAAAGAAAATACCGCAACCGTTTCCCCGCGCACAAAAGGAAAAAACAAAAAGGCGGTTTTCAAAAGCAACAACCCCGCCCTCTCCCTTCCGCGACAGTCCACAGAACCGGCTCGGGACAACAATAGGTCTACGTTCCACGTCCCAAGAACGAGAAGGCGTCGTCCAGCGAACGGGATTTAGGTCACGCTGCGAAAAAACTGAAACACCGGATTAAAAACTGCTACAACTGACTCGATTCGCCGTGCCTGTTGCGAACATATCCGTTAATTTCAATACACGTTGAAGAAAGGAGCCATTTCGCCCACGAAGCGTTCGAAAACGAGTCTTCTTCCCACTTTCCCGTGCGAAGCGCAGACATGCATTCCTCCATGATTGGTGGGAGCCGAAGCGGGATCGGCCGCACACGCAGCGATAACAAAGCCGCGACGTGCAGCGCACTGTTTCAATCGATTCCTTCGCGCCTAACTAGATCGGTCACAAAACTAGCTTTTCGAAACTCGGGGAGCAACGCGTGCGAGCACGAAGTTAGCAATCAGGTTGCAATGAGTCCCCCCTCCTGTTCGGGGATGTCACTCGGTGTCACTGGCCGTACACAAAGCACCTGCCATCGCGGGACACTTTCGCAGCTCGCTGCGCTTAGCTTCAGATACTAGGTGGTACGCGTGAAGTGAGAAATAAACGTGGACTTACCAGCAAGTTGGTAAAATGCCTCATTAGTCTTCCCTCAGCTACCTCAGCGTCCCGAACAGTTTACATTTCCTTGTTTACGTTTTAATTGAGCCAGTTTCGTACCTTAAGGATATTGTCAATAATGTTGACAACCTCGCAAAGAAATACAACTTTCAAGTTTAATTATTTAATGTTGAAGTTAAATTTTTATATTCGTGTATATAATCAACTGATATTTGTTAAACTGGTTGTAAAAGGGGCATAAATTTAATGCGAAACTGAGCGTAAAACGTGAAGGCTCAATTTACTGGATGTGCTTTTCCTTTTTGACGCAAGGTGCCGTTAGTAGTCTCGCGGTTTGTGAAGAGTCGCTCGTGGCGGAACGAAATTTGAAACTTCATCAGACCAATTTGATCAGACCAATCGCTCAGGATATTGGGGACCACAATAAAGGCATCGATACCTGTACTTTCGTGTTACCATGCGTGTTACTAAGCAAGCTTTATTTTTGGATGGCGTTTTTATTTGCTGTGATTGGTTTCTCGGGGACGGGACGGAGGCTGAAAGTTCTTTTCGTCTGCGTCAGAGCTCCAATTAACTTTTCGCTTAAAACTTCGCGAGTAGTTATGACCAACGTTACTAGCTTATTCTAGTAACGTTGGTTTTGACGGCAGGTCTTGGTGTGTGAACCATACATTGTTATTGTAAGTATTGTATTGTTTATACGTGGCCAGCATATTGCCAAGCTATTAACGGGATTATGAACAAATCCGAAATACGCATACGCTGTCTTCAACCACAATAAAAAATTCAAAGGTTTACCCGCCATGTTAAAAAAAAAACGTTGCCCCAAATTGTTTTAACTCTCTGTAAGCTTTTAGTTACCCGATACCCGAAAAAAAGAACAAAAAAAAATTCCCCCGCACCTCCCGAAGGGAATCGTGCAGAAAGAAATACGAATGCATTGGGTGCACCGATGAGTGTGTTGCGAGTAATGGCGTAATTAATGACGAGAGTGTGAACGTAATCATTTATTCATCAGCACCTGTTTGTGTTATCGTTGTACCTGACGGCCACAATCACTGCCTTGTGATCGCTAAAGTGCACGGTCAAAGGGTCTTTGAGAAGCATACGCGCGTCACAGTTTCGCGTAAAGACCAGATCAATGCAACTCCCGTGAATGGTAGTGGGGCACGTGTCGAAGCCGGCAGAGAGACAATGCATAGAGTGCCTGGTCTGCATGTACTCGACCAGCCACTCGCCACTCTTCTTGCGCACGTCAACGTTGAAGTCGCCAACCAAGACTATGGGGTCAGAGGGTTTGGAGCGCACGCGCACACTTTCCATAGCCGCGTCCAGAAATGCATTCGCATTTACGACGACGACGACGACGAAGGCAGAACTACGAGGCGCGAGCGCACGTGCGACGACGACGACGACGGCGAAAGAAATGCATTCGCATTTACGACGACGACGAAGGCAGAACTACGAGGCGCGAGCGCACGTGCGCGCGCTCACGTGCGCTCGCGCTGGAGGAATGCAGGCGCACGCCGGCCAACGGAGCAAGACATGCATTCGCATTAAAAAAAAAGACCGCGAGCACACGCGAGCGTGCGCCTCGTGAGGAGCGCCTAGCGTCGGCCAGCTCGTCCTTCGGGAACCCTCTGCCCAGCGTTCGTGGCGTGATATCGCGTGCTCTTCTACTCGCCTGTTCACGTGCGTTCGCGCTTGAAGTGGGGAGCATAGACGCCGAGTTCACGCTACAGCGCCGAGTTTGAAACCCGGTTGGCGCGGGTTCTAGCACGTGCTAACGCAATCCACTTTAGGAAAGATGTGAAATCCAGCGGACAAAACGCTCCGGACCTGCCAGTCATGGGTAACTTTTTTAGCGGCAAGTTCGAATGAGGTGCAACAGCCGCGTCTCCAACGAAGGGAGAGGGGCCGCCAGCTCTGCTGTTTTCCCCAGCCGGTAGCATTTCGGCTGGCGTACCCGCAAATTTTCCCGCCATTTTTCGCGGGGCTACCATGGTTGCCAGACCAGGACTGCCCTCAAATTTCCCCGCCATTTTTCGCGGGGCTTCCATAATTGCCAGACCAGGACTGCCCTCTGTTGATTAGCTCGCATCATCCGTAAAGGCCGCGGATCTGTCAGCCCGCTCTGGTTACAAACCCCTGCGCGCTCGCGCCACGGGCTCGGGCTCGAGCCCGTTTTTTTTTTTTTCGCTTCGTCCCCACGGAGGTACTACAAACGTATGGGGCCAATAAAGGCAGTCCGTAAAGGGAAGGGCAGTCCTGGTCTGGCAACCATGAAGAAGGAGCAAAAAAAAAAAAAAAAAAACCCGGGCGCGAGCCCGAGCGCGCGGCGCGAGCGCGCAGGGGTTTGTTACCAGAGCGGCTGACAGATCCGCGGTCTTTACGGATGATGCGACTAATCAACAGAGGGCAGTCCTGGTCTGGCAACCATGGTAGCCCCGCGACAAAATGGCGGGAAAATTTGCGGGTACGCCAGCCGAAATGCTACGTGAAAATTGCTACGTGGATCCTGTGGCAGCTTCGAAAAGCGAGAGAGCCTTCTTTTCAATTTTTTTGTATGATTCCCAAAAAAATCTGGTGTGGTTTCCCGCGTAAAAGCTACTAGCAGCTTGGCAGATCTGCGGGAATAACAAGTAGTTAACAGTGAGCCAGTGGCATTTAGTGGCAGTTAAGTAATTTGTTCTAGTTCACTTAGTTTCGGAGAGAAGAAAATAAAGCGGATCCAAGTTTTAAAAGAAATTTTTAATAATCTGAACAAATTTTAAAACTCAAGCGCCTTCGGCATGTTTAGCGCCTGTACACACACAAATTCTTCCGATTGTTCTCTTAATTTTAATTTTTCTGCGGATACTGGTGGCGTGTCGCAGTGGCGAAGCCACGGTTAAAGTACCGCGTATTTTTGAAAAATGCTCATCAGTTGTTTCCGTTCAATGACAGGTGGTCGCTACAATTTTTTGCGAACCAGGAAGGAGGGGGTACAGCATTGACGGAGTCGTTGACGCTTCCAATTCCGCCTTCCCCCTACGACTGCAATTTTGTTTGTTTCTTTGTTTTTATGAAGGAAGGGGAGGAGAGGGGAGTTGAGAATTAAAACGACTACCATTTACTCTGCCTATACCCTCGCACAACCCCCGGCGTATGCCAGTACAGTGAGCGTTATAAGGCTCGAATAAAATATTCAGTTAACGAAGTTAATACAATATAATTAATTCACAAAGAATAAGTATTAAACGTAAGGTGTAGTAATTTCCAAAATGTACGACAAAAATATCGCATGAATTCTCTGGTACACATAAAATAAAAAAAATGATAATATTTTCAGGCATTCACGAAGGAATGCGCATCATATTATTCTGCGAAAGCTTAGCGAGGGCCTCGGTTCTGGCAGCCTTGATGCCAAGGTAGCATAAGAGGGTTTCGCGCCAGTTGACCGCTCAAGACTGGCTGTAGACGTTCGAGTCATCCCCCGGGGGTTGTAAAGAAGGTCCCCTTCTTCCCGTGTAGTCTGAGTGGCGTGGCTACCACCCTCAAGTGTCAGATACAGTTGTAAAAAAATATAAATACCCCAGAGAGTGAAGGAGTACACAGTCGCCCAGATAGCCGAATTGGTAAGGCATTCGAGATCAAATCGAAAGGCGTGGGTTCGGTCCCCACTCTGGACGCGTGTTTTCCTTGCTTTCTTTCTTTCTCACATAAATTACAAAAAGAATGTAACTTCACTAACGGTAAAAAAAGCCTAACCATTCCCTTATGCCTCCTTTGGCGTTGTAGACTGCCGGCATTTCTCATCTTCTCTCTCTTCTCTCTCTCTCTCTCTCTCCTTCTCTATTATATTATATCTTTTTATTATATTATATTATATATATATATATATATATTTTATATATATATATATATATATATATTACACGTCGAGTCCACTATAACGATACCGTTTATAACAATATATCGGAATATCACGATGAACCGTATTGGCACTGTCAACGTTTTGATTCTTTCGAGCTAAAATAAACCGCTTATAGGATGCTCCAGTGCACGAGTATCGGATATAAGATTGAATCCGTTATATTGTGCCCAAAAGTGCAACAGTGACGACTCTAATGACGCGGTTTCGCAGCCTACTCAGGTAGTGTCTTCGTAGGAGGCCCATGGTGCGATGACACAGTCCCTCGGGACTCTGTTTCCCAATGAGAGATTTACCTCAGCTAGGGAAGCACCTGTAGATGCTCTTGGATAAATTTGCGCTAGCTTCACACGCGGCAAACAAAGGTGACCGACTGTGGCTTCTTTTCGCCAATTAGTAGTAGCGACCTTGGTATATGGCACTCGAATAAAATGCTTTGAGCTCTGTTTGGGTCCGTATTTTTATTTCGCAACCCGCTTATAACAATTATCGGTTATAACGATGGGATTTCCTTGGCACTTGGATATTGTTATAAGTGGACTATATATATATATATATATATATATATATATATATATATAATATATATATATAGCGAATCAGAAAACGGGAAATGAGGGGCTCGGTGAAAATAAGACAGAAAATAAGGTTTGGCAGTCAAGAAAACCTCGGAAAGCAAAGGGGAGGCTGTGGTGGGTCATAGAAACAGATGAATAATTTTTTGAGAAAGAAAGTAAGTGGTGAAAAAATGCCCGCCGGGTGGGATCCGAACCCATGCCCTCCAGAATACCGGTCTGGTGCGATAACCACTACGCTACCGGCGGGGCTATTTCCCCACCACTTTCTCGGGTATTTATTTTAAGGTATTTTTGTTTCCTGCATTTTCTTCCTGCATTCCTTTTCTTTCCTGCATATATATATAATGTACATACAATCGAAGATAGAATTGAAGCATATACAACTTGCAAAAAAATGAAGGAAGCTCACACTAACGCGTAAGACTTCAAGGTATAGCGAAGCTGTACTCAACCTTCACGACCATGACGACGGTTTAAGCCCACGATTGCAGCCGATTTGTTTCTTCTTCTCTGGCCCACTAGCCTCCAGTTTCTTCGCCTGTATTGTTAATGCGAGTCAGTGGAGGGAAAGGAGGCAAGCATTAGCCACAACACGAAACCCGTCTTAGTGTCGATTTTGACATTTAGGAAACACTGCTATGGAACTCGCTTTTCGTTTGCATAGCTTAGCATAGTGTGGGTTCGGGCTAATTGGTGTGTCGGTAATCCATAGTCGGTGACACCAACTAAACCCACCCAATTAATTACCGACACACTGCTGATCTATATTTTGGTTTACATTCGCCTTCTTTGCCGGAGGGGGGGTGAAGGGGGGGGGGTATGTACCATCATGTGCGTCTACACAAGGGAGTTGTGTCGTGGAAATGCTCTGGCTCGGTGTTGCACGTAGTCACCGTGTTTACCGGGACGCGTCTGGGCATTTCTGCATTCGTCGCGGTAGGGTGGATTTCGCGGGCCGGCCCCCGCCATGTCCGTGCATTCGTCACGGTGGGGTGAGCCTCCTCGCCCTTCCCGCGCGCGCAGGCGCAGTCGGGTCCAGGTCAACACGGTAACTACGTACAACCAGGAGCGTACGGAGTGCTAAAGCTTTTAGCAGTCCGTCTGTTCCGTCGTTTACGTAGTTACCGTGATTACCGGGACCCGACTGCGCCTGCGCGCGCAGAGGGCGAGGAGGAAAGGCGAGGAGGCGCACCCCACCGTGACGAATGCACGAGCATGGCGAGGTCCTGTCCGCGGAACAAATCCCCCTGCCGCGTCGAATGCGCAAGTGCCCAGACGGGTCCCGGTCACGTTGTCAACACGGTAACCACGTAAACACGGAACATACGGACTGCTAAAACTCTCTATTATGAGATCGCTTGCAGTGATGTATCATTTACAGGGCATTTTGACATCGAACGGCAGACGTAGCAAAACAGTGGTAGCAACTTTCGCCGCAAATAATGATAACGAAAAGGACACCACTTGTGCACAAAATCTCGCGCAGAGGTGCGCATTATAGCCGAGGGTGTCGCTTCGGGGCTTTAAACAAAACTCTTTAGTTCGAATTTCACTTTGAATGCGTATAAACAGCGCGGTGTGTGTCAGTACTGGCAGGACCGTTTATTTTTGGCTCCGCGCGGTACATTACTTTCCTGCTTTCAGTGTGGCCCGGCGTTCACTTATGCGCACTGCTGAAGCGTTGACGGAAGACGCGCGCGCTGCTTAATTTGCCTCAGATCATGGCCCGTTTCGCTCCGGGTGCCCTCCCTGACTTTCCTCGATAAACTTTATTTTTGCCGGATGGCGCTGCAAACACTGCGCGCACTTCGCTGGCGGCAATAAGTGGCATATAAATGCATACATATGAAACGCACGTATTTGCGTGCGGAGCGCGCATCAACCTGCAGGGGCATTCGCGTATGACGTGGACGAGTATATCCACTCGGAATGGCGGGATATTTAGGCCTAAAAAGGCATCCATGCCCAGCCACTTTGACAGGCTGCTGCTGCGGGAGTGTACGAAATAGTTCCTGGAGCGAATGAACTCGGCAGATGCTTTTTCCTCGCCTTCTCTTCCGACTCAGCCACTTTACGTTTGCGTGACAGCTGTCACGCAAACGTAAAGGTTGTTAAATCAGAAAAAAAAAAAAACCATAATCGACAGCAGTGCGAAACCACGGTGCCCGGTGCCATTTTTAAACGCTAGAAGTCTGTAGTATACGCGTACCCGCGTTCTTCCGCTTCTTGCGTTATTTGGAATCATGAAAGGATACCAAGCTTCATGCTTGGTATCCCTCACGTTGATACCAAGCTTCATGCGGCGTCGCCAGTGTTTTTTTTTTTTTTTTACTTTTAAAGGACATCTCTAATTCCTTTCCATGCACCGTTTTAATGCTCCCGCAGTTACTAGTCTTTTTGCTTTGAGAGATTCGAAGGCCCGCCGCTGTTTGTACGTGTGCCTGTGGTGTCGGCAACACATCCCTTTTAGCCTGTAGTAGGCGTTGCGCTACCCAACGCGAAGTCACGGGTTCCAGTACCGGCTTCGGCAGCTGTTTGTATCGTGGAGATTGAAAGAGAAAGCATCCACGTGTCCAAGATCTCGGCGGGGAAATTACCCTCCCCCTACGTCGAAAATTAATCTTCCCTCTCCCAGCTGTGTGGTCTAACTTCGCCGATTCCCGCGAGCAGAGGGCAGAGGGAGAGTGAGCAGGGGGAAAAGGCGATGTCCAGCTCCGTTCTCGATTCCCGCTTAGGCTGGTGGAAAGGGCCGTGACAGCAGGGCTCTACATTGGAATCCTGGACTGAGGACCCCACACCACATTAGGGTGCTCTTAATAAAGTTTATTTTCTCTCTCTCTCTCTCTCTCTCTCTTTACATAGAATATATATATATATATATATATATATATATTATATATATATATATATAATATATATCAAGGTTGCAGTCGTCATTGCCAGTGCTATTCGCTGTTTCCGAGATATTTAATAGTGCCGATGACGTGTGTTGTCATGTTTCTTTAATACAGTGCGAAAAGGCGAAAATATAAGTCGAGAAAAAATCCGGTTTTCCGGAGCGGGACTCGAACCCACATCTCCGCATAACGCGTGCGGTGCGTTACCAATCTTTATATATATATTTATTTAGTATATATATATATATATATATATAATATATTATAATATATAATATATTATATTAGATAATGATTGATAGAAGATTGATAGATGGCTGGAAAGATAAAAACTCAACACAGAGCGCGAAAAAATAAGGTTAGTAGAGACAGAGACACACGAGAAAGACGTAGAAAAAATAAAAATAAGTTTACTGACTTTCAGGAAGAGGACTTCCTTTCTCTTCCTGAAACGTCAGTAAACTTATTTTTATTTTTAGTCTCTACTAACCTTATATATATATATCGCCGACTGACAGACTGGACACCTGAGCTTGCGTGTAAAATTGAAAGGGGCTGCCATACGTTTCTCGTACACAGGATTCGCGCAGCTGCAGCCTTCGCTTGGGCCACGGCACAACCGCCGATGATAACCGCGGCGCACCATTCGGCGGTTTCCGTCACCACAGGCCCGGTCGAGTCAGCCCGGCCAGCTGTTCTCTCCTTGCCTGTGCGTTCTTGTCCACTTCGTTGTGCTGCTGAGCCCAAGGACGCGGAGTCGATCCTGTCCTCGGTGGCGGCATTTCAGGTGCATGCAGAAATGAGAAAACGCCCGTGCGTCCGGATTTCGGCGTGCGTTAAAGATCCCCGGGTTGTCGAAGTTAATCTAACCGAAGCCTCCACTACGGCGTGTGGCCTCATATATCTTTGGCACGTTGAGCCCCAACCTTTTTTCGTTTTCTCTGAGGGTGACTTGACTTAAGTGGCAGCTAGTGGGAATAAATTGATTGATCGTAAGGTTTAACTGCGCCGACGGCAAGCAGGCATGAGGGCGCCGTAGTGGAGGGCTCCGGATTAATTTTGACCACCTGGGGATATTTAACGTGCTCCGAAATCTCGTATCACACGCGTTTTTGCTTTTCGCCTCCCTCAGAAAAGCGGCCGCCGCGGCCGGGAATCGAACCCGCGACCTCGTGCTCAGCAGCGCAACGCCTTAGCCACTGAGCCACCGCGGCGGGTAGCTAGTGGGAATAAACTTTTACTCATCACATCATACAAACTATCTTTACCGAACGAGACAAACGGCTACCCATGGCGGTTATCTCTACTTAATCGAGTAAATGTGTGCCATCTCCCAGCCTTCCGAGGCACCTTTTACAATTTTAGGCTGTGACCATGCAACCTCTTGAAATTTTTGCGCGTGCGTCAGTGGGCGGGAAAAATAAAAATGTAGGTGACAGCACTGGGGATCGAACTCCAAAACCCAGTGCTTCAATGTGAAAATCATAAGCACATGGCCACAATTTCCCCCTTCATTATGCACTCGCCCACGTATGTGACTACTTTACCGTTATGTGGGTACGACTGCGGTTTTCATTCGGTGTTAAGAAAAGATACCTTATCCAGGACAATACCCGCATATCGCGCATACACGTTCAGAGGGTTCGCCAAGAATGTATATGGCAATCGACTGCTAAACATATCCAGGGGGTCGTACGGTGTCAAAGGGAAAAGAAACTCCGCCAAGTTCTCATATCAACGTAACAACGCGAAGCAACCCCCACCTCCCACACGTAAAGATTGACCGAGTATGAATTAAAGCTGGACATACATGTACGATCGTCCACACGCTTAGCTGGAACATCAGATTCGAATTTACCGCAGAATATCTCCATTTTTTCCCCCCGAAAAACTGTTCAAACGAATGTGAGGACTTAGGTGTCCCTTAAAACGCAGCTGTTGTGACTATACTACCGCACGCCTAAACTACCGACTAAACTACCGCAGACGACTGGGTAAAGCGTTGCGCCTATGCTTGCAGGGCTGCCTTTTTTCTTTTTTTTTTCTTTCTTGCTTGCTGGCCTGGTCGGCCATAAGGTTCATTTTTGCAATTCATGAACTCGACGACGACTTTCTTGGGGAAAGGTCAGTCGCTGCCATTTTTACAAGCAGTTGCCTCAACCTAGATGCAGCGGATCCGTTTTTTTTTCTCCTCGCTCTACAAGCCATGCACGCGTCTTCCTGAGGGGCCCGGCGTGATTATTTCGCTCGGCGATGATCCCTTTCTCGCGCCCTCGTGGAAAGGCTGTTTCCATTGGCCGCGCGCCGCTATAGGCGAACGGAATTCAGCGCGCGTATAGACACCGTGCGTGACTGAAACGCCTACCCAGTTCACGCGCTGCGCGTTGCTTGCGGATGCGCGAAAAGCGAGCGTCGCTGCCTATTCTCCCCTTTGCATTCTTCCTGCCCGTCCTTTTGAATGCTGCGGACCTGGCGCGTTTCGGCTCGCGATTATGTGGGATAATTGGCGGTGAAACCCTCTCCCGGTGCGTGTGAAATATCGAGGTGCGAATGGCGCATGCGCGACCCCTGGAAACTACGAGCTGATACGTGGAAACCCTGAACGCAGGCCGCCATTCTGGTGCCTTTTTGCTGATATCGGTCAGTATACTGTTTTAACTAAACAAGTCGAATAGTTCAATGATTGAACTGGTTGGTAAGAGTCGTAAGACACCGCAACAGGCAGGGACGACACTATTCAGAAAGAACACGGCGCTAAATTCACTCCACCAGAAACAGAGCGATGAGCGCCGGCGACAAACGGCTGCGTCACACTACGGCAGAAATAACCATGAAGTAGTTCTAAAAATTCTCGCGACATGGTATCCCACAAACCTTCTTAAAATGACTCTGTCATAAGAAGGCCGGGTAGACATGGCTCAAAACTGGAGCCACAGAGGATCCCATTCGTACGCCTTTCTTTTCTGCCTCGCGCCCTCCGGCGACCAGTGTCGTGCCGTTCGTTCCTGCGCTCGGCCTAGGATCACCTTCTCGTCCATTTGGCGGTTGCGTGGAGGATATCTCGTTTCTCCGAAGCTTTAGTGGACCTTATACACAGTGACAACTCCCGCTCTTATTGGCGTCTCCTGTCGTCGTAGTAATCGTCGTCTCATGTAGTGACGGCACTAAAACAGCGGGAAACTCGTTTAAGCCTCGCGCTAGAATGTAACACGTACTAAAAAAACACCGGGGCCCTGGTTTAAGCCTCGCAAGCGCTTCGTAACACGTACTTTATAAAAAACACCGGGTCCCTCGGTCACGCCTCGCGCAAAAGCGCTTCGTGCTTAGAAGACACGAGACTTGCAGCAAAGCTGTATACCTCTATCCCCAGCGGTTTCATCTCCGTGGGCGAAAAACGCCAAGGCGCCAAGAATTCACTTATACACTGCATGCTTCGCCCCTCCCCAGGTTTCACGTTAGTGGAGATGGATTTTTTTTTTCTCTTGGGCTCTTAAAAAAAAGGAAACACTGTCTTGCGCGATGATGCAGGCCGACATCTGCCAACTCCCTGGGTCACCGTCTCAGGGTGACGAATCGATATTCAATTGAGGGCTGTGCTTTGTTGTCGAATCATCTTGGTCTAGTTAGAATTTTTCACGGCTTTCTCTGATCGCAAAATAGACGGTTGACGGCCTTTTTTACACCAACCCCATCCTATTACATTTATGTAGCTACAGTGTGTGAAACGCCATTTTATAATACGTTACAGAACGAACCTCACTGCAGACATCCAGAAATCTTCTGGACTTCTATCCTTCACACTTACCTAACTTTGAGGTTAAATTCCGTTGTTGGAGAGGGCGTGCCAAGGCTTTAGCTAAGAGGATGTCTTGCGTCCACGATCAACTCCTTAGACACTGTTTTCAGACCAGTTCGGGCTAGTTTGTCTCTGCATATTATGCAAGCACATTTAGTTGGCCTCCAATTAAACGTATCCCACCCGAACAAAAATGGGTCCCGTGTTTTTTTTTTTTGCTTGTTTTATTTCTGATTTAGGCGTCCCAACCTGAACGTGTTTAGTAATTTCTTCTAGAGAGAGAGATAAACAACTCCAGGTGAGGTGGGAGGTGTATTTGCGGCCGGGAAAATCTTGAAGGTTTATTGAGGTTCTTGAAGTGAGACTGGTGTGGCCCTCGGGAAGGCGGGATGTATAGAAGGTATGTGATATAGAAAGCGTGTCATATTTGGCTCGCGGAAATTTAATGTTAGTATGTGATGCAAGCCACACGCCCAACTAGCGCTGTGCTATTCGGTAGAACTCGTGGTGACTCTTTCACTCCGATTGTCCTCCTGCCACGTTTATTCGCGGAAACCAACGAAGATGGGACAATTTTAAACGGCGCCATCAATTCGCGCGGTGCGTGCAGGTGTGTTGCCGATTCCCGCCCACACGCACGAGGAAGAACGCGATGTTGCGCTCGTCCATCGTGCCTATATGTATGCAGAAGAGCGGGCGTTTCTGCGACGCGTGGCGTACGAATACGTACGTGCGCCCATATATTTCGTACGCCCCCGATCACGCCTTTCCGTCTCGGGCAAACTTATCTCTCTCCTCCGCGATGCACTGCCCTGGGCCCCACTCGGCCGGTGACGACAGCGAAAAGAATTCTGGCTGAACCACCCGCACTGCCTCTTCTCCGTTGAACATAGGGTTTCCTGTATAGTTAGTACTACTGCCGTATTGGCGGGTATACAATCTTGGTTAAAAGTCCCCAGCAATGCCAGAAGTTCCCGGGCCACAAATAATTGAAGCAGAGGCTTAACTCTAGAGTGCAATCAGAATATTTTTGCTGTAATAATAACGAATACCGCTTTCGCCGCCCTTACGATGTAACTCACTTTGTTTGATTTAGATAGTTAAGTTCCTGCTTTGAATGATATGCGGCCCGAAAACTTCTGAAATAGCCTGCAGACTTTTGGCAAACAGTGTACATAGCACGACCATGAAGCGAAGGGAAGGTATAGGCTCTCCAGGCTTGAGAGCACTATTGCAATGAAACCCGTTTTTACGAACTCAATTGGACCGCCATCTTACAAACGGGGATGAGAGTTCTCAAATCTGTTGCCATCAATTAAGCTGCACTCTCGTTTTGTAGGCAGCATTTTTTTTTCTTTTGCTTCTTCCAGGCCTAGGCACCCCGTATGCATTGCAAACTAGGAGCATTCTATAAACTTATACGACACGAACTGGGGAAAAAAGAATGTGGGAAGAGATGCTTCCGAGGGTTGCGCAGTGAATGAGAAGTTCAAATTTCTAATTCGATCGCGAAAAGACACTAGCGGCAACGGATCGTTTGTCTGGCTTAAGAAATTAGAAGCCATTTCACTCCGTGAAGGTGGATGACCAGCGAAGCTTTTTAGCACAGAGGCGACGCAGAAACCAAGCGAAAGGTATGAGAAAATTTTATCTCTCCTGATACGATGCCGTACCCTGCAGCCATAGCCATAAATCCTCTGCCGTGGTTGAATGCGATGTTAAACTGAGTTTGTCGAGCGAAATCTTGTTTTTTGGAGCACGCCACTAGTGACCGCGCACACAATTTCACGTCAAGAAGAAACACAGACGCTACTCGGCCCAGGCACCGCTGTCGGAGCTATAGCGTGCAGCAAACTTTGATGCAGCATGCACCCCCTTGTAACATTTTCTGCGGGTACGCGGCCTTAAAGGGACCCTGCAACACTTTGTTCAGCTTTTTTTGAAATCTTAAATGCTTGCAGAACGTAATCACCCAACACACCCAGCACTTAGATTAGGGGGTTCGCAAAGTACCTCTCAACCAAAAATTATATATGCCCATCAGATAACTTGTAAACTCGCTCGAAAGATTTTTCTCTTTCCCGGTCTTAACGTTCCTCGACCGCTCGAATTACGTCACTAAGGCCATGTAGCGGCTGTTGGCCGGTTTTCCTTGAGTTGCAGCAATGAACACTTTTCGATAGCAACTTTTAAAATAACGCCACAAAAACAAAGCAGAAACGGAAGGCGTATCTGGTGTAACGATCAAATCACGCATTTCCGCCCCGTTCTGGCGATAACTGTAGCTTTCACAGTGGTTTTAGTGTTGCAGGGTCCCTTTAATTTTTCCCGCTATCCTCCTCTCCACGCCCCTCCCCTCGAAACGAACAAACGATTAGACACTTGCACTCCGGAAACGCAAGAAGCGCTGGCTTGACCTTGGCTGGGCTTGCCCGTACTATTTCCCCGACCCCATCTCCTCACCCCTCGCTTGGAACGAACCAGCCATTCCAATATCTCAGCAAAGCTTCCAGCATAAAAGAAGAACCGGGTTATATTTTCCGGACACAGTTACGGAACAGCATAAACGGCGAAAAGGCGTTTTGGACTCGCTAAACTTATAACGGTCTTTTTTTTTTTTTTTTTGCCACCGTAAATTTCTAAGGTCTCTTCGCGGTAACAGTGAGTGACATTTAGCGAGCGTAATGAAATGTAATGTAGACGTGCCTAAATCTCTCCTCGTTGTTATATTTCCGTTCCTGCGCAATTAAATCTCGCGAGCTCCGCTGCCGGCTTATTCTGAGGCGCTCACTCGAAACGTCCGGCAGCTGCCAACTGGGTGAGATTGATATACGTATACACACAATTCTCAAAATGAGGTCGTTGACTGTAATGGTACAGGCGGGTGCTATTTCGCGGAACTATCGGGAAGCAAGCTGTGATGTTAGATGAAGCCTGGATGGGAGCAAGCGGGTGAAGTTGGAGGAAATCCGAAACCCAACGTGGGGGAAATCGGCCGCCACGATGACCAACGAAAAGTCCTGCGACTATTCAAATCCTGCCGAAGCCACACCTGGTCTGCGAGGTGCACCGTAGTGGAGGGCTCCGTATTAATTTTGACCATCTGGGGAACTTTAACGTACGCTTAAGATCTCGACAAACGGGCGTTTCTGCTTTCCGCTTTTTCCATCTCAAAAGCGGCCGCCGCGGCCGGAAATCGAACCCGCGTCTCTTGAACTAACGAAAAGTTTCGCAACTCCTCAACAATATCGTTATTACCGTTGAGTTAAGGTGTCACCTGGCCCAATTTACGATAGTGCACCTCGTGCTTGCGAACTGAGTAAGGGGCTAAGTCGGCGCGACACATAACGCGACCAGGATCTGAACGTGCGCGCATGCACATGCCAGATGCAAACTGGCGCTTGCTAATCGCGGTTGCCGAGCTGTCGCGTGCGCGGAAACCCAGTGGTGGAAAGTTGGAACAAGCGTAAGCGTATCCACGGCGTATACATCTGGGCGTACACTCGGCGTTCTATGTTTACCCCTCTTTTCTTTATTTCTCTGCGTCTTGCTTTGTTTTCTCTTCCCGACCTTTTTTCGGCGTGAAGTACATTATACGGCTTCGCAACGCGTTACGTATATACATGCGTGCCCCGTTCGACCTTTCACGCCGTTCCCGTTCTCTGCATGCGGAGGTGTGCGGAAACAGCGAAACGCGCTTCGGAGCGCATATCTTAGCGCTTCGTGGTATCTTTGTTTTGGTGTTCTGTATTGTTTTTTTACTAGTTCGCATACGCCGAACCAAATTTCGCGCATGCACCGCGCGGTTACCTGCCCGTCCTATGACTTCAAAAACGGGACAGGATGCGGAAGGTGCACGAGAGGCAGCTTTCTCGCTCTTTTCCTTGGCGGTTCGGTAAGTACTCTACGACGTGGGTGTGGTACACTGCGGAACAGGAACAACGAGGGCCCGCTGCAAGCGCAGTGAGGGGCCATATCCGCCATCAATCTGCAAGGACGCTCTTTTCGACTGCAGCCCGGCACGGTGTGACCCGGGTATACGCGACCTGGTGACTTTGTACGTTCACTACTTTGCGCTCCCTGGAAGCTGAGAAAGCCACCGGAGGTTTGAGAGCAACACCCGACTTTGGTATTTAGCGGCGAAAAGGTTTTGTAGGAAACTAGATGCTTAGGACGCTCGTCTCTCTCTTCTCTCTCTCTCTCTCTCTCTCTCTCTCTCTCTCTCTCTCTCTCTCTCTCTCTCTCTCTCTCTCTCTCTCTCTCGAAGATCAATCAATCGCTCGCGCATGGTGGTTGTGAAAACATGTATTGCACTCACAAAGTGGTAGAAGAGCAGCTTCTATGAGTGGGGTCTTCAGTCCAGGACTCCATGGCATGGCGGACGCTATCCGGCGGGCCCTCTCAATCAGCCGTTGCTGGTCTTGTGGGGCTGTGCTGGACAGAGCAGCTTCCAAAGAGCAGAGGGTGGGGATGTGTATGGGGGTGAGCCCGTCTGGTGGTCGTGGGCACTACCATACAGAATGGTAGAGGGTGGGAGTGGGGCTATAATCCGGGCCGAACAGGCAGCGCAAAAGGACGGGGCAAAAGAAGCGCCGTGTCGTCGTTAATTCTTCTTTTGTCCCGTCCTTTTGCGCTGCCTGTTCGATATGGTCACTACGAACCAACTAGCCCAACTTTCCATCCGTTGCTAGGATATTGGGTGGGAATGAAGAGGTGCTTGTGGTGTAAGTTTGGAAAAGTGTGTGTCTGGAGCTGCCGCCATGACGTGGCGTTGGCACGGGATAAAAAGTGGTGGGCCAGAGGTAGTGTTTTTCTTTGTGTGCTGTAGTAGGCGAGTGGGAGTGTATAGCTGAGAGCTTCGTAGGATGAGAGGATAAAAGCTGGTGTTTGGGGTCACCCTGGGTCTGTCCCTCCACTTCTGCTGACGCCAGTGGGTCATTTCTCAGGCGAGCGCGTGTGCGCGCTCATTACCAGGAAAGGAGGCATGGTCACGAGTCAAGACGATACGAATGAGGGGAGGCGTGGATGGCTCGCAGTGTCGGAGAACGTTGTTAGCTCGGACGGAGAGGAGTCCTCAGAAGGGTATGCACGGCACGTGGCTTGTGTGTCCATTATGATTGTCTATGGTGTCGCCGTGGTCAGCTTCCGCGGGCAGGGCGGGGGTGATGTTGGATGAAATTGAACAGCGCAGGGACAGGACTAAGAGTAGAAGGCTACAAACACGGGCGCTGCGACAAACATGCGATAAACAGCGCCCGTGTTTGTCGCCTCTACTCTTAGTCCCGTCCCTGCGCTGTTCAATTTCATGCAATGAACCAACTAGCCCAGTTGCAAACCCTCCTACAGTGATGTTGGACACAACCAAGGCTATGTCCGTTGCTGGAGTCTGTGCGTACAGGGCACGTTGTGTGCGCAGTGCCAGCCGCTGTAGTGGCCACTGCCACTTTGGCGTGGGGTTGGCTGGGCTAGTGGCAGCGTCTGTGTAGAGCACACCTGGGCCATGGAGGAGTCCTTTTAATGTTGGTGTTGCTGTCGTCGTCATTTTTGTTGTTGTCGTGCTGTTGTGGTTTGTCGTTGTGGTTGTCGTTTGTTGTTGTTTTTGTTTAGCCGATAAGTCCGAACCCCATCAATAATGACCGATGCTGTGGTGTCGGAAAGGGACAAAAGAAAATAATAACTGCCAGAAGGGTGCGTTGAGGCTGTGGAACAAGCAACACCGAAGACAAGAAAATGAGCCTTTCCCGAGCTCATTTTCCCGCTTTGACGCCCCTGTTTCAGCGTTTGCTGCTCTGCATACCACCGAGTGAGGCAAATGCACCACACCACACCGAAACCCGGCAGTTCCTACATCGGGGCAGTTCCGGGTGCGATTGGTCTCGCCTCGTCTGGGTGAATACAGTTCCCGCCTTTGTATACGCGGACTATGGAAGACCCCCTCCTGGTGTTCGACGCCTCCAGCCGCGATTGTCGGGGGGATGCAGATCGAGACCGGCGACGCTCGCGATGATTGTGGCGCGGGATGCGCGTGGCCCTCCAGCGTGATCTCATAACCGTCCGACAGTTCCCGCCGAGGCTACTTAAGCGACGCCCCCCACAGCCACCACTCCACACGCTCTGCGTTGCACGACGTCATTACCCGCTGCGGAAGCTTCCGTCCTGCAGCGTTCAAACACGTTCCCCTCATCCGCACCATTCCGATTCTCCGGTGTACGCGATGCGGCGTAGGAGGCGGCAGAATTAGGTCGTGCCGTCGTGATTCCAACGCCACTGCGTGGAAAGGAAGCCTTATCTTCATCAGGACACTTCTGGTGTCATTAAGCGAATTTTTAAAAATGGTTTGGCAAAAATATTTGGCTTGCCTTTGGCTACGGCAGGGTGCCTGCAGCGTCGGCTATAGTTGGCCTCCTTCAACGAGTCGGTGGTGCCTTCGGCCTGTCTTCGAAGGGCTGGTATGACGTCCTGCTTGAGTATGCCGCGTTTCACTTTGTTTGGTTGCCCAAGATGACGAGTGTGGATGCGCTTTGGAACATGCATTAGCCGCGGCGATTGTTTTTTTGTCCGGCGATCGAGCACTTTGTTAATCGGTAGGCGTACCACCGCACGACGCAACCGCAGTGCATCGGGGGCGAATTTGGCACTAATGAGTAGTCGTGAGCACCATTATAATCGAGCGCTTCCGGAACGTAACATTGATTTATGACGGCGCTTGTTTTTTTGTTTTTCTTTTTCTGCTAGGTGGGCTTTCTGATGTGTTAGTAAGTCGTTTGTTCCGGCGCTGAAGCGCGGTTAACGCCTGGCGTTCCAGTAGCGAGCTACGTGGGTGGCCTAAGCTACACGATTTCTTCTGTGGTTTTTTTTTTTCTTCGAGTTCGTGCCGATACTCAACTTGCAATTTAGTTTTAATATAAATAAACGTACCGAAGAAAAGAAAAAAAAAGGTGGCAGCGTTTTGAGCCTGCATAGAAAGGAAAGTACAGTGGGGAATACCTATGGGCGTGGAAAACATGCATGGGCGTGGCGGGGGCAAATGTAAGTGCCAAGCTATTAATATTGCAGAAGCACTTCCAAGTCAAGGGCTTCAAGAGGGTTTTACGCTGCCAAAGTGAAAGAAAAAATAGAAATGAAGTCGCGTAGTTACTCGGAATTTGATACTTTCTATTTTGTAAGCGAAGCTTCATGCGACTAGGCGAAAGAAAATCTGGAGGTCTCGTGTACGCAGGAAGTTCCTCCGGCGCAACCTTATGCGCATGCGCAAAAAAAAAAAAAAAGAAGATCAGGGGCGGTATTCCCGTGTTTTGTCCCTTTTGTGTCCCTTTCAAAAGTGTCCCTTTTGAGCGAGCCCTGATTGGCTAAAACTTAAAAGCAAACACCCGGATGTGACGCCATGCAAGCACGGCGGAGCTATGAAGCGTGGCTACTCGGAGCAGACGATTTTTCGTCGCAGTTCGCTCGCGGAACAATAAACACATGATGAAGAAAGACAGAAGCAAGAGGGGAGAGATTGGATGGGTTTGTAGATGACGTAGCTACACTTTCGCATCTATCGAAGTGGCAGCGGCGCATCGGAGGGAGCAAAAAAGACTCGCAGTAGTAGAGCGCGCACGCAACGAGCTACTGCGTGTACCACAGTTCAGGCGTCAACGGTGGGTAGGAATGGTGGCAGTTCGGGTGGCGCCGCACGTCACAGCTCCGCTGCATGGTTGATCACCTGTACGGAGTGCATGGTAGTTACTCGTCCCGAGACCTCGCTTTTACATCTGCGCTTCGGCGCAAGTTCGCTTGCTGAATTTAGAGGAACAAGTGGCCCAAGTGGACGTAGCGCCATGCATATGCATAGACGATTACGTTCCGCGCTCGTCACCGGGAAAACGTTCGAAAATCAAAGCTTTGCATCTCAGCACCATACAACTATCACCAATCAATCAACCTTTATTCCAGTTTCACAAGGGTAAACTCAGGGCAGCAAAAAAAAAAAAAAAGGGGGGGGGGGGGGAGGGGCGCCGTTTACCAACCCTCACCCGGCCTGCACCCCCCCCCCCTCCTCTACCCCACCCCACTTCCCTCCCACACACACCCCGCATGTCGGAAGCAGTAACACAAATTGATTGGTCTAAATGCAGACGTAGGTCTTCGTTAGTCAATACACAATACGCAAGTGGCAATGCAAATAGATTGGCACAGTTATTCAGTACGCGATCATGTCAGTTATGTAAATGCTACAACTTACATGTGCATTCCACCACATTAGTAACGAAGCGAAAGCAAAAATACAGTGGGCAGCCTAAAAAAACGAAAGCTCCGCTGTTCCTTTCTTTGTTGAGGTTGTTATAAGACTTCGTGCTTTAAAATATGAAACGGTGTATTTTAGGTTACAGTATAAGGCCGACATTTGTCCTGAATAGAGAAAACATAAGCTTATCCCTTTTTTAGTATTAACTTGTCCCTTTTTGTACGGCGCCCTATAATGTGTAAGGATTACAAAGCCGGATAAAAAGTTCTGCCCATTACTTTTTTATATAAAAGCGTACAAATTTGTAGCAAAAATTGTTTAAGGGAACGTTATTTAATTCAGTGTAGTTTAGTCTACGTGGAGAATTGTGGCGATACATAAACAGCAGCACATTTCTTCGTAAAGTTAGTAATTTTTGAATATTTGGCACCGTGAGCTCAGTTCACCAGCAGACCTGCCCCGCAAACGGAACACTGCTAATCGCATTACATATATTCATCGGAGATGGGTATACCGCCTAATGCGCATTATAGCCACATCTGGCTGCTGCGCCAATAAAATTCAAATTTATTCATTTATGCCGCCAAATATTGTCTATATTTCCCATTTAACTACGTCCTTTTATATTTTCTGTTTGTTCTAGCGGTATCACTGTCATCAAATTTTTCATTTTATGTTTTCTTTCCCGCGTGGAATCGGTTTCATCGCACGCTCGGTGAGGACAGGCAGTGACCAAGCAGCTGGCACAAAAACATTCATCAGCTATTTTTCACGTCAGCAGCGTGATTGATGCGGACCTTGTTGTCGGCTCTGCGTACGGAAAACGAAATGGGACGGCTTTCGCGACGCAGCTCGGAGAATCTTACGTACGGCAGAGTGAAAGCTTTTTAAGAGACCTTGTTTACTTCTCTTTTCATTTTTATTTCCGTTTCTTTCCATTCCTTTCCATTTCCTTTCTTTTCTTTCCTACTGTTTTCTTTTCTTTCGGCTGCAACAAGCGTTACTCAACGACAACAAATCTAGCACTCTGTTCATTTCCTCCCTGTTGCCCCTTTATTTCAAGGCCTTTGTTCACCCGCACCTGCTCTATATCCCGCATGTCGTTCGTGTCGTTCGTGTCGCGATTTTCGAATACCTCACGTTTCGTTGCCCTTTGACCCGTTACTCAAGCACCTACAGCAAGAATAGCTTCTCCTACACTATATTTTTGGTTTAATATCCACACAACCAAGAGAGCTAGTTCACGTAAAATTCATTTCTTGGTAAATAGGGAGCGCGGAAATAGCAATGAAAAAATTGCTCTTATAAAAATAGCTGTTGGGCTTTTAGTCATGCTTCCTAGCATATTTGTGCTATAAAAGAACTTACTGCCGACAAACCACATCCCCATTTCACTGTAGCACCGCATTTGACGAGGTTTTTGTGAGTCTAGTCTATGCACGGGATGGTGTTTCTTTTTGTACTAGATTTGAAAACGTTTTTGTTACCTAATTAGGTGAAACTGGGACTGGTGGGTGGACCTAGCAGCCCGCTGCTTCTGTTCGGTTCTATCTTTTATTTATTTATTTTTGTTTTGTTTTGCATTTCGCAGCATCTTGAATCAATATGAAATCCAGTTGTTATGTTCACGTCATCTGTTCTTCGAATTCTAAAAATGTCCGACCAGTTTGATTCTGAATCACGAGTCGATCACGGCAATCGGTAAATCATCTCTTTCTTTTTTTTTCTCGATCAACGGCTTGCTCGAAGTGCTTCATAAAGCTCGCGAATTTCCGATCAACGCATTCCAGCCGCCGCTATTTTAGTCTTACGCAAGCCCGCTCACAAAAAAAAAAAAAAAAAAAAAAAAAAAGCTCACATCGCGGATTTAGTCGCAATCGCAGAAAGCAAAAAGCCCGTCAGAAAAATCATGCAGTGGGGCACAAGTAATCTACCCGTCATCAGGGACTCCGATTACGACTGTACGCAGCAGTGAACTGTTAACAATAAGCATACTTCGACGCGTCAGTAAGCTCAGTCATACGAGCAGTTGCTCCCGTTACGTGCTCTTCGTACTTCTCACTAAATGATTTTGCTATCAGTAACAACGTAAAGTGCGCCTAAATTACAGCTGCCAATTTCGTTTAAAGAAAAGAGGATTAGAGGCGCTGGGGCGCCCTGGAAATTGCGAAAAGCTTGGTCGGTCGCAAGCGATGAGAGCGACATGTTGCACTGGTGGTTCATTTGCTCTGTAACAAGCAAAAAAACCGACGAGCGTTTGGAGAATCGCTTGCGTGTCGGAGGGCCTCCCTAGCATAAAAGAATAAAAAAAAAAATTCACCACAGCGGAATGCATCCCTGCCGGGATTCGAACCCGGGACCTTTGGATTAGAAGTCCAACGCGCTATCCACTGCGCTACAGGGACGGGGCCGGAGGGGGCGGTCGTATGAGAACATACCATTCACGGACCCCCTTTTTAACTGTTAAATGCTGCCTGCGCTCGGTTCTGAACGACGCGGCGCAGCTTTCTTCGGCCGCATTTTTTTGCCCTCGTCCGCTCTCAAATGCGGGCCGCCGCAAGCGCGTCGCCATCGCCTTGCCGGCGTAATGGCCGCGTTGCCTGAGGTACGGGTCGCGGCGGTTTCGCTCGATACGGCGTAGTTTCTGACGCGCACGCCATGGTGTTTTCTGTCGTAGTGCCTGCAATGAAGCCGTATTCGCTCCGGTTACGCTGCTCAAGACACCGCTGCTTGCCTGGGGCGGTCGGAAAAAAACGGCGGGCGCCGAGCATCGCGTACGGCGCTCCGGGCGTCTCGCGCTCGGCTATGGTATGGGGGTCTGCCCGATAAGCCGCGGGTTGCCTCACCGCGGCCAGGCCGATCTTGCGTGCTGGGTTCCGTACGGCGGCTCATTTCCCTTGGCTCTGCCCGCGGAGGCTTCTGGTTATTTTGTTCGCTCTCTCATTTTCGTTTGCCTTTCGACGTGGCGGGCGCGGTGACTGACTGAAAAAACATTTATTTACAGAAGTTTGTACAAGGGAGGGTTGCTGCTCGAATTAAACGTTTTGGCGCTGTCGGAATCTCCGCTCAAATTATGATTTTAAGATTTATAGGGGGGCAGGGAAGCTGTGCTTGGTTGAGTTATTTGGTTTCAAAGTTATTATGATAATAATAATCTATTTAGTTTTACTAATAATTCACCAGGTTGTATCATTTTGTATGTGAAAATGATGTCCGACAAGATTTGTGTTTGAGCTGTGCAAGTCTGTACCTATTGCTGTCGTATTGTAGTGCTCATACTATTTTTGTTTTGAAGTATCCCGACACCACTTCAATTTTTTTTCTACCACAACGTTCATTCACGGGTTTTCATTGCTTGCTTAAAAATATGTTTTTTTAAACGCTTTGGACATTTCTTTTTTCATTTTGTTCTATTCAGGACCAATTGCGCCACCCTGAAGAAGCAAGCGCTGTTCCTACTATATCAGCGTGGGTGCAATAAAACTTCTATTTCGAATACCGTAGGCACGTGGGGTATCTCGTGAAGGCCAAATATTACGACCCGACGACACCCAAGCGCACACTGCAGAAGCCAGCCAGCCGAGTCTACTGCCATTTCGGGACGCGTCGGAGCGTAAAGCCGAGAAAACACTGCCTTTTTCTCGAGTCCGCATCGGTTTAATCCACGCTTGCGGAGTAGCAAATTTCGGATTATGCTTCTACGCGACGGCCTTAGGTACAGAGATAACGGGAGGTTCAGGCGCGCCCTCCGCCCAAAATCAATGAAATCGTAAACCGCTTCATCTCTCCTGTAATGATTTAAGCGCCTGCATTCCGCCGCTCTGTGAGGCGTTACGGGATGCCTACGTGGCTGATAGGGTGCTCAGCACTGTTTTGGATTGTCCTCTTTTGCCTTTACGGCGCCTAAAAAACTGTTATGGTGTCCTAATGCAAAGAAGGACGTTTAGGTCACTTAAAGAATCAGCTGGTCTTCTAGAGCACGCGATCGCCTGCAAGGCTACCCGGGGACGCGGTTCTGGCGATGTCAGCCGCTCTTCCGGGTGGTCGGCGACGGTAGCAGCATATCACATGTCACCTCCAAATCTCAGCACAATGAATTCTACTGTCGCCTCGTAACCTGATACTGGCACATGAAGGGTGGCGATTCATTGCAGCGTGGACAACAATGGGCTTCGTTCGAATATGATCGTCCAGAAAAATGTTTCGGGCATGTGAATGCCAATCCCGCACAATAACTTGATTTTATAAGAATATAACTGCGCACAAATGCATAAGTGTATTCGTCTATGTGCACACACGCCTTAAGCAGAACCAAGCATCATATGAAACCAGAAAAATACATGCTGTGCAGTGCGAAGAAATAATTAGCTCGTTAAATGAAATAAAAAAAAAAACAGTGCAGCTCTGACATGCTTATGACGTTCGTTGAAATTTAAGCCAGGTAGGGCTTTACCAGACCAAGTATATGCGAATGCAACGCTATTTGGTCGCGAGACATGGGGGGGGGGGGGTAGGGGGGGGACGCTTGTCAGCGAGCGGATGAATGAACGTTGAGTTTAACAAAAAAATCTCTTACGCCGTTCTCGAAAATTTAAGACAGGGTGTTGGCGACGTTTAAAGGGAAAAAGGGAATACCTCACGTTTCGTTGCCCTTTGACCCGTTACTCAAGCACCTACAGCAAGAATAGCTTCTCCTACACTATATTTTTGGTTTAATATCCACACAACCAAGAGAGCTAGTTCACGTAAAATTCATTTCTTGGTAAATAGGGAGCGCGGAATAGCAATGAAAAAATTGCTCTTTAAAAATAGCTGTTGGGCTTTAGTCATGCTTCCTAGCATATTTGTGCTATAAAAGAACTTACTGCCGACAAACCACATCCCCATTTCACTGTAGCACCGCATTTGACGAGGTTTTTGTGAGTCTAGTCTATGCACGGGATGGTGTTTCTTTTTGTACTAGATTTGAAAACGTTTTTGTTACCTAATTAGGTTAAACTGGGACTGGTGGGTGGACCTAGCAGCCCGCTGCTTCTGTCGCGTTCTATCTTTTATTTATTTATTTTTTGTTTTGTTTTGCATTTCGCAGCATCTTGAATCAATATGAAATCCAGTTGTTATGTTCACGTCATCTGTTCTTCGAATTCTAAAAATGTCCGACCAGTTTGATTCTGAATCACGAGACGATCACGGCAATCAGTAAATCATCTCTTTCTTTTTTTTCTCGATCAACGGCTTGCTCGAAGTGCTTCATAAAGCTCGCGAATTTCCGATCAACGCATTCCAGCCGCCGCTATTTTAGTCTTACGCAAGCCCGCTCACGAAAAAAAAAAAAAAAAAAAAAAAAGCTCACACGCGGATTTAGTCGCAATCGCAGAAAGCAAAAAGCCCGTCAGAAAAATCATGCAGTGGGGCACAAGTAATCTACCCGTCATCAGGGACTCCGATTACGACTGTACGCAGCAGTGAACTGTTAACAATAAGCATACTTCGACGCGTCAGTAAGCAAAGTCATACGAGCAGTTGCTCCCGTTACGTGCTCTTCGTACTTCTCACTAAATGATTTTGCTATCAGTAACAACGTAAAGTGCGCCAAAAGCTTGGTCGGTCGCAAGCGATGAGAGCGACATGTTGCACTGGCAGTTCATTTGCTCTGTAACAAGCAAAAAAAACCGACGAGCGTTTGGAGAATCGCTTGCGTGTCGGAGGGCCTCCCCAGCATAAAAGAAAAAAAAAAAATCACCACAGCGGAATGCATCCCTGCCGGGATTCGAACCCGGGACCTTTGGATTAGAAGTCCAACGCGCTATCCACTGCGCTACAGGGACGGGGCCGGAGGGGGCGGTCGTATGAGAACATACCATTCACGGACCCCCTTTTTAACTGTTAAATGCTGCCTGCGCTCGGTTCTGAACGGCGCGGCGCAGCTTTCTTCGGCGCATTTTTTTTGCCTCTCCGCTCTCAAATGCGGCCGCCGCAAGCGCGTCGCCATCGCCTTGCCGGCGTAATGGCCGCGTTGCCTGAGGTACGGGTCGCGGCGTTCGCTCGATACGGCGTAGTTTCTGCGCGCACGCCATGGTGTTTCTGTCGTAGTGCCTGCAATGAAGCCGTATTCGCTCCGTTACGCTGCTCAAGGACACCGCTGCTTGCCCGGGGCGGTCGGAAAAAACGCGGGCGCCGAGCATCGCGTACGGCGCTCCGGGCGTCTCGCGCTCGGCTATGGTATGGGGGTCGCCCGATAAGCCTCGGTTTGCCTTCACCGCGGCCAGGCCGATCTTTGCGTGCTGGGTTCCGTACGGCGTGCTCATTTCCCTTGGCTCTGCCCGGCGGAAGGCTTCTGGTTTATTTTGTTCGCTCTCTCATTTTCGTTTGCCTTTCGACGTGGCGGGCGCGTGACTGACTGAAAAACATTTATTTACAGAAGTTTAACGTTTTGCGCTTGTCGGAATCTCCGCTCAAATTTGATTTTAAGGTTTAAGGGGGCAGGGAGCTGTGCTTGGTGAGTTATTTGGTTTCAATTATTATTATAATAATAATCTATTTAGTTTTACTCATAATTCACCAGGTTGTATCATTTGTATGTGAAAATGAATGTCCGACAAGATTTGTGTTTGAGCTGTGCAAGTCTGTACCTATTGCTGTCGTATTGTAGTGCCTCATACTATTTTTGTTTTTGAAGTATCCCGACACCACTTCATTTTTTTTTCTACCACAACGTTCATTCACGGGTTTTCATTGCTTGCTTATAAAATATGTTTTTTTTAACGCTTTGGGACATTTCTTTTTTTCATTTTTTCTATTCAGGACCAATTGCGCCACCCTGAAGAAGCAAGCCTGTTCCTACTATATCAGCGTGGGTGCAATAAAAACTTCTATTTCGAATACCGTAGGCACGGGGGGGATCTCGTGAAGGCCAAATATTACGACCCGACGACACCCAAGCGCACACTGCAGAAGCCAGCCAGCCGAGTCTACTGCCATTTCGGGACGCGTCGGAGCGTAAAGCCGAGAAAACACTGCCTTTTTCTCGAGTCCGCATCGGTTTAATCCACGCTTGCGGAGTAGCAAATTTCGGATTATGCTTCTACGCGACGGCCTTAGGTACAGAGATAACGGGAGGTTCAGGCGCGCCCTCCGCCCAAAATCAATGAAATCGTAAACCGCTTCATCTCTCCTGTAATGATTTAAGCGCCTGTTTACTATAGTTCATACCACAAGCTAGGTGCAGCACTGTGGAGGCTACATTGTTGCCAACAGTGCGCCCACTGAGGGCGCCTAACTCGCCGTGAAGGGGGTCCTGAAAGGACATTCCCTTCTCCCCTCTCGGCAAGTGGCACCGCAAGGCCCCGGCGCCTTTTGTCGTTTCCTTTCCGGTGAGTTAGGCGCCCTGAGGGGGCGGGCTGTTGACAACAATGTAGCCTCCACAGTGCTGCACCTAGCTTGTGGAATGAACTATAGAAGAAGCGGGGCGATATCATCGTCATCAAGATTAAGCCAACAGTGAGGCGTGTTCTGTCGTCCACCGACCAAATGACGATGGGCGCCATGGTCAGAAGGATGGACATTCCAATGTGAATATAGAAAGTTGACCTAACTGGATGCATAAGGGGTACATTCACAGTCTTAGTTGACGACCCTCCCTCAATGCTCCTCCATGATTCAACATTTTGGGCACCCTGCACATTCTTTCAGGTGTGAACCAGAGTCGTTGAAAAGGTTATCCGTAAACCATTTCACGCTGTCCATGGCACGTCCGCAATCAGATCAGATCATAGAAACTTTATTGTTGCCTCGGGTGGGACTTTTCAGGTCGATTTCAGTGTGCTTCGGGCGACGGAGGAATTCATTTAGGTTCCCTCGGCGTCTTCGGCCACCTGGGCTAGTGAGGCCTGGGTCAAAGGGTCTGTGCTGAGCAGCGCGGCCTTTCACTGCTGCGTTCGTAAGATTGAATAAAATGGGGCGCTTTTTAACAGTTTGCATGGGCTTCTCTTCTCAAGACCAAATGACATGTGGTAGGTCTGCGTACTGATGACATAGAGGACATTAGTCAGAGTGCAGTTAAGGGAAGTTAAGTGATAGGATGAGACATTTTGCCGGAGATGGGAGCTATTGCGCATGATTGAAGAATCTCGTTTGCCTAAAGATGTTGAATGCACCGCCGAATTAATAAGCTCGCCATTCACACTATACGTTTCAAGGTGCAACCTTGAGACAAGGACCGCTTAAAGTGTCAGGGTGACACTAGGATGCCATTTAATGAGAACAAAGTCCCTTCATCGGCTTTGTCGATGAAGGGAATTTAAGTGTGTGTGTGGTGTGTGTGTGTGTGTGTGTGTGTGTGTGTGTGGTTGTGAGAGGAGAGAGAGAGAGAGAGAGAGAGAGAGGAGAGAGAGGAGAGAGAGAGAGAGAGAGAGAGAGAGAGGAGAGAGAGAGAGGAGAGAGGAGAGAGGGGGGGTCTTTAATGTTAACTGGAGAGGTAAGCCCTGCTAGTGACAGTGCTTGCTACGCCAGATGGGGATGATTTGTTCAGTGAAGTGGGTTGAATGTGGGATATAGTGGAGACAACAATCAGACAGAAAGCAAGACTAAAATATATAAACGACACGCAATAAAATGCAACAAAACTCTAACGAGAAAGATGAATAAAAACTCGGAGTAAACGGGGCAGGGAAGCAAAGCACGGCAAACCAACACTGCTCTCAACACTGCTCACAACACTGCTCAATACTGCTCAATTGTCCTAACAAGTGTCCTAACAGATTGCATTATTTGCGCTGAAAATACGACGATATTTGCTGGCAACAACGACGCGACTTAACAAGAACCCTAGCATTGCGTCTTGGTCTGCTGCACATAAACGTTACTAAGACATGCTTCGTGGTTTTAAGCCCTCCAAGAGCTGCGCAAGCCCTTCACCGATCATCCAACAGTGCACCGAATCCAACATATGACCGCCATTCTGGCGCGTAATGGGATCACTACCCGTTTGGCATGGGTGCCGGGTCACACGGATCCGGATGGGGGCAACCAGGCTGCACATGATGCAGCACGGGAGCGTCTTGATAGTACACCTCCCCTGGTTGACAACGCGTCGCCCTCCTCCCCCTGCCCTCGCCTTCAACTTGATCACGCACGCCAGGCACGGAAGTGCCGTCTTTCTTCCGTTACCCCTCCTGGCTACCTGGCTCTGGCTCCCCCGATGCCTCGCTCTGCGGAAGTATTCGTCAACAAAGCTAGGGCCAACGCAGCTCTCACACCCCACATCACTAGAAAATGGATTTACCCAACGGGGTCTCCACCTCCTTACTGTCCCCACTGCCGGATGACCGTATTCGCCACCCTTGACCACCTAATCTGGCGCTGCTCCGCGTTTTCACTGTACCGGCCTATCCTCACCAATGCTATGCCTCCCGATGCCTCAGAAGATGACCCTCCATTTGAAGATCCAAATTTTATCAGAGCCCTTGGGCTGTTCGGCGTAGAGAGTGGTCTGTCAAGATTAGTGTAGACCGGGGCCTACTCCGGTCGTGAAAATCCCATAATGGTAGATCTTAACCTTAGCCTGGCCTCCGCGGTCTGAAGGGAAACCCTGTGCGGTCTTCATGGACGCATCTCTTTAACTGGGCTACTCCTCCCTTCCCCTCCTTCCCCTACCCCTACTTTGGCCGCATGGCCTTCCCTCCATCAATAAAGGACTACAACAACAACAATACGCATCGTAAGCAAACGTTTTCAGTTCCGATAATTAATCTAGATAACCACATTATTTATCCATCAACTACAGTCACAATTCTAGGCGGATATGTTTGACTCTCATTTGAAATCTAACAAACGTGCTATTTCCCTTGTTAAAAGAATGGTTTTGGTTTGCGTGTATTGACCAAATCTCGTCATTACTTTCAGCAGCATGTTTTACTGTCAGTGTATTACTCCTTCATAAACAGTCACCTGGCATATTTTATTGTTTTATTATTTATTTAGTTTATTTTTTAGCTTCTGCAGTTGATTTACGAGAACTGGGATATATAAACTATTATCCGAAAGTGTAAGCGAATACAATATCCGGAAACCAAAACGAAGGGCGTTACCTATAAGGACGAGTTACGGTCAGCAAAGCATTATTTTCAATCAACTAAAGTGCTAAATACGCAAGAACTAAGTGTCAATTTTCATGACGTTCCATCCACTCTTAAAAAAAAAAAAGGTGTAGGACGCTTTTAGTGATTGCAGCTATTTCTTTCATAATTCGGTAACCTGTGCCTTTATACAATGTACTACGGGTGTTTTGTGGACTCGGAAAAAAAAGCATAAAACAAGTTTGAAATGCTTTGATATTTGCATAAACGCATCGATAGAATGCACATCAGTACAAATTCTATCTTTGTGGTTGTGTGTGTGTGTGTAGTGCTCATTTTTTTTTTTTTTGCTTTTGCGTTTGATTCTATATATTTGTTACTTGTAGGCTATGTGTAAATAGGTGTAAACTGATAAATGCTCGTGTTCATGTTTTTATCTTCATTTTCAGAAACTTTCTGTGTCCTACCTTGTTTAAACTGATAAGTGCTCATGCACACCTTTAATGTTTACTTTCAGAAACATACAGTAAAGCCCGCTTATAGCGCGAGGATTGTAAAATAGTTCGATCTATAGCAAAAATTCGGATTATAGAAAGTGAAGCAAAACAAAACCTATTCAGAGAAAACTTGCCGACGGGAGTCACCAGCTAACGCTGAGCTCTTACCACCCTGCAGTTCGCTATTGATACGACACTTTCTCGGAAAGAAAACATAAATTTATTGGGGCTGAAGAACTGCGTGAGTGTAGTCACCTGCTTCTTGGAGCTCAACGCCTTGATGGTGACTGCTTGCTCCACGGTATCTAAACAGTCGACGAGCGCAAGACCGCTGCCCTCAATGGCACTGCAGTATCGCCGTAGCAGGGCCACAGCAGCGACGGCTTCGCTCGTGCTCAGAAGCGGTACAGAGTCCTCGGCGTTTCGGAGACAAGCATGGATACAAGCGAATAACGGCGAACCCAGCGATCCGAGGCATGAGTGCGCGCAGTGAGTGGCGCAGGACCTAATTGTTCGGTGACAACCGCAGCCCGCAGCGCCCAATGTGGCGCTTTCGGCTCCAACGGCATGCATCCGTGGAGCTGGTTCACTCTGCCACAGTCGTTTTGACGCGCCCGAGCTCGCGCGTGAGTCGCAAGCGACACCCGCCCCACTGACTGCGCGCCGAGGTATTGCGGGAAAGCCTGCCGCATGCCTAAGGAGAGCGAAAAAATCCCGCGCGTGAGAGTTAGATATATCCATATGTGAGCGAAATCACGTTCGATATAAAAGTTTAAAATGCATGCAATTTTTACCAGAAGTATACAAGGGTTCGATATAGGCAATAATTTCTATATATCCGTGTTCAATATAAGCGGGCTTTACAATACTATGATTTACTGGATCGAACAGTTGAAGGTGTTGATGTACGCCATACGTGTGAAGGGGGCCGGGACCCCACATGCGATTTTTCGTCTTTGGCCTTGGTCTCCACTTAGACATGTACACTGTCTAAGAGATAAATAAATAAATATTGCCTACGTTCCTGGGAAAACACGTATGAAACACAACCAAGCAGTACGCGTGATTACATTCACTACTGAGTCACCAGACATCTGCCTTTTAAATCTACCGGAACCTAAGAATCCTTCCGTTGACATATTCATAACAGCTACAGCTTGGTCTTCTCATTTATCTCTCCCGAAATAAGATACTGCCATTAATATTTGCCTTCCAATTACTGAATACTAATAATACAAGATTCTCGGAATGAAATAATATGTTGTTATCTAAAGAACGCAAAAATTAGTGCAAACAGACAGCACTATTTTCAGTAATGGGGCTCAGGAATTCGTTGCCCACAAACATCCATTCGGAACACTTATTCCATAAATCTTAAAAATCACTTGTGGTCAACTGTCTGTCAGCAAGGGTTTATCCAGAATTTCGATTTGAAATTCTCCTGGGGGGGTTGGGGGGGGTGTATAAATCCCTGGGGGGTGCTCGTGGTTGTGGGAATATTCTTGGGGGGGGGGGGTGTCGGTATCCTCCTGGGGGGTTTTGGGGGGTTGTTAGGGGGGTGTATAAATCCCTGTCTGTCAGTTCTCAATCAATTACGTGCATTTACTATTAACCTTGCTTTGCCTTTGACATTGTTTATTATGTATCGCCGTAAATGCCTAACTCGTTCTGTACATATATCTCTGTTGATTTATGTTGTAGTGATTGCGTATTTTCGTTTGTTTCATTTTTATTTGACATTATTGCTTCACTGGGCTGTAACGCTACTGCCTGCCTCTACGTATTGTTTTTGTGCTTAGCACAGGAGGTCACCTCGGCAGTGTAAACTCTGGGTCCTCCTTCTGTACTAATAATTGCCGTATTACTTTATTGCATACAAATATCCTTCAATAAAAACTTGAAACCTAAAACCTGAATTTACATTCAGCTGCATACCGTGTCGGGAGCAAGAAATGCATTCTTACAGGGCGTACGAAAAGGCCTGCTTTTTTTTTTTTTATTGCGATAGTATGCCCGTTGGCATAAAATACTGCGTCACAGGTATAGATTAACCCCCGTTTCGCGAAGAAACTCAAGCAGGGAGCGATGATGGGGTCCCGAAATCCACCGATGAAGGTCAGGTGGTTGAAATCATCTTAGTGCAACTAACTTCTCGTCTTTTGCTAAGTGATGTGTGAGAGCGTGGTAGTGTCTTACTTGTAGTCCCGTTATGCTGGGCCATTCTTGGTATGGGTAAGGAAAGGTGGAGGGACTGCCGGAAACTCAGTGACTGGGGCGGGGGGTTGGGGGGGGGGGGGGGGCAGATGTCGAGCCTGTTACCCTTCAATGAGGAGTAAGCATGGGTCCAGGCAATGTTGACTTGGCGTCTGGCTTATATCTATGGAGCTCCTGAAACGTCGTGTACTACATATCCCGACAGGAAACTCGGGTAACCTGCTTGGGAGTCTGCGATTACAGCCTTTGTAGAGCATCTGGTCAGTGCCAGGCCAAGGCGATGGCCAGCGCAATGGCCAGTTCTTCTGCGTCCATAGAGGAGGACGTCCGGAGGGACGCGAGTGAGGATCAGGGTATTTTTGTAAGTTGCCCCAGCCACCGGGGTCTGGTTGTTCATTCATGGGCTCGGCTTCGCCTTCCCGTCCACCTTGTTGGAGGTTCCGGATGCATGCTTTTCGGAAGAGGCCGAATTAAAATTTGCTGGCACCAGGCATTAGGTGTTAACAATAGGTGGTTCTGTTCTGGGCACGGCCACTTTATGTGGTGAAGCACTGTACGTGCAGCTTGCATTTATGCTAGGCGAAGTCGTTTACTCGAGAGGTGTCTTTTGTCCAAAATATATATAAAAAGGAGTGGGAAAAACGCTGCTCGCAGGAAGAGACACAAGGACAACCAATGTACCTAAAACAGTTGTTAATTTGATGAACTCCCTTAAATGGTTTCCACCTCAAAGCGAGGTATGCGCGCAGACGGGACTCCCCCTTCTCCCTCTTACGCTCAGCACAGACGCCGCAGAAGCATCAGTACGTAAGAGCACCAGCCATTCTTCTGTATTGAGCGGAAGAAAGGAGAGGTTTTTCGCTGGCTTTTTAATATTTTCGACAACTGTGAACCAGCTGGCCCAGCTCTCCACGTTAGAATTAGTCTTGTTGTGGACAAACTTACGGTATAGGCCGAGTGCCTGCTTGATGGGTTTGCGTATGAGACGCTGTCTTGGCTAAGACGATGTAGGGGGCGACGTATACGTCAGTCGGGATGCAACGAACGCTTGAACTAGGCGTACCGTATTCTTCTCTTTCATGCCTCGATTCCTATTGGTGATGCGACGAATCATCTGTGTTTCGTGATCTGTGGCTTTACGGAGGTTGCGGATTGTAATGAGCTTGAATGGTCAGTCCGAGAATTTAGAGTGAAGAGCTGTGGTGAATCGTGTATCACCCAGGATTACCGAAAGGCCTTCTTTGTCTTCATTTGATCTTCCTTTCTGGCTACCAACAGTTCGGACTTCTGGGGAGAGCCGCATGCTTGGGCACACTAGGCGAATGTTTCTGCCGCGATCTGCAGTGTCTCTTGGATACCCCTACTGAGTTTGTGCCTGTCCATGTCATCTGGGTATAGGACATGTCGCAGGTTGGGTATCACCTCTACCTTTTCTGGCAGACCCAAGAAGGCGATGTTCAAGAAAACAGGGGATAATACCGAACCTTTAGGCGTACCCCTGCTTCCAAGTCTACTTGGTTTTGATTTGAGGTCGCCGAGTTTGAAGGATTGCCTGTTGGCCCGTGAGAAAGTCAGCGACGTAGACGTATGCCCATTTCACAGAGCCAGTCTGGTTGAGGTTGCCGGGATTCACTGCATGCGCCAAGTTCCCAAAGGCCCCTTCGACGTCAAGCGCGAGAGTGGCTCGTGGGGCGTGCCAGGTGGCAGGTTCAGTAAGCTCTTCCTTTATTTGTGGGAGGACGACTGTATGTTCAGGTTTTGGCGAAAGCCGAACTTGTGTCTGGCATTTGGTGGGCATCTTCTAGGTGTTGCTGCAGCTTTTCGAGTATGGTTCGTTTTATTATCTGAAACCCGACTAGAGGCTAACAGCCACTTTGTAAAACGATCAGAGCACATCGAACGCCAACGCCAGCAGCTTTTTCGAACTTGCAGTGCAGAACCCAACTACTAGCTAGTCAGAACAGTCAACTAGCGTCCCGTTTAGACGAACTATATAGAAGGCTGTTCTCGCCGCAGTAACTTGACGTTTCCGGTATGCCAGATACAAAAAAAAAAAAAAAAAAAAAAAACGGGACAGGAAGCAGAGGACAATACTATCATAGTTTTGTTTTCGTTTAACAAAATTGAATAGGCACACAGATTGGACACTCCTTCAGATAACAAAACCAGGCCAATCATTGTTAAATTTACCAACTTCAGAACAAAAGACGAAGTTCTTGCCTCACGAAGCAAACTCAAAGGAAAAAGACCCCACCGTAAAGAAGGCTACTTACCCCCTACCACCCTAGTACACACACACACACACACACACACACACACACACACACACACACACACACACACACACACACACACCACACACGACACACACACACCACACACAACGCACACACACACGCACACACACACACCACACACGCCACACGTACACACACACACACACACACGTGCACACACACACACGCACGCCACGCACGCTCACACACACACACACGCACTCACGCACGCACATAAACCTGAAGTCAGAAAAAGAAAACCTGGGCCACCAAAATCTAGCTACAATATATGCTAGATTTACGATCCGATCTCCAATTCGGTCCGGGAACGCACACTCAGCAAGTTATGTCCTCTATCGGTCAGTCAACCCCAGCCCATAACATAGGAAAGCGAGAGGGGTAGTGGCGGGTCACTATCACGTACGTGTTAATTTGTTGTATCCGTTCTATTAGGTAATGTCAGAAGCACACTTAACAAGCGCCATAGAAAACTGCAGCGCACAATTATCGTCTTGACCGAAACTTGACTATCAGCAAACATATACAACTCTGAAGTCTTTTGCATACATCTAACTGTTCCATTCATTAATGCACAAAAAGACAGCATTGGCCGAGGTAGTGGCGTAATGTTAGCGGTAGTAGAAGATCTCCATCAGCACGCGTACGTATTAACAGCAACCTTGAGATAGTAGGGGCTCCGCTCTTTCTCCACTCGTAAAAAGGAAATAATTGGTGTCTGCTACAGGCGCCTTTCTACACCGCCTACTTAATGACCCTACCTGACGTAATTATCATCCGTTCGAAAGCGTTTTTCCTCATGTTGTTGTTGTAGAAACATTTATCGAAGCCGGTAAAAAATTAATTAAAAGAAAGATGCATGGGTGGCCCCTTTTCTTCGTGTGCCCGTTTTTTATTCTGGGATTTTAGTTTTCCTAACACTTTTGGCACACATAACGGACTCACTTAACCTCATTTTCTCAAGATTCCGGCGACTTCCTTGACGTGTATTAAGTGTTCTCATTAACACAATTACTCTCCAAACCCACTATAATAATGCCGAACTGTGCAAATGTTTTTGACCTAATTTTTAATTAAGCGCCCTGAGATTCCCATGTCACGTACTTGCCTGAAATAAGCGACCATTACCTGCTCGCGCTCGATATTCCCTCGCCGATTCCGAAAATAAAACGAGTTTGAAAATTTGTACGCAATTTTAACAGAGCTGGTTTCACTGCCATCTACAAAGCCGTCACTATCCATTCAGATCTTGTTTCAAATTTTTGACGATCATTTCTGTAGACTTTTACTGGGAGATATTTTTTTTCGCAAAATCTAACGAAAAAGGAATTGCAAATCGTACCCTGCTCACCAGTACGCATGCGCTTCGGTACAGTGAACAAAATTACAAGGGATGTTTACAACTTTAAGAAAAAAAAAAAAGAGAAATAAAAAGAAAAAGAGAGAGAGAGAGAGAGAGAGAGAGAGAGAGAGAGAAGACTTCATTGTGCAAAAATAAAAAGAGCACGTGGCCGGACTTTTAGGGATGTGAAGGCGAAAGCCTAGTTGGACCTTTTGTTGAATTGCTGTTGAACGTTCTTTGACCTTTGCGGCCGCGACCGCCACCATTTGCAGCCCCTGGTCAGCCCCCTTTACCAGCGCTCGTCCCGGCTCGCGCTCCTATTTTTGAGGCGAGAGGAGAGAAAACACATTTTATTGAGCATTTCCTTAGGTCAGAGGATACTTGTGGTCGCAGGCATGAGCCGAGGGGCGACGTCGGTAACTCGGGTGACCAGGGTGGTTGGCGAAGATCTTAGACCTTTGTGTTTCATGGAACGCGTTGTGGGATATAGAGAATCATGAGGTACAGAGCGTCTTCATCGCATGCACTGCTGAACACAATCCAACTTGCATGCGCTTGTCCACCTACAGAAATGCGTACAAAGCTTATAATGCTGCTCTAAAAAAATTCACGTTATATTTTCTAACACGCTACCAGCCATAATTACAAATAATCCTAGTCAATTCTGGCGAGCAAGTAATCAACTTATTTTGAAAGACTATACCTTGGTAGACTCGTCAAGGAACACACTGCATGAAAAATAAGAGAGCTGCAGTTCTTCAAGAAGCATTTGTGCACGTTTTTTTTTTTCTGCTGCCACACAAAACAATCTATCGGTGATAAATTACTATGCCCTGTCGTGCCTCAAATGGCTTTCGACGCAGCTGGTGTCATAAAAATAATCAATGGTCTTTCTAATCATGGTTACCCTGGTTACGACAACATCACGGCGTTCACTTATACAGCCATATACTACAGGAGGAGGCAAAAGTTTTATTGAAGCAAAAAGAAAAAAAAAAGTGGCGGGCGTTCTCAGTTCAGCAGGAAGCCGCGCGCTCCTGCAGCCCGGGTGGCCGGTTGATCAGACGTCGCTCCTCCGGGTGTGAGCTCAGGGATACGGAGGAGGTAGGATGGGGATGTGGTAGGGCAGAACCATACAGGAAGGGCTGTTGCGTCGGGGAGATTGCAGGAGTGGCAGAGGGAGGAGAAGGTGGTGGGGTAGATGCTCCGAGAGTATCATCATCGTCATCATCAACAAACAACAGCTTACTAGGTCCACTAGAGACGAAGGCCTCTCCAGGACGAAGGAGCGGTTGGACCTCAACCGCTCCTGTCAGCTGCGCCGCTAGAGTCCTATATACACCTCCGAATTTCCTTATTTCCTTCGTCCATCGAGTTGATCGGCCTTTCCTTAATTCCAGACCCATCCCTCGGTATCCAGCTCTGCTTACCCTTATGGTCCACTGGTTGTCATTTCGTCTACTACGAGGCCAGCCCAATTCTCTTTTTTTATTAGTTTTTGAAGCTGAAATACTTCCAGGTGTGTAATCTGCGTCGCGTTAGGGCCTCTGTAGTAGTGCGCGACGGGTGGGGAAGGTGGTAGTGGGAGTAAATGCGGCTGTAGTGGACAAAGAGGTCAATATCTGAGCGGATGCGGGTGGAGGGGCGCTGCGGATACCACAAGCAAACATTTATCATCGATCGCTTGATATGTACGTTCCTCAATTAAAAGAAGGTTCCAATTCACAATTCTGGTAAGAAAACTGTCCGGCTAACTGTCGCCCCATTTCAATTACCACCCTTACTTAGGTTTAACTAGAACGCGCTATACATATCGAATTTAGTAAAATTCCTCGGAATCGAAGTCTTTTTCATCGCGGGTGCAGCATAGATTCCGAAAATCGTACTCTAGCGAAGATAGGGTTTCCCTATTCTATTCTAGATTGCTCATCCCCGCAGTACTATGTTTTTCTCAATTTTTCTGAGGCATTATAGATAAGTTGTCACATAGCCCCCTACTTCATAAGCTCGAACAATTAAACACAGACCGTAATGTCCTCAGGTGGATCGAGTATATTACCGGCTTCCTTCGATGGTGATGTTACAAACTAATCGGACACAGTTCGTTTCAGCTAACGCTCACGCTCTCCATTAGGTAATGTTGACCTTGGTGTGCCGCAAAGATCCGTCCTTACGCCCCTTATAGAGCCACTAGACGAGCCACGCTTTTATTTATTCACAGAGCCTTTTTGCGGCTCCAATCTACTTTTATTTCTCATCTATATTAAGGACCCTTAACGCTATAATCTGATACTTGAACCTCTTCGCAGATGGCTGCGTTATCTTTCAAGAAAATCGCTTCAAACTGGCATTTCCGCCGTCTCCAAGCTGGTGTAATCCGTGGCTAACGGGTATACCGAGTGTTTGGTTATCAAACATGGATTTAATAAAATCACGAATGTAAAGTTACGCATGTTTCCACGATTAACGTCACTATATGTTCCTATAGCATATCTAAATAAGATATGCTTCTTCTTGCGACTATGTAGGTGTCCGTTTTGCTTCTAGCTCATCTTGGGCTGCTCATGTAGAATACGGCATTAAGAATGCCAACTGAACACTAGGATACTTACGTCGAAATTTCTGTACCTCCCCATCTTCACTTAGAAATACTACTCCACAAAACAGCGCGTTCCAAATTAGGGTATGACTCGTCAATGTGGGACCCAGTCATGTTAAACTCATGTATCCCACTGAAGCTGTTCAGAGCAACTCAGTTCGTTTCATCTCTTCTAACCACAATTGTACAACAAGCATAACCACCAAGGATTCGAGCCCTGAAGTATTACCGCGTGTCACAGTGTCTAACCTTATTTCACAAAGTGTACCATTACGATGCATTCATGATTAATTGATTTCTTGACATCGAATTGATCACGTTCAAAAAGTAGGTTTTGAAACAGGTCACACTAAAACGGTTGCTTATTAATTTAATTTCATTTAATTTCATTTATTTTGCTCACAGGGCCGTTCTGGCGTTACAGATAGAAGTGGGGTAAGAAAAAAAAGTACATAACAGACAATGGAGGGGGTCAATAACAATGACTGGCGAGTTCACACTTGAATTGTTCCAGTTCATTTGTAGAAACCATGGCGACAAGAAGGCTGTTCCAGTCCACACTGGTTTACGGACCGCACATCTCGACATCCACCCGCACATCCCGTGATTGGAATCACCTTCCTGCCGAAATTGTATCAATGAACGAAAACCGCCCTTTTTAGAGTGCTTTATGTAACATAACAAGGCGAATTTATGTTGTTTGCGTAGCCTGCTTTACTGTGTTTATATTTTGCGATTTGTAAATCTCTTCCACTCTGTAACGCAAGTTGGCACTGAGAGTAAATAAAAGATCAATAAACAAATTTTAATTACGCGCGAGTTACGGCCCTCTTCCGCAACCATTTGCAGACATATTGCGGGCAGCCATGAAAAGGACAAAAAGAGAATGAGCGTCGTTTTTGAGCGGATATTAAAGGCGTCTCCAACTTAAGAGAATCAATGAAACATTCACGTACTTACCGATTTAACAATGCCCAAACGTTGTGCTGCTTATTTTAGGTTATCTGTAATAGAACAAAAAAAATTACAGCCACGCTTACACTACATGTCACGCGAACACACGAAATGGACAAGCTTAATTCAGCTTCAAAAATGCGACGCCAAGAAAACAAGCGCCGCAGACCCTGCAAGGGTTCGCCCAAAAGGTATACGCTTCGCACATCATAACACAGTAGACTCTCGTTAAGACGAACTCACTCCATGGGACCATAAAAATTTGTTTGTATTATCAGAAATTCGTTTTAGGCGGAGGTTTTTTTTTTTTTTTTTGCATTGTGGACGTTGCTAGCGAGCAAGAATGTTGTTCGTTTTAACTGAGTTCGTCTTAACGGGAGTCAACTGAATTGGATACACCCCGATCAGCGGCTCTTTAAATGTAATGCATCATGGTTTACGTGTACCGCATGTAGTTCCTCTCGAAGCTGACTGAGGCGACTTATCGCTCTCGGTGTATCACCCCCCGCCTTACGCGGCCAGATCTACGTGACATAGAAGCGCTAGGAAGTTGATGCGATCCAATAGTGATGCATTCATGTAAACGCCTCTTGTGTCGTTGAGGCCTACTTTCTCCTAACTGGGCCTGCCACATTAATGCGATCTGCTTCCCTGTCGGGCTGCCCCCGTTTACCTAAAATGCGATGCGCTACTGCCGCGTTCTTGTGTATCGGAAGCCTCCTCGGCACAAAGGCTCTTCACCATCTGTCTAGCATCTTTTGTGGACACCACCCGAGAGCCATCGCCGGGTCAGTCGGATTGAGGTGCGCCTGCAGCCCCTCCGGGCATGCGATGTGTATCAACCTGCTCGAACGACAGCAGCCCGGATGCTCTTCCGTGCTGCCAGCTGCATCTGGCTGCAGAGCTTTCGGGTCAGCCATGTGCGCACACTTGTGCCTGAGCAAACACGGCGCGGCTTTTCGGTCTGTGCTGTTTCCTTTCCGTTTCTTCCCCGACGGAGGGCTCGCGGCCCCCTGCGGGGCGACGCTCGAAGCTATGCATGCACCGTATGCATGCAGGTAGACAGCGTTCGCTTTTTCGCATCCACGCCCATACTCGTTCCGTGGCGGCGGCGGCGGCGCCAGGACCCCTCGCTCCTTCCCCTCACTCCCCTCGGCAGCATCGGCGGAAGTCATGTGATCTCACCGGTCTTCTGCGGCCCCCTCTCAGCCTGCCAGCCAGCCAACCTACCTACTCGCCTTCTGGCCGCTGTGTTGGCCGGTTGCTCTCGCCGTTCCACGACGCGCAGGTGAGGGAAAGCCGGCTGCTGGCTGACCGGTCGGTCGGTCGTCCATCTCTACTCTCCGAGTGATCGTCCGTGGCACATAGCCACGCGTGTCTTCCAGATCTACGGAGTGTGCTACCCTTGTGGGAGTTTGCTCGCCTTCTCTGCCAGGGATCCTCCATCTGGGCCGGCGATTCCTGGTGGGAGACAGCGATAAAGAGGCGTTGCATTCTTTCCCGGAGAACGACGCGCCGTCGGACGTGCCTATCCTCCGCTGTGTCTGCGAATGCGTGCTGCTGCGTTGCCCCGTGGAGTGGAACATGTGATACTCGCGACGACGACGACTGCGCGGTCAGTGGCGCCGACCGAGTTCTGTCCGAGCAGTACCCCCGTGGGCCCCTCTTTGTCGGTTGTGGTGGACGCGACGCACGGATAACCGCCGTCATCGACCGGAATATCGCTTTGTGCCGGGTCGCGTCACCGTCACGGCTCTTCCGCGCTCAACGGGAGACGCCGCCGCCAACATGAAGCCCGGTCGGACCAGGTACGTCACGCACGGGATTTCGGGGGGAACTGTCGTTGGGGTTATTCCCCGCGAAAACGACTGCTGCTGGCAAGCTTCGAACGTTATCGTCATGCTGATAAATATGGGCGGTTTCAGTTATTATCCCCTTTATTACCCACATTGGTTCTACCAGACAACTTTTGGATGACCCTCGGCCAGTGGTAGTAATTCCTTACTCTGGTACATTCAAAGGTGTCAGTTGTTTATACTCCCCCAAAACATAAAACAAACAAAGCCCATACAGGAGAAGCCCCAGCATCCGATATGCGAGTAGGAAACGAAAGTAAAATGGGCACTCCTCATTTAAATCAGCTTATTATTTGGTTCGCCGAAGCGGACGTACACAGAGTAAATCCCGGTGGTACTGAGACCATTTTCTCTTCGACAGCGCTTGATCACCATTGCTTGCCCTTACCCCAGGTAAGGGTGGGGGGGGGGGTGTCACAAGTTAACACGAAATGTTATAATACCAGCAAGCAAGCCTCGCTTAAACAAAACCACCATAGAGCTCAACAAATAAAGTTGCGAGTGATGGTTTATGGGGAAACGCGTAAAACTGCAACAGTAATGGAGAAGAAGCTAACAGTGTAGAAGCTTAGCAAGTCCGTGTTTGCAAGAACATTACTGGACGTTCAGCATCGAAAATTCAGCATTAGCATAAAGCAGCTTTGACACAGCGGCAAATAAAACAGACGGGTGGGTGCGAAGCCTCTCTTCAAGCCCCTGTGGTACTACTAGCGAGCCTGCAGGCTGCAGTGCGTCGACACCCATCTTGGCCATGATCCAAAATATCTGCTCCGCCTACTAACGCCCCCCCCCCCCCCCCCCTTTCCGCACAGTAAGATAACACTCTCAATTCAACCCTTCACTGGCTCAATCAAATGATGATTAATTTTGCTAATTGTTCAGCCGGGTGTTAGTTTCACGTCGGACTCTGGGAGAGCTACGGACCGCCCATCTCCCACTGAAGAGACTGCGGCACGACGGCACGGACTACAGCTGCCTAAACAATAACGTTCCCCTATCTCTTGCCCTCTCTTGGAAAGACCGAAGCTGCAACAACTGGCAGCACTTCGCTCTACGTTACCACCGGACACATTAAAAGTGAACCACAGATCACGGCGATTCCTCGAAGAAGATGAAACCCCATTTCTTATGAAATATGAGAATGGGTAGTTAGGGTACATATCTGGATCACAATAACTACTTTTTGTTTCCTCAGACGGACTGAGACCTGTTCGATGACTAAGTATAATAATAAAAAAAAAACAAGAACCGAAACAGCGCAAAATCTAATCGGGACACATAACTCATATTAACACCGCATGTACGGTGGTGTCTGTTGGTGTTTGTTACCCGTCCCGTTTAGGTTTTTCGCAGTCTTTTTTTACTGTAGTTTTATTACTCATGCATAGATTCTTCATTGTAGTTAATGGAGTCGACAGGATGCATGTAGGGCCAGCAACAGGACTGCGCACGGCTCTCTCGACAGCTTGCTTGGATAATGACGTCGCAAACGTCAATAGTCAATGACGTCAATAGATTTTTACTTGAACTGTCATAGAGAAGAAAAGTTATGCAGACTACTGGTGAAAAAGTTTCGGATACCAACACAAAAGAGGATGAGGTTTAATACGAAACAAAGAAACAGTGAAAACCAGCGTCGTCATCATCATCATAATCATCCTACTTGTGTCCATGCCAGGACGAAGCTATCTCCTATAACTTCCAACCGCTCCTGTCCTTCGCTATTAGAATCCATCCTTTGGGCCCGAATTTTCTTATCTTATTCCCCCATTGCGTTACCCGACTGCCCCTACATCTATGTCCGTATAATTATAGTTATGTCCCTCTACAGCCATTCTGTTAATCGGATAGGCCACTGGTTGTCGGACCCCCTCGTTACATACATGCCCGCCCTGACTTCACTTCTTTCTCGCAATTTGAGTCTTCTTCCCGCGCTGTCCGGAATTTTTCCCGCAATCCATGACGCTCCTTTCATGTCCCGAATTCCAACTCCCATCGCACTTCCTTTCAAGACTCGTTTGGATGACCCAAGTTTTCTTTCAGGTTGTGAAGTGAGTCCCCAAGTTACTGGCCGATAAGCCGTCACTGAATTTCGCGAATAATATTGTCGAGCTTCCTATAAGCTCAAGGACATCCTCCACCCTTTCTATAGGACAACCGTTATTTCGTTGTCCTTTGCGGTTTTCTCTCCTTTCATTGCCTCCCGCGCTTTTTCAGCTCGCCTTTAGTTGCTGTTGGAACCTCGCGAACCAATCCAGTCCTTTGAGTATACTGTTTACTGGTCTAATGTTGCTTGCGTATACAAATTTACAAAGAACCTTTCAGCTGGCTGTTTTCATTTTCCCATCAATGTTCATCGTGCCTTCTGTCTTTGAGTGCACGCACAATACTACGGCTGAAAGCGAGCTTTTTAGTTGCCCTTCAACTTCCTTTTCTTTCAACTTTTTTTAAAATTTAGCCATGTTCTAAGCCCGAATGTCACCTTTATTTATAAATCAATTATTAAAATGGGCTAATTCTTTTTGCTCCCTCGTTCTTCACTCTTTCGAATTCCAGCGTCTCTGAATGAAGACCACCGTTTCCTGAGATAGTCCACCGGTATCTTTTCTATATTCGTTCCTCTGACAGCTACTTCTTGTTCTGTGACTATCGTAGTTAGGTTGCCATTCACTGCGTGTACTCTATCTTTATCTACGCCAGCGAAGACCGCGAATTTGTTTCGAAGCGTTATTTTGAACTCTTGGAGCTCGCCTCTTACTGAGTGCAAGTTTGGTTTTCTTCTTTTCTTCTAGTTGCATCCTTTTTCTTCCCACAGTCTAGCTCAATTCGACTCCCTACAACCATGCGATCATTATATACATGACCTCGGCTAATACCTCAACATCCTGGGCAATACCCGGATTGAAACTTTAAAAGAAGTCGACTTCATTCTTAGTTTGACCGTTCGTGCTTTTCAATCATTTGTTTTTATATTCTCTTGTTTGCGGAAGAATGTATTTATTATCCTGAAATTATCTGTATCCGCAACCGTTACCTGTGTCCTTATCATTATCATCAGCACGTCCCCGATGTTCAGACTATTATTAGAAAATTCCCTGCTGCACGTTCTCGTATTTGCTTGTTTTCTATTTTTTCGTTAGCCCCCATCGCGATTCCAGTACCGCGCTTTAACCTTATTCATTACCGATTCGACGTCCTTGTAGGAACTGCGTATATAATCACCCATGTTTACGGCACAAGCAGGTAGCAAATTGACGACTGACAATATCCCCTTCTGAATTTTAAAGAATATGTTGTGATTTCCAACTGCGCATAAATTTCACGGGACCTTATTTCTTGTTGTGCAACCGGTGTACTCGTTGCGACTCCCAAATGCATGTTGGCTGTCGGCCAGTGTTTAATTCATAGCAAGCAGACGACTAGAGAAGGAACTATTAAACTGATAGGCCCTCTTTGTCGCCGGTGGCAGAGAAACGACGTCGCTCTTTGGCAAGGAGCGTTGTTTACCAACGTGCGCGATATCTTAACGCTTGGCCGAAAGTAAAGTGGTCAGCGTTTTCATTCCCACGTCGGTAATGTACGCTTCGCAAACGCGCGTAAAATAATGCGACAATAAAAAATAACCCTTCCTTCTTGAAGGACACGCGCACTCACAGTTGGCAGATAGAGAGAGTGGCGGTTTTGCCATGTGCGTCACACAGCTTTCCGGTGAAATGCCGTGACGCATCCCAAAAGAGGTTGTTTCAACGCACCTTAGTAGCGTGGAGTTGCTAGCTGAACAAAGGCGTATGCGGCTAGACATTTTCCCTCTCGCTTTAAAAGCCTCTGCGTGAATGGAGCGAAAAACGGCTCGTAAAGCGCCCGCGGAATCTTGTTCTACACCGCCAGCCAGTCTTGGTATCTATGAAAGAACGTCCGCTGTCCCTTTCTACGCCTTTGCGAGCACATCTGCGATACGCGTGACACAGATTCCTCCTTCGATAGCTGTGCGCGACGTCCGCGCAGGGGGGCCGTGGAGACAAAGGAAGGCACGCGGCCTTATACACTGCGCCCGGCGTGTGCGCGATGGCATTTTATCCGCGTGCGTGCATTGTATAAGTGATCGGCCTTATTAATACATATCAGGACTGGCCCCGTTGGGGGACGCTATGGACCTGAAAAAAAAGTAGATTTGTTGTATTAATGTGTACGATATAGGGGGCAAGGGAATGGTTGATTTCGAAGCAGAGTTGGGCGTGGACAAGTGCTGGCTGTTTCGAAATGGGAGGCGAGCTGCGGATTTTTGACGAATAGTTTATTACGAGTTTTAATAAAAGCACAGCGCAATGTCATAAATTTTTATTCCAGTATTCACGTTTGGGCTGTTCTTTTTGTTAAAGGGGTTGTGCTTCGCGTATATCTAATTAACGCTTAGGTAGATTAAATGTATCGAACGCTGCTTTCAAGTGTAGCCTGCCGTATTGGTGATTCAGGTAGCAGGTAAGTTCACTTCCGTGGTTATAGCGTTCAGAGCATGATGCTGCGTTTAGACAGTGATGGCTATCAGTTTTATACTCGTGTAATGTTTCGCGTGCTTAAATGTAATAGACGCGCTTTCAATTCGATCAAGTATATATAGTATAGACGAGCCATGGCTTTGATTTCGTCTCTTTAAAATATATTTATATGGATAATAAATCTGTCTACAGCCTAATTCATAGCTACTGACCATCACTCCAGTTTTTTTCCTTAAAGGGACTCTTGCAACACTTCCTATAAACGCTTTCACTCGTTCCTCCGCGCCTGGAAGCGCTGCGAAAGCTGTCGGTACCGTCAGCACGGAGCAGCACTGCGTGATTTGCTCGAAGGAAACGGTTTCTGCTTTGCGGCTTCTTTTTAATCTTCTGCTTTGCTTTGGGGTCGGCTCCCTCTTTTAAGGTGGCGCATCGAATTTTCTACGTTGTCTGATAAGCGTAGAGCAGTAATTTTCGCCTGAAATACCTTGCGACCTCCTAATCTAAGTACTGGATGTGTTGGTTGACTACGTTCTACAAGTGTTTAAGATGTCGGGAAAAAAGTGTTGCGGGGTTCCTTTAATCGATGCACGGGCGAGCATCGTAACCGCGCTCACTGAGGGGGTAATTCGTGATATGCACATTGCGATTTCACACATCGGGGTGATTGCAGGCGTTGCCTCTGGAGATGTGTGGTTTCTGATCCGAACGTTAAGCGTTAAAAGGGGGAAGAAAGGTCCCTAAGCGGGAGTGTGGGTTAAATGATCCACGATTCATATTCGTATCCTTTCACAACACAGCGAGCAGCGTGGCCGACGAATTTTTCGGGGCATTTATGTTCCCGTTTTGACTTATTCCTAACGTAGACACACACACGCACACACACACAAAAGCTGTGCGTACCCATGTGGCTGTCTTTTCTCTCTACATTTTTGAAACTGCGTTTTCGGGTTCATCACTCTGCAACTCTAACAGGAGCAAGATTCGTTGACCGCGGTGACCTTACACGAAACACGACGAGTAAATGGACGCCAGCCTTCTGCATTTCTTCTGGTTTTTTTTTTCTCTTTCTTTCGTCTCTGCTTGGTGGACCACTTTCTCTTTCACTGTCCAAAGCGCGATTCAAGAACTAAACGGGGACACACCGCGAAGGCTTTCTTCCCCGTTCGCTTCATTTCTTTTGTGCTGTGTGCGTCGCGGCGCGCGATCCGAGAGGTGAAAAGAAAAGGCGGCAGAAACCGCAAAAGGGGCACGGATTTTCTCAACTACGAAGTTTCCTCGAGGCGCGAGTCTAGCGTCCTTCGAGAAAGAGCTCCGCGCGAGAGCGACTCGAGTCAATGCGACGACGACGACGCAACGCGCGCGCTTTCTTTCTCCTAGCAGTCGTGGGCGCCCGCTGTGTGTGTATGGATGTAGAGCGGTCGTCAACCGCGGTCACTTTCTTTTTCGTTGCTCTTCTTATTACCCCCCCCCCCCCCTTCTTTTCCCTTCTACTTGTTGCCCGTATAACGACGAGTGTTGGTGCCTTACGCGTGCGTTATAACCCATGTTTCTTCTTATGGTGTCACTCGGCTGACGACGTGCACTGGCACTCACAGGGTTTCCGACCACGCGAAAAATGGAGAGGCGAGTGTACGCTACCTAAGGGAAACGACCCCTGCTCTGGGTCAGCGATAAGGCTCTGATTTTCGATTTGTCTTTTGTGTTGTACAAGGTAAAAAAAAAAAGTCACTGACGATTACTATACTCCCTGATTCGAAATTTGTGCGCAGCGCGAACTGCGGTCTTCTCATAGCTGCTGCGTCACGGCGCATATAGCTGCTGCGTCTCATGAAGTGTTCGCGGGGTCAGCGAACGCACGGTTGGCGCGCGCTACTCTGCCGTTATCTCGCAGGGCGTCGCCGCCGCCGAGCATGTTGTTGCAAATCGTGTTTGAACCTCCCGCGCAAATGTCACGTGGTTCGGATGAGCCACGCAACGGGGAGGAGAGAGAGAATTGCTAAAATGAAAGAGAAAGGAGCAACGAGGAGGATGCCGAAGGGCCTATGTACGTGCATCACGCAGCGCGTGATGGGATTCCGTGGCGCCGCCTCGGCATACCCCCACCTCACACTTTCTTCCTCCGTTTTCCTTCTGTTTTGGGTGTTCCCTTCGTTCGCTCGGTTAGGAGGCCGACAAAGAGTAGCGGTCGCTCAAGGGCTGCCCACTAAAATAAGCTATTTAGTGACGCCAGTTCCTTTAATGTGCGAAACAGAAGCAAACAAGAACGAGCTGATCTCAGGGTCGGGTTTGAAAATAAGATTTGGTGGTTTTTTATCACATCTTGCTTGTATGCGTGGTGTCATGTAAAAGTTGTATAACATTGTAAGAAAATTTGGATAGGAATGCATCTGTGTGCAGCATCCTGGAATAGTGAGAAATGTGCCGCCACATGTGTGCTTTTTATTTATTTTTATTTCACTCATGCTGTCCGTATGCAATGGCGGTCTTTAAACTAGGTATCGGGGGTGAACCCCTGGACAGCCGCCTGAGAACCACCCCCTGAAAAAAAAAGGAAAACAATAATTCCAAGGTTCTTCCTCAGTGCACTTGAAGGACCAATCGTTGCACTCAGCAGAGACAATTAGTCGAACAATGGGACCCGACCAGTGATCTTACCCAATAATTTTGATCCGCAATGAAAAACGTCTCACGTTTCCATAGCGATGTGCCCCAACGGGTACCATGTTTTGCGAACCAAATTGTCTGCTGTCCCTCGCCGTTTGCTTTCTTTGTCCTCGGTACTGCTGCATTGTGGCTTGGAACCGCGGTTTCGTTGTGGTCACTATTGGTTACGCGCGCCACGAGCGCCACGCAACGTCTGGCACTGTCCGCCGAAGTCCCTGCTTCTTCACTTCCATTTGCATCGGCTCCCGCTTTGGCGCTTTGCGCCACATCCGTATGACAATAGCGGCTCTCGCAAGGTCATTAGTATTCCAGCGATGGCAAACACTTAAGGAACAACCTCTTACGCCTCGGTAATTCCCTCTCCCTCATCATTATTTCGCTTATTGTGTCTGCCACAAAGGAACCTGCTCGTGAGGGGGCGTGTCCACTTGGACAATTAAAAGACAGGCCCGGTCGCGACGGCGAGGAGGAGGAGGAAAAGAGACGGGCTGCATGAATGGAAGGTGCGTTGACTTCCTCGGCGGCCTTTCCATCCAGCCTTTCAAAGCCGCGCGAGGGCGCACCGAACTCGGGTCCTCCCGCCACGAAAACAGAAGGTTTACATGCGTGGTGTAGGTCGCTTGCCACTGTTTACGAAAGTACGTGGGCAAAGAGCGGGCAGAACCTTGTCCTTCGTTTGAGCAAGGCGTGTCCCGCTTAGCGGTTGGAGCGACGTCGAGTTCGTTAGCGGCGGTATCGTCGAACACAACTCGTCATGCGCGGAGAGATCTCGCGCCGCGCTGTTTTGCCGGCTGTGTGGCCTCCGTAAGCGGTGACGGGGCGTGCGCGGGCGTCATTCACGTTGGCGCCGTCACTGAGCTGCTCTTGACGCCAACAACGCTGTGCGGCGGTTCGTTACACAAATCAACGCCCACGGCGGTGTGTGAGCGTGCCTGTCTGTATATACGCCGTCGACACAGGAGTAAACTACGAGCTATGCCAAGCGCGTGTAACAACAGACACAGCCTTTTAGACTGACGACCGGCGACGTAAAAGGTGATCGGCATTCTCGAGGACTTTGTGGGGTAGCTAACATGCGGTATGGAAGCGTATACGCAAGCTACAAAGGAAATATTAACCTAGTGGTAAATGTCCTTAACATTCGTCATGTTTTACTGCGACATCTTCATTTGCTGCAGTGAGTATCCGACTTACGCTTGCAAATGGTATACCCGTTCAGCCTCTTGCGTGTGTTTTATTATCGTTTGTAGCTGCAAATGATACACCGGCGCTTCTTATCCCCGATTAGACATATTTTCCCTTCGGTGCGGAGAAATAATAAGTAAAAGACGTGTTTCCTTATTTTTTTTTCTTTCATTTGGCTGAACTAGCGCTTTCTGGCAAAACACGGGATTCAGTTGTTTCTTATTAGGAAGCTTGGCACAGATTTAAGAGCTTTAACAATGTTACTAACCCCCGTCAGTATCCAGCAGGCTTAGATGAGACAAAAGTTTCGCTCGTGCTGCGTGCAACCAGATTCGGTGTCGTGTCGTCGTTATTTTAAGAGTGCATATGATTGGCCCCTTGACTGTTTTTAGGCAAACTGTGTTTTGCGACGCGCTAATTGCGTAAGCACTTTACTTTTGGAAGTGCTGCTCTAGTCGACCAATTCTGGTAGTTCGTTGATAGAACGCGATAAAAGAAATGGGATAAATCAACAAATTTCGTTTCCAAGCCCAGCTTACCGTATTCGATAGAGCCTTTAACGCTAGAGATTGTTAGTATGGCTTTTCGTACGTCTGTTTGGTACGCTTTAGGACCCGCATGCAGAACTTCCACTGGCCGTTTTCCAGTCACCGCTATTTCACGATGGTTAAAATAAATAAATAAAAGCCTATTCCTCTCATGAAATAATTGGAAAGAACAGAACGCAGATCTATTCGCACTCACACTCACACTCCACTCCACTCCACTGTCCCTCGCGAAGTTGCAGGATCGCACATCCGTCTGTCGTCCTTTCCGAGCGCAAGAACTCGGTATGGCTGCTTTTGTGAGCATTATCTTGGTCCCGCACATCATTCGGCCTTTTCACGTTGGAGAGGAGTAGTGGTTTATCATCCTCCTGTTAGTGAGGCAATGGTCATGATGATCATGACCATGATGATGCGTCTTGGCGTACTGTATGCATACGGATATCTCTTTTTCTTGGAACCCCAGGCATAGCACTTCGTGTCGTCATCACCATCAACAACAACAATAACAACAACAACAACAGCCCATCCGTGTCCCTTGCAGGACGAAGTCTTCTCCCAGAGATTTCGATCAGTTCGTATAGGTGACGTGCGTAACGTAAAGGACCAATCGTTTCTCATTGGACCCAAAACGTACATTCTGCGATAACGGAAAAAAAAGAGCGATAGAGCTCTGTGGGAAGCCATAATCGATGATGAAGTCGCCTTCGCCACGCTACAGTGTGGCACACGGTAACGACTCCGTGTACGCCTCGGATAGAGCCGTTCTCAGGCTTTCTTCTTCCGCAAGACGCGACGCTCACGTTTCCTGGAGCGAGGTGCCCCGCTCTCGACTGGCTATGCAGGCCAGCAGCATCGGGCAGATGTCCGACGGGTTTGTGTGCATACGCCCGCAGCGAGGAAGGAAGGAAGGAAGAGCGGGTCACGGCAGATCAGCGGCCCGCAGGCGCGCGCTGGATTGCGTCGTGGCTGCCCGCGGCGGAATCGCAGCCTCGCCGACGCTGTCGAGGCGAGGAAACCTGTTTCCCGTTGCCACTTCGCGTGGATAGCCGAGCTCGAACAGGAATTCAAGCGTTCCCCTTCTTCGTCCGCCAACCAAATAAAATGCCTCGATAAATTAAATAATCACTCTTCTGTTCTCACCAACTGATCGAACACCTCAAACACACCTTCGCTGCCACCTTTTTTGTTTAACTATCGGCCTCCTCAACGTACCGGAAGTGTGGTCGATGTCATCACAGCGATGTAGTTTACGCCCCGCAGCATTTCTCGTCTCGGAGGTGTTCACGAAAGTCGATAAGCGCGGTTCCGCATCGGCCTTACCTATAGCAAGGTGGTTGGGAGAAACGCTGCGGGGCAACGGAGCTCTCGCGGAAGCCGCAGCGTGTCAAAGTTGACGTGCATCCTTGGCTGCTATCGACAGCGGGAACGGCTAATGCGAGAGATTGAGCCGCCGCGCGTAGCTGGCAGCGTAACGGCGGCTTAACGCTGTAGGAGAAGGCTGCTTTCTTGCGGCGGCGTGGCCCGTTACTCGAGTGACGTAGCAGTGATGGAGCGCGCGTGAGTAACACCTATTTGTTTGTTCGCAGCGTCTGTTCTTTTCATCGTTGTGTCCTTGCGGGCTTCTTTGTATGTGCGCAGACGCTCGTTGTAATGCAATGGCTATAAAAAAAATATTGTTTTTGTTTTTGGATTTCTAAACATCGTGGCGAGTTTTCTCTTTCATGGGTAACCGGGAGAGTTTACCCCTCCGCCTTACCATCTTACGTCTTTCTCGCCATCCGCATGTTTCGCTTCGGCAAACACACTAACGATCTTTTTTTACACATGAAACATCGCATCCGTCCATTTGTTCGTCCGTCCGTCTGTCTGTCTGTGTTTAGAGGATAAGGGGAGCTGGACACATCCACAAACATAAAGCGCTTTAAAGACAATAGTCTGTCTTGGCCTACTAAAACGCAGAAATTTTGGTCTGTCTGTCTGTCTGTGACTCAATTCAGCCATCCGGCCAAAGTGAAATAACATCCCCGCAATAGTCTTGTATACTCACAGCCAAATCTAAACGTCTAAGTCCGGTGTCAGTGTTCATGCTTGTCAACATTGTTGAACAAGAACAAAACAGTGCGCAAATATAAGGCATAAAATCAACACATAAGTGATATTTGCAGTGTTCCTTTATTAAAAAATCCATGGATGCTTGTTTTTAGCGATAGCAAATGAAATAATACATAACGGCAGAAAACCGTCGCCTGCTGTTGCCAGCGCTACCTCCTGGCGGCATTTAAGAAATCAAAAGGCAATTGCAAGGAAACGTTCCACTACATGGGATCCACGTTCCGCTTCGTGGCATCGAGGTAGGGTGCCTCAATTCACGCGCGTCTCCGCCGTACGGCAGCGCTGGCATCGAGACACCCGACTTGGAGCAGTAGAACGCGGTAAATTTAAATTGACTTGAGCAAACCTCTAGCATGTTATCGTGGGAGGAAGGAGACGGGAAAGGAACAGCATGCGAATTCAGCGGGAAAGGGGATGGAGGCCTTTACTTGGCAGGGGCGCTGCAGTCGAGTATCGTTTTTTGGCGACATTTTTTATGTTCAGCCAATACACATGGTTAGGATATTTAACGGCATTTTTCACCATTGAAAATATCGGCACGCATAGCGGCGTGCGCCTTCCATTGCCTTTCCATTGTTGAGCCTTGCGGGGTGGGGCTACACTAACGCAAAGTGAACCGCAGCAACGAAGCTTGAGACAGCAGCTGCTGCTGGTAACAAAGGCAACTCGCGCGGTACCGCGCAATATGGCTACCCTCTGGACGTGAGGGCGGGGTAGTTGTGACTTTCTTTTCCTCCTAGAGGCCGGTGCGAAGAAACGCTTGTGTAACGCGCATATGCCCCGCCCGCAGCTGCTCCTCGCCGTCCTGCAGTATACGTTCCCGCGCACGGCTCAATGCGCAATTACGGCTGCTTGCGGTTCGTACACGCGAAGAACGAGAAGCCGTCTGCTTCGCTAAGCCTAAACTGCACGTCATTTCTCCACAACAGCAAAATTGAAGGAGCACGATCTCTGCCAGGGGTAAACAGGGGCGGGCGTGCGACGACGGGGAGGGGTCACGTGAGGAGGCGGACGAGCAGTGCGTGAGCGACCGCTAGGCTGCTCCTCCTTTTCTGCTCCGACGTTTGAGAGCGGGCAAAAGAACAAGAAGAAGAAAGCGCGACGGCCAAGTTGTATCGCTGGCCGGCTGAAGGGTGCCTGCCCCTTGCTCACAATGACCACCGCCACGGCCGGAGAGAAAACGCGGGCACGGCGGACTGGCGTTGCCGGCTCCGAGGAACCTAATGGCCGACTTCTTGCGGCTGAAGGCTCCCGTCCATTGTCGTCGTCGTCGTCGTCGCGACTGCCGAGACAGTGAGCGCACGCACGGGGGGTCGGACCGCTGTCCGCTCTCCTCCTGGACGCCACACAAACGCGGCAGGCAAGCTCGCTCGAGCAAAGGCCACGCGTGTCCTGCTCTGCTGACCGCGCGCGGCTGTCGCAAGCGGGCCGGACGCCAGGCCAGGGGTCTTGCCGTCAGGGCCTGGGCTTATGGTCATTGTGTGGGCGCAAGTCTCGCGATTGATGGTTCGTCGTCGATACGATTGTTGACTCCGCGATATGTTCACGCTGCGTTTGTTATTGTCGCGCGACGGCCGCTTCCTTTGGTGCCACATTCGTTAGCTACGGCAGTGTGGCGGACCTTCTTACTGATGGGTGACAAGATTAGCCTTGCCGAACTACCGCCCTGTTGGCCCTCTTCGCTTCTCAAGTGTACGCCAGGAGCTAATGGATTAAGAGAATGAAGTGATCAATGTAACGTTGACAGCCGTGGCAATGCTAATGCCCCGTCTTCCGAAGTTCGTTGCTGGTGCGGTACCGCACCGGGTCTTGAACCAGGAAGACATCCATGGGCCCGTATGAGGCTGGAAAGCGTCCGCTATATCCAATGCTGCGTCTTAAAACTTTGTTTTCGGCGTGCGAATTCCTGACGTGAGCGGTGACAGTCAGCTGTTGCGGGGCCCAAAATACGCATGCACAGCCCTTACCAGAAGTCCTGGTTTCTTTGGTGAGAGCACTACGTCATTTTGCACTTGAAGTGAGTTCCCCACAAAAGACCTGCCGATTAATGTAATTCTAATATTTGGGGCTATAAAGCTGCAAAATTTGTACGTGGTCCGCTTTTTGGAGGTTAGAGTGGATTGCAAGTTAGTCAATGTTTTTTTTTCTATTAACATGCTAAAACAACCTTGTTGACCTTCAGTAATCACTAGCAAGAGATGAATGCGAAGATAAGATTATTTGTATGAGTTTTCCAGTTTATTTGCAAAACATCTATCTACCCGATTTGTGGTCGAAATTGTATACCTTGGAAACACTTCCAAGATGTCAGCCCGAGGCTAAATACTGATCCCGATTCTCTTTTTCCTTTCCGAATCGGCAACGGTGTGCTAGTTCATTGTATGCATCTGTCAAACTCGCAAGGACCTCGAGGCTATGTACGCTTGCGTGCAACCTGACAGTTAGCTTCAACGGTGACCGCTTTTCGTCAACCGTACCAGTTACGCTCGTCCGGCATATAAACCGGTTCACACAAGAACGAAAACCGATTGGGGGAGCGAGGGGTAATGTCCGCGAAAGACTCGCCCAACCAGTCCGCCGCCAGTCGGGCCTCAAAACTGCCCCAATCGCCGCAAATCGGAACGTAATTGTTCGGCGCCGTTGCATAATCGTAACACGATTACGCTGGAAGCAGCGAGTCGTTGGGATCGAGGTTATTTGGGTGGTATGCGCACTGGCCAGTGACCGCGAGCATTCGGTAGCGCTCGGTGATCACCTAGGTAGTCGCATAGCCGCACGGCCCCCGTTGCGGCCAGTTGCATAGGCGTGCCGCGCACAATTTAAGGAGCCGGCCCTGTGCGGGCGTTCACCGCATCTCTCGCGCAACCACCGTCCTTGAGAAGCCGTCGCGCGGAGCTTTGCAGTGGCAGCGGCAGGGTTTACGACTTGCACTGTCTGGCGGCGCCTCTCTCGCGGAATGAGTTATTTCTCCATTGACGCCCCGCGTGTGCTATGCTGCGCCGTCCCGTCCGTATGGTCGGGGGAAAATGTGAGAGGATGGGGAGGGGAGAGATGGTGGATGGTGCAAGAGCGCCGGGCGTTTCCTGCCGCGGCATTTCGGATTGAAACAAAGGAAGCGGGGGTGCAGGTGAATACCTGCTCTCGGCGGGGCGTCGATTCGCGCTTCCGTTCGAACGAAAGTTCCTTTTCGCACGCTCGGTTGGTTTGCGCTGCGCTAAGCGGTTCGGGGGTTGATAATGCTGCTGCGCTGCCCGGCTTGCGAAAGAGACGAGTCTGACAACCATACTTTCAAAGCCTTGCTACAGGATGCATATAAGATTATTGGAAAAACGAGGTTATTGCGAGTGTTCGGGAATTCTTCTCGATTTGGTTAAAACGAATTGATATTTCTATTCAAGTCGTTGTGATCATATTCATTGCAATAACACGTGTTGTACGGAAAAAATTGTGGTTGATTCCTCTGTCATGGGAATCGGTAAATCACGAAAATGAAATGTGCAGCGAAATCTGCAGCTGAGCCTGATTTGCGGGTCGGTGGCTGTCTTTCGGGTGTGCTTGGCGAGCGACGTTCTGCTGGCGAGTCGGTTCGGCAAAGGTGTCATTTCCGTCACGGATATGACGTCAGTGAATTCTTGGGGTATTGCGGCATAAAACACTTTCGTGGTAAAATATAAAACCTGAAAACGAACAACCCCAAGTATGATGTACTCTTTAGTACTAAAGGTTGCTTCCCCGCAAGAAGACCCTGTGTGCAGAGGTGCACCATTTACAGGCCGCTTGCTTCGTTGTACTGGCGTCACTTCTGTGACGGGTGTGACGTCAGCGAAATCTTCGTGCATCCGGGAATAAAACACTTTCGTGTTAAAAAAATGAGAAGACGCGTCCTTGCGCGAATTACAGATTACCCCAATGAGCATCGCTTTACGAAGCCGCCTGCTATTTTCGGGAACATCGTTAAACATACCTAATTAGTCATGCCGGAACATGAAAGTGTGTGAACAATGTGAACACGAACTTGTTAAATGCCCTGGCGCGTTGGATGTAATGACTCGTTGGATGTATTGACGCGTTGGATGTAGTGACTTAGATGGTTGCCTTCACTCGTTGATCGTTCCGACTCGGGCGTCGCGCGACCTAGTATGTCCTGACTCGTACGATGAAGTAGTGACTACCGTAACTAAATAAAGGCTTATTTAGTGACGCTAGTAGTGACCATACAAGCAGGAGTGAGGGAAGCGGCCTTGTCCTCAACGAGGCCACAACAGACTGCCCGCATCTTTCGAGGGTGTTACAAAACCCATTACTGCTCATCGCACCGTACGTATCACGGCGACTCATAACTCACCGTTTGTCTCGCATATTTACCGCCATGAACAGAGGATACTGCCAGCAACGACTTGCCAAGAGAGACGCATCGCAATAAAGGAGCGTCGTGTCAGTGGCCTCCCTGAATGAGCTATGCTTTGCTTGCTTTCTTCCGGTTGGTTAGGCTGGCGAAGGCGCCATTGTAGTCATGCCAAGAAAAATTACCGCCTTAACAAGCCAGGAGGCGGCGGAGACGCCTTCTTCATCGACACAACGCTGGCACCGGGGCTGCATTGCCATTACCTTTTTGTATTCTTATTATCATTGTTTTGTAGCAAACTGTGAGAACAGCGAGACAGGGGTTGCGAGAGGGAACATACGACCGGTGAGAGGGGAGAGATGGTGAGTGAGGAGTAGCTGCGGCAGCCCCTTGAATCTTCTCACCACCCTTCGCATCCGAGAGACGAGAGCCGCAAATTCTCTCGGCTTAGATGCACGCAACATCCGAGATGCAGACGCGGCGTGGCCTGCACAGACTGTAGCACGCACTCGTGCGAGGAAAGGGTCTCGTTTGGGCCGTCTGTGCGCCTGTGGCGGGCCGCCGCTCCTTCTTGATGTAGACAGTGAACGGCCAGGGCGCGAGGGAGGAGCAGGTTCAACCTCGAGGTCGCAGTACCCCGTCTGCCGACCGACAGGAGAGCACGGGCTTCCAGCAGCCCCGATTTCGCCACGGTCGTCTGCGTACTTGTCTGGCTGCTCGTCCCGGTCTGAGGCTCCTTCCTGTGCCGCCGCGGGCAGACTTCCTGCATTCGCTCCAGCTGGCACGACGCCGGGCTCTGGAACAAAAGACGTGTCCGCTTTATTACTGCTTCGATAGGTAGCGCGCTCCGGTCGTCCCGTAGAGCGCTATGTGAGCGCGTTCGTGCATTTCTGATTCGTCTCAAAACGTAGAAACAAAAAAGGTAAACAAATTGCTGATACTAGGGGAGGAACAATCATTTGTTAGACAGCAAAGGGCTGGTGCGCGGATTTCTCAGTACAGGACACTTTGGAGTGTACCGGCCTTCTTCACTCTCTCCACCAACGTTTGGTAGTCGGAGAGGTCAGGGCTGGTCAGCAGCTCCATCCACGGCTGAAATGAAGGTTGGGGTTTGGTGTGAGTTCATTAAGTCGAGTTCTATTAAGTGAGTACTGTTTCACTGAGGTGAATGCGAGAGGTAGTGCGCGAGTAGGGGAGCGCTGTTTGGTTGTTCTTAGTTATATTGTTTATTTTTTAGTTAGTTTAGCCACTACTACGGGCTGAACGGACCCACGTTGAGCTTGGCGTCGTTTACGCTGTTGACAGCTCGATGAGCGCGACGCGCTGAGCATCGATGTCGGTCGGAGTACTGGCCTGTCTGTTGTCTGAAACTATTGCGAGGCGATGAAGGCGACTGCGGTGACACGATGCAAAAACGTGAAGACACAAAGCCACGTAAGGCAGAATCCGACGGTACTGTCTCTTTTGTGACAATCAGTAACCATCACGACGTCGCAATCAAACGACGCGATCAGAAGCCATGCATTGATGGAAACCTAAACAAACCGGCCAGTAAAATGTTGTGGGTTGTACAACCGGGGCTATATTCGCAAAGGTACCTCGGTAAGATCTTAGGAAAGGTACTCCAACGTGCAGCAGCACACGCTAACGTGTATGAATGGTAACCTCTTCGTGAAAAAAAAAACAAACAAGGAGCACGACAGCAGGGCGAGTTGCGTGCGGTATCTTTAAAGTTTAAACGAAATTCAGAGTTGTAGCGGTGTCTGGCTGTGACGCACCCTGTCCCGCACACACCTGCGACTCTCGCAGTGGCACCTTCAGCGACCTGCTTTGTCCACAGCGCACCTTTCCAAGCCCGCGTGTTGGGACTACCAAAGCGTGAAAGTACGGCAGCGGAGAACCTGCCCCGCCGTCTTATCCAGGCGGTGGCTTTGTCCGCCTCCTCCTCCCCGTCATCGACGGAGCGGGGATTCGGAGCAGCAGCCCAGCTGTCGCCGTGGCGTGGTGGTGGGCCCGGATTTCTCACGGGATGCGGCCTGCGTGACCCCCGTGGTCCTCCCGCTCCTTACTTCCTTCCAGAGCCGCCGTCTCCTTCACCTGTCGTTCCTTTCTTCGCGGATGTGGCCGTGTTTCCTCTATGGGAAATTTCGCTTCCCTTGTGCTACCGCCTCTTTCGATTACTCCTCCTCCTCCTCCTCCTCCTCCTCCTCCTCCTCCTCCTCCTCCTCCCCGTTTGAGATGTTGATGTGCGCAGATCGGGACGAACAACCTACTTCGACACTTTAGCGGGGCCGAGCTCCAATTTCCGTTTCATGGCAAATACCGTATTTTCGCGCGTATAACCCGCACCAAAAATGCGAAAATTTAAGTGGCAAAGTAGGGTGCGGATAATACGCGGGGTTTTTCCTTTAGTGCAGCTTCTTGGCAACGCGCGTTGTAACTTGTGCCGGGAAGCTCCTACGCAGTAGCACTGAATTTTTTTAACCTCATTGGCACTGACTAAGCCTTCCATGGCAGCGATTGCACAAAACATGCGAGGACAAGGAAGAAAAAATAAGAACGAGAGCACCCTAACAAGTGAATTTTATTAGGGAGCCGTGACTTTCCCCTTGCAGTCAGTGTATTCTACTTGCTTAATGCACGCTTTTTCTGCCTACATAGTATGTGATGTGTTGCTTGAGCGGTAGCTTAGGTGGAGCCTTTCCTGTATCAAATGTGCGGGCAATACGCCAGGGTTTTTTTTTTTTTTCTTTCCGGTGGGCTGAAAGTGGGGGTGCGGATTATATGCAGGGGCGGGTTAGACGCTCGAAAATACGACAAACCCGACCCGGCGCACTTTTTACCCTTACCTTCTTCTCCTACCCGATGCCTGAGCTCCCCATGCATAGTGTGGGGTGCCATGAGCTGCTGCACAGCGCTTTTTTTTTATGTACTGTATATTTCGGCTGGCTTCAACGTGTAGTCACAATGGATAGTCTGTATACTATTCCGGTGAGAACAGGTGTGCTGTCTCGTCTTAACCTTCTGCTTCACTATTTGTTCCGTTTGCGAGGCATGCCCGATTTGAACTATTTGCATGCCGCGCTCTATCAATGCGCCCTTGACGCCGAAGAATAGTCGATAGATCGTTGAGCTGTAGATGTATTGCTGCCTTCGGCTCGTGATGACTACCCCCACTCACGCTCCTAAACACCACACGAAATGGTATGCGTTGGAGTTTACTTTGCAGGCGTCTTGTCTTATTAGATGCGACGCATCTCTTGCTCTCGGGCTTGTCCCTCTTGCGTCGTCGTCGCGGCGTCTGTCCGCATCCCTCCTCCGTTATTCTCTCCGACAGCTGTGTGCAACACTCTCACTCCGGCTCATTAGCATACCACAGCTGACGCGCTTGTTTGGCGCGCGCTTCGCTGCGTTAACAACTGCTCCGGTGCCCGCATGCGCGACTCTCCTCCGTTGTCTCCTCTCCTTGAATCGCTGTGAATATAAAGCGGGTATCGCGCCGCGGCGGTTCAGTCAAGCGCTCGCTCTCGCACTGACGTGACCTTGCTTTGACTACTTCGTTGAACCCCCCGATGCGTCGCATCACACCAGGGTTCCCTCGCGGGAAGATGGGCGTAATTTTTTTTATATTTTGGACTGTGTTGCAAGCCTATTCTTGTTTAACACCGTGTATTTATATTTTGGGGAGAGGTGGAGGGGGCAACGCTGTATAATTAGAACTACAGATACGTGTCGATTTTCTTTGGGTAGTAAAGTCTTCGGCCGCACACTCAACTATTTGTTCTCACTCACTCACTCACTCACTCACTCACTCACTCTCACTCACTCACTCACTCACTCACTCACTCACTCACTCACTCACTCATCCTGTCGCTCGATACCTAGTTCTGTTGACGTATGCTGTCATACCCCTGTCACACGGCAAATATAATGTCATTAAAAGTGAAAGACATTAGCATTCGGTTCGGCCGCGCGGGTCAACACGGCAAAACAAATGTCTAACTTATAAAACAGCGCTAGAAACAGGACTACAGAAGGCGCACACAGACAGGGCGCTGGTGTGCCCTTTCTGTGTGCCCTTTCTGTACAGACAGGTGTGCCCTTTCTGTAGTCCTGTTTCTAGCGCTGTTTTATAAGTCAGTTATGTACCAACTGGCCCGCCTTCAATCTGTGTTGCAGTCAATTTGTGTTGAAAACAAATGTTATTTGATTGTGAAAGCGGTGACGATAAGCGAGCTCACAAAACCGCAAAATTATATTTCAAGCGCATCTAGAATGTTTTCACACATTTTTTTTTAAAGGTGACGAAAGAATATTTTTTAAAATAAAAACAAGAAAATTACTGGTTTAGGTGACATCATTAGACATTAGAGCACTGCACGGGCCCGGGCCGGCCCAAAAGCCCGGTAAAGGTGACATCAGTAGACAATAGACATCACAAGCCCAGACAAGTCCGCAAAAAGTCCGTATTAGGGTAGCGCGCGCACTGGGGACGAGATTTTCTTTTTTGTTAGTACTTGTTTGTCTTTTTTTATTTGAACAACAACACGAAGACGAAAATATAAGTTTACTGACGGTTTTTAGAAACAGCATTCTTTGGTTTATTACTGAATTTTCTTGCCTAGTGACCCGCCATTGCTGTCGAGGCTACTCATTTGGCCGCTGAGATCCGGGACCTCAGTGGGCCGCTAAATGCCATTCGCCTCAAATGTCATTCGGTATTCTCGATTAGCGCCGAATTAATGACATTTAGAGCGAATGACATTTGCTCTAAATGTCATTGGATCTGCCGTGTGACAGGGGTATTAATTTTGCTGGAAAAAACAAGACCTTTAGCTGTTTGCTAAACAGAAATAAAATGCAACAGCGTGAACTTCTCGAGAGCAACCGCTCGATTGACAGTGGCACCACTCTTGACCCTTTCGACGTATTCCCGGAAATCCGAGAAAACGCTTCATGAAACGTAACCCCGCTCTGCAATACCATTCAAAGCACGAATATGCCCGAGGCACGGGCAGCGCCTCTAACAGCTTAAATAGCCTTTGTGTCCAGCGCTTCTTCTTTTTTTACATACGTATTCCTCTCAGAGCCCAGCGGGGGGCGTCTATTCTCTGGCCTCAATTTGGCCAAAAAGCCGCCATTGTGCGCCCACGCCGAGCATTGTCTCGCGCGCGCTCTGCGCGTTCGCCGGCATCCCGCACACGGTGTCTCGCAACGTCCCAGCCACGCCACGTGGACAGCAAGCGAGGGCGAACCCGTAGTTAGTGCCCGGGAAGAGAGGAGGCAAGGCGCGACCGGTGTAGACAAAAAGAAGGCACCTCTAAATGCGAAGAACGTGACTCCACTGTCTCCGCTGCCGAGCGTTCCGCGGACGCGCGCCGAGCGACGCGAACAACGGCAATTTCGGGTTCATCCAGACGTCAGGGTTCTCACACCGATCTCGGAACGCAGTCTTAAAGATGCTGCCCGCGGCGTGGCTTGTTCCTTTGGTACCGCGGTGTCCAGTGCCTCGTCGATCGCAAGCTCAGATCGTGATGCAGTCGATGTCTGTTTCTCGATCGAACAGCGACCCGCATGCGCTATTGGCGGGGGCCGACAGGTTCGTCGGGAGCTGCGCGTAGAAGACATGCATATGCGACTGGACCAGCAGACCGGCCGGCTTGTTCGCCGTCGACCTGTCCACGTCCTCCGCGGCCCGTTCTTATGCCGCGCGCGCGCTCCGCAGTCATTCACCCTCAATCAGCCGCGCGTTCACCTCCGCACATCTTCTTGCAGGACCTCCTGGAACAAGAGCTGTCCGGCCGGCGGCGATTGGGCGGAACGTCCCTAATTGCGCTTTCCGCAGTTATCGCTCATGTGGTGTTGCCCTTTCTCTTCGTCGTCTCCTCTCCCCCACCGCTTTGTCTTTCGCCCGCATGCGTGGCCCTTTCTTCCTTGCACGCTCGCTTAGCTCGTCGCTGCGTTGACGCGCGGCGCCGAAGCAGTCATCTTCGCATGTACCGTGCTGTGTCCCTGCTGCGTGCGGAGCGCGTAGTTAGCGCGGAACGATCTCCGCGGTCACCGACCTGCCCGCCCGCTTTGCGGATGTCGTCTGATCCGGCTGGCGCGCCGCTCCGTTTACCGTTCGCGATTTTTCGGACAAGCCCGCGCTCACGTTTGCTCCCACGTCGGTTTCTAACCGCAATCTGCAATCAGTACCACGCCATTCCTGTGCAAGGCGTCTGTAGAGAGAAACTTGTGGAAGTTGTTTTTCGATTTGTCGTTGCATTTGCGTTTATTTCATAGCCTCAAGGCTTAGATTTGTTAAACGAAGCGTTGATTACAGTTAAGCGTAAAAGACATCCGGGCGCAATTGCTCTATGAATATTCTTCGACTGAAATGAGTACTGAATGTTGTGTTTCTGCGCCCGAGCTGGCGGGCTAAGTTCGAAGCCGCATTTCTTTAAAGAGGCGAAATGCTGCAGAAAAACCGGCGCAGCTGGCAGCTAGTCCGGATGTATCCCAGATGTGGCTCCAGCGCTGCGTCCGACCCTTTATTCGAATGACGTCTGTAGCGACGCTTGTTTTCGAATTCAAAGCCAAGTTATTCTATTGGCAGTGCACTTCCCATCGCTGGTTTTTACGCTTGTGTTAAAAGTCGATAGACGTCCCCAAATCACAGCGCAGCAGCTAGAGGCATGATTCAATAAACAAGTGATGTTAATGGCTGATACATTACTGTATATACTAAAGGAAGAATGATAGGAGCAACGCTTAGAGATAGGGAACGAGGATTGTGGATAAGGGAACACACTCGGGAGCTCGAATTAACACAAAGTGTAGTTAGGCTGGACACGTAATGGGGAGAATCGAAGACCGGTGGACCACCAGCTAGGTGACACAGTGGCAGCCGAGATACGGGACTAGAAGACCGGCAACTTGATAGAGGGATGAGAAGACGAAATTTTGTAGCAGTTTAACATCGCAGGAGAGGAATGGTTAAGAACTGTGGGAGAGGGCATCGTCCTGCCGTGGACATGAAGGCGGGGCTGGTGATTATGATGCTGATGAGGATGATAAGATGATGACGACGAAGACGACGATGATGAAAAGGTGAAGGGATCGTGGGCCCGCATCTCCAAAGCACGAAGACGACGAGGAGGTTGTTTTCGTGTGATGGAGAGGCTGGCCCGCACCCGCACCATTTGCGTACCGCGCCGGGCGGAAAGTCAGTGGTGATGCCTTGCGCCGGCACTGCGCGCTTATCAGCGCCGAAATCTCAAGGCTGCGCTTACAACACCGCCGCAACGCACAGCGCAAGTGGACGTGTATATCAATCAGTTGCGAGGGCACTTGATTTTAATGTACGCCTCGAGTCGAAGCTTCGTTCCTGGAAACAATGAACAACAGAAAAAAAAAAAAGAAGAAAAGGAATCCTCCTCATCTTCTTGCATTTTTCACCTGGGTTCATCTGCCCGCACGTATTCAATGATACACGAAGTAACTTTGGACGGGGGATTCCCATGTTTCTTTCTGGAATGCAGTACAGACGTGTTTAACTGGGTTCCGCTGTTGGGCTGCTTGGAATGTCAATTAGGAACTTTCTGGTCTTGAAGACTGTTCCGTCATTAACTGTCGAAAATGGCTGCCCGAGTAATGACCCTTGACGGCTTTCATCTTTGCGAAACTCGGTAGAACGATATTATAAGCGGTGCATGCATAAAGCAGCTTGTACCTTCAATAAAAAACTTCGGACAACTCCGCAGAATACTTGCGAGCGTTGATTCTTGAGCAAGTTGGTTCACGGTGCAAAGGAGGGGAACAGCGCAAAATACGACGAAACAAGAGACGAGGAAGCCGACAAACATAGTGCCGCATTTGTCGTCTTCCTCGTCTCTCGTCTCGTCGCACTTTGCGCTGTTTTCCTCCTTCACAATATACCCAACAACGTCCGAGGAGTTAGTCGTGGAAGCCCCGAGAGATTGTGATCGTAACCACCTGTCTCGCTTTTATTTTCGACGTGTCGACAAATGAGAAAAAAAACTGGGCCATTTCGCCCGACCTTGCGTGCTTACAGCGCGCGAGCTTTTCTACGCGCTTCGTCCGCCGCTCTCTCTCCTATTTCTTCCCGCGACGCTCGGCGGCTCTCTTCGACATCGCGAGAGCACTCGGCCCGCTTTATCCGTGCGCCTGCCATTCACCTGTCTCCCATTAGCTTTAAGCGCTCACCCACTGACGGCTACCGCGCTTTCTAGCATGCAGGTCACGCGAGTCGTTCACTGACGTGACAGCTGCATGCTCTGCTGTGTTGTGTATACACTTTGCGCTTCGACTTCGCATGCATGCGCGAACGTGTCGTGCGTGCGTTGTCTTCGTGGCGTGCGCGGGCCTTCACTCTGGAATGCGTCGTTAACGTACTCCCACGGTCAGCTGAGCTAACCGAGCGCACGTTTAATACGTGCACGATGCATTGGTCGCGGTTTGTTGTAAAGGAAGGGCTCGGTGATTGGAGTTGCGGCCGTTCCTCGCTTCAAACGCGACGAAAGATTGGGAGCGTCTCTTTTTCGACCGTCCGCGATAGCCTTTTATGTGGGCGTCACGATCCGCTGAGTTTTTCCTATGAATACTGAAGTATGAAGGAATGAATGAATGAATGAATGAATGAATGAATGAATGAATGAATGAATGAATTTGTAATAATTTGTGGTGCGTTCTCGCGAAAGAAAATGAAAGTTCCCAGTTAGGACTGGTTCCACTTTACATGAATTTATCTCACCTCACCTCACCTAACCTCTGAAGGGACACTAAAGGAAATGAACAAGTTGCTTATTGACGTGCATATCGAGACTGCGAACGCGCCGCAGTAAACTATAAAAATAATGGCTATATCTCCACACAACCTGTGGCCGCTATAGCTGACGTCCCTGCTGTGTGCGATTTGTGCATGTCATGAATCGTGATTGTGGATCCGCGGAGCTCGTTGAGGGCCGCTTATAGACAACAGTCATGTGCGTGCTTGCAAATGAACTAACGATGTGTGTCCCGCAACCTTGGCCACGCATAGCTTCGACGAATGCTGCTAAGGATCAGCTCTGTGCCTGACTTCTTATTTGGGCCGTATGTTATACATATACGTCACAGACAGGCGTACACGTATACACGCGCGCGCCACAGTCCCGCTATATACCGAGAGAGAGAGAGAGAGAAGAGAGAGCGAGGGGAGAGAGAGAGATGGAGATCACTTTAATGAACTCAAGAGTGAGAGTGGAACCCTAGTCCGGGTATCCATGTGTTGCCCTAGCCGCCTCCACCCGGGTCACGTGACCACGCCGGTGGGCAAAGACAGGCAGGGAAATGAACATCTCGAGTTGCTCCTTGGCGTCTTGTTTCTTGCTCTAATCTGGGGTTTGAACCTACTGGGGTATCCGACCACGTGATTGAAACCACACCGGCTGATGCCATCTTCTAAGACGATAGGGATGAAAAGCGAGTTGTAAGCTTCCGGTATATATAGCATCACTTGGTTTCTGCGGCGCTGAATTTTTGTTTAGCATGTGTTACCAACAAGACAGGCGGTCAGTACCCCCTTTCTCGTAATTTCCGCGCCCTTTTGGCCCAAGGTGGCGCGGGTGTCTAGCACGTGAAATTCAGGTGCGGACCGCCATTAGCATTGTCCGGACGATTACGACCTGGTAAGATCTTGTGCCTGAAACGAGTGATGGCAGCAGATAAGGTTAGGTATTTTGGACTGAGGACACCTCTCACCGGAGGAACGCCCCAAGATGGCGCTTGCTGTTCCTCAAAGTTTATTCACTCGCTCACCTGGAAAAGGACAAATTTGCTCAAAGGGGACGAGTAATTTGGACGCCACGCAAAGAAGAAGCGTAAACACTTTTCGTCGGGTGAGCACGGGCTGTCCCGTATACCAACGGCTCGTGTTTGCCGCGTTGCTTCGGCGGCCGCCGGATCGGTTCCACCCCAGTTCCACGAAGAAGAGGGCCGCGGACATTTTTCGCCGGCACGCAGAAGCAGTTCCGCCGCTTCCGGGTGAAACTTCCGTTTGCGATTTATACACAAGAGGTTTCTTCTCACTGACGGCTATACTCTCGCGAGCCATTTCCGGGTTGCCCGCTCCTCGCGACCTTCGCTATAGGAGGAAAACAATGATGGCGTTTCATGCATCTTTTGTCCCTTCATGCGGTGCTGCTGCAACGACTTTTGTCTGTATTTGTGCTTCTTTGCTCATCTTTCATTGTTCAGGCCCTTTGTATGAGTGCGCCTATATAGTCGATCGACACGCCCGTCAACGGCACGTAGGTTGTTATATGGATGGGGAAATGGTCGCTTTGTGGGGTTTATTATAGACATCAGCGCGCTGGACGTTATAGGAGCGTATTTCGAACAATGCCTATATGCGGAAGATCGGCCTAAGCACGCAACCTCTTTAGTTTCGTTTTGTGTATTGAAATTGTTCTCAAATTCAGCGATAAATGTTCGAGGAGGCGCTGCGTCTGCAGTGTTCGTATTCGCGACGTTAAGAATTCCCATGAGGCGTTTATGAATGCTCGAGAGCTGCAGATACTGCCAAGGCGACTCAGTGATAAGGCGTTCTCTTGCTGAGTACAACTATGTCACTGGGTTGGGTTCCCGGCCGCGGTGGCTGTTTACCTTGTAGTAACAGCGCGAGGCGAGCACTTGGGCTGTTGTCCTCGCGCAGACTTCTTTTTTTTTTTTTTGTTCTAAAAACGTATGCTGGGATCCGTCATTCGCCGAATTCGCACATTCGGCCACGCTGATTTGTCTCTCTGCGGCGTTATATATGGTGAAGCCGATTTGTGGCTATTTGTTAAGAGCAGCGCGGTTCTCACCCTTGAGTGGGCCGGGGACCCCTTTTGAGCCTGCACATGCAGCTAAAGTCGTCCACACATATTCAAAGTCCGCATTTTGAGGCTGTCTTTTATGCTGATGCCTGTGATAATATTTTCGCTTGCAGCTAAAAGTCGCACAAAATTCTATATGCTGCCTTCTCTGTGTCTGGCTCTTTTGCATAACTGGCGTGCTGTGCAAAAAGCCGACGTTAAAAGATGTGCGATGCGGAGAAAAAGTAGTCGGACATGTCATGCGGCGAAGCCTCGTTTCTGCATTAGCATGCAGGTTTGGTGAAAAGAGGAAATGAATTGGAGGCGGGGGGGGGGGGTGGTGGGAGGGGTGGAGGGGGGGGGAGGGAAGGGGAAAAGAGCTTCGCGGACCCCCGTTTCAGAACCACGGTCTTTGAGCCTGGATAAGTTACCACTGTCAGTTCTGTTGTTTCGGAAGAGCACTCTAGCCCTATTTCTGTGGGCTAGCTGCTCTTGTATACGACATCGTGCACGTGTGGCCTGGTTTTAGGGGCGAAGTCCCTTAGGGGCTCGGGCTGTCGGCGTCTCATGTCGTCATCGTCTCATGTCGTCGCAGTATCATGTAGTCCCGGTACTAAACCAGCGGGACACTCGTTTACCAACGCCTCGCGCATGAACGCGTCGTGCTTCGCAGACGATACTTTTACAGCAAAGCTGTATACGGTGGCTTCATCTCCGTGGGAAAAAGCGCCAAGGCGCCAAGAATACATTTATACACTGCATGCTTCGCCCCTCCACAGGTTTCACGTTAGTGGAGATGGCCCGGGATTTTTTTTTTCTTTATTATTCTAAGAGGTTTGTGTCGTCCGCATGGAAGGAGAATTTCATTTCTGGGAGTGAGCCATGGGGTTGCGAACACGGCCAGGCCGACTGGAAGCACCAATCCTTGGGGTACTGGGGTATTGAGGACGGTTGTGGTTGAGTGGTCGTCAATGCTGATATGGTGATTTGCCCGTCTCGGCGGTGGTTTCTCAAGCAGCTGTATGTCCTTAGAAGTGTGCGAAGGACATACAGCTCGAAACATGCAGTTGGTGTGGCAAGCTTGCGGCCTCTGTTTGATCAACCGCTGCGAGCGCATTTCTTGTGCTCATCTCTCCAATACCCTTCGAAAGGTGCGCAGTCGGTATTTTCCACGTCGTGTATACGTCGTGTTCCCTTGTTGTTCGGTTGTTTGTTCGGTTGGTTGATTTATTGACACTCCCCTCTTCGATTTCCTTCCGGCGAACTACTTCGAAATCGCGTCCCTCACCCCGACTTTCGTTCGCTCTCATGTAATACAGATGTCTCGGCTCGATAAGAACCGCAGCGCGCGTAAATACCGATCCAGATACCTAGCAAAGCGTTCCTCATTAGCCGCGATCGCCGGGCCTTATACGCGGGTGACCCGGTTCGAATGGCGGCGAACGGCCGATCATATACATGTATACACGCCACCACGAGGTACGCACAACACGGCGCGCGCGCGTGTGTATGTGTATACATATATGCCCGAGGACGTGCGTGTGCATGCCTGGCGTGGCCGGTGGCACCGAAAGGCAGCGTAGCGATGAAGGGCGTTCAAGGACGCCTTCCAGAGAGGCCCCGGCGGAACACACTTCGCTCGAGCGGCGCGCGTTGGTTTACGTGGGCGTGACTGCATTCCAACTCGCCCGACGCCGCCGCAGCGATCTCGAGGTTGCTCGCGAACATCCTTCCTCGACGCTGAGACCGAGGAAGTTTTAGAGATGTTGGTCAATCTGGGGCTACTTAAACCCGAAAAGTTTGGCCTGTCTATCCGTCCTCGATTCAGCCACCCGGCCAAAAGATAACAGAATGCTTATACGAAAAGATTATATATAGGCAAGCCCTTTACAAGCTACTCAATCTACTACCATACTTCATAATTGTCGACGTTGTTGAGCGAAAAGAAAACATATTTGCACCAACCACGTATTGAGTTTGTTTGTTTATGCTTTGTTTTTACCGCTAGGCCACGCCAGGCTTTGTTATCTGTGTGCCAAGTGAAGGGCTTGTTCCATTCTTTACTTTTATGCCGCACGGGTTATGTCATTCGATAGGGAAAGTGTTTCGCCCTAACATCACTAGCCTAGAGTAATACTCTTTGATCTGCAGCGTTGTCGATGTAATTGGATGGTTCGAGAAACACCCGCGACGAAGGATAAATGCCCGCAGAGCTAACGCGCGGCATTTACCGACACTCGCCTGCGCACGTCACTTAGTTGGCTGCTGCTTCGCCGCCTGTGTATTTTTTTAGTTGTTAGAGGAGCACAAGTTCACTTCAATAAACTTGTTTTTTTTTCAAGCCAACTGCGTCAAATTGATTGATTGATTATAGGGTTTAACGCGCTGACGCAACGCAGGCGATGAGGCGCGCCGTAGTGGAGGGCTGCGGGTTAATTTTGACCACCAAGGGGATCTTTGACGTGCTGCCGATGCGTCATCTTTAGCTTCGTGACAATATTGGAGGCAAAACATCATTACATACCTTGTATTAGGCAGTGTTCTTTTACTTGAAAATATATGTGCGCTAGGTATATGCGACCCCAAATAAAAGAAAACGCACTGGAAGCAATATTTCGACCTAAAATACAAAAACAACTCGCGCCCGAGCGTATACCTCGTGGCGGCGGCATTTTCGAGGACGAAGAGTAGCAAAATGTTCCAATAGATGGCGTGCGAGCTGTACGAGCGCGGGGAAAATAAATCCACTTGAGCAAGCCTCCACCGTATTTATCCTGGAAGGAGCTAGGCGGGAGGAGAGAGGGAGCCGGCGGGGGGAAGAGAAAAGAGCCATCTACGTGGCAGGGGCAGCGGAAGGCTACCGTCTTTCGGCGACATTTACAGCGAAATGAGCAGAGATGCGGCTAATTTCTTTGTACTATTTTTTCGCCCGTGCGGCGAAAGCGCGAGGTCGTACCGCGCATGTACACTATGTAGGAGTATAACGCGCGGGCTGCATGGTGACGAGTATACGGCGCCTGTACATATCCGTCGTTGCTTCTGGCTCTTTCGAAACAACGCTGCCGGCGCAACGGCGACCGCTGGGAAAGGAACGGTGGGGACGACCAGAGGCTGGGTCTCAGTGTATCCGCCGTGGTTGTGGGCATCGCACGTTTCGTGAGAAAAAGGGCGACGACTGCAGTCTGGCGTGTCGAGACGAGCGACGGGGGTTTGTCTCGAGATGCGTGGAACACGTCTTCGAAACCGTGACGGCGCTGTGGGGAAGGAACAGAAGGAGAAGAGATAGAAAATATGAGGAAAACGAAAGAGTTGTGAAATCGAAAGTTGGGCCTTTCTTTTCCCGCGAGAAACGCGATACGCTGAAAAGAAAAGTGCGGGGATGATTTTCCTCACCGAGAGATCACGGAGCACGGCTTGATCAAATATTCGAAAAACATACGTCATCCGATGAAAAACGCGGCGTGTCTGAAAGGTTACCAGATTCTTAGGAATTTTATTTCGCGGAGAAAAAAAACAAACCCTTTGTCGTGTTATAACGGCAGGGTTCGTTTCCCAGATCGAATTCCGCCTCACGGGACGTGCGCTGTAGACGATAGTAACGGTACACTCGTCATGAACCCGTACCTTCGAACGCACCACGCGGGAGTGTGCTAGAAACCTATATGGTATGTTTGACGTGGAGTGTAGTGGCGCAAGCACTGCCGATAGATATATAGGCGTATGCACAGCCGCGGCTGATCTCATCTCTCCATATAGGACCCGCCGCGCGCCGTACCCGTTTCCGCCGACGCCCGGCAACTGTGCGCATCTCTTGCCACATGTGTCCCCCTTTCTCCACAATCCGCTTACTTTCCCGTCGTCCCTTTCAACCGCCATCGCGGGGTTCCGTAACTCATTACGCGGACGTCCGTAATTGTGTCACGCGGAAACTGCCGCCGCCGCCTGTACATACATATGAATCGGCGTACCCGCGTACGGCACCGCCGTCCCATCAAACGTGCGAGGGGAATCTTTCCGTTCGCTTTCCCGGCGACGCGCATCGGTGTGCCTCTCGTTGCTTAATTACCGGCACTCTCTGTCGTCGGTACGGGTATACGCACACGCCTCGGGCGCTTCTTTAGCCTTTACCAATTCTAAGATCCCATCGCCTTCGCCAGCGTACATTCCACACGCCCCATCCGCATGTATGAAGGCAACTTGCTTCTTCTGACCTCGCGAGTCCTTTCGAGGATTTTGATGGCGACGTTTCGCCTCATTGCTTATGGTGACCCCCGCCCCCCCGCCTCCCATCCTTCATCCCTTCCGTTTTCGGGCTGTTGAATGATGGATGAGGTCCTTGTGAATCGGGGGAAATGAGCTGTAAAACGTCCTCCTTCAAGCCTTGCGCAGTCCTTTTTGTTTTGGTTTAGCCGGATTTCCTTCTGTCATTACCATCTCCCTCAGAAGGCGGTTCTTGGGGGTTGTATGTGCTTGAGTAAGGTGCCCATTAACCGCAAGGAAGACAGAACAGGAAAACGGATGGTCGAAATTAGCGTGTGCCCCTTAAATCTGAGCAAAGTCGTGCCGCGGCTATCACATGTCCGCAGGTGATTATAAAAACGAACGTAACAAAAATCAAAAACTGTTATCGCGTAGAACATCTGCGTCGCCGCGATAATTAAAAGGGAACGTTTCTCGGCGCTGCACTCTTGTTGTGCAAAATTGATCGCTGACCACGTGGATTTGCACTGGCTAGATTATTAAAGCGAAGCTTTACTGTTCTCACTGATGGCGTCTGTAACGCGAAAACGCCGAAATGAAAAAAAAAAAATTCCCGTGGCCGAAATTGAACCTGCGTCCCTCGCGTTATAACCCCGGCTTTTATACGATTGCTCCACTCCGTCATGGTCGAAGCGGTTTGGAAAACTTAGACGACAACCGAAGATCCGTCAAGACAAGGCTTCGCGTTCAACCACCGACGTCGTTTGACGGAGTCGCGGAAACGGTTGAATGAGCTGAGTGCATGTTAAGAACACGGGCTCTGCACATGCTTCAAGGCTGCGCACATCATGACCTCGAATGGTTTGGGAGAATACAAAACTTCTCCAGCACACCGAACGAAACGATGATTATACAAATCACCCAAGAAGCGACGAGCCGGAGAGGGTGGTGTTGCACGAAGCCCCATCGCTGTTATCGCTGTTGTCGTTATTGTTGTTCAATACGCCTGGTATAAACGCTGTCAGATTTGAATCAGCAGTTCGCATTTTGTTCGATTGTCATCAGGGGAGGCCAGCTGCCCGCATTCCTGCAGGCAGCCCCATAAATGAACCATGTTTGTTCTATCTTTTTCGCGCGCTGTCATCTTTGAGCCTCCTCGGCGCGCCTTATCGAAATGGTAGCAACTCAGTCACGACGTCCGCCCTGAATGTCTTTCTGAGCACGCCGGTCGGCCAACGTGATCGCTCAGGAGGCCGACGAAGCCTCTACGCTCGTGTGCGAGAACAGCGGGCAGCTGTCTTCGCTTGCAGCGGTCGAGCTAACGGCTTCGTGAGCCGCCGGGCGCATCGGTGCGAGGCAACCTTGCCGGCCACGCCTCATCCGTTGAAGCTGCTGACGCATGATGGTGGCGGCGACCGCATGTGGCCGCTGTCACGATGCTCTAACGGCGTTCTGAAAAAACAAAACAAAAAAAAACAAAAACAAAAAAAACGGCCAGGGTCTGGTGCGGCTGCCTAAGCTGTCAATAATACCAGGACAGATGTCGTCAAGCAGGATTGGCCGCCAGCGTGTTGGTAGCGATGAAGCGTTTGGCTTGAAGAGGTGGCAAACAGCGTCATAATGGCGGTCGATAAAGAAGCACCGGTTGTTTTTTAACTCTGGAGATGGTGGTGTGTTTTACGAAAGGTATAAGGTCAACATTACGAAGCGTCTGTTGTATAACCTGTGGATAAAGAAGAAGAACAGAGTGATCTGTAAAGTGTGTGCATGTCTCGCAGCATGGAAGAGATGGGATGGGAATAAATACTTCACGCCAAATCCATGTCATGCAGTTTCTTATTGTTTCCTCTGATGTCGCGAAGAAGTACACAGTGTTCGCAGAGGTTTGAAGTTGCTATGCGTCGATCCCCGCTTCGACTCGGCGGCTGTTCTTCAGGAAGAGGCGTCGGTTATCTTTCAGATGAGCTCAATAGAAAGAAAAAAAAACAGCTGCATGCCCAGAAAAAGTTTTGCTGTGTAATACTAACATTAGTGATTGGTCCAATCTCTACACCAATACCAACCGTGAGCGCGAGAAATGCAGTGTTGTTTAGGACGAAATGCTTGCACGCTCTGTGGCGTGTCGATAAAAGTGCACAAAACTCTGGCACTACAACGTGATATGATCCACTGGTGTCAGTCGTGATGGTGCGTCCCAAAACGATCGCCTGTTGACTTAGGGCGTATGGAATCGTATTATTTAAGCAAACTTGTGTGGCCGTTTTCTGCTAATCAATTTGCGCACTATATAACTTGGAGTCTTTTTTCTATCTCTATCTTTTGTTTCAAGTCCTATTTCAAGAACCCGCTAAAAAGCGATAATAAGAGGATAAGTTCACGGGCAGGCCACGCCGTGTGAGCACGGCCGCATTCTGGGCAAGCAAGTTCACTGCGAAAAGGCGGTAAAGACTGTGCTCGGCCTCTATATACCTTACAATGCAAAAAGAAAACACAGAAGAGAATGCACGATTCTCACGCCGCTATAATACGATATATACAATCGAGAAAGAAGTTTTCTTCCACTCACTGTCGTGTGGGAAAATCCTGCGTGCTATTTTCCTCCGAGTGAAGCTTACCCGCGGCAACATTAAACGCTGCGTACGCGATCTTCGTGCACGACGTGCACGTTGAGTATGCAGTGTGTGCATTGCCGCAGCCGCGACGGATCGGCGCATCGCTGAATGGCCCAAGTGTTGCGCCAGTCTTTATAACGTTGCGGGATGTGTACTCCCGGCAGCGGAGGCTGTGAGTTTGGCGGAGGCCGCGAACGCGACGGCGCTTGTTTTCTCCAGCTGGTGTAACTTCATCCGCAGCCTTCAATATCACGCCTCACTGCCCGGGTCCGCCGCGTAAAATTTCCCATTTGGACGTTAATTGCACTAAATGAGGATATTGTTTCTTTTTGCCTTCCTCCGACACGCAGAGAGAGAGAGAGAGAGAGAGAGAGAGAGAAGAGAGAGAGAGAGGAGAGAGAGGAGAGAGAGAGAGAGAGAGAGAGAGAGAGAGAGAGAGAGAGAGAGCTACATCTCATTCCCTCACGCATGCATGCCTGTTGTCGAGCTGCCCATCTCAGTTGATTTTCCTACATGCACACCATTCGACACTCTAGTGCAACAATGCGTGCAATGCGTGTTCCCATAAGTGTATGCTAGGAGGTCTGCTAATTGTATGGTAGAAAGGCGGCAATCTTCTGGCCAAGTTTTGGTTGAGACAGCGGGACAGAACCCCCCACACGGGTTTTGAGGCGTCAGCGCGTGCCTGCTTTTCGTCCCGGGCGAGTTGTCCAAGTGAGCTAACCACGGAGCTTGATTTAGGCAACCGGGCGTTTCGTAGCGAACAGTTAAAACAGAGGCTTGGGCTTGTTGGTTACCTGATAATGTCGACATCGTTCTAGCGTGAACGAACGGGACACGGGTGAGGAGTTACACAGGACAAACGATAAACATCAACTGTTATCGATTGTCTGGCATTTGTCCTGTTAGCATGACGAGGTCTCGATAGCCCCTTCGTGGCTGACTGCCTGCCTGAGAAAGCAAAAAAAAAAAAAAACACTGTCCTGGCTTACACAGGCGGCAATCAATGCGAAACTTCACCTGCGGGCGCGTTCCCACACCGATGACTCAACACACACGCACGAACTCGTACCCGAAGGACCACAGTCGAGCTGCACCGGTGCACTCATTACAGGCGGGAATCGCGGCTGCGATGACAATCGACGTCTAAATTGCCCTTGGCGAGGCGGAAATGAGACGTATTAGGTCGTCGCGGAGACTCCGCCGGGACATTCGCTGATGAAATCTCGGAAGGGTCAGTGGGCGGAAGGATGGGAGGCAGGCAACTCGACCGGCGCACGCCTGTAGTCAGGAAGAAGGTCCAGGCAACGTGTTATCAACGGCGCACATGACGGACCAGCCACACTTTACAGCCTCCGACAGAAATCAAGATCGTCCCCTACTAGAGAGATGATGGATCAGAAGCCAAGGAAAAAAAAAACTGGGTCGTGCAGTGGTAAGGAGGCACTCTCACCTAGGGGGTGTGTAGTGGAGCCTGTGCCGCGTAGACGTCATAAGAGACGTGCATTGGGCGACAACAAAGCGTGGGTGCCGCTTGTCGAGGTCAGCCGACTCTTCTCTATCCGACCGCGCTCGAGAGGAGTAATAAAAACGAATGACGGTGCCCCAGCCGTGACACTGAAAGTTGAATACAGCGGCCCCTTGCTTTGGGCGGATCAAGGGAGCGATTCACGCGGGCGGGTCTTGATGGCTTTGCGGAAGTGATGGGCGCCATTGAACTTGGTCAACTATAACGGAGATGCGATGTGTTAAGCTTCGTCCGTCCTTCGTCTTTATTGCCTCGTTATCTTCCTGCGTCCAGCGTTATTTTCTACGGGTTCATCTTAACTATACGGCGTGCTAACGACGTTTAACAAACAACGCGTGAGCACTAACGATGCACTAATGACGTTTTTTTTCTTTTTTTAACTTGAAACGCACTTCTTGGTAGATAGCAGCTCGAACTTCGACAAAAAACAAAAGACAAGGATTACAAGGCACGCCGCTGCGCTTCTTAACCTCCGTCTTTTGTTCTTTTTTTGTCACAGTTCGAGCTGCTTTCCACCAATGTCGAAACGTACTAGATGGCGTAGATTAGAGTAATTGAAACGCGCATTTGTAATGGGTTGTCAAAATTCACTGCATATGCCTTCCAATTGAGCTCACCCATCAGCAGGATTTTACACAACCGCAGCCGGTGGTGGGAGATTGAGCTGATACACGTTGATTGATTCGTTATGGCGTTTAACGCCGCGAAACTACACAGGTTATGAGGCCCGCCGCAGTAGAGGGCTCCGAATCAATTCTGACCACCTGGGGATCTTTAACGTGCGCCCATCTAACACACGGGTGTTTTTTTCTTTTAGCCTCCATCCGAAAATCGGCAGCCGTGGCCGGGAATCGAACCCGCGTCCTTGGGCTGAGTAGCACAATGTCTTAGCCACTGATTCAGCGCGTAGGGTTCAAATACACGTTCGTTCACTGTTTCATGGAGAAGGCGTTGCAGCAGTACAGGGAAGGCTGTCAACCTCCGCGTTCTGAGCAGAGAGGCTGGCGGACTGTTGTGGTTAGGTTATAGATGCAATAATGGTTCTTGGTTGACCGGTGCCTGAAAAGGCGCACTAGACGTGCCAGTCGCAACATGAGAACGCGATGTTCCGCGGCGGAATACAGCGATTCCGAACAGCGCCCGTCTCGTTGGGGGTTGTAGGGAAGTGGGTGCGGTTCACGTCCCCTACGTGTTACTGCTGAAACGGTTTACATTTAGCGCGATAAAGCTGCTAGCTAACCCTTAATATCGACTAATAGGACGATATGATTTTACTTCGCCGGTGCCCGTTGAATGAACCGGGGTAATTGCTTAGCATGTATACACTTCTAACAAGCAAAAAGTCGCCGAGCCATTGAACGCTTCGGTGACAACGAATAGGACGCTAAGCAGACGTAGGTCAATAGAGAAACAAACGATATATACAGGCGCTTTTCGTTCGATACAGTTTCGGTACCTCTGATAGCTTCAGACCACGTCGCTAACCAGCGTGAAATCACTGTGGCGCCTCGTGTCATCTCTTTTCCCGATCTCGGAAAATAAAATAGGCTTCGCTTAGCATGATCCCAATGACTGACTTCAACTACGCAGCAATACAGAAAAAAAAAGAGGAGTCCTCCAAATATGTTGTCAGCTTAAATTTGTCTAACTTTTATTTCTGGCTTCATTGTGTATAGTTCAGCGTGAGTAATATCTTAGTTCACTTCTTACGGCAAGCGTAGGGACTTTACGTTTATTTCCATAGTAATCCCCAGCCGCGCGTCGCGGCCGCTTTATCAACTGCCTCAATCACGTCGCATTGCCTCGGGAAACGGTTTCATGCCGTCTAAGTCGCGAGAATCTACTTTTCACTCATTTAACTTACTTAACTTACTGTTTGTTCAGGTGCATTTTATATCTGGGGAACTCACTCGCACATATGGCGTCACCAGGGTTATAAAGAAGGAAGTGGAACTTCTAAACGCACTCATCCCACTCGCCCTGTCTCATCTTCCCCACTCAACACCGCTCCCTCTGTCCAAGTTTTTCTACACCACATAGCAGAGGCATGCCGACAAACCCCGATTTTCCTCCACTCCCCAATCCCTCTTTCGAGCTTGGAAGCGGGGGGGGGGATGGAGGGGGTAGGTTTTCCAAAACCTTGCCAGCCCGGACCCAGGTAGCCAACTAAACTCCCGGTTGACCCTAGCGAGTACAGCTGCAGTTGAAGCCGAGTTATCCCGGAATAGGGATGTCTTCCACGAAACAAGCGCATATTTATTTAATTATTTATTTATTAATATTTAATACATACTGCGGACCACAATTGGTCCAAGCAGGAAGGGCACATGACAGATATACAACCTGCAAGTAAAATAACAACTCAAGTACAGCGAGAAATACAAGAACTCCGAGCAACGCGTGCAGAATATGGTTCACTTAGCACGTTCTACTCAGACACTGTCCGAGAGAAAAAAAAAGAATACCTAAACGCATTAGTCCTGGCAAAAAAAACGTAGTATAAGTTAGAATGGAAATGCCTCTTTGCTCGATAAACAAAGATGTAGTCTCTCTCTCTCTCTCGGCCAGAAATACTTCTAAACATGCTTAACAAAAACCCCAAACGTCGTGGACACAGTGTAACCCATAAATTCTATTCATGTAGTACTAGAAGGTGTGTATGTCTCTGTGCACTGCCTTTGTAAGAGGGTTTAGATAGTTTTGCCTTGCTAACCACCTTTTCTTAACACCAGTCTGCTCTTGTGAACTATCATTACAATCTCCACCACCACCACCATCCCCCATCCATCCACTGCGGGAAGGCCTCGCATCAGCTTGCTATCGCGGCGCTGTCCGAAGCCATTCTTCGCCACCGAAATTTCTTATCTCAGCCCCCCGTTGAATTATCAGTCTTCTCGTATACTATTAATGAACTTCGCCTAATGAACCATATATGGGTACACACACTCTTCAAAAGCTCTCCGTAATTGCGCCTTGGTGTGGCCCTTTCCCCAACATCGTCGTCTCGCACCCCACTCGTGCAACAAAGAACCAGCGCGGCGTATGTACAGCGCGGGAGGGAGCCGAGCTATAGCAACAGGGTGCATGCAACGGAGCTACCGCGAAGGCGACGGCGGCGTGTCACACGCGAGGGGTCCGCCGAATCGGGGTGAAACGGCGTTGTATCCCGCGCGTGACGTGCCCCAGCGTTTTCCCATGCACGCGGCGGCATGGAGGGACTCTGGTGCAGCTGCCTTTGTCGCTCGGCGGCGGCGGCGGGATGCTCTGCGGAGCGTGACAGCGTGGCCGTTGTTTTTCTCCCGAGAGGAACCACGTTTCCTGTCCTTCACCAGCCGAGCGTTGGCCTCGCGTCTGACGGCATCGACACGACCGGCCGCGTGCGCTGACAGTGACAGCCTTCTTCTCTTCTCCGCGCACCTCGACGGTCGGCCCCGTTTGCCTGCAAGGAAAGGGAAGTGTGTGTGTTATATAAATCACAGACTTCATTTGTCATTTGCCAAGTGTTTTTTTTTTTTTTATCCTACAGTATGATATACCCTTTGAGGGCGCTGCAGAAATGCTTTGTGATCCGGCCAAGATGTGGCGGGAAAGGGGGTATGTATACGCTTTATGCGTTATCGGGTGCCAGTGATGTTTTGTATACTGCGAAGAAAAATACCCATTTCTAGAAGCAGGAATTTCCTCTTTTGAGCATTTTCCCCCGCGGGTTTCTCCAGAAAATATCTCTGTGCGTATCCCAGGCTGTTTTTGTAGCTGATTGATCTTTTGAAGTCGATTCCGGTTCGGTTTCGGGCGTTAGTCAGAGCCATCTATGTCTACTTTACGTAGCCTTACGGACGCAGACGCCGTTAGAGTTTTAGCGGGTACGAAATACCACTACGCGCTCAGCAGCATTTGACAGATTCTTACAGGGCACTGATACGATAATATGCATATCACGTTATGTACAAAAGCATGTTTACATCGCATGCTGATGCCCTAAGTTAAGTGCCCTTATTACAAGGTCAAGATATTTTGGGGTCATTCAGGCTTTGTATTCATAACTTTATTCATAACGCGTCATGTTATGAATTATTGATGCGAGGTTCGGTGTACTGACGCGTATCATTTTTTTACTTGACGACTCTTGAAATTCTCTGCATCTATCAAAGATTCAAAGCCCTTTTGACAAAAAAAAAAAAATAAAACAGCCGAAAATTCCCCCAAAACGGAAAAATTCCCTGACCCCGAGCATCACTGCCGGGCGCTGGTTCCACCAAAATTATAGCGCTCTTGTGCGTTCCTCAAATGCATTGTTGTGATGCGGAGCCGAACGAATCAGGTATGATCTAGGCCGCGGCAGCCGCTTTTTTGATATAGGCGGAAAGCGAAAACGCCCATGTGTCGAGAGTTGGGCGAACGTTAAAGATCTCCAGGTGGTCTAAATTAGTCCCGAGCCCTCCAAAATACTGGCTGTAGCTTCGGCGCGTGAAACACCTAAATTTCCTTTGACTTTGCTTCTTTGTGGGAATCTATTCCCGGGCCTTCGGAGTGCGAGACAAGCACGCATCCCCAAAACCACGGTGGTGTCCACGGTTGTACAGCTGACCAAACGTAGACGTAGTGTACGCGTTGTGGCCTTCGACTTAAAAACGTGTGTGACACGTGCTCTCAGCCCTACTCGTCTATTTTAAGCACGCTAATTACAGAAGTGAAGTTAGGCGAACAGCAAAGCACGTTTCCGCTAATAGCGTAGATAGCGTTCCGACAAGGCTGTTTCGCCAAGGCTCACAGGCATAGTACCGAAGTGAAAAAGATAAAGACGCAAAGAGAAAAGGACGATGACGACGACGACAGTGTCAGGGAGCAATGCCCTTGCAACCAGTGAAAAAAAAAAAAAACGCAGAAGGAAAATAATGAGGATGATAATATTGAGATGACACATTAGGAAGTTCAACACTAATGTTTTCGCATTCTCTACATCGTAAGGAGCGTTCAGGTGTCGTCGTAATGTTTTTTTAATTTCACGCAAACCAGAAGTACAACCTGTGCGACGACGAGCCCAGCCCTTATTATACCCACTAAGCCACTATGGCGGGCGCAGGAGCGCGCTCGTAATAATCTGAAGGCAACGGGTACTGATGTGAAGGTTGTTAAACCACAACCGTGACTACGAAATTGCAGGTTGCAAAACACAAGTTTCTAACAAATCGTATTTGGTACGCGGCATAAAACATCTAAAGGTTAGATGGGCGCGGAAAACAATTACGCCCTTTTGTTTCCTCAAGAAATGGCTTCGATAGAACAAAAGCCAGACACGCACCTTTGGCTTAAAGGTAGGCAACTGAAATGTTCTCCCTCACCACCCCTAAGCGACTTGCGTTCTCTACGTCATCACGCCCCGAAATGTGTACAGCAGAACTGCCACGTTCACTTCAAGGTCACCGGCAGGTGAACGGCTTTCTGACGTCATTGTACACCACAGTCCATCTATCGCCGTAAGGATGGCAGTTAGGCGAATTGATCAAAATTCATGGCCAGTATACCAACGCCCGAATAAGCGGAATATGGAGAGGGTGCATCGTGCTTCTCTTCGCCACACAAAGAATAGGTCAGTGCACGTGGAATAGAGAGAGAGAGCGAAGCATTTTTTGGAGAGGTTAGATCCAAACAAAACAGAAGCTGGCTACTCCTGACTTTGGAATAAGGGAACGGTGCCGACGTTGAACGGATGCAGTGGCTTTCTAAAGAGTAAGCGAGGTATTAAAAACTACATAGAAAGGATAACTCCTGGAACATTTTCGCGCTCAGCGAGCTATACGCTGTGTACAGCATGTGCACTAGCATATATCAACAGTATGCCATAAGAATGTTTGCACCTATACATAGCAGGGATATGCACGTTTTCTTACAACATCGGTATGCAATGTATAGTAATCCTATGCACATCAGTATAAATACAATACAATACAATACAATACAATACAATACAATACAATACATACAATACAATACAATACAATACAATACAATACAATACAATACAAAACAAACCCAACACCGATGTGTGTTGCCACACGTGTCTAGGGCAACGTTCATGCTTTTTTTAAATAAATGTTGCCTTAGCTGCGGATGCACAGTGAATGACCGCGAGTCAACCAGGGGATCGAGGCCTGGTCGGGACTGCTGCGTATGCCGGTCCGCGTCTCCGGGCGGGCAGCCGGTTTTCGAGTGCCCCGAGCCGTGTCGGTGCGTTCGGCGGCGCGAAGTCGTACGAGCCAACGGACGCGTGCAGCCATCCGACCGCTTCCACGGCGGGGGGTTCTCCTGTTTGCCGATGGTTAGGAGGAGCTGCGTGTTGCGTGTACGGCTGCGCTGTGCGGTTGCACCCCGGCGGCTTTGTCTCAGCCGTTCTTTGCATAGCTCGCTCGAAGACGTCCACCCCGCCCGTCGTGCGCTGGATCAGTGCACACGCAGGGCGTTACGTCGGAGTGCCGCGTTCGTTAAATACCGGGGCAGGGATCAGTCGCCTTTTGATGGGCAAGACGCGTTGCCCAGAGCTGATAGAAAGGGAGAGGATGCGTCGTTGATTGAGAGGGCACCGGACTTACCCGAATGCCTGCAAGTTCGAGCCGGGAGGACATCGGACACCGGCAGACCTGGAGTGTAATGGCTTCCTTTGTTCGGGCCTAAATTTGTCGATTGAACAATTTCCTTGCTGGCTGTGAGTGTAGTCAGAACGCGCTTCCTTCGGCAAGACCAACGACGTACCTTATCATTCACGTTCACTGCTCCGCTTGTGCTAAAAAATTTAGATAGCGAGTGTCATTGCTGCGGCGACAGTAAGTGACATTGACCTCAAACGGCTCAACAGAATTTGGCGTTTACCCGCCGCGGTGGCTCAGTGGCTAAGGCGTTGCGCTGCTGAGCACAAGGTCGCGGGTTCGATGCCCGGCCGCGGCGGCCGCTTTTCTGATGGAGGCGAAAAGCAAACACGCCCGTGTGTACGAGATTTCGACGCACGTTAAAGATCCCCAGGTGGCCAAAATTAATTCGGAGCCCTCCACTACGGCGCGCCTCCTCACCTGCGTTGCGTCGGCGCGTTAAACCCTACAATCAATCAATCAAGAATTTGAGCGTTCCTGGCTGGGATATGGACTTTGGAGGGACACTTCAGCGGCTGGTAGACTGCAGGGAGGTGAAATAATAACCTGAAAGCAAAGTAGCAATGGATCGGAAGTACGGGTAGCCGGTATTAAACACTTTTTGCAGACACTGTTTCCACTGCACCCGCTGATGGCTTGCCAGTGGGGGAGCTCGGACAACAAACTCTCCGATTCTCGCGAATCGCACGCTATCGTGATCGGCACGGCTTGTGACCGAGTGTGAGGAGCGGTCAACTGCACTTTTGTACTGTTTCCCTTGCGGTGATTGTTTTGCTCACACCTTTCCTTCGTGAATTATATTTTGTCGACTATTGAATTCTTCATTACAAACCAAAAAGAAGTGCGTTATTCATGTGTAGATTTAGTCGAAGCAGGGGCGGATCAAGGAAGAAAACGGGATTCGCTGAGAGTACTCCTGTAACTCCCATCGAAGAAGCAAGAAGCTCCGCGATGTATGAGTCCTTGCTGCTCCCTCCACAGTTCCTCCGGCTTTCCTCTGTCCTCGTGCGATGGCCAGTTCCACGTTTCGTTTGCAGCCAACATATTGCTTGCAGACGCGTTACCTGTTGCAGTGGTCATTTAGCACAGTGACAACCGCGCTTTGAGTCTTCTACGTCGAAAAAAAAAATAGCAGTGGCTTAGCTCGGCTATGCCAGGATATATGTAGCGTGAGCTAAGGTCCAGCAATCCAATCCAGTTCAGTCCAATCCAATCCAATCCAATCCATTCCATTCCATTCCATTCCAATGCTCCTCGCGCTTGCGCAGCACGGCCCTTTCAGGGTCCACGCGCGAAACTGCTCTTCCTCGGCAAGTGTAGCTTACGCTGCAAAAAACTCAAAAGGAAATGGTTTGTGTGATACGCTGTAAAGCCTGGCGGGCTGGGCGCGGTAATGGGCAGGGAACAGAACGAAAGGAAAGTCGCAGCGCGAGGGAATTCGCGCCGAACCTGCGGCGTCAGTTGCGGTATTTGGAACTGCTGCCGCGCCCTCTTCAGGGCACTGTTTCCCGAGTGCGTAGCAGTTCGTTAACTCGGCCGTGCCACCCACGTGCGCGTGTAGGCAAACGCACAAACACACACGCACGCGCACGCACGCTCCTTCCACAGCGCGTGTTGACACTGGCGCCGACCAGTGAACGAGGTTGTAGCCCCCGCTGTGTCCGAAAGAGCCGCTCGTCCTTGGCGTTTCGTGAGATCCGAGGCTCGGTTGCACGCAGTCCTCTTCTCACGCGGCCTGCGCGCTCCTCGGCCGTCGTGCGCGTATGTATACGCTCAGCGCCCGAAGACCTCGTCCGAAGGATCACGATGCGCGTTTGCTTTCGCGTTTGGGCAATCGACGTGACCCGCTTGCTCGCCGCCTCTCAGCGCCTTTCTGTCTCGTCCTTCGGCACGAGCGGCTCTCCTCCCTACGTGCCTCGAAACGCAGCTACTTAGGGGACCGCTGATTGACTTGTCGTGCGGGCAGAGCCTACGACGGCACTTGCGCGAGGTGGCGGCCAGTGGGGATTAAGCTGTTCTGCGCCCCTTGGAAGTGATGCCGACTCGCGTCGATAGATGGTACCGACATGGGAATATGTATGCTTATACCAATATAATACGTGGCAACGTTGGGTACCTCACCAAGGTTTATACTAGGCGCGTGATAAGCATGCATAATGTACATCTCATTGCGTAGGTGAACTTTCGCGTGAGAGTGAGGCATCACTTGAGTCAGTATGTGTTAGAAATGTCGCCGAGGTTTTATCCTGCGTCATCTCGTCATAGAAATGACGTTAGCCGTTGCCATTATTATTGCAGCCGTCCCATTTACGAAGGAAAGAAGCACAGGAGGTAAGCAACGAGATTACTGCTACCTAGCCCGTATACTGCAGCTTCATCCCCATGTGAGGTATGCATGGTGGTGTAACAGCGGCAAATAAGAAGAGCGGCCATGGTTACAGCGAAATGCTCGCTGCCTAAGCTTCTGCAGTAATTAACGGCACGGAAAGCCGCCAGCTGATTGTTTTACTGGACAGATGATTCTCTGTAAAATTGTGACCTTTCTATGTGTATCCGTGTGCGCGGTGACTGTCGTTTTTTTTTTTTTTTTTCGAACGCACGAAGCCTCCATTTCAATCAATCTGCGACTCGATAGGAGCACTTATGAAAGAGCTCGTGAACATGGCCCAATGACTTCGAAATTACACCGCCCTTGTAATGCACAGTGCGATACCTGCCCCGTCTCCTTCACATTCATTTTTGCCTCAGCGCCGTAAGGATCCGCGACACGCAAGGAAGGAAGGAAGGAAGGAAGGAAGGAAGGAAGGAAGGAAGGAAGGAAGGAAGGAAGGAAGGAACAGTACAGGAAGGGCAGGGAGGTTAACCAGGATGCTGTCCTGGTTGGCTACCCTACTCAGGGGGGGAGGGAGATACGGGAAATGAAAGGGAAAGGACAGCGGTACATATTAAAGGAGAAAATGAGAGGAAGAAAATGAGGAAAAACACAAGGCGTGACCATGGCAACTACAAAGGCAGTACAAAGGACGTACACAAAACCAGAAAATGCACAAAACTAAGGCACTGAAAAACTGGCGAGCTAAGGGCACTGCACAGTAGTAATCTCCCTACAATCGTTCAGACAGGCCCGTGTCCTTCAAAAAGCGAAGTAAGGCTTTTGTAGCCTTTTCGGCCTGTGACGGACAACGCCTATGACACAAAATTGTCTGCGCTGTAAAGGCGTCGTCGTCGAGTCGGCGAAGTGTGGTGGAGAACACGCAAGGGATACCCGAGCCAGTTCATTCAAACCGCCGTGACGCCGTGCTCGAAGGGACGTACATCACGTCCCCACTGTCCTCGACCTGTCGTGCATCTATGGGACGCACACACAACCTCGCCCCACCACGCGCACGAAACGCGTGCTGCTGGAACCGACACAATGCCTCGTCCTCTAAGAAATAGCGCGAGGGTGACTAAGTGTCGATCAATGTCGGCTGCACGGCTATAATGGCTCGCCCCAGATATACTCCTATCACCTGTCTCTCCTCTCAAACGTGGAGGTGTAACGCGCGTGCGCGGTGTACATTCAAAACGTGCACAGGCTGGCGCCTCAGTGGCGTTATGCGGATATGTACGACCCGGGCCCTTCACCTTGCGTCGGGCAATGAGCTCTCAGGGTCTAGCGTTTTTTTCGCGCCGTTCGTGCCATTTCGAGGCCACGTTGAGCTGCTTATGTATAGCTGCCTGCAGGTGGGAGGATTTTCGTATTCTTTCTGTTCTCCTCACGACCGCGCATTATCTCCGTGAGTGCCCTTCTGGGTTCAGGAAGCCAAACTGCGGGCAGGCACGATTTTGGCTCAGTTTTGGCCTTGAAGAAACGAGTTCGCGAGAACGCGGACATGTTTTCGCGCGGTGCAGGAAGAGGGGGAAAGGTGACTCGGGTACAGCAACCGGCCTGTGATTATGTACTTTGTTTCGAGCAACGGTAACACTGTTGGCGCCTTACGCGCTCCCGTCATAGTGTGCACCTCACACGGTCCTGTGCAGGGTTCTCTACAAATTGGGTCATGAGGAATTGAGACGCTGGGAACGAAGCACTTATGTGCACAAAAAGAAAGATGCAGAACCGTTTCTACATCTAATGGGGCCTTGACACTCAAGAAATACCGATAATTTTCGTGGGCTGGCTAGAGTTTTTTGTATAGTCTGAAAGAAGCGCAGATGCATAAAAGCATTTTACGAAGACAGGAACTGCGTGCATGGGCTATTGCAGATTAGGGTACATTAAAAAAAAAAAACAGCATTGTTTTGCTAGTTCGGTGGTTTAATAAATGCATTTCTACTTTATAGCACTACCCGACCCATTCGTTACATTGAAAGAAATGGTTCGCAGCTTCCGTGAACTTCTTCAGATTATGGCATTCCTTCTGGCACAAATGAAGAAATGAAGCTGACTTCAAGTATTTATACGCACACGTTTATACCCGTTGTATCTCTGAAGTATTCGTGGAAACAACGTTGGTAAATACCCCAGAGCCCACGCTGCAGCGGGGGAAGGGTATACGGCGGTCTCTTAATATGGAGGCTGAAAAAAAAAAACAGATTTTTTCCGGCATTTGTTCTTTGCCGCGCCCATGCTAGCATGGCGTGGCATCTGCGCTATTTTATAACATTTGTTCTTTTATCCCCTCCGTGTACTGTTTTTAACTATGAATGCCCAAGGGCCATTCGCGACCCACCACCGCGATTTCGTGTACGTGCTAACGATGATGAGGAACCTATTGTTACCTTAATCGTGGGAAGCCGCGTGCATCCAAGGACGAGCATTTCGTGCTCCAAACGTGAAGTTTTCTCCGAAAGTACAAACTCCAGGTAGGCAATAAATGCGCTCTCTAAACGCGGCCACTGACGCGCGCAGTGAAAGCCGCGACTTCCCCCGTTTTCTCCCACCATGGGCCAATTCGCTCAGAGCTCCACCAAAGAACAAGTCTTTATCGCCACGCGATAACTCACACAAAGCACGTACCGCTCTGTATACGTTTCGCGGTTGCATGAGCGGCTCACCAGGGCATTGTTCTCTCAATAAAACTCGTGTGTAAGAGGGCAATGCGCGCAAGATGAAAGGGGCATACGAAGGTGGGGCTGCAGGCTCGAAGAACGTTCCTGCTGCGCATAGGCCGCTCCTGTCTTCGAGTTCAGGCATACACTGCGTTCGGCCGAGGCGAAGCCAGTTGTTGCGCAGCAGCCGGTGATCTAGATAGCGAGGTGCGTTGGCCTTGCGGAAGGCAGGGTGTGCACGAAGAAGAGGGGCCCCGTCGTGCAAGTTCAATTAGGAAACGCCGCGTGGCATCCAGGCTGCTGCTGCTGCCTCTCTGTTTGCCTTCGAACCGGCAGCGAGCAGCAGAAGAGAGACAGTGCGTCAGTGTATACATACACGCAGAGAGGAGAGAGGAATCGGAGGAACTAAACGAGGCGCTGGAAACGGTAACGCTATCTGCTCGAACTTGTAACCAAACCTTTCGGGGCCGCGCGCTCTTTGGGCGCGAGCAGAATTGTCTGGCCGGCCACGCCGCTTGGCTTATTGGGAATATGCGTCGAAGCGCATCTTGGAGGGCCTCTGTGAAGCGGGACCGATTAACGATGTTATGATTGAACGATAAAGAATGGTCGGCCAGCCCACCGTGGGAGCGGCTGGCCGAAGAAGGTTGAGCGAGAGGGGGGAAAAGCGGACACGAAAAAACTTCGAACTGTAACGGGCCAATCAGCGAGTTTGCACACGCGTGCGGCAAAGTGGCCTTGCGAACAAAGACAAGCAAAGAAGTGGCGCTTGTTAGTGAGTAGCGGAGCTTCACTGAGTCCCGATACTACGCCACCTCGGGATCAAAGACCACAGTGGTTTATTGTAGGATTTTACGCACCGACGCCACGCAGGCGATGAGGCGCGCCGTAGTGGAGGGCTCCGGATTAATTTTGGCCACCTGGGGATCTTTACCAGCCGTGCGCCGAAATCTCGTACCCACGGACCCGGTCAAGAGGCATCCTGGACTAGGGACGCTTCACCACCACCCTTTTCCCTTTCCCTTTTGCTCCAATAAACGTTTACTATACTACTACTACGGGCGTTTTTGCTTTTCGCCTCCAAAAGAGGCCGCCGCGGCCGGGAATCGAACCCGCGTCCTCGCGCTCAGCAGCACAACGCCTTAGCCACTGAGCCACCGGGGCGGGTCAAAGACCTGATTCACAACTCTATTTACTTAAGCGTACGGCTCGTGATTGTCAATGACTTGATCGGAGTTTCTAGAGGGCCATTCACGGGACGGAAACTTTGCGTCAGTCGAGACGCCTGCTAGTCGCAATGGTCCGTACATATAGATTTTGCACAATGAAGCCCCAGAAGTATGATCAATGTAGAACCATGGGATTAACTTAAACTTTGCGGCGGGGATTTAGGAATAAGCGATACGTGTTCTGACAAATTTTTGTTTTTACATGGTTTTGAGCGTAACCATCCCCGTTCTGATTAACAAACCAGTTAGACCAGGGGCTGTCCTTATGTTCCTTCACTCTGTCTTCGTTCCTCTCGCGCTAGTTCCGCGCAAGATGGTCGTTCCAATTTAACAAGCCCAGCTTGCAACGTTTCTACGTACCGTTGACAGTCGGGCTTGAAAGTTTCAGCTTAAAACAATTTAAATCCCAACGGCGTATACCCTGCCGCAACGAGGGGACGTTGCTCCTCAATTCCGGCGCTGCCGTTGCGCGAATAAGCCTTTTGCTCATATAAAGCACGCAGGATCTCCTATGGTAGAAGTGCTCAACGCGTTTTTGTACGCCGGCTAAACACTCCGCTTTTCCAATAAAGAACCCCCTCTCCATCTATCTCTATCTCTCTGTCGTACGTTGTAAGATACATATATATTGCACGTTTATCTGCGCAAGACCTGAGCTAATTTGTGATAGCATGCACAAGCACTTCAATGATATTATGCAAGCTGTACTTTCTACTGAGTATTCACTTTGTGTCGTATTCAGTTAGGCACTTCCTCGGTCCGTGTCATGATCTGTATCAGCATGCTATTTTACGACCCTGAGGCAGCCGCACGTGTGGGGGCCTGCGTGCTGTCGTGCAGCGCCAATTAGACGCCGCGAAGGTTGCGTGCCGATGCTCGGGGGCAGCGCTGCTTCCTACTCCGGGCACGATTTACCTGCCTCTGGTCTGATCCGGCTGACGGCGGAGTGCGCGCTCCGAGATAAGCAGGACCGCCGCCAATTCGGAGGAGCGCGCCGAAGCTGTACCGACAGGACCTTCTCCGAATCGCTTGCCCGCCAAATCGAGGTCGCTCTGCGAACACTCAACGTTGGCTCCGTATTTGGAATTCCTTAATTAAGGAGATTGCCCGCATTTGCAGAAAATATGTTTGGAAGATTAGCGGGTTATTGCGTGATCTTTTTCTAGCTTACGCTTTAGCAGGCTCCGGATGTGTTCCAAGTTCGCTGTTTGATGTGAAGTTTTGCTGCGGCTGCTTTGAGGACTGGTACGTGATAGCCAGTGGGAAAATCGGATGGGAAGAACCAGAACCAGACTCTTCCTCCGCTGTTCCAGTCGACATGCGGCAGGAATTCAGTCCAGCAAAATAGTTTTGGTCGAAAGTACATCTGCAATGTTATATCTTTTTCGTTGTCAACCTGGTACTTGCGAGGTCATTTGCCCTGACCGTGAGAAAACAAAATGGCGGACGACTATTCCAACCCATCAAGCGAAAACACAGCGCAGCGTTGCTGATGCTGCGACGATATTTCATCACTAAGACATTGTGGTGGTGCTTCGATATTAACTTAATGAGGTCACGTCACCGGCACGGTCAGTGCCTACCCCTTTATTACGTACGCCACACGACGACGTATATGCATAAACCACATCCCCCTGCGCGTGGTTGTGAAATCCCCCATGGGGTTTTACAAAAAAAAATGCGAAAGCTTGTTACACACGCGAAGTGTGCTAAGACCTGCTTCTGGAAACGATGCCTCTAACAAATGCGCAGGCACTTGACAAATCTTTTGCCCCGGAATCCCAAGTGGTCACATACAGAACACTAATTTAAATAAATACGGGCACATTTAAGGAAAAATCAGCCGTGGTGGCTGAGTGGCTAGGGCGTTGTGCTGCTCAGCCCGAGGACCCCAGGGCAGGAATTAGATTCCGGCCGCGGTAAACTGCTTTTCTGATGGAAGGGAAAAGCGAAAACGTACGTGTGTGGATACTCCAGCGCATGATAAAGAACCCCAGGTGGCCAATATTAATCCCGAGCACTCCACTATATATGTATACGGCGCGCCTCATAACGGAAGCCGTCTGGGCCTCCCCCACCCCTCTTCCCTGAACCAAAGGTCGAAATAAAGTTTACTCTCCCTCTCATAGCACACGTGCATCTTCGGCGCGTTAACTCCCAAAATTTGAACATTTAAGGAAAGTAATAGGCTTTTTTCGTTAAACATTCGTACGCGAGTACAAATTCCATCGATTCATACACCTAACTTTTTGCTAATTATGCATGAGCATGTTTTCGCGCTTTAACAGCATCCTACACGAAGGGCTTGGCCATCCACCTTCTGTTTACACTGCAACGAAAGTATTTGTGTAGCCTGAGCGTCGGCGCAAACTGCGTTGGTTGCTGAAGCGCATATTCAGATCAATAAGCCCCTGCGCGTTTGCATAATGCTTGAGGGTCGTGAGTTTCGGCAACATGTATGCCCAGAAAACTGGTGTGTGCGTTGGCTTTTGTATGTCCCCAGCCAGGGATGGACGACCTGCTTTTGACTCGCCGTGACAGGAATGTGAAGACGCAACTGCGAGGTGCCAGGCCAGCGAAGACTCTCACGAGGCTGTCTTCCTCGTTCAAACACACCCGCATTTCCGACGCGATGTTGCCCTCTTGCCCGAGCTTTTATTTCATTTCGATGCATAAACGGGAACCTAACTGCTGCGTTGTGCTCTCGACGCGCTGAGCTAACAAGTTACAACTCCAGTGAAGTGAAAAGTGCGGCCACTTTTGAAGTTCTTTTTGTTGAATGCGCACGCCACTTGCATCGGGCAAACAAAACGTTGTATCAAGGAGGGGGTGGCTCTTCAATCATCGTACGAAATGTGGGCCACCTAGGAAAACAGTTGATGTGGTTCGCTATAGTTGACCTGATTACGCATGTCTTTGAATTACAAACAGGCAACTTTTTGACTCGCCCATGCCTTTACGAAATGTACGCTTTATAACAACGTGAACATGTTCATACGCTTTTGAGAAATGAATGGCTTTGATAAGAGGCAAATGACGTCTTGAGGGTAAACACTTATCTTGCAGCCCGCCGGGGAACATTGCGTCATGGCGCGGGTAGAAAAAAAATTTCTATCATTCCTTCTTAAAGAAAGTTTAAAGAAGTGCGAAAGCTTTCTGAAATCAAAACTGCGTCGAATGTGCGTACAAACTTGGCTGAAAATGCGTCCAGTCGATCGTCAAACTTTCAAAGACCCAAATCGCAACCGAAGAACGAACTAATGCGAGCATTTTTCGCTCACTAAGTAAACGCATCTATGAATGATCTAAATGTATACAGATAAGTCGTTTATGAGATAAAGGTATACTATTGCACTCCTTCTTCACGATCGATGCGTTCATTATTTTCTTATCTAGAACCGTCCCTTTTTTGTTATTTTCAAGCAACCAATTCTGACACACTGGAAGCCCGCTTTCACGCTCGCGCTGCGTGTCCAGAGATCTTATCAGAGCTTTTCGGTCGACCAACGGGTCTAAGGGGAACCATTAGTTTTTTTGACAGGACGTCATTGGTCCCACTAAGAAAGCTTTCGCTTTAAAAGAACGTGACGCCAATGTGAGTCCAATGCTGCCTACAGTCGGACTACGAAAAAAGGGTGGGAGGCTGAGGTAAAAAGCGGAGGTACCACTTAAAACTTTCAAAATAAGATGAGGCTTAAGGGTGGAGATAGCAACGGGACATCGAATCAACGCAACATTCAGCTATGACCCGCCGCGGTGGCTCAGTGGCTAAGACGTTGCGCTGCTGAGCACGAGGTCGCGGGCTCGATCCCTGGCCGCGGCGGCCGCTTTTCTGATGGAGGCGAAAAGCAAAAACGCGTACGAGATTTCGGCGCACGGCCGGTAAAGATCCCCAGGGGGTCAAAATTAATCCGGAGCCCTCCACTACGGCGCGCCTCATCGCCTGCGCTGCGTCGGCGCGTTAAAACCCTTCAATAAATCAATCAATCAACTATGAGTCCGAAGGATGCACGTAGCCAGGTCGAAACAAAAACTTTTACGACAGCTTTCTCGATGCTTCCTAGTTTGTGGGGCACTAGTTTTGAAAGCTGGTCTGCGCTTTGTGTATTAGAGTGGGAGGTGGAGGATTCACGCGTTTGTAAGCATTCGTCGGCACAGCTCTGCGCTTACTCACAAACAGGAAATAATACGCCGGGATGCATGCCAGGCGACACGTGCTTTTGCGAACTCGCTTGCTGCCGCTCAAAACGTTAACATTCCGCTCACACAAATCGCCATGTCACGGTTGAGCGGCGATTACAGCGTGCGCAGGGTGCACCTTCGTCCGATGCGGCCGGCGACCTTGGCTTCCGGTGGGAATGCGAGCTCTATCCAAGTGTTACACATGCATAAATACACTTGCAGGCGCCGATTGGTACGCCATGGTCAGCCGAGCGACATTAATGCTGCCGTACCACTCGTAAAGCAGGTGGCCTAAGCGGCGTTCACTTGCAGAAGGTCGCCCTGTACGCTGTGATTACTACGCCCCGTGTCCAGAGCCGCTTATTTACAATTCAGGCGCGCGACGTACTTTCTCTCCGTCCTGTTTTAGTCCACTATCTTTTATATTGTTATTTAAAATTTCTGAGTTGCAGCGCTGAAGGACGACTTTCACCGGCACGTTGTAATTTAAGGCCTCATACGCTCTCATGGAACACGTTTGCCGCGTTAGCATATTGCTGTTTTGAAAGCGGGGGAGTTGCTTCCTGGTTTATCGGTGCATGCCGTCACTGCAGTCGCGGCCTCGTCGGGTTGACTTGCAGTATTCGTGAGGACATCGAACGTGTGCTGTGTGTGTCTTCTCTTCGCTGCACCACCTGAAGATGAATTTGCGTTTGCGTGCTGATACGCCTAAAACTTAGCAATGTCACCGGACCGTGGCACTCTACGGCCGCTGCTATACACGGGCCTTGTTGTCAGGGCTGCGCTTCATTACATCAGCGGACACCATGGCCAGCAATGGGTAATATTCCTCCATTCGCGCAGCGCCGCGAGCCCTCCGAAAGCTGTCCAACAACCGCATGCAATTAGCGTATATGCGAAATTGTCAAAATTCACACAATGGCAGGGCGCGCAGGTCACCACATCATTCTTCAGTTCACTCGGGCAGACAAGGCAATATTAGATCCGACGCAGCCGCCAGCGCAGGCCACTTGCTGAGCAACACAACCCAGCTTCCTTTCACCTGAGAGGACATCAACGCCCTTGTACTCCTCCCCAGTGGATGGACTGCTCAAATGTTGGAGTGGCAGGACCCTCACCGCAGGTATCCACCTCTGCAGTCTATTGACCCGCACTCTGACTTCCACTTTCACCGCGGCCTCAACAAGCGGTCTGAAGAAGTATTGCACCGACTGCGCCTGAACGCTGTGTTTACGCGAAGTTTTGGGACGATTCACAACCTGTGCCCGACTTGCGCCGTGCGTGAGACTGTAACTCACTTGTTGTGCTTCGGCCATCGGTTAGCTGCTGCGCGAAAAGCTGCAGGGAGATCGTGTACGCCATGAAGGCAGGCGCGATGTTGTCATTTTCTGGGGCCCTGGGCCCGTAGTGCTGATAGTATATACACCTTGGGAACAAAAGTTCTGCTTCGGTTCATATGAGACTCGGAACAGGAAAAATCTCTTCAGACCACAATCAGTGCACGTATCTCGAGATATGCACTGTTTTGCCCTGCGGTGTTTATCTATTTCTCTTACTTGGGTTGGTGTCATCCGCCCCCCCCCCCCCCCCTTTTTTTTTATGCACAGTCTAATTTGTATTTTGATTCAGAGTTTACATTAACGATTTCCTTTTCAAAGAAACTCTTATGTGCGAACTTTTGTAGCAGCATTTTCGTTGTATATCGTTTCTAACGTTTCTTGTTTGCCATCTCGCTGTTGTGCACGTAATGTGCAAAGATCATCCTGACCTTTTCAAGCTATTCATCTTGGTAACAGCCGTTTTGTCATTGGGCTGCGCTTTATAGCCCAGTCTACAGGACGACCTTACTGCGCATGCGCCGCACAGTCCAGGACACGCCAACATGCATCGATGTTTAGAGAATGCGTAGGAACATTGATCACGTGTTGGCGTGACATAGACTGTGCCGCGCATGTGCAGTAATGTCGCCCGGCCTGTCGACTGCGCCAATTAAATGGTAACTACGGCCCAACGACAAAATGGCTGCTACCAAGACGAATAGCTTGAAAAGCTTCGCTGCAAAAAGGTTAGATTAGTCGCAGTGGCTAAAGTGAGCGAGCTGTCCTCCCGAATTGTCCAACATTTCCTTTTTGAATCAGCCTTGCGCTCTCGGAACGGGCGTGGTGGCCGCGGGCCGCAACGAGAGCGCATCGGCGGCGTCACACACCCCGTTGCCGCGTGCTTGGTTGTTATCGACGGCAACGCGTACTACGTGCACGGGGCCACCGCCACTGCTGGGGAGGCCGTCCTCGTTAAAGCGCGAAACTCGGCCGCGCATTATGGGGCGAGAGTGGCCGTACACTCCATGCGGGTGAGCGATCTCCCCTGACGGCATACCACTCCCCGGTCTTCTCCGTGCGCCGCATATTATCCCTCTTCTCCCACGCGCCTGCAGGCTGCATGTGATTCGTTATCGTCAACGTCCAATCAGAGATTGGCCCTAATTGCGCGTTTATGCTTTATCAGCCACGCGCCCTCTTGTTCTGCTGCTGAGGTCCGCACTACTGCAGCCTTATGGGTGATCTGATTTTTTTTGTTAGTGTTATTACAATAATAGCGATCGAAAGCCGAGACGCGCTTTTCATCTGTGCCTTGCCGGTTTGTGGGAGAGTGAAATAAATACACGTACAGAGTGTGGGAAAAAGTGCGATGGCAGGCAAGTGGTCAGGGCACCGCCCTGCGACAATAAGAAAACGTTATAGTCTGGACAACACTATACCACATTCGCTGAAGTTTTTGCGAGGTGCGTTTTGTATAGGAATAGGACAGTGGTAGCCAAGAGCTCCAATCAACTAAGTATTCCTCCATACGAGTAATTGAAGGTTTGGAGACGCCTCCTTTCCAAGCGCGCGTAGTTTGAGTTATTCTCTCTCTCTCTCTCTCTCTCTCTCTCTCTCCGTCTCTTCCTCTACTCTCTCATTCAATCCTCGCTCTGCTCTCTCTCCTCTCTTCTCTCTCTCTCTCGTCGCTCTCTCTCTCTCGTCTCTCTTTGACGGCAAGAGACTTCAGCTGACGTGGTGTGAAAAAGCGTGGCGTGTCTGCCCTTCTTCGATGTTTATGTTGGAATGGTAATCCAAACATACTATTGCCGTGCTGCATGCACGCGCGAAAACACCGTTCCTCTGAAATATGCGGATGTGGTCGATACAGTGGAATTGAAGACAGCAGTGTTACAGTGGCAGCAAATCCGGCGTACTTAATGAACACCTACTAGATGGGCAGGAAGCATTCTTGCAGGCATCACTGGGAGGCCTCTATGCTGATGGGATGGGTCGTGATCAAGAGATAGAAGAGATGAGAGAGAGAGCGAGAGAGAGAGGATGAGAGAGAGAGAGAGACTGAGAGAGAGAGAGAGAGAGAGAGAGATGACCAGACATTATGATAGTGGGCGTGAGCTGTGAGGTATTCTTATCAATAGGATGTTGATTCTTGCCGCACTAACCCATCCGTGACCGCCATCCCCTCCAGCGCTTTTGTCCTGTAGATGCAACGAGATGAAATATCTACTGAAATTGGTCAATACGATCGGTCACGGGATTTGTGAGACGAAATGTCTAACAAGACGAGAGATCCAATCGAGACTGAATATCCTACGAGACAATAAATCCATGGAGACAAGAAGTACATTGTCGAAGCTTTCATCTCGTTGGATAGTTCGTCTCGTCGGTCCTTCATGCAAGTAATCGTGCTCCAGTTTCGTTGAACTATAGTGCGAGAACCTGTCGATCGCTACTCTCAAAAGTGGATATTTCTGCGAGCCTTACAATCGTGCAGTTTCCGCTAATAACTCTGAACATGCAACGCCGTGGAATTCTGAGCGCTATTTCTCGTTTTGCCGGTAACGGCTCAAGTCCACTAGGATCGTCGAGACTTCATGAACTTTGAGGCTTGTCACCTAAATATTCCAAATCTCATGCACGCGTACAATGCCAGTGCAAAGTAACCAGCGCGCCTTCTCACGTTCCACGTCTGGAATTTCGCGGCGATAGCATCCGGGAGGAGAAGCTAGGCGTGCGCGCTCGCCTTTCTCGGCTTCTCTTACACAATGGACGGCCAGCGGACGCGTGTCGATCAAATTACCGGATAAAGGGCAGGCAAGACGAGGAGTGAACAGGCGCCTTTGTACCAACGGGATCCTGATGGCACGCCCTGTCGGCTACCCGCAGTTCCTTCATTTCTCTCGCCCCCTCAGCGACCTTCGGTCTCCCCGATGGTGGCGGAAACCAATGAGAAGAGCGGAGAACGACGATCACGTCGCTAATGATTGTGTAGCTTCGGAGTTGTTTTCCTAGAGTTGCTAGTCTGAGAACTAATGCTGCCGGAGAGGATACGTATATGATGAGTTTGGAAGTAATTAACTGTGTGCGTGCGTGTGCGTACGCACGCACGTGCGCGCGCGCACACACACACGCACACGCACACGCACACCCAACACGCACACCACACAGCACGCGGCACACGACGCACACACACACACACACACACACACACACACACACACACACACACACCACACACACACACACACACACACACACACACACACTGTGTCATCTACATGTCTGTGTCGTCTTCGCTATAATCAACTCTTACAATATATGTGGATGGACGAAAAGAGAAAGACAGACGGAGGGCGAGAGGGGTAGGTGGGAGCTTTGTTGACGTAGTGTGTGGGCGCGTCTTCAAACGCAGCCGACCACGCGTGCTTGCCTGGCGGAGCAGGCAGCGCTGCGAAGCCTGATTGCAGGCGGATCTCCGCGTTCCCCCGCGGGTCACGACGGGCCGTTGCGGATGAATTTAGTAGTCCCTCGTGGTCCCTGCCCGCGTAGTGAGCTGTCTATAACGGGACGGCCACGCTGTTCGGGGTGGGAAAAAAACAACTTTCCTCCCGACTCCAGTGCAAAGGTTAATTGTGCGAACCCGCTGCACGCGCACCGCGCTAGCTTGCTTTCGAGGCTGAGCCTATAGAAACCCTTCTCTCTCTCTCCCTCGACTGGGCCTGTTATTCGCCTTACCGACGTTGCTTTCGAGCTTTGCTCAGCGCCCAGCGACGCGGTGATAGAATCTACTCCGTTGTTTGTCTTTGTGTCTTCCGAAACGCCTACGGCAGGCAACGCTGAAAGTGCTAAAAGTCAATCTCAATTTGCCTTGACCTGTCCTTATTTGTACGCTGAGTCTTCTGTTTCTGATTTCTTTTTTTTTTTTTTCGTTTCGTTTCGGGCTGTGGGGTGGGAGGGAGCGTTAACGAACACTGAAGAGGTTAGCTGCACTAACGGCAGGGCTTGCTACTTCAAATGGACGGGTTGAGGCTTGACGTGACGAACTCTGCGTCTTTCGCCTTTCCTCCCCTTAAACAAGAACAAAGAAAATAACACCTACCCAGTGGCGCACAATTCTGGTAGGCTTCATTGCAAAGTCGCTCTTAAACAATGACACGATTTATTTTTATTCCCTCAGTAATCCCCCGCCCTGCCTCGTGTGGTCTAGGAGCGTCGCGTGAGTGAAGCGTTGGTTCATCCGCTGCTGGATGAGAGGTTAATTTCGTTTACTAGGTTAGGGCCAGTTGGCAACAATCACGAAAGATTATACGGCTGCCTAATTGCTGTCTCAGCCGTTTCCTTCAAGTCGCTTCAAAATCGACGTCACAGGCGCTGCGGCGAGCGGCGTGGTCACGCTAACTTCTCCTGTGATTAGTTAGTCGGTCGACTCCACGACTCCCCAAGGTCACGGAGGTGACACGGCTTCCTTGAGATGCAGGATGGCTGCGAGACCTCTTTCCCGACCTGACGAAGGGGAAATGAGCAGTTCGTGCGGTATAACTTTATGCGGGCCTCGTGTAGTGCATAAGGACGCGTGTACGTGTGTGCGCGTGTCATTGAACTCATTCTCGCGTAGGATTAATCCCTGGAGGAAATGTAATCGCTCGCCGCATTGCATTATTCCTGGCCGTCCGCGCAGGCGACGGGAGAGTTGCGGAGTTACTTGGCAATCGATGTCAAGTACCGGCGAGGCACGTCTTTCTGGCGCCGGTTCGGCAAAATATGCGGCCGCGATAAAACAGCAGGGGCAGGGGAAGGAGGCGGGGAGGGAAAAAAAATTACCGAGTGACCGGAAAACTTGTTTACGCGTCCCAAGGTCGTGTTGCTCGATCGCCTGGTGCATGTAATATCGAAAGCTCGACTGGCTCGCCCGAAGCTTCTTCCATTTACTTCTGCGCGGTCTTTATGAGAGCGCTCGGCTCATACATCACGTCGCCTGTTCGAAAACATGACGCGAAGCATTGAGGATACCTTGAAGTTAGATCAGGATTTATGGATCGCATCTTCGTTTATTTTTATTTTCGTTCGTCTTTTTGCTGTCTTCGAAGGAAAAACTTGTTATAACTGGAGGGACTGATTAACTTATAATACGTGCAGGAAGAAAGGGGTACAGATTGACAAAACAAATAGTTTGGATTGGTGCTGAGCGAACAAAGCATTATTAACACGTAAGGTGGGAACGAAAAATTATCTGAGTAAAGAAGTGATACGCCTATTGTCACGTGATACACCTAGTGAGACACCTAGTTATTATCACATGGATATGTAGAGGAAAATATTTGATTACATTTAAATGTGTAGATCAGAAATGAGATTATATATACCCAGGGCGAACAGTCTTGTGGGAAACTAGGTGGGCTACCCATACTTTTGATGAGTCAAATTACTTTCAGAGTTCTCTCATTCGGTCACACCGATATGTCAACAATTTATTTCATATCTCGATCGCTGCTTAACTCCTTCCGCTTTTTGTGCGGTATTAAAGACAATCCTCTCAAGCGGAATTCTCGCACTGATTCGAAATCGCCTTTGCACACATTGTAAGAATTGGGCTGCTTTCTAGAATGGGAGCGTATACCCGCGGATGCAATTAATGAAGATCACGTTCTGAGACTTAGTCTCCTTATTTTTCTGCACAAAACACATTTTTTGGAATGATCTGCTAGTTTTATTGCTTACTATTGCTTACCGTTCGCTTTAGCTACAATAAATTAGCCTGTTAAACGCACAGGCAATGGCGGACAGTCCGAAGGCACGATATGTGATTCTGCAACCACTCTTCAGCGATTAGGAAAATGAGCTCCGATCGCATGACCGCGACTGCCATTCTAAGAAACGACCCTCCTCCTCTCCTCCTCCTCCTCTCTCCTCCTCCTCCTCCTCCTCCTCCTAATATTTCATTTTTCTGCATTACAGACAGGTTTAGGCCTTTCTAACTTCTTTGTCCTGGTGGCACCCATTTTAACCCTGGGCTGTGTCAGTGGCACTATATGCGGTAGGTGCATTCGACAGTAGGCAACTGCGCATGCGCAATACAGCCCAGAACGTGTCCTGATCGCATCAAAGATTACAGGATGAAGACGTCCATCGCAGCAGTGATTACGCTCATCTATACTGCGGCGTCTGCAGCGCGTTCTCTTCGTTTTTCTCCTCATATGCATTGCACTTGTCTACAGACGCGCCGTTGAGACAAGCGGGTTCCTAGTCCAAACTCTCCGACCTCGAAGTCTGCACCGAAGAGCAGAAGAGAGCGCCGGTTACACTGCACACAGTGAAAGCGAATCGGTATGCCCCGAGGGCTTATGTCTCCGAAGCGGTGGCACTGCCGCGAAGATGACATCTCGGTTTTTCCGTCCCAAGGCGACTTTAAAGGGACCGGTTATGCGGCACCGCTGTAATAGATGTCTTCTGAGCTGCCGCAGACAGTTGCAACCACGTTCGGACGTTGGTGCGTAAGCCTTTCTTTATGCATGCCTCTTGCGGCGTGATAAATGAGATGTTTAGGTTTAAGATCAGATGAAGAGGCAACTCTTTTCTTCTTTAAAATCTAGATTAGCCAGATTGCTTTGATGCAACCGCCATCATGACGATGCAGCCATGCCAAGGGCGATTGCAGTCGCCAGTGTGAGGGAGGCAAAAATTGGCAAAGGAAAATTGAGAACTGTCGGTGAAAACGAGAGGTAAAAAGATTAGTGCCTTTTTACTCTGTGAAGAAAGATGACCTGTCAAGCTCGACGCAGTCCACGGAGTGCACGAAACAAGACACGTTTGTTTGTAATTTGCGATGGGGCATACTTCCTAGGCAATTATTAGCTGAATAAACCTTCGAAGGACCCTAGCTTTGTTCTTGCGGACAAACGTGGAGCTGCCTGTGTCCCTCCCGCGTTGTAAGCATCTTACTGTTTGTGCAACACGCCAACCCAATCCGCTCTACCACTAAGGACACTGGACAGGTCCCATTGGGTCGTTTGACGTTCGCGTTTAAACCTCGCGCCAAGCCCCCCCCCTTGCACATCGACATGCCATCCATCACCGCCCTCCTCCTCCCACTATTCTCCACTACAAACCTGTGCACGCATGAAGCGGCAACCGATATGTGCGCGTGCTTAGAAGGGACAGACGCGGTCGAAAAGGTCCCTCTTAAAGTCCCTAATCTGAAGAAGTGATGTTTCGGCTCACGCCGGCGTTCCAAGCGGGCAAGTTGCTGTTCATTCGGGAGGGATTCGCCGCTACTCGACGGGCTGGAACCTGAGGCGGTAACGGCGGCGGCAGTAGCTTTCCGTTGTTTTCGCGCCCGTTCGCGCTTCTCGTCGGGCCGACGCCTTTTCAGTTCCCGACGTTCTCTCTCCAAGCGAACGACACGCGTCCGCCCCATAACTATTTAAAACCTGGAAGCCCTTACGCTCTATTCTCGCGTACAAACATGTGGCTGTCCGTTTCCCTTCCCCTTCATATATCTTACTGTCTGTGTAACACATCAACCCACAGTAGTAGTAGTAGTAGTAGTAGTAGTAGTAGTATAGTAGTAGTAGTAGTAGCAGTAGCAGCAGCAGCAGCAGCAGCAGCAGCAGCAGCAAACTGCCGGACTTCTGAAAAGCCTAAGAAGAGTTATTTCGACGTCCGACGTGTAAAACTACTCCGTGAAACAAGAGGTGCGCAGGTGATTTGGTTGGGCGCCTTGGCCCTTATAGCGCCGAGGCACCGACTGAGCAGGAGACGAGTGTTCGAATCCCTCGTAGGCGTGCCAAGGCAACACCGAACGAGGCCGGTTGTAGACTGATGGGCTGATTGGCATTTCGACATACTCGAAACGCAGCGGGCTTCAGAGTGGGAACGCAGGAAGACAAAGCGCTGCGTCTGTGCCAAGAACCCATAGGCCGGTTTGCTCGTAAGGCCTAAGCGTCGAGTCAGCCTACATCGCTCAAGCTCGATGATCACGTTAAAGGAACCCTGAAACACTTTTTTACGCTTTTTTTATATCATAAATGTTCTCAGAACGTAGTCAAAAAACACACTCTGTACTTGGAATAATGGGTCACAAAGTACTTCAGCCAAAAATTACTGCTCTATGCTCATCAGATAACTTAGAAACTTGCTCAACAAAATTTTCTCTTTTTCCCGGTCTTGGCGTTCTTCGAGCTCTCGAATACGTCATTACAGTGGTGTAGCCGCTAATGGCCGGATTATTTCAGTTGCTGCAATAAACGCATTCGATGGCCACTTTAAAAAATGTCGCAAGAGCAAAACAGACACGTGAGGCGCATCTGCTGCGACGAGTAAATCACGGAGTGCCGCTCCGGGCTGCCGATAACTACAGCTTTCGCAGTGCTTCCAGACGCGAAGGACAGAGTGAAAGCGTTTAGCTCAAGTGTTGCAGAGACTCTTAGGCGCCGGGCATAGATAGTACAGGCAAATCAACCGTCGACAGGGAGTCACGCTGTGCCCGAGGTGTTATGCGACCAAGAAGTTCTTTGATATCGTGTACGCAGATGTCCGAACTGCGCTACGCCTGCGTGGGAAATGTGGCCACCGCGCCCAGGGACAAAGCCCATGAACTCGTGCTACAGGTATACCAGAACTCTTGAGAACGGAGAAAGCAAGGTTCAGTAGCACCGATTTCAGCGCAGTTTGGTGGTTGCAAATCACATGATGTCACCATTTTCCCACACGGGCTAGTAAATCGCCGTGGAACAAGTGAACACAATTATGTGTAAAGGAAACCCAAAACAGGTCATTGCCCGTGCACCTATATTAAAAGAACCAAACAACAGACGAGACACAGCTCACCTGCCGCGCGTCGTGCGTGATAGGAGGTAGCCTGCTCTATTTTTCAGCTGATACTAGGAGGTGACACTCCTTGTGTTATCACATGCAGGAAAGGAGCCGACGCGCCCAGTTTACTCAGTCGGTTTGGCTACTAAATGGCTCGGTTGAGCCGCTCGCTCTGCCAAGCTATAGGCCGTGGTTCGAATCAGTTCATCTGTTGGGCGGGTTGTGTATACGCATCTACTGTGTCTCCGATCCCTCCGGCCGAACAGTTATTTTTGTGCACTTTACGAGCTCGTTAGAAGACTCGCTGAATAACAGTTAAGACGGCTGTGCTATTTTACTGTCAGCAGCTGCAGGAGAGCGAGATAGCGAAAGTCTCCTGTGTCCTTGGAGGTACGCGCCCATTCCCTGGCTCTGCTTGGAAGACTCGCGGACCCGCGCACCGACTGTACCGGCGCACGCTTCCTTTTCCAGTAATTGGTCCTTGCAGCCTCGGTCCACGCTGCCCAGTGGGCGAGGCGGCGCCTATCTCGGACGCAGGTCAGCAGCGGAACGATTGGCGACGCTGCGCTAACAACGCGCGCACACCCTAGCGCGGTTGTGGGACGAGCACCCCCGTGCCGTCTCGTTCCTCGCTCGCACAGTGACAAAAAGCCTCGGCTAAGGCGGCGGGACCCTCGGCCGGCAATGGCCACGCTCTGGAATGCGCGCCGATGGTCGGCCTCGTTTCGCCTCGCCCGTCGCCGTCGTCGCCGCCGCCGCCATTGTTCGCTGCCTCGGGCCGGCTAGCTTTCGCGCCTGACGCTGCTGTTGATTCCGCTCGTTGAGCACCGGCAGTGTCGAGCAGTGGGCCATTCGTTGTTTGTGACCTTCTCGGAACGAGAGGGGGGCGTTAATGACGCATCGAAGGGGATGTGCTTTAGTATTTGCCCATCGTTCTCACTGACCTTTGTTCTCGAAGTTACGCAAGGATCATAACAAACGAACAAGAAACCAGAGGGAGAAAGGCGAAAAAATGAAGAGCAAAACGAAACAGACGAAAAAAATTGAGGGAAGTAGGCCTTCATTCACTGCGAACGACGTCGAAAAGAAGCGAGAGGATGTGCAGCACGTTCTTGCGCCTGCAGCCGTATCTTCCGCTTGACGCCGTCACGTTACTCTGCACACACCGCACCTCTCTGCGACCCTCTGCACCGTTAGGTGTAAACAACGAACTAGGTGGAAACAAACAAACAAACAAACAACATACAAACAAACAATAACAAGGACAGACAGACTGAAGCGATCAAACTGATGGGAATGATGGTGCGAGGGGAAACGGAACGCCTTAACTCACTTTTATTGTTGAATAATTTGTGTAAATCGGCTGGAAAAGTTCAAGACATGGCCTATGCGTCCTAAAATTAGTCTGGTAAAATAATTCCACGGTGTTTGCAACTCACTTCAGTGGCCTTTGGATGATCCGCAATAAATCGTTTTTGCAAAGCGAGTTTGTATACACGTTTTCGAAATGAATTTAATGTCTCTGTACAACCGAAGGCATCGCTCGCAGTGTCAATTTTTGCGGCACTGAGAAGTGGTTTAAAGTTGATCACTCACATTGAGCTTTCTTGTCGGCCAATCAGTATGCGCCATCGACGTGCACTGTTTACCAAACAAAACCCGGACGAGTTTATGTGCTGAAGTGTTTAACATACCTTGCTTTTGTTTTTAATTCAGCCCCATAGAATTTCTCTACATGAAGTTGGCTTCCCCTAAGTATTCAGTCACTTGCAGTGAAGCAGTCTTTGCGCGGTTATCGTTTGGGGCACGGACTTGCTGTAGACGTGACGTGCCTTCCATTCACAGCTGTCTCTGCGAAAAAAAAAAAGGGAAGACAGAGAAAAGGAGAGACAAAGAAAAGTGTCTACATAAAAGGAGAGTAGGCCTGTCAACATATATTATAAAATGAGGTCGCTTCGACACTTTTTTTCCCACTTAAACGCGCGCGCCCTGAGATATTGAGGCACGATAACGAGCGCTATGACTGGGCTCATGTCGGTGGAATCCTGGACGCGCGCCCAGTATGGCATACACGCACTGTGTACATACATAATATACCCGCATATAAACGGGCGTTTTCCGTTCTTCGTTACGCGTATATAGTGCGCGCGGTGGCGTATAAATGCGAGCCGCGTTTCCTCTTTGGCTCCGACTCCGTATTGTCCCGCTTCTCGAGGCGTGTTTAACAAGAACGGAGAACGTGCACTAAATTCTCGGCCACTTTGAGCCACCGCGGGGCGTGTGAAAATGGAGTGAGATCACGTGAAGTAGCGCCCGCTGCGCTGAGAAAGCTCGGTGCTGGGGGCAGCCTTGAGAAGGTGTTGCCGCTTGAAGCGGTACTTGGCCGGCGTTCTTTCTGCATAATAAGATCTTCAGGCCAGCTCTGATGAGAAAGAGAACGTAACGCGACACGACAAGCCCGCAGTATTGTTCATTGCCGTCCACTGCGCCGTCATCCTGTACTGGAAGGCAGCGTCTGGTCTTGGTGGACTCAATACTAACTTTGGTGACTTAAAACATGTAAGTGTTGTACCTGTTGGGTACACATAGTTAAGGTTAAAAAGCGCGGAAATATAAATAGTATATTTTTTTCAACAATTTGTCTGCTCTTTAAGGACCCGCCCCGTTTTACGCCCAAGAATAACTTCTAAAAAGCAGTTATTGCTAACACTTCAACAAACGTATCATTACTTATTCGTTAGCTGATACACGCATTCGGTAAAGCACAGTAATTCTTTTACTCTTTATATACAAAGAGTATCGTTATCTGGTGTTTTAGTTGGCGGGGCATGATGTACAGCAGTCGCCCAAAAATGAAAGGTGATCACGCGAGCGTGTGGCCTTCACTACAGGGTGCGCCATCTAACGCCGCCCATTGGAAGCGCCGGACATGCGCAACCCGGGGTCGCAAGGTTACATGTCTTACTAATATGAATTTGAGCATGCCTCGAAGCATGCACCGTTCGCTTTTAATTGCGCACTGAACTGAAGGCCACTCGCTCGCATGATCACCTTTCATTTTTGGGCGACTGTGCATTGCTGTTGTTTAGGTAACGCAAGTGTGGGCTTGTAACGCTAATGGATTGGTTCATGAAAGTTGACAACTTGTTCTAAGTAAAGCGGAACTTTTATGACGCACTTTTCTGCCACGATTTATCTTGTGTCTCTCGTGTCGCATAGTGCCTCTCTTGGACACATTTATTATAATTGCACCTCTAGCTTGCCTATGCGTGACGAGATTTCTGTGAACAGTGCGCTCTCAGAAAGAACATTCAAACTAAGATAGCTGTGGCAGTGGATGACCTCCTGTGCCGTTACTAGATCTCGTCCATGTTTTCGTGCTTGGCAATAGTTTTCATTTGTGTAAAGGCAACGTTAACGCGGGTTATGTGCTTGTACCTATAAGATTAACTAGGAAAGCGAGTAGACGTAGTCAAGCAGAAGCCGCACTTAAATATTTCGGTGAAGCGCCAGTGGGGCTCAAGTGCTTACACTAAAATTCTTTTTACCGACAGTTCGTTCGCCGCAAATAATCTCTACTCGCTCAAGTCGTTACGTTCACGCTTATACGAGGAGGTGTATTTGCACTCGGCAAAACCCATTGTCTTCGTTCTCGTGAATGTCGATACCGCAGCCCGACTGAATCTTCCTTTTCACGAAGGGCACATCTTGTGGCGCGCGCCGCCCGCACGCGGCTTCCGATAGCATCGGTGTTTTGCCATCGCCGCCGCCGCGCCAGTCTGCGAGCGCTCGTCGGCGCTTGACCAAGATCGCCTCTCAGTCACGTGCACGCGCTTCGGGAAGAGCTTGTTTTTCCATATGCACGCGTTGCATCACGTGGAAGTGAATAATTTAAAAATAGTATAAACCAAATGAGTGACCGTAAGCGATAGGAGCATGCCCGTTCGGTCTAATGTTTTCTTTTATTTCTACGCGAAGGTTTTTAATGAATTTCAAAAGGTGCATTCGAAAGTTTGTGTTGAAGCAGTATAAGATAAATACGATTGCTAAACCGTTCTTGGAGAGTTTGTGCACTCAAACACGCAGCCTGAGTGCTTCAGAAACGAGCGTGGAAAGTGAATTCATAATTGCTTATTGTTCGCGCGACGCTTGGTACCCTGCCAACTGTGCGACGGTGGCGAGTGAACGTTATTCTTCGGCGGATCCCATTCTTACGATCGATATTTATTACCTGGGCACGCTCTGAAATAAGTCTTAGTGCATGTTACACGACGTGTGGCCCGCGGGCGTGTCTGGTGGAAGTGCCGGCCGCAAACGCAGTCGTTGGGACGCTATGGTATCGCGCTCGACTTGGGTGGCCCGGTCAAGGCTTGTCCTTGCAACGTTGCCTAATGTGGGTGAGTTTTAAGTACGCCGAAGGACACTATCCCTAAGCTCGTTATGGACCTGTAGATCGCAACGCTGCGCTATAGCTTTGTTTCAAGGGCGTGTACCTGCATTGATGGTCCGTTTTACGCCTGATAAAAGGGGACCTTTAAATGCCCCGCCGTAAAGTATGCGTTGAAGGGGCGCACTGACGATAACATTCCACTTGGAGCTAATAACGGCGCGTACAGTATGCGACGGCTGAGACGCTTAGACCCGCATGCCCACAAGCATGGGGCAGAGTACGATACAGCGACCGCTCATATCTATTCTGCAGAACAAACAAACAAAAATTTACCATACCTTTCTAAAGAAAGTTGACAGAAGTGCGAAAGCTAAAAGTGTGCCCAACCATCGCTGAAAGTGCGTCCAATCGACCGTCAAATGTTCAAAGACTCCAATCGTAAACGAAGAACGAACCCGTGCGACGATTTTCCGCGCACTAAGTAAACGCATTTACTAGCGATCTAAATGTATACCGATACGCGGTTTATGAGATAAAGGTATATACTATTGTTATATTCCTTCTTCATGATCAATGCGGGTGTTGTCTTACCTACAGCCGATCCTTTTTCGCTTTCAGCTAACCGTTTTGACACAATGGAATCCCGGTTTCACGCATGCGCGGTGTGTCCAGGGATCTTATCGGAATTTTTCGGTCGACCAACCGGCCTATGGGGAAATGCATTAGTTTTTGACAGGACGCCATTGGCCCCACTAAGAAAGCTATCGCCTTAAAAAGATTCCACGGGTACATTAGAAAGCCCAACAAGCTGTGCCATATCAAACGTGTGAGGAGCTACGAGCAGCTTTGAAGGTTTGAAATTGAATTTAGGCATGGAAAATTACACCCAACAAACACAAAACAAACTACAAGTAATAAAAACAGAAGTAGGTAAGTGCTGCACGGAAAAACAAAATAGATCCACCCAAGTATTCGTGTGCAGTCTGCGAATGAGCCGCACTATAGCACTGCGCATTATTGTATGTTTATTCACGTTCACGGGACTAATTTAAGCAATCTTTTTCAAATATGAACGTGTTTAAAAGGCCTGTTAAACCATTACACGGTGGTCAAGCCACTCAAGATAACTCATTTAATCCGGACACACAAACAAAAAACACGGAAATTCTTCATGGCAGGAGGCTATAGCTCGAAGCCTATGTAACCTGTAATTACAGGAACGAACACCTTTACGGAGGCGTTTACTTTCGTTACCTCCCCGCAGTGCCTTTCTGATATCCTCCAACGCATTTTATTTTATTTTTTTAATTTAGAAGTGTGAAATTTTTCACGGTGATAAATACTTCCGGCAGTAAAGATAATCATTCACTGCTATAAGTGCATCCTACTCTACGCGCGAGTTTTATAATTCAGCTTCATCACAGTCCATCGATGGGCAGCGCTGGGGCTATTCGTGTAACTCTGGCCTTGATGCCGCCGCTCCACCTGCCCTGGTGGTCTACGGGAAATAATAATAATGGATCCGACCTTGGTCGAATATCCTCCGGCCGGCCCTTTGCATACCTTCCTCGTCTCGCTTTACATTTTCCCTTAAACTGGCACGCAAGCTGCGGTATGAGGCGTGGGTTGCCCCAAGCCAGAGCTCGATTCGGGCCACTGATTCCCGCGCTCTGCCCTCCCCTCTTCCCCCTCCTTACCTCTTTCAGCTTTGGAAACGCTTGAGAAGATATGACCGCTCGCATTGCGTCTCCGGGGCATAAATGTACACCTTGAGAGACGTCTCCTCTGCGTACCTGTGACGCCTCGATTTCTCGCGCGTGAAGAAATGATTGGCACGGAAGAAATCTTCCGACTGTTTCTTTATCTTTTGTCCGTTTCTTTGTCGGTTTTTTTTTTCAGTAGAGAGAGGGGGTAATGTTGAATTTTTAAGCTTTATTTGCAGTGAGGTAATTTTTTTGTGTGTGTGCTTTGCCGTGGACTCTCTGAGTGTGAGTCGCAATGACCGGTTTCGGACGCCGCGTCACGCAAGTGTGATGCTATAACTGCCGAACGCCGCGCAGTATTTGATCCGCCAGGAACGGGAGGAAGCGAATCGGTTTTGTGGTAGGCTCCGATTGGCTCGCGCACGCGAGCGTGTGTTATGGGCTGCTGTAATCACGGGGAATTGTTCTGGACGAATGTTTTCTAAGAGGTCATGCTTGCGTCCCAATAACACGACACCAAAAGAAGCGCAGGGAGGTGAAACAATGAACAAGCGCTCATTGACACCTGCATGGCAGGCCTTTTTCAGGAACGTAAAACACACTCTTCAGGTTCGGTTAGTTTTATTCAGGTGTATACCCAACGGCCGTTAAAGGGACTCTGCAACACTTTCTTCAACTTTTTTTGAAATCTTAAATGCTTGCAGAAGGTAGTCACCCAACACACCCAGTACTTAGATTAGGGGGTCGCAAAGTACCTCAGCCAAAAATTACTGCTCTATGCCCATCAGACAACTTGGAAACTCGCTCAAAAGATTTTTCTCTCTTTACCGGTCTTGACGTACTTCGACGGCCCGAATTACGTCACTGAGGTTATGTAGCGGCTGTTGGTCGGTTTTTCTTCAGTTGCAGCAATGAACGCTTTTCGATAGCAACTTTTAAAAGCAAGCCACAAAAGCAAGCAGAAACGGAAGGCGTATCTGCTGCGACGAACAAATCACGCAGTGCCGCTCCGTTCTGGCGATAGCTGTAGCTTTCGCACTGATTCCAGGCGAGAAGGAAAGAGTGAAAGCGTTTATCGAAAGTGTTGCAGGGTCCCTTTAACGTCGTGTTCAAAGAGCGTTTCAATTTTTTGTTTTGCGCGTGAACACAAACCTGCGTTTTGAAACTCGGCTGCATTGTACATTGATTTTAAATGCCCAACTAACAGTTAAAACGTAACTTGAAACGTATGTCTTACCATTTTGTCTGTCTATTATCTAGCTAAATTCGTTTCCTACGCAATCTAACCGCGAAGCATTTTGTGGGAGAAGGGTACCTCACGTGTGGAAAAATTCTTCCTCAGCCGAGCCCCGTTACAAGTGCAAACAACAAAGGGTGCACCCTCCATTTTGCGTGTTACTTCAACGTGTTGCACGCCGAGACAACTTCCTCGAAGCTGCGCACCGTGTTTCCCCAAGACGAGCGAGGAGTTTTTTTTTTCTTTCTTCTTGCCCTACCACGACGGAAAAACAAAGTCAGCATCCGAATACGGTGCTACTTAACGGCGTTATTCTCAGAAACGTTCCCACGCTTACTGAGACCAGAGCGACGTGAGAACAAACACGTTGGCGCCTGGCCCGCCTTCTTGCTGCTTGGTCGACCTGCGTGTTTCACGAAAACCAGTAGGCGCCCACTTGAATCACAGCCTCACGTGCGAATGCAAATGCTCCTTTATTTAAAGGAATCAGCGGGAGGTGATTCCGAATCAAAACGCAACATGTCTGGCGCGCTATTCCGTGACTTGGATCGGCGAGCCGCTCCAAAACTGTTTTCACTGCGTATCTGTGGCCTATTTGATTCGGCAACTAGGAATTAAGGCTACTTCGTTTTTGGCTAAAATAAAATTAGGCTCAACAAACCGATAACCCTTTATTCGTATACTCCTGTGCCGGTTACATTCTAATGGCATCGGCTTTTGATAAATATTTGTCTCATTTCGCGCGCTGGGAGCGTGGGAATTTTTATCAAACATGGAGGCAACAACAGAGGCAAAGCCGACAAACACAGCGCGAAGTTTGCGCCGTGTTCGACACGATTAGAGGTCGCTAATATCTCTTCGCGCGAACGGATTCCTTCAAGCACTTGATCGTGCGCGCGTGTAGTGGGGCTTGGCTTTTTCAGTGCTTGTTTGAACTGAAAATTAAGCTTTTGTTTGCGTGTACGCCAATCTAATATCTACCGTATTTTATTTCGTCTGTTGGTCCTATATGCGCTAGAAAACTTTTCGCTCAACATGCGTTGTATTCGTCTAGTTTTACACCTGCCCGCCCCTTTTCTTTTTAGTATGGTTCAGTTTGTGTCTGCAAACAGTGATAAATACCAGTGTTAACGTCGGTGCTACTATAGCCAGCCTGTAGGCACTACAACCAAGCACGACTATCCAGCAACTTAGTTAGCAGGCTTGAATTGTTAAAGAAAATTATTTTTTGATTGAGCGAGGAGTAAGAGGGAGGTCTGAGATGAACGGAGAAAGCATGCAACATAGATACTGAGACGCTTTCACGCATCTTAAGCTTCAAGGAGTCTGAAATTATACTCTGTCTATGCTTTAGTATATATTCTAGAATAATGATCCCGCTAATGTCCCAAGAAAAATTGATATTACTTGCTTTTATTTAATTTTTAATCAACTGTAAATATTCTTCAACGTCATCTCAACACGGATATTTTTTTTTTTTTTTTTTGCGTGAGCGGATCGTTATGTCATGCTATTTACTTTGCGTCGTACCTCCAACCGGTACCTCTGAGTGACACCATATGGATGGAATTTTTATGTCTGATTGTCGCTGCAGAGTCGTTATATTTTCCGTGATTGATTCCGTAGTCATTTTCCGGCGATGGGCCGACCAGTGAAACTTTCTTAGTGTGTGCAGTTCTTAAGCGAGAGAGATAGAGAGAGGTCAGTTCTGCTAGCGGTAGTGCTTGCTACGCCAGATGGAGATGATTGCAATGCGGTGAGGTGGGTGTGAGAGATTTGGCGGTCAACAGTTAGAGAGAAAACAAAAGTTAAATAAAAAGTGACACGCAGTGAAATGCAAGAAACAAAAATCTAAATAAAGTTGAATAAAAAAGTTGAGCAAATGGTACCGAGGAAGCACAGAACGCCCAACAACAAAAATGAGAAAAAACATACATGACGACGCAAATGCGTACAGATGAAGCCATGAGCAGTTTTAAGTATTTAGAAAAAGTTTTCCCACTGCCTTGTCTAAGTTGCATCTTCTTGCTCTTGCCCTGTTGCAGCCCCCAGCTGATCCGAGCAGGCAGCGAGGAACCGCCCGAACAGGGATACCTGCCCAACAAGATCCGCATGGTGCAGCTCAAGCGGCGTGGCGCCGCTCCTCTGGGTTTCTCCATCCGAGGAGGTGGGCTTCTTCAAACCCCGTCTTTCTTTCTGACTTTCCCTCCTTGCTTTTAATTCTTTTTTTCTCCTCTTGACACCGCGCGAGTCTACAGCACGTTCCCCAGACGCAAACGAAATGACTCGACTCATGCGTACGTCGTATGAGGGGGGAAAACCTGTTGGCAATGCGTCCTTGCATGGAAACTCGGCAACTGCAATGCACACTCTCGGCCACTGCATACACTTCGTGTTTTCAGCTGAGGAGAGAGGGAGACCTGCTGGAAGGAAAAAAAAAATGAGATGGAAGTGGGAAGAGGTATACAGAAAGGGGGTCGGTGTGCTGTAGGAGCATGCTAGCCGTAGTTTGCTGCTGTCTCACAGCCGATCATTTGGGCTAAAATATAGATCTCACGGCGACCCGTGAGTGAACAGCCGGGTAGGTCAAACAAGAAGCGTCATACCGTCATAAATTTCGCACACCCACGCAGTTGTCCCATACCCTGGAATGTCAGGTTCTTTTTCTTTCTTTCCATCATTTTCCCCCTTCGATTGTTGGGCTAACATGTTCCAAATTTATCGACGAAGTAGCAGTTATTTCGGAAGCATACCCCCGCAGAACATAATTTTTTGTTTATCTGAGAGGGTATTTTTTTACTCGAGTTACTTCGCCATGACTGTTTCTTGCTTTTTATTGTTTCTGTGGCTCGTCCGGCGTCCTCTTATAGCTTCTATATCGTCTTTACTTTCTACCGTCGTAAGCTGGCAAGCTAAGAACAAAGGCGCGCGATTAGTACGTATGTTATTTTCTTGGCGCACTTGCCGGGATGCACGATACCGCGTAGCTACACCTGAAGCGGGGTCTGAGTATCCCGACCTTGAAAATTATTCCTAACGAATCTCCTTAATCCAGCGGACGTCGCACCACAGCTTTAATTAGGGGTCCCCCCACAACACTTGAGGGGGTCTCCGGGATTTTCTTCGCATATGGCTTTTTAATTTCCCCCGGGCGTCCTCTTATATTCTATCGCTTTATTTTTTGTAAATAATCACAAACCCCTTTACTAGTACGCTTTTTTTCGGGGCAAGCGCGTCCAGTACTTGAATCAGGTGGCCATGGAGTACTCCAAGCTAAGTAATACTGCTCGAAGCTCTTCAGACAACTAAGAAACTGGCTGCAAAGATTTATTTCTTCTTGTCATTCTGTCCATGGCTTGCGGGCTTGAGTGACATCCCTTACTCCATATCCCGACTATTGGCCATATCGCAACTCCTTTTCAGTTACAGCAGTAAACGCATTCAAAAGAAAACTTGAAGAAAATCAAAACGCAAATCGCAGTGGGGCCCAGTAACGTTAGATTTCCAATTTTAACGTAAAGGATTTTCCCAAAGTGTTCAAGGGCGCCAAGGGACCCGAAATGGTAAACGCGTTTGTCCTTCGCGTTGCAGGGCACCTTTATCGAGGACGGCGGCAACATTTTCGGTAAACCCCTTTCCTTTCCTTTGCGTCTGGCCAGACGCGTTAGGAAAGTGGCACGAAAACCGGCCAACAGCCGGTACGTGGCCTCAGTGACGTAATTCGGGCCGTCGAAGAACGTCAAGACCGGGAAAGAAAGAAAAATCTTTTGAGCGAGTTTCGAAGTTATGTGATGGGCATAGAGCATTAATTTTTTGGCTGAGGTACTTTGCGACCCCCTAATCTAAGTACTGGGTGTGTTGGGTGACTACGATCTGCAAGCATTTAAGATTTCAAAAAAAGTTGAAAAAAGTGTTGCAGGGTCTCTTTAATGAAAGCCCGGTAGCCACATCCCTTCACCTGCACAGATGCTTTCCCCAGCATCCGCGCCACAGGAGAATCAACACCACATCGCACTGGAGTACTGGAGGCAGACAGGGTCCACGGACATATCGGACATCCTTCTCTCCATCCTCAAGAGGCGTTCTTTTCCGCTTGGGCTGGCGAGCTGAACTACGGCGACGGCATGCGACACGAAAACAGACACGACCAGAAACGATCGAAACCGCAAAAAAGCGACGTCTATGAAGGAAGCCCAGCGGTAGCTAGGGCGTGAGGTCGCGACGAACAGCTCCCGAGTGCGACCTCCTCCTCGAGGCCAGGATGCCCTGCGGCAGCATCTACAGCACACGAGAAACACGGCAGTGCTCGGCGCTGCCGACTCGTTCTCAAAATAAAAGTATTTTGAGAACGAGTTCGGCTCGGTCTCCGATTTCGCTTTCTCGCGGCGTCCGCACCAGGAGAGGAGTGGTCGAAGCCCAGCCGAGGGCTCTCTCCCCGATGTTCGCTGAGATAGCGGGGCACCCTCCTTTGTCTCCCGCCGTGCCGCCTCAGAAACGGTGGCGAGCGCCAGGCTCCGTGCTTACCACGTGCCACGGTTTCTCCAGGCCCATCCCTGTTTCGCTTTTCGACGCCCGATATTCCTCCTGGATGGATGCCCCGATAACCGCTCCAGTGCTCACCATTGCACTGTGCCCCGCGTGCGCCTGTTTTTAGACTGCCGCGATCGTGGTCGCGTTAGGTCGCGGCAGTGCGGCAATGTACGCCGTGGGTGCGGTCGGTCGGGTCTGCGCAGCGCCGCGGCCAGACGCCGCTTGTGGCGGGACAGCGATGCAGGTGTGGAAACTGAAGGAATACTCGCGGCTTGCAGGTCGCGAGCATGGCACCGGAGTGTTCGTGTCCCAAGTGTCCGGAGGCTCGGAGGCGCACCACAAGGGACTACGGGTGAGTGCCGGTCTTTTCCACATTTGATCACTACTCGTTATAGACGTGTGCTCTCAGGCGGCTGTTGTTGGCGTTGCGAGTACTTTCGAAGATATCGCACTGGAAATTGTTGCTAAGACGTTTGAACATCCTGTGGATATATAGACGAAGGGAGGAAGAGGGTGGGCCGGAAGTGGGTGATCCAATTTCTGCAGACTTTTTTAAAGAATAAAACGTTACTGGGGCTACTTTGTGGAGTTTCATTCAATTTCCTTCGTCTCTGCTCATCACCCACTTTCTCAACAACTGGCGCCGTTGAACAGGAAAAGAGCTTAATGCCGCCTTGATAACATCGTCGAAATTTCGTTCGCTAAAGACGTGAGACGAGCTTGGACACTTCCACGGGTATAATGCTGAAGCGATCCTGGGCGAGCTGTTAACGGATGCCGCAATTATTTGTAGCCAGTCGCTTCGGGTATCTGAAGTGGTATCTGAAGTTCTGGAAAGTTCTCGTCCCCTAAAGGCTGAATCGTGTCCGGCGTCCGTATACATGGTACGCTTTGTGGCAAAGCCATCTTTTTCACGAATGCTGTGTAGCTCTCAATATAACGTAGATACCTTTAAAAAACTCACACCGCTAGGAAGACTCAATTATTACGCCTAGTTTTATTTACTTGCCACAATTGTTTAGTTCAGCGTGGAGCTGTACACAATTAAGAATTCCCTTCTGCTGTTCGTTGACGGGCTTCTACGGGAGAAGCGGGGTTACAGAAAACGGCTATTACTAGAGTTTTATAGGAACTATAGCGAAAAAAAAAACTACATGACGTTCGATTGCTTAAGAACTGTCGGAAGTTTTGTCTGGGTAGGTGTCGTGGAGAACTATCAGTCGCAGTTTTAATACACATGCGATTAAGCTGCCGCTCCGAAGCCATTCGAGCCGCATGGTGAAGTTTCCTTGCAGTGGCAGCCCCGTGTTCGTCTTCCGGAGTAAAACTGTAGTTTTTACAAGTTTTATTGGGGTAATTTAATAAGAAATGCGAAATTTCAAATAAATAACAATCGTTTTTGTTTCTTGCGCTGTCGTAGACGGCACCCCGCCCAGTCGTATTTTGTGCCGTGCACCCATTTGGCTTCGTTGCCCAACCGCACTCACAACGCGGATTGGGGTCTTCTTTTGTTTTGTTTTTTTATTCCCCTCTCTCCTCCTCTCCTCCTCTCTCTCCTCCCTCTCTCTCTCTCTCTCTCTCTCTCTCTCTCTCTCTCTCTCTCTCTCTCTCTCTCTCTCTCTCTCTCTCTCTTGCCGCGAGATTAAATGTGTTGTGAGCCACGCGGGCAGAAAAGAAAAAAAGCAAGCAAAACCGCATTGAGCAGTTCACCGAACCCTTTACAGAGCATGGTCCCGAAGCTATATAAGACAAAGAAACACGAATGAGCTTTGCGTCCGGTAGGACTACCGTATCGGAAACGACCGTTCCGAGTTCGTACACTGCTGAAGGTGCGATCTTTAGAACCAGTGAGCCATTTCGGCACGCACACGCCCTGCAGAAGACACGGAAAAAACGCCAAAGGGAAAAAAGAAAGCCGAATACGTTCGTGCCTGCCCACTTTTTACAAAAAGCCGACGGAATCTGGGAGCTCGTGGTAGTGTACAGCAAGTTGCGCGGCTGGCTTTTTCCCGGGACGACTGGCGGGCTTTTTGTTTCGGAAGTCGGCAATTTGCTCGCCGTGCGAACGTGCCGAACCGAATCGGCCAGCCGGCGAAGACATTCCGGCCGCGCTAGAGGGACTCTCAGCCGGGCCGGTTGAGAGATTATCCGCTGCGGCTGTGAGCGCCAGCGGCGCGCAGGCCTTCGGTTAATGACCGGTCGGTTTTGTACGCCCCCTTCTCACCCTCCGAGTGGCTTTCTGGCCGGATTTGCATGCACCTGTTTCTACCGTTGGGTTGTGTGTGACTGTGCACGTGCCGAGGAAACGTTACGGGGAACTCTCTTCCGGGTGTCATTCAGCGCCGCCGCTCAGTCGGATATACATGGCCGCACTTGCAGCCTCTTCTCTGGGTGACTAGCGTTGCCGATGGTTGAACTCTTCCTGAGCGAATCGTCAGCTGACCGAAGCGTGCAGCGCGAAGATCATACGTGCCCCTGACACACGGCGTAGGAAACGTTTTTTAGACGTACCGGTTAGAAGGTGATGCGAGTGAGGCGAGCTGTCACTTATGTGAGCATTGATTAGCTCAAGCAGCGAAGCCTACTCACTATTTACGGTGACTCTAGTGCACTTTGGTAATTGTAATTCAGGCTATATATGTTTCCGAGGCGGCCCTCAACCATCCAGCACGCAACACATTTCCAAACCTTCAAGGGGGCAGTTTCTTTTTTTTTCATCGCGGATGCTGCCGTTTACACCAGCGCATAATTTTTGTACTTTTTTTTTTTTCATTGGGGATGGTGCCGTTTACACCAGCGTGTAATTTTTTGAACCTTATGCCACGTACTCGCAGTGGTGGCTCAATGGCTTAGAGGTTACGCTACTGAGCCCTGGGCGGGGGGTTCCCGGCCGTAGTGGCTGTTTTACTGGTGGAAGCAAACAATGAACACAAACAAGATTTTGGTAATTCAGTTTGGTGCCCGTTGTGAGATTCGTGCGCCTCATAGCCGAGTTGTCACTTCGACGCGCATAGCGTGAATCTTATGCTTCGTGGCGAATACTCGCAGATATGAAAAAAAAAAGTTTCTTTAACTACGCTTTTCTGATGGAGGCGAAAAGCAAAAATGCCCGTGTGTTTGGGATTTCCGGGCACGTTAAAGATCCCCAGGTGGTCGAAATTAATCCGGAGCCCTCCACTACGGCGCGCCTCATCGCCTGCGTTGCGTCGGCGCGTTAAACCAATCAATCAATAAATACAGTGACACTGAACAAGCGGCGTTGCGACGGTGGTGAACAAAATGCTGAATTAAAATGTATTTGCTCGTTTTGTTCCTGCATACTAGCGCGTGCTTGAGTCGTGTGAGTTGCTTGCCAAAGCTCACGCATTTATTTCTGCACATAAGAAATAAGACGGAGGAGCATATAAGGTCTCCTCGTTTAACCTCAAGTCTTGTTAAGATATGTAGTGTACTCACTAACATTCTTTTTTTTCGTCCACAGTTCGATGCGTCGCGGAATTCGGTTCCACATGGCTGCTATGCATTAATTGCTGGCAGGACTTGATTACTAATAGCTACAGGGGCATACATGAACAACCTGAGTTCGTGTCAAACTATAGATTAAAAAAAAAAAAAAACGTTTGTGTCGCTCGTACACCGTAGCCTTAAAACACCCGAGGATCTGCTTCACCACAATGCATTTGAATGTCCCAAAAAGGTGACGAGTCCAAGCACCCGCTTTCGCTCCAAAAAAATGTGTCTTGCGCTGTCCTGGTACGACGTCTTGAGCTGCTTGTTCTTATAGCGGAGAACACATTTTAAATGCGTAAGCATTTCTATGTGGACTCAACGAGGAACCCCGCCGGTCCTTCTGCGACGCTTTAAGTGTCACACTTTGGCTGCGTACGAGATGGTATTAGAAAACATCGTAGGGACTTCGTATTTTCATATAAAACCTTCTATAATTATTCTTAAAATGCCTTCCCCGCAATGTATATGTGTGTGGTAGTGAAGCCGACTTTAAGGCGGCATGGTGCATAGCTATTTGTAGGGATACATGGGGTCATAAGCAGTTATTTAATACAAGGCTCTAGGGCCTCCCTGCTTCTGGCTACGTATATTGCTCCTATAAATGTCTTCTAACCAATGCTTTTATGTATAGAAGTGAAGCTGACTTTCAATGTGCTTGGTCGTCTATAGCAGAATGGTTTACCCATTTTGACATTTTTTCCGACATTTCCTTCGACATTTATTGAACCAAAGAGTTTCTGCAAACCTTTTTTAGCAAAATAGAAGGCCAGGCTTCGGGTTTCGACGGATTTCCTCCGATGGATGCGGCGATTGGTCGTTCAAGTGCACTGCGGTGAAGCAGATCCCAGGGTGGCTTTTCAAGGTGTATACGAAATCTCCGCCAAAATGCAGTTTCAGAGAAGCGTAGTCAACGTCGCGTGTATTCGCGTATGCGTTTTGTATTCCTTAAATTGCCTGATTTGTTGAGGTGTCGCCCAGGACATGAAACTTGTCCCAACTCATGCCAGAAGAAATCAACTATACATCAACGAAGTCATTACTGCATAAAATACGAGTTTTTCTGTAATTCGTTTCATTTTATTTCATTTCACTTATTTTCTCCTGAAAGGCCCGAAACCATTAGATAATTGGGGGGGGGGGGGGGGCTTGCGCCAAGGTATAAGAATACATATAGTGAGAGCAGCAACAACGACAAAAACACAGTAGAAATCAACGTCAGGTAGGAATAGCGAAACTATTGCAAACATGACGAACTGGGGAGAATAAAATAAAAAAAAATACACAACAACGTAACTTGCAGAATCGTTTTGGAAGGAGTATCATGTGAAGGCTGAAAGGTTCGTTCTTCAAGTTTTTTGCGAAATATTTCGGGGTTAGGGCACGAAGCTAGGTCATTGGGTAGTGAATTCCAAATCGCTATTGCGTGAGGAAATAAAGAATTATTCATTGATAATGTACGGCACTTGATTCTAGAGATTGGGGGACTGTGGTTCAGACGGGCAGAAGCTCTGACGGGCAGAATTAGGATTGAACTGGCTTGAGTGGTTTGGCTGGGGGCGGCTTCACCTCGTACAGAACAGACTCACCTTCCCCAGAATACACTGACGTTTCCTGCCTTAATTCCTATTCCCGCATCGGTCATTGCCCTTCCGATCAAATAAAGGTCGGCTACCAGCCTATACCGTGAGGTTGCCGCTCCCCCTTGAAGTATTAAGCCCCACCAACTGTCGTTCAGGCTCCCAACCTCCTGGTACTCGGCGGAAGGAGCTTCATCGGGTGTGTACGAAATTTCAGGCCTAAACGGCGCCGCGACAGTGCGCACGAAAATGTCCCGGGGGCGCGCGCCGCCATCGTCGCGGTCGCCGAGCGACCGAGATCGTCCTTAAAAAGATCGCCGGTCGCTGGCGCGCGTGTCTGTCGCTTCCCGGTTCGCGACAGTGCTCTGTGCGTGTGCGACCGTTCGCTTCCCGTCTCCACGGGGGTCACGTCCATCCCGCATGGTCACCGTGGTTTTGCCGAATAGAGCGCGTTCGCGTATATCTCTATACGGCGCCTCTATATACGTGTACAGGAAATTCTTTGACGGCTGCTGCCCCTATCTGTGCTGTTTTATACTGCCTTCCTTCTCTTTCATTCAGGCCAAAGCGCGTCCGAGCCGCTTTCTGTTTTTTGAAACCCCCCTCACCCTCCATTTTTTCTCGTCCTATTATATATAGCAAGTCCCTCTATCTATGGTAGACTTCGCTTTTGTCGTTTCTCTCAATGAGATAAAAATTCGCCACTCGAAAAGAAAACGCGACATTGTTTATTTTGTTCCCGTATACGTCCTTTTACTGTTAATCTTTGTGCGTGCGTGCGTGCGTGCGTGTGCGTGCGTGCGTGCGTGCGTGCGTGCGTGCGACCGAGAAGGTTGGTGGGCCGGACGGGTGGGCTGGATTGCCGTTGGGAGTAGATTAGGAGTTCTAGACTGCTCGTGCAGTACCGTTATCTATGGAGAATTTTGCAAAGCAGTGTAATGGCTGAGACGTCCGTATCAGGGCTTAAGATCTACAATATATGAAATATTTTTTTCTCGGGAGTTCCCCGTATAGTGAGCTAAGGTATACGACCTGGCTGGTCTAAGGTTTAAGCGGGAGTTACGTTTGAGGATTGTTTGTTGAACGACTCGGATCGCTTCAAATTTAACCCGTCCACTACCACTACCGTATTTTCGCACATATAACCCGCCCCTGAATAAAATCGGCACACCCACTTTCAGACCGCCGAAAAAGAAAAAAAAATCCTCGCGTATTTCCCGCACATTTATTTAAAACACGAAAGGCTGCATCAAAGCTACTGCTCAAGCAACACATCACATACTATGTACGCAGAAAAAACGTATATTTAGCGAGTAGAATACACTGACTGCAGGGCGAAAGTCACAATTCACTAATAAAATTCAGTTGTTAGAGTGCGCTGGTCCTTGTTTTTTGTTAATTGTCCTTGTATGTTCTGCGAAATCGCTGTCATGGAAGGCTTGGTCAGTGTTACTGCGTAGGAGCTTCACGGCACGACGCGCGTTGCCGTGAAGCTGCACTAAAGGAATAATCCCGCGTATTATCCGCACCCCCACTTTGCCACTAAAATTTTCGCATTTTTGGTCCGGGATATACGCGCGAAAATACGGTAATTTCAAGCTGTGTACACAGGAAATAAGTGCCGCAGAGAAAGAGGGCTTACAACTCACCTGTGAACAATTTCTAAGGGAAATACTAAACACGTGACGCACGCAACGAGTAAAAACAAAAAGAAAAGGAAAAGACGTAACGTTGAAATAAGGAGGCTGACAGGTTACTGTGCATACAGAGAGACAGAGAGGGGGGGGGGGGGTTGTCACAGATTCACACACAGGCAAAGCAAGCGCACGGAAGTCGGTCGTTGCGTTTTGTTGGAACACAGACGAAAGCGACACATGAGAAGCAGTGGCGCTTGCAGCAACGTGTTTCCTGTGTGCCACCGTTACAGCTGACCCTCGCGGGGCGTGCCGCTGGTCACCAGGAAATGCGCTCCCTGTACAACCGACCCATTCTGTGTCCCCCTACTGTTTCGTTATATTTAGTTCTTTTTTTCCTCTACTTCTTTCTCCCGCAGTCTTGTGTCCCTGCATGTCGTGTCAGAATTTCGCGGTACGTTCGCAACGCTTGCGCGCTTAGGCTAAGCGACGCGGACGACAGAAAATAGAAAGTGCCGCCAGTCCGGGTATAAGCGTCGTGTGTGTCCGGCTCGTAATGACTGCAGACAGAAAGCAGACAACGTCGCGGACACGGGCGCTTGCATGAAAACGCGGCGTTGTTACTGTTTCTTTTTGCACTCTATGGTTGCTCGTTTCCTTCCTTGTCTAGCTTCATCGGCGTTGGGCGAAGAATACACAGTAGACATCGAGATATAGTGAGAAGCCGCGAAGAGAAGAGGCAGTGTTCGATGGGTAACCCTGTGCTGAAAAAGAGCTAGCATTGAATCCTGGGCGAAGGAAAAAATAACGCAGAATAGTGCGCGGTCGCAAGGTCGACAAGCCGCCGTCAGCGCCTCCTAATCACGCGTCCTGAACGGGAAAGTGTGCGGACAAGGGCAGTGGCGCGACGTCTTCCGTCGAGTTTCCTCGATCCTAATTGTCCCTGCGTGGCTTCAGCGGGAAACCCAAGACAGCGCACTGAGACGCTCGCCCCGTCTGCTGTCGGATGAGCTCGTGGAGCTTTGAACCTGTCATTGTGCGCTTTAGGCAAGGCGTCGTGCCTATTCAGTTGATTTCAGTTGCAGCAATAAACGCTTTCGATAGACTTTAAAAATAATTAGCAGTGGCTTAGCAGCTCGGCCATGCCAAAATATACGCAGCGTGAGCTAAAGTTCAGCTGGTTATTCTTAACTTTCCTGGTTGTCTAGGATTAGCTTGATTATCATGCTTACTGCTGCTTCAATGATACACACACGGTATGCGCATTATGTGACACATGTATACTTATCAAGCGGCTCCGGTTCAGCGTCACCAATCGCCCCAGAGCTAAGCTGGTTCCACAGGCGCACGCCGGTGTTGCTGCGACGCACGAGCCATCGGTTCCACAGCCGGCCACCCCTCGCGTGATAATCAAGTGGACCGGGCCGCCACGCGCGGAACGGAGGTCGGCGAAGACGCTGGGCGCATGGGGTGCGTGCGAGAGACGCCGGGCAGCGAGCAACGTTCTGTGCGCCGTGTGACGTCACTGCTCCTCGCGGATGCGCAGCACAGCTCTCCAGGAGCCACGCAAAACTGCTCAACCTCGGCCAGTGTAGTGTATACCTCACGCTACAAAAAAAAAAAAAAAAAAAAAAAAAAGCCACAAACCAAGGCAGAGGCGGAAGGCGGATAGTTCTGCTGCGACCAGCAAATCACGCAGTGCCGCTCCGCGGTGGCAACAACTATAACTTTCACAATGCTTTCAGACGCGAAGGAAAGAATGAAAACACTTATCGGATGAGTCCCTTTAACTTCGCTCACGAAGTCAACACCAGAGAACTCACGCAGCGCCGAATCAGCCCTAGTTCTTTTTTTTTTCTACTTGTTTGGTCTAGAACTGAGCGGACAAGACCTACGTATGCATGCAAACTTGCACGTGCTTCAGCTCACGTGCTGGTGCCATTTGATACCGTGGGAAGGGCTCGCCAGTCTGCGGGCGCGTCCCACTGCGCGCGAATAAACTATAGCCTTGTCGTGCGAGCAACTATCTCTTTCTTAGCGAGGGTTCGTTGACACCGGATAGGTAATTTGGAGCGTCACGGGGAGGATAAAGGGAAACAGAAGTCAACATTTTAGAAGATCGAAAAAGGAGCAATAAAAATAGGCAACCAGGGTGGCTTTAGCAGCGTTCAAGCAAGAAGGACAGTTTTAGAGGAAGTTATTTGCGACGGAGCAGCTAACCGCCACGTAAGACGGAAAGAAAGAAAACTAATGAAAGAAACATGTGAATGTTCCGCCCAAGCGACCCCCTGCCGTACCGCGACTTCTTCAGCGCCTTCTGTGTTAACAAAAGCGCACAGCAACCTATCGCCCATACAAATGACGGTTTTGTTTCGCTCTGCAGGCGCGAATACTGGCTGGCTGCTTTGGCTGGCACAGAAAAGACGATATTCTCATTCTGCGTGTCCCCCTCCCCCCCCCCCCCGTATTTTTTTTTTTTGCGCGACTCAGCTATCAATATGTGCAAATGGAGATTATATTCTGATATAATGAAATAGCCGTCGTTGTTCAATACAATTATGCTTTTACTTTAAAGCAATGTAGCAAAAAGCAGTGCCAGGCGCTTCAAGGCGGTCGCGCTTACAGCCGCTACAGCCACAGCGCACAGCTACGCGACGGGGAGGAGGAATTTTTTCAGCTCTATAATAGGAGCAGCGGGGTGCCTATACGTGGTACAAAATAGATTTTGTTTATATGGATAAAAAACACGAAACAAAAGAGAAAGAAGCAACTGTTTTCGTACATTAAGGAAAGGACCGCAAAAGATTGAAATGCCCGGTTGCGATTTCAACGTGTGTACGCACGAAATAGCACATAGCGTATACGCACACACCTGCAGAATCGGTGGTATCATAACTATGATAGGAGGACCTGCTTCCGAGCGCCTATACGGCATCAGACAGCGCGTCTAATCACGCGACCCCATTGGCCACGCTCTGTCGCCCTGTCCGCATACTCCGATCGTGCTAACCGACTCAACCGGCCTGCTACTCCGATATCTGCTTTATTTATCGGCTATTTCTTTTTTAGGGGAACCTGGCAACCCCTGTACTGCGTATAACTTCCTCATTGCTGTCACCATTCTCTCTCCTTTCGTTTCTTTGCATCGTCCGGACCGCTATCTCAGGCGGACAGCTCCTGGCGTGCGACGAATCACCGTTTTTCTCCTTGCGTATGCGCGGCCTTCTCTTTCGCGGATCTTCAGAGGGTCTTGCTTTCTAACCTTGCCATACGTTATGCAACATCCGGTTATTTTCTCCTTTTAGGGGGTCGGGGAACGGTGCCAACGCATGACAGAACCTTAGACGCAACAGGTTTATCCGTGGACAAGTACTCCGTTCTTGTAATTTGTCTCGGAAAATGGGTAATTTTTAGTACCAGTGCACAAGGAATTTTCTTTACATCGTGCTACCTTACCGGGAATGTTTCTGGTCCACCGTCAGCGTATGCAAGAAAAGTTGTCGACGGAGACGATGGTGACTATTATGGCCGTTCACATATAATCCTTCGGCCAATCTCTCGCGTCGGCGAATACGACGACGGTAGTGTCGATGACAACATTCTAGGCGGCTCGGCTAACCTCGTATTTACCATAAAACGCATTCGCTCTCTCTTAACTGTTCGCTTCTCTGCCCCCTGACCCAGCCGTAAAATAAAGTGGTTCGTGGCTCTCCTCTCCTTCTCCTCTCCGCTCCTCTCCTCCTCCTCTCCTCTCCTCTCCTACTCCTCTCCTCTCTCTCCTCTCTCTCGTCTCTCTCTCTCTCTCTTCGCTCTCGTCATCTCTCTCACTCCTTCTCGCGCTCTCTCTCGCTCCTCGCTCTCTCTCTCTCTCTCTCTCGATCTCGTGCGCAGACGAAGACGACGATGACAATGACTGTAATTGTTTTGTGCGTGCCGACGAGTGGGCGACCGAATGAACTGCGATCAGAGTGACAACTTTTAGCTTTTTGCCCAATCTCCTGCGTAGAGTAAGATGGCGATAATCGTTTAGGCTGTTGACTGTCCACGCGTCGACGAAAATGACAGCAGCCTTTATGGTGGTTTACACTGCCGCACATACTGGCGGAGTGTACTGAGCTCAAGAATCCTCTACCTTCCCTCCCCCTTCCCCTTCCCCCCCTACCCGAGCGATGGGAGATCTTGATGTCCAGCCCCGACCTGTCGACGCAGCAAGAGCTCGCGTCCAGGGGCCAGGAGCTATTGGACTCATATGGGACTCGTGAAGAGGGTTCCACCCCGTCTGACGCCTGCGAGCGTCACCTGAAATGGGCTCAGCGAAAGTTGTTTCTCTCTCTCTCTCTCTCCTCCTGCCATGAGGAAGGCTACGAAAACAATGACGATAATCATGCCGTGTGGTCTGCTACGTGGTGCCGCACGGTAGGGGTTATAACCAATGACGTGGCCCTTTCGGTGTGGCACATATTTTGCCTCTGATCGTCTGAGGTTTTCTTTGCGCTGAATAATGTGGACGTGTAAGAGCCGTGGCAGCAGTTCAATTGCACCGAGTCAAACAGACACGTGGTCAATATATCAGGCCAGGAGGCAATGTATACAGTCAAAACTCAATCTAACGAGACCCGATCTTACGAATTTTCCGATATAACGAACAAATTCGCCTTCGCCCGCAGGTGCTTACAGGGCTCAATGCTTTTATGAACTCGAATTAGCGAAATAGATTAAGCGCCATCGCAAGATTTAGCGAAGTATTTCGAGAAGCAGACACATCTAAAAACGGAGCAATTTCGAATGTGTTTCGTCAGAACACCACAAAGAATATTGAACACCCCACGAAGAGGAACACCCCACCTCAGCAAAACAAACAGACAAACGAACAAACGAGGTATCTAGTTTCATTTTTCCGGAGCTCTACGAGATGTATCCTCAGCAGTCCCGTGGCCGCAGACCATGGCGTTCCGGCCAACACGATTTCCGCAATCTCGAAGGGAAAGGACGCTATCATTCATGCCACTTCGTGTGCAATTGCGTCGAGGAAAAATAACCTCAAGACCAACCCGCACGAGAAGTTGGAGAAAGCCTGTTTACGTGGTTCAATATAAAGCCAATAGCGTTCCGCTAGTCGGGGAAGCGGTATAGCAAAAAGCGTGGTTATTCGCGCGTCTGCTGGGTGCGACGACTTCAGGACAAGCCCCGGCTGGCTTATTATTTTCGCCGTGGACTTTTCCCGCCTTGCTAAACTATTGGCCGGCGAGCAACGCGGCCGCCGCTCTTACAATGTCATGGTATTTGCTGGGATGCGCCTCTCTTTAGACATCGAATTAATGGGATCAACTGCTTGTAAAATGACAGTCGCGATTTTAAGAAGTTCCCGATTTAACGAAATAATTCGCGGTTCCCGATGACTTCGTTAAACCGGGTTTTAACTGTTGTTGAATCTAGTGACAGCAGACCTAAATCATCGCCTTTAGGTAGCCCAAAAAGACTATCCTCTTTAAAAGTACGCGTTCTTGGCTCCGATTCAAAACGCGCGCGCACGTTCGTTAACCGGTGAGACCGCAAACTCCGCGGTAGCTCTGCAGCCTCCAACCCCGAGGAGAAAGAACGTGGACAATCTCGCTTCCGGTCTTCGCTGCACTGGTTCCGTGCCACTTGAGTCGTCGCCGGTGTCGAGGTGAATCCACTCGGCTGGCGGGCCTGAATAGAGGCCCCGGTCGGATTGTTACGAAGATAACGACGGCTCTCTACCGCATTGACGCTTTCGCGCGTAGCGGTTTTCGCGCCAGAGAAAGGCAAGCCGTTGCAGAGAGGCTGCTCGGTTTCTCGACGATTGAGTCCAGCGCTGCGCGGAGATGGAGATCAGGTTCGACCGGATTCCGGTTCACTCTCGCCACCCGGCCGCCCCGCGAGGAAATGCCCCGCGCATCAGGAAGAGCCGCTCTGCGGGGAGCGTATATCGAGTGCTGCTGCGTATACAACGAAAACATCGCTCGAGCCTTCGCATCACTTGTTGTACACTTGTTCAGGCATCCTGCGGTTGTGACTGTCTCGAGTTTAATTGGGCCTGCACGCGGGTGGGCGGTGAGGGCAGCGGTATACGATAGGACACCGGAAAGAAAGATAAGTGCGATGTTCCGGCAGCACATGCTGTGTTTAAAAAGAACGCAACGGCGCTAAGTGTGCAACCTGTGGTGCACCTGATTTCGGGGTCACGTATTTAATTCCCGGTCGGCGGAAGCCGCGATCTAAATCTAAAACGATGTGGAATAGAAAGCCGAGTGGGTCGAGATTTCCGGGCGCCTCGATGGGTTCATGCTGTGTCAGGTTACCCGGGATGATGTTTTGTCGACGTGCTATTGTTGCAATATTTACCGGCCGCAACTAGGATCCTGTGCTACAAGTGCGCACGTAGCGTGCTTCAAGGTAAAAAGTATTGCTTACAGCTTGCCTTACGCTATCGATTCGATTTGATTGATTGATTGATTGATTGATTGATTGATTGATTGATTGATTGATTGATTGATTGATTGATTGATTGATTGATTGATTGATTGATTGATTGATTGATTGATTGATTGATTTAGTGAAGGGAGGGAGGGAGGGGATCATGGAAAAAAGCTCGAGGGAACGGTAGCCACTGTTCTTTTATTTTGCGAAAGTTTGCCGTGCACTTTGCATAGAAGGATACACACAGGTCCCCTTCAGGTTTCTGATGGAACCGGAGCACGGGACCCATGATATAAAGTTTGGCGGACGGCCGGGGCGCGGGCCTCAGGATACGAGGGGACGGATGTGTTGCAGGGCAGCTCTACACCATGTGTTCTGCTGTGTAGCCTGCACGACAGGAGCTGGGCAGGAAGTAAAGAGCATGCCCGTTAATAGCCGTGCTCACTGCTTTCTGCTACAGGCAATAAAATCGACGAAAGAGATTCGCAATAAATACAGGCAGGCAGGCTGAAACAATATTCGGCTGCCCCTGTCATTTTCGGGATTAAAATCTTGCACCAAGTAATATTACGCTGATAGCTTTAGAAATCTATACTATAGGTAAAACGCTAGCACGTGACACTCTTCAGCACGCATTCTACCCATATATCCCACCGCAGTATTACAAGAAGTGCTCGTCAATACGTACTGGTCGAAACGTACGCGCAGCGCACCCAGGCTTAATTCCTTCCACCCAGTCCGTTGAGAACGTGCGGCCAGCAACTATTCAAGAGCCGAGTTTTTCTCGTTTCCAGTGAAGATCTATTTATTTTAACAGAAACAGACAGCCCCGAATGCTGTCGGGAGGCTTATTACATCGATAAGATTATACACGAGTGTGTGTATCTAGATTTGCGTGATCGAAAACGAAACTTTGCAAAGAAAACAGGAAATAATAGAATGCCATTCCAGTTGGAACTTCACAAATGCTCCATTGTGTTGCGCTGTTTCATTCAACTTTGGAGCGACCGGTGCATGCTGTGCGGGTGGTTCTTATTGGTTACTTTCTTCTAACGGTTCTGGCCTTCTTTCTCCGTGGTTCTGGCATTACCCGCCGCGGTGGCTCAGTGGCTAAGGCGTTGCGCTGCTGAGCACGAGGTCACGGGTTTGATTCCAGGCCGTGGCGGCCGCTTTTCTGATGGAGGCGAAAAGCAAAAACGCCCGTGTGTACGAGATTTCGCGCACGTTAAAGATCCCCAGGTGGTCAAAATTAACCCGGAGCCATCCACTACGGCGCGCCTCATCGCCTGCGTTGCGTCGGCGTGTTAAATCCACAAACAAACCACAACGGTACTGGCATTCTGGCTCGCATCAGCACGCCCCGCGGACGGGTTCGTGGTCCACATTTTTCTTACCCTTTACAACAAGCCATGCAATTTCTTTTCGCAGATCTGTTCCGACGTGACACAGGAGGAAGTGGGGGTGGGCTCGCCTGTTACAGAGCATTAAAGCCAGCTGTGCAGTGCCGGCGAAAGATGGAAGTGATCGATAGGCCCGGCCGCGTGATCTTTGACAGCAGCCGCTCGCCTTTCGGGACGGCGTGGTCACGATCGACCACACACACGCACGTGTGAACGCCGCCGTGCGCCGTTCCCTATGCGCCGATCGCCGTCAATGGATATTTACCGCAGACCGGAAAACCTGGTCACGGTGGCACCTTTACGGTTCATTTGGTGCGCAGCGCAGCCGATTACAAAGCCTTTTTTTGTGTGTCGGAATTCGTCTCACTCACACTAGTAGCATGTCCTGAAATGTAGCTGACTTCATTTGCTGAGAAAATTTAGAAAGGTTTTGGTGAAGAAAGGTACATTTCCTACACGCCGCTGAAACAGAACAATGACGCGTCTTTTCTTAAACGCCTTTTGCGATTCAAGGAAATGACATTAAATTGCACCACGCGTGCCCTACTGTGTAGAGCGCAGTAATTGTACTAGCGCGTCCCGGGGTCCGGCGCACTGGTGCCCGATCGGAGCCACTGCGCTTGCGCAGTAGGGCATTGAGCCGTATACATGTGCAGGCGCGCCGACTGTGCATTGATTGAGTGCTGCACACCAGAGCTGGAGTCCAGCCTCGTTAGTTCGAACTCCCGAAAGAATAAAAAATGTGTTCGAATAAACGGGAGTTCGAAGTAATGAGCCTGTGTTCAATTAGCGTTCTATCACGCACACCATTATTATAATAAAGCACAGGGGGCTCTCCTCACTAAGGACAGTGATGCACCATCCCCTTTTAGTGATGCCGCTTCTGCTAAATCACTTTCAAGCACATAGCATGCACGCAAGGATCGTTAGCTCTAAAGGTCCGTGCGTCGCTTTCTCGTAAAACTTGGGGCCTAGCTTGGCAACCTGTTACAATGAATCGTGAAGATAGCGCATTCCGGGGTGACGCATAGTTCGTTTCCGGCTGCCAGTGGCTCTATAGCTGAAGTGGAAGGGAGGCGGAGGACGCGGAAGTGTGCGCGTAGCCTAGCTGGAGCGCGCATACCTCGTTCTGCGGCAACCTCGTTATGTTGTTCGCTCTCGCACGTCACGCGGCGCCTCATCAAATACCGGGTTCCGAGAAATGAAAGCAAGGGCTTAATTCCTCTCCCCCTTTCTTTCGCTTCGTTCCATCGCGCAACGTTATAACGCGTCGTCAGAGCAACAATCACGGACGCCTCAACAACGGCATCTACGAAGTAAAGCGGAGAGAAAAAAATAAAAACCACGAAGGAGGGAGAGTGTGTGTGTGTATGCGAATGTCGTAAATATAATAGGGCTACCACAAAAGACGGCGTCTTCGATGATGGCTGCTGGATTGAGCGTCCAGGAAGGAAACTCTGTTCGTCACGCCTCCCTCGGCTGCAGCGTGGTAGCGCGGCGATCGCCGCCGGCGCCTGAAGATGGGCGGACCCGCGGGAGCGACGACTTTATTACTGCGCGGAAGTGGATGATGATGCGCGGCGCTACTTTATAGCGGCGATCACTGTCCTGCCCGCGTGCCCGTGTACGCTTCTTGAGCGCGTACGCGTACGACGTGCATGCACGTACGGGCACGGCGTCTCAAGGCAGAGTACACGTTCGCGCGGCAGGTCGCTGACACGACCGAAGTGGCCTCCGAGGTGCGTCCCAGAGGCAGGCGCGTTCGCCCCCGAGGACAGCGGCAGGCTTCGAGTTCTCACGGCTTCGGAGGATCATTTGTTAGCGAGAACATATATCTAAGGCCCTGACTCACGCAAATGTGCGAGCCTTGTATAGTATGCTCGGTGAAAACTCTGCGTGGCGGCGTAGTGCTTTTCTTTAATGCGTCTGTATTGACGAAGCCAACTTCGGCGAGTTCAAGGTGCTCGTACATCCTCAACCTAATGTTTTTAAAGTGCGCAGCACTTTAGAGGTCCGGCTTGTCGCCGTAGCTCGTCTGGGGCCATGGCGTGACGCACCCAAACAGAGGCTTCGAAAAGAAAACTGCTTATGTCTATCCCTTTGCTGATGTCTTTCCCACTGCGCCGCAGAGGCCCACGTTACTCATATGCAAAGTGTTGGGGGTGATATTTGCGCTGCGCCGTTTCCACTGACGCTGACGTTGCTAGGCCGCAAGTAAGTACACAATAATATAAATAAGAAAAAAAACACGAATTAACGCATTAATTACCACAAATTAATGACAACTCGAATCCAGTGTCTCTTTATAGGCCTTTTCAGGGGCTACAGCGCTCTCTCTTGACTACTTTTGGTATCAACGCCAGGCTGATACTGAAACTAGTCAAGGGAGGGCGCCACTGGCCCTCTTGGAAGGTAGAGTAGGAGCAACGCCGCCTGTGTCAGGCAATGTTATATAGGCGACCTCGCAAAAAACAACTTAAACACGATGTACTATCAAGAATAACCCAACGGGCACGGCGCAGTCCTGCCTTGCCCCAGCTCGGCGATATGACTTTCAGGTTGAGGCACACTGTTCTAGAAGTTATTAGGCGCATACTCCGCAAATTCAGCTGTATATAGGGCGCCTGAAACCGTGACGGCATGTCTATAACGATATGAGACCAACGGAGTTCAAGGGCGAATCTACAATGTTTTTAAATGAGAGCACTTTGAGACCGTTGTTAGTCTTGAGCAATGGCTACGAAAAAGAGGCAAGAAAACGCATTATGCTGCGATGTTTATGAGGAGAGACAGATCAAGAGAGGAGAGAGATCTTTAATGAAACTGGCGATGCCAGCAGAGCTAATATGCGTGGCTTGCTACTACGCCAGATGAATGCGTTGACAATGATGAGGTGCACATATGATGATTATCAGGTGCGCATATGCTTTTAATTATTTACAGGGTCTGATCAAGTCTTGTGCCTTTTAAGTACGCCACTAAAGCTTTTGTAGCACGCGAGTTACATTTGGGACAACTTCAAAGACTTAACACGTCCCTCAGTTATAGTCCTACGGAAAGAGGCCGGACCAGAGACGCTGCAGGGACGTTCTTTGTACGTCGCGCAGAAGCACAGATGAGGCGTTACAAACCTCCGCGTACGTCGCACTTTGGGCACAGTGGCGAGTGGAGAGAGCTCGAAGGAAGCTATGAAAGCAGCGAATGCGTGATATGGGGTGAAAGCAACTCATCAATCCACTTCAAAAACTGGCCAACGAACAGGCGACTACGCCGATTTGCTTGTCACCACACACAGCTTAAGCATCACTTACCCACCACAATACAGCACGAACGACGACAAAGACACAGAGAGAGAGAAGAGAGAGAGAGAGAGAGAGGAGAGAGAGAGAGAGAGAGAGAGAGAGAGAGAGAGAGAGAGAGCATTTTAATGAGCTCAAAAATTGGAGTGGAACCCTAGTCATCATCACTCTGACAATGAAGTGATGCTGAGTGACCAAAAGCGGAGGCAGATGACGTGAGCATGATGCTGTGATGTTGAGTCTCCCCTTCTTTCCTTTACTTAATGCGGAATGTCTCTCCCACAATGGCAGCTCCTCCGCAACAGCTACAGCTCGTTCAGGTTAGGACAGGAGCAGTTCTTTCCCCGTTTTGCCTCCCTATTCAAATCCTCGGGTGTGCCATCGTGCCCACGGATATGCTAGCTCACGTAGAACTTCTTCCCACAATCAGTGGACGAGGCTGACAGCCGAAGTAAGTTACTGCTGCACGTGGGCCGGGCATTACCAACTGCTCGTCCCGCCAATTATTTTAGCTATACACAGGACAACGCCCGGCCAGGTACGAGCTGGACACTGAAATGGCTTGATCTGTTTACTAGCTAGCTAGCGGCCTCCGTAACTTACTCGCTTCTATGCTACTCCCACTTCGTCTTGTATTCGCCATCTTGGGCTCATGGGCCTGGCGCTCCGGTTTAACTTGATTTGCGCCCTCGGCACACGTCTACACCCCCTCTGCCCGTTTCTTCAATGCACAAAACAAAGAAAGGCACATACGCAACAGCACGCTGCGTTGTTCGAAATCGAACTCCAAACACCATGTCCCGAAAGTCACGAGCGCTTAGTTTTACTCCAAGCAGCGTGTTCCATCCAAGCCGTTACATCGCCTCCGGTACATCGCCTCGCCTCACCGTCCAGATAACCATTACTCACCAACCATTACTCCACCACTCCGAGGTCCGAGCTGCGTATGCACAGTCGTCAAGTGGCTCCGCAACTCTTCATGCTCCTTCGTCACGCCTTGTCCTCTCTCGCCTTTGAGTGAGGAAAAAAAAAAAAAAAACGGCCTCCTCTCGCGGCGGATTTCCTCATGCCACCCGGGCTCGTTTGGCGTTATTTTTCCTGCCATCAAACAAGCGCCACCTCCGCCGCCGCCGCCGAAGGGCCAGGAAGTGACCGACGGAATGATCGAAAGACGAGGGGGAGGTGGCGGCGCTCCACGGCGTCCGAGGCTCGCGCTTTAACGGCCCGCACCGGCGGCGCCCCGGGGAAATGTGTGCCCAAGTTCCTGGGCGCCCACCGCTCGTGCTGCTGGTGCTGCTGCTGCTGCTCCGCTGAGCGGGCGTTAAAGGCGGCCCTTGGTTCCACGGGCGACGTCGACGATGACGACGCTTTGCAACGCGGAAATGGCTGCTTACGGCCGCGGGTCCGGTGCTCACTCTCGGTCGTGAGAACAGCGCCAGTAGAATATTAAGGATGGAATTCTCGGGAGGGAGGATGCTTCGGCGCAGTTTACCTCAACCGTATGAGGCGCCAGGTGAACCCGCGCGGGCAGTCGTGTACGTGCGGAGTCGAAGCCAACGTAGTAAGGGTGTGTGTGGTGCGAGCGCGGTCGGGAGTGTGAGAATAGTTGTAATGGCTTACTTTGGCTGGTACATGAACGCGTAGTGTGTGTGTGTGTGTTTAAAGGAGCACTCAGGTTTTTCTTTTCGTTGAAATTTCTTTTTATGGTGACTGCACGCCTAAGCGTCAGAGTGAATGTTAAAGCTAATGCATATCGTGGTTTCTAAAGTAGCTTCTCAAATATAGCCCGAACTCGTTTATTACCCACTAAACCTTAGGGCTGTGATATAAAGGCAAGCACAACAAACACAACAAAAGCGATACAGGTGAGGAGTGGCCAGAAAGTCGCTGTATTGTAAACGTTGTACGTATAGGTGGCGCATGAGACGACCGGCTCTCTAAAGCGTCCGCAACAACACCTTGTGCGCAGCTAAGAGCGGGGACGAGAGGCAGTTGACGGCAAACGCTACAACAATCGCCGCGCTATCCATCAAGAGATGGTGCTGTACGCGAGGAGCGACATTATATGCCATCGTGGGCAGCGAACAAAGCGGACCTTTGAGTCGAAGCGCACGCTGGTATTTCGTTACCGGTTCAGTTATACGCGCGGCTCCTCTGTTCTAATGGGAGGCGTCGATTGGCTCACGACGCCGTCATTGAAATTCCACTGAGGCGAAGACTGACGCGTGAGATGAGGCAAGGCCTTGGACACGGAGAACATGGCAAAACGGGACGGGTCGTTTTTCAAGGATGCGCGGCGCTCTCTCTGTTCGCGTATGTCAAGCGCGCGGGAGCGCCTGCAGATAGAGCTGTTTGCGTGCAGCTAGCAACCGGCACGGTGTAGGCAGGGTCTGGGAGCCGACGATGGTAGTGGGTGTCTTGCCGCAAACCCAGGCCTGCCACCACCACAAGTTTTCTTCGAATGTCCTGGCTCCCAGTGTATGTCTTATCGTATGCGACCATTTTGAAACACAGGGCACACACGACCTTTCTCTGCGCTTCTACTGTTTGCACTACTGGTCATACCGATAACGAAGGAGTAGGCTTTCGTGAAGGCCACTCCCAACCACAAGTAAAGTAGACTGTGATCGATACAGCCCACACGGGAGACGGCGCTGGAGTAGAGGGTCATGGTTGTGGACGCGCGGATGCACAACGTCCGGTGTATTCCACAGAGTAATGGTCAGGTACTGCGCGCAAACCGACGAAGCACCCTGTAGCTGCATCGGAAAGACGCGTTTTGGCCGCCGAGCTAAGGCCGATTGGACAATCGACTGTTCAGACTAGAGATTATTCTACGACATCGACCCCTACAATCAACTTCGCAGAAGGCAACAAAAGCCCTTCTGCGTTTCATGAAGGACGCACGCTTGGATGAAAGACTATAGCGTCCACAAAGGGACTAAAGTGTGTGCGCAGCCATGCTCCTTTCCCCGCTTTTTTGCCTGCCCTCTCTTTCATCCCCTGCACACACAAGCCTGGATAACCCCTCGGCCTTTCCGTTCGTTTTTTCTCCTCCTCCTCTAATGTTTGCCGCATCTTGCTGACTGTACCACATACTCCCCTAGCGTTGCAGAAATGAAATGCGATCACGAAAATGTGGACCAGAACAAACAAATAACGCGATTTATTTCTGTGTTGGTCAGATTGACGTGTTGCCTTATTACAGCAATAAGTTGGGATATCTGACCTTTCAAATATACCAATGACCTCCACAAACCAATGACCTCCACGAACAGTACTTTTTAACTATGCGTGTTCTGGTTCATATTTCCATGTTCGCGTTTAATTCGCCCATGAGTGTACGTTGTTAGGCACAGGCACCTTCGAGGGCGGAAAATTTCGTTTTCAAGTCCTGCACTGATGATGTAGGCCGCAAGCGTCGTGGTCTCAATTCAATAGGCTGCGAGTGAACCCCTGTATACAAGCCTTTTATCTCAGCGGCTTCTCTAGACGTATGATCCTTGCGCGTATATTTATAATCGAGGGTGCGATGTGCGTTGGGCCTGTGTTGTCGATTCGCTTGACTGGGCTGCAGATGCGTACGGTGTGCGAAAGCAGAAACAATTTCACGCCCTGATTTCGCACTGCCGACGAAGCCAACGACGGCTCGCGGTTTTCGTGACGGATGGTCTTTTGTTCTGCGCGGCGCGCGTTCGTTTGCTGACCGCGCCGGCCATGGAAGCTCGAACGCGAGTAGAGCGGTCACTTTTAAAAACAAACAACAAAAATCAAATAGAAGAAGGCGAATGCAAATAGCAACAGAGAAGATAAAAAAAAATTGGGTTAATACTTCTTTGGAACTAATTGGTGAGAACAACTAATGTGATGGTTATCTCGATGGAGGGATGAAATCAGAAAATTTCGAAGGCAAAGAATAGACAGATCGCCAGACAGGAAAGGGTGAATGACCTTGAGAAAGGCCTTCGTCCTGCAGCGGGCACGGACATGATGATGTTCATTCCAAAATGCTCGTCTTCAAGAACGCTTATGCTAACGGCTTAAGCAGGCTGCGACATTTACGAGTAACTTTTGCGGCAGCATAAGTGTAAACAGTGGTGCGCATGCTTAGCCACTATACGCTGCCTCGGTGAGTATACAGGGCACGAATAATCGTCCCGGCGTAGCCAGACGTACATACATCACACTCTGTGATGGAAACAAACAAATGTGTTTAGTTATTACAGCGGTGCTGTTATAGGCTAACTCCCCCCGTTTTTTTTTTTTTCTCGGCGTGCCTAGACAGGAAAAGCCGTTCCCCTCTAGACAAAGAAAAGCCGTCCCCCTCCTTCTCCCTTCGGCCACCTGTTCGCCTCCGGCGCTTCATAATTTGGTATAAGATGGCGTACATTGCCCCCGGAAAAAATGTTTTTCCAGCAATGCCGCTTCATATTTTGATATTAAATGGCGTGCGTTGCCAATTGAAAAAAAATCTTCCTAGAAATGCCTTAATTTGTGTTTAGAAGGGAAGCCAATTTTAAGGAGATCGGTGTAAGCTAGGTGTTTGTGAGCTGGCTTTCTCGCATTACGTGTCGCACAGTGAAGCCTACTGATGGGCAAGAACCGGCAGAAGGAGACCACCGACGACGATCGGGCCGCGTAGTAAGCCCGATGCCCGTCGAGATTCCGAGGCGGAAAACGCGAGAGAGTTGATTGGCACTGATTCTTTTTTTCTTTGAGAGTTGGGTGTGCGGTTAAGCCACCAGCCTGTCGCCAAAAAGCGAGCAGTTTCAGACAGGGGAGCGGGAGCCGGAACGTGACCGCAGGAGCGCGAACCCCAGCGTGAGGTGGCAGCGTCAGGAGTTGAGGAGTACGCGGGAGAGGGGATAATTGCAGGAAGTGAATAGCCGCATATTGTGAACTGGAATCTCTGTGAACGGAAATCGTTCCGCTTAAACCAAGCACTGGCTGTGTCGGGATTGTTCGGTTCTAGGTTTGGGCAATGCAAAAAATAGTCCTGTTAGTTAAAACGGAACAAAAGTTTATGCAGCCTGGATGAACGAAACAGCGGATTTGGTTGTGAGCGCTCGACAGGGGGGCTGGGCGTTTCCAACGCTAAATTGTTTCGAACTAGAGTAGATTCAGAATTTTTTATGCGCTATCTAGCGTTCATGGTGGACATTAGAAAGAAAATACAGTTGCAAAAAGCTCCAACAATGAAATCGACTCTTTTTTCCCAGTTCAATGATTGGTGGTGGATTAGGTTCGTACATCTGCTATTGTGTACAAAAGCAGTTGTTCTGTGTCTTTTTTTCATTCATGCCTTAAAAATCTTTATGTGCCCAAACGACGCTGGAGCAGTATCTGTGGCCGCATTCAACACTCAATGTAAGGACATTTTTCAAGAGCATTTTCTGCACTCAAGTGCATTCTTTCCGCGAACGGAACTTCTTATAAACGAGACAGATGTCGCCGGGCCTGCTAGTTTTGTTTATCGTGATTACACTGCATAGGTGAAAGTTAAACACCCAAGTCTATAAGCGCACTGTATACTCACGCCGAAAAAGACGCAAAATGTAGATGTTACAAAAATAACTTCACGGCGTTTAAATGGGCACGCCATTTTTGTGCGGCTGGTATAGGCTTCGTGGAACGGTATATCTGTTTACAAGCTGGGCGCAGAAAGTGTGAAAGACAGGATAGAAACGTCACTCGGGTTGTTTCGGTCGCATTAGCGCTTGAGAGCGGCGCTGTACATTTTATAGCTCATACTACAGCCGTCGCTTCCGACTGGAACATCACGGAACCCTACGGGGCGCAAATAATAAAAATCACCAGTTCTTGAAGTTCGGAATTTCTCATTTTGAACTAACCAACGTTCGAACTCCGCCGTACAGCTAAGAAAAATAAGTGCAAAATGGCCTGTGAAAAAAAGAGAGAGCAAAATGCGGCGTCTCCTATGCAGGCGACACGGCGAGTTGACTTTCCTCGGCGTCGTTTTCGAAATAACCATAGAGGAAACACTCCGGACGTCAGGCGCATGTGATCATAGCGTGGTGTGTATACGAAACGGTCGCCGGCCTGTCCCACTCCAATCCCGGCCGCGATCATGCAAAGGAAGTATTCGCTCCCACCTGTGGACGCGGCGGAGTTGACAGCCCCCGCCACGCTTCGGTGCACTCCATTCCGCCTGAGCGTCCAACCAGCCCCGGCGGCAAGCCTCGGCTGAGCTGGCCACGGTGCTCGCCTCCGGTCATTCGGCTGCCATCCGGCGGAACAGCCCCCCACCCCTGTTTCTTCTTTTTTTAAATTTCCCGCCACCGTTGCGTCTTTGTTTCACCGGTCCCCCTATCGAAACTGGGCCGTTCGCCCCTGCTCATTCAGGCCCGTGCCCACGCTCGAATCATTGTCGCTAAGCCGGCTTCCTCTGAATTCTTGTTTTTCCTCTGCTTCCTCTAAACTATGAGTGCGGCTGCGGAAGCAGCAAGACCTATCGTACTTCTTATTCCTTGCAGCGACGCTTTCCCGCCGTGGTCTCTGCAGCGCCGTGGTCTCTGCATTAAGATATTTCGACTTACAGTTTACTGGAACAGTCCGCGTGATGGAATGGCTGCACCTGATAGGACGAATTCTTAAAATATTCTCAGCACGCAGCGTACATCGCAGCGTATGGCATGCAACGTTAACATTCCAATGTTCCATTCCAAATGCGAACCGTTATGTCCATGGGGCTGTCCATACATCAGTGACAGAAGTCACTGATGTCGTTATGGCGTGAGATAAGGAAGATAAGCGAGGTGGTGTGGCGTCGGTAGCGAACGCGAACGAACCCGAAAATGTCTCCGTTATGCGAAGGTCATGTCTGTGAGAAATGTGATGTCGCGAAGGCCAACTACAAAAAAGAAGTACCAGTAAACGAAAGATGGAGAATCTGAGCTATAGCGAGGTTACCTGGAAAGAAGAAAATAAGAGCTGAGGCCTTTTCCTCGGTAGAGCTCTTTACGGCATGTAGAGGTCGTCACTGTTGTAGAGGGATACTCTTCCAAGTGCCTGACTGGTGCAATTGGTGCTCGTTGCTGTAACTCAGGTCGAATGCATGCTTCTTTGTGAGGTAATCTTCATGTATATATCTCACTCATCGGTCACTCCATACCCGTCAAGCCGGACACACATGCAGCCCGTCGTTTGCAACTGCAGGTCACGCCATAACATTCATGAGGAACTTTTACCTGCAGTTTGGCCTGCTGCGTGACAAAGTATAAAGTCTGGGAAATAGTCGATTTTTTTTAAATTGTTTGCGGTTTTTTTCGGTTTAGTTTTTTCTCCCCTTGAAGGGGCTTAGACTGAAGACTGACCTGCGATGAACGTCCGCAAAACCGCTTACGCCGGCCTCATAAATGCTATCGCTATCAATAGCAAGCCATCGATAAGACCTTAGACACCAGCGCTGTTCGGTTCAGTACAAAGCCAGTTTCTCCAGTTTAGAAAGCGAAGAGGCAAACGTCGCTACACACGCATTCAATAAACCATGCACTGCACGTAACTCCCAGTGGTCAGACACACACGTCACAGCAATGAGCAGCGCCATCGTCAGCTACAAAGCCTTTTGGAACTCGGCACTCGCAGTCGCAGCCGTTTCCGAAAAAGAAAAAAAAAAAAGCTCCTTTTTTATGCGCAGTGGTTTCTGCGGAGGGGAACCCGTCTGCTTGTCGAGGAGCCCGGCGCTTTATTGCATCCGAAGCGACGGGCCGTCGCAGGGGAAGCCACATGCGACTACCATATGCGTTCGGAAGCATACGACAGCGACATGCTCCGCCTTTTAAAAAGTATACAAAGTAGCTACTTTTTTTTTTTCATTGCCTACTGTTATTGTCCTTTAGTGTTATTGTATCGTACACAATATCTCATTCTTCTTTACGTTCATGGGAGACTGACCGCAGCTTCTGCGTTGTGTGTTGCGTCTCGCGTAGAGGTCAAGCGCAGTATTAGCGTATCCAATTATTCGCCAAGGGAAAACAAGGTTAACCAAGACACACCTGCGTCTCATGCTGACTCGCAAGATAGCTTTGAGTATACAGCCCCCTCCCACCTCTCCCCGTCACTTCGCGAAAGAGGGGGTTCAGCGCTGTATATAACTTTTCGAATGTCGAGGCATTGGGCGTATTGTTTGAGCGTAAGCGCAATCAATCAGTTACAGTGAGCGTTCTAGCGAAAACAAAGAAAACTTCTCAGGGCAGGTGAATTCAGTCTATTTAAGATTGGGTAAGTATAAATAGTAACGCTCGGCTGCAAAAAAAAGAAGAAAGAGAGAGAGAGATCCAGTGAGAGAGAGAGAGAGAGATAGAGAGAGGAGAGAGAGAGAGATAGAGAGAGAGAGAGAGGAGAGAGAGAGAGAGAGAGGAGAGAGAGGGAGGCGGGAGGGAGTAGAATTGATGGTTTTATGATGGTTTTTACTAAGGTTTACGAAATATAATTTTACAATAATTTTTTTGTGATTAAGTTCAAATTCAGGAATTAAAAGCCCTTCTGTGCTTAACGAGAGCTCATTTTCTGAAAATTCAAAGTATGCGTGTGACTCGAGGCATTTATCGCCAGGTATTGCTGTTAGACATATCCACCGATATCACCGTGATATATTGCTTTCTTGGCGCACTTGGCCGAAACTTGAGATGAAAATCGAGCGCCAAACTTGGTGTCCATTTAATAAATCAACTACCCCTCGAAACGACAACGATGTGGGAACGCGAAGCGTTCCAAAATCAAGTCCAACAACAAACGAACCAACCCAGAAGCAAGCAGACCCTATTTATTTATTATGATTAGCATTGTGATCGCCGTCGTTAGACGGAGGGGTGCATTTTCTAATTTTGCACGTCCATGCACCGCTCTCCAAGTCCAAAGTGCTTCGACCATGTATCGATAATGGCGCAATCAGATAGGTCGCTTCATAACGCGAGTGGCCCAGGTTCGATTCCGACCACGGGAGGCGTTTTAATTTTTCTTCACTTCACACACGATCATCATCATTGTCAGAGAAAGTTGGCTTCCCTGCAGTGTGTTTTGGGTGGACTACAGACGAATTCTGTAAGAGGCTGATAGCTTCGCTTTAATATCTGCTAACCTTTGAGAACGTTTTGCAATGCAGAATAGCTGCAAATCACACCTGCATCAATTTTACAAATTACAGTGAGTGGCCTGTTTTACGACGTCCTTCACCACTAACGTGTACGCTGCCCTCTGGGCTTTTGTTTCGAATGCTGGCTGTCCAACATCCCACCCCTCCGCTCCCCCACGTACTGCCTCAGTTTCAGATATTTCGAATACCCGTGCAACAATGACTCAGTTATAATAGTACGCTTATCTAAGCTCCTCACTTCTTTGGCAGTACGCGGCAGCTAGTTAATTAATGGTTACCTGACGGCAAGGTTCCTCGGCTTGTCGAATGGAAAGACATCGTGCTGATAACTTTCGCTGCCCCAGATTTGTCAGGCTGGTCACGGCTGTCTGCACCGATCCCATAATGCAATTAGTGTTTTGAACGTTCTTAGCCTTACGATCTTTTTTGCTGCTCAATGCTGCTGCAGCATATCCTTGCAGCGCCGTTGCGGGCTGGGCTCAGAGTACGAAGAGGGAAAACAAGAAGCAGGAGAAAGCTAAAGAGCAAAGATCACAGGGGTCTCGATTACGAGAATGATGTATGGCGGCCTGAATTACCCGCCAACGAGCGGCCAACGCCGACCGGCGTCGACCGCGCATACAAGTTCTGGCGGGCTGATCAGAAATCCGGGTCACCGATGCCGACAAGCAGGAAAAACAAAACGCGGCTCTTTTCCCGCGCTGTCGAGACGAAGGCAATGGCAACACGTAATGACGCGTGCTGTTTCGCTGTTGTCACATCTCAGGTGTGTACACTGTTGTTCTCGGCGCTGAGACATCGTGTTCACACACTCGAAAGGCCGCGCTCTGGAAAAATGACAGCCCCCCGTTTGAGAGGAGTGGGACGAAGCACATAATGTGAGGCTGGGGTGTTTTAGTGCTAGAAGTGTAAGTATAGCTCTAGTTAATGATTCCGGGTGCCTGTTCTGTGATAAGAAGTGTATCAGTTACTCTCTTGGTGGGGTCATAAGCTGCGGACGGATCACGACTCTTACTTCGGCTGAACACAGTCTACAACTGCGTGAACGTACTCCGTGGGATACAGACGTAAACGCTTGACGCGGACAAAATGGATGCACTTTCCTTTCTCAACCGGTGACGTTGCTGTTCGAGTCGTATGTTCCTCACAAAGATGGACAGTGTTGCACTTTTTCTTCAACGTTGCTTATATGAAGTTAACGGTAAGGCAGCTTCACTGTCCTTAAATTTGCTCGCAATTCGCTTGCGTGCCCAGTAATAAGCTCGTGAGGCGGGAAGCCAACGAACGTTTGTTGGGTAAACAATACGAAGGTAATAGCAGTGTTTACAGTTATTCACAAAACACAAATAACAACTAAAATCCGAGGGAACACTGATCGTGGTCATGTCACGAGACAGTTATTTGCTCCTGTTGGAGTGGGATTATATTTATGACTAAATTGTTTACGAGGAATTATACTTTAGAGAAATTGATTTCGGAGGATTTTGAGCCACATGTGTCTATACACAGTCTCGCCGTTTGGACAGAGAAGGGGGAGACATTTTTAAAAACTAGCCAACCCTTCCCCTAAGGAGAACAGGGCTGCGCGTGAAGCTTGTCACTTGTCAGTATAAAACCAAACCCAAACCAAACCCCTGACCCAAACCAAACCAAACCCCCAACCACAGGCTGAGCTTGACCCGATCTAAAAAGAAACACACTCCCACCCACCCACACACGCACACACGCACACGCGCATGCACGTACGCACACACACACCACACACACACACCACACACACCCACACACACACACACCAACGCACGAACACACACACACACCGCACGCACGCACGCACGCACGCACGCACACGCACGCACACTGGAAAAACATAAGGAGTTGATAAAGAATCACGCCTGAAGAATCACACCAGATAAAGAACCACCCCTTATCACATAAAGCATCACCTAATTACATGCAGATTCACTTCCGCTGTCGTATCTTCTGTCACGCTTTAGCTCTCGTCGACTTTCAAATCGCAATCGGATAGACATCGACTTCATAACGCGAGGGACCCAGGTTCGATGCGACCACGGGAAGCGTGCTTTTCTTGGGGCGCTTGGTTTTTCTGGAACACCATCACGAGCTTCCACGACACAAGTCAGTCAATACAAGATTCGCTTGAAAACGAGCATTAGGTGCTAGATGGTAGGGGCACCATCCCTGCGGGGCGCGTTCTTAGACTGGGATGTCGTAGCCCTGGCTGAAGACCTGGCTCCGTAGCGGATTTTTTTCGCTGAAAGGTTCCGAGCTAGGTGGTCAGCCAATCCACCCAATGCTCGAAGGTAGGGCCGAGAATGGGTGATAAAGGCGGGAATTGCTGGCACTCCCATGCCATGTGGTGTATGGTACCAGGGGATGGGCAGTGGGCACAGGTCGTGTGGTATTGGGTAGGATGGATTTTGTTGAGGAAGGTACGCGTGGGGTATGAGGTTATTTGTAGCCTTAGGAGGGTCGTGGTTTCGTGCCGAGTGAGGCGAAAGTGAGTGAGGGCGATGATATTTGGATAGAGCCATTCAGCCGACCACGACGATAATAGGGTGGGTCGCGCAAAAAAAGCTTCGCATTAAAACAAAAGTGAAGTCGATTTGGCTCGCATCTCAATATAGAAACAATAATTTCGGTTGTCAAATGTGCGCGACATTCCAGAACGAACCGCGTCATTCCTCAGTCCATGTACCGCGCTCGTTGAATCTTTGTTGTGTATCATTCCGTTGTAAGCACTCTACACCATCCACAGCGCAATGGCGTGCACACGGAACAGCAGTGTGCCGGCGGCGGTGGTCGTTACAGCGGCCGCTTCGCGCGCGCCGTTCTAGTCTGCAGCCGTGTGGCGGGCGTCACGTTTCTCGCTTTTGGCGCGCTCTTCCGCCTCCCAGGTTCGGACAACACGCTCGGCCCCCTTGTCGCCGCGTTATTATTGGTCGAGGCATGCGCTGCGCGCGTGCACAACGACCCACTCGCGGGGTATTATGGCCCCCAGAAAAATGCAGCCGACCATCGAGGTGTAACGGGATATTACGAGGAAGCGGAGGCTCTCTCTCGGCCCTAAGCATGCAACTAACGACTGTCGCGGCGGTCAGCGAACAACACGTGCTCAAGGAGGCGGATGTTTCTTTTTGTTTCCTCTTGTCGGTCCACTTGCGGTGGTAGCGGCGTTGTTGTTGCCCGTGCGTCCTAAAGCGGCAAGCGCAAACCAGCATCCGTGGGCGTAACGCCTCTAAGGAACACGGCCCCATTTTTTTGTCTTGTTTGGTCTTGTGATCGTGCCTCGCTCGCTCGCTCTGTCTCTCTCCCGTTTCTGCGTCCGCGCAAACGACACCACTGGGGCAACGCTTACGAGTGGCACGCTTGCGTGGTGGTCCATTGTGGTCGGTCGGCCGGGCTTCCGTCTTTGGCTCTGGCTCGCTCTGGCTCTTAATAATCCTCCTCCCTTTTGCTTCTTTACTCTTCTCACCCCGTGGCCCACTCCTAGCGGCTGCTCCCGACCCCGCGCTCACCCGGCTGCCTGCCTTCCACTCGGTCCTTGTCGACCCAAAACGGGCGCTTCGGGCCACGGATCGCGTTGCGCAGCACACCATGGTCCGCTAAGCATCTAGCCACCTCCCTCGTGTTGTGCTCGTCCACTTTTCTTTCCCGTCATCTGTCTTTCCGTGGTCCGTGAGCGGCGCGTGCGTTGTTCGCGCCTCGCGTGGAAGGACTCGCGTGCAGCATCAAGCGCCTTTATCGCGTTGACGCGCCCAGGAGGTCTCAGCGCGTTCAACTGCCTCCTTCTTCTCGATACCTCGGTTTTATATTCATTTTTTTTCCCTCAAGCCGTGTTCACGTGTTCGGCACGCGTGGAGAGCGACGCGATGAGGAAGAAATTTGAGAGCAAAAAATACAAACGTCTCAGATCGCATTCTGCTTGGCTGGTGCCTCTCAAAACTACCTCGGGATGAAGATCCTCCCCCAAGACGCGTGCGATATTTCATTAAGAATTTTCAGGTTCCTGCTCGTTTCGCTCCGTTTAGGGTTGCGTGTCTGCGAGGTTCGCGATGCCTAAGGCGCCATGCTCGGGCGCTCTTGGTACCTGGGGAGTCCAGCGAGGTTCGGGAACCGGTCGTGCCAGCGTGTATCGATGAAGGCGATGGGGAGGTGGTGGTACGAAAGAAGAGAACACCTGCGTTGCTGTGGGTGTGACGTCAAAGTCATTGATGTATACTGCTCTTGCGTCTGAAGCAATAAATGGCTGGCATAACAGAAGAGAATCCCACAATAGTTTTGTGTACACATTTATTGAGGTGTTCGCTTTTTTTCCTGTTTTCTTAGCGCCTCAACCTGTCTGCAGTATCATACATTGTAATGCGATAAAATAATTCGGTGGCCAATTCTCCCGATACCTCGTTAGAGGCGAAGGAGAAAGTCCCGTAGGGGTTCAGCCACACCCATAAAAACGACGGCAATGACTAAAACTAATCAATTGTTGACGTCAACAAATTTATCACAAATATAAATTCTCACGGAGAGACGTGACACCCAAGAGCTTTGGATTTGTGGATGCACGCACCTCCGAGAGCACCTCTGCAATCCACTGCAACCGCGTCACTTGATTTTTTTGCCGCTCATTTTTAAGTACCACGGTGATACACAAGAGGATGTAGACGCTCTCAGCTCCTTTACCGCCTCCTCTTCCCTGACGAGTAAAGAACTATAATAATAATAAATTTAAAACATTAATTACGCGCCAAACAAGCGCGAATAAACAAGCTCTGGCTACGAGACTGTAATTCCCCCTACCCCCGCAAGGGCGAGATGGAGCGCGGAAAAAGAGATAAAAGCCGGAAGAAGCGCGCATAAGAAGGTGAGGCGCGATTCACGCGGGCACCCTCGCGCGAGTTGCGCCGCCCGCGCTTTCTTCAAGCGCGCGCGAGCAACGTGGGAAAGCGCATCGCGTGGCGCTTTAATGCGCCGCAGACCCGCGGTGCCATCAATTGACTCGCGGCCGGCATGACCCGGGCTGCGCGAGGCGGTGCGAGAGAGAGAGCACGACGCCGGCGTTGTTCACGTTCGTGGTCCTGATTCTCCGGCGTGATGAATAGATGATCCGGCGAGGCGGACGCATCGCTTCCTCGGCCCGGAGTTCTCGCACGAAGGCAGGACGGCGGCGGAAAAGCGGGGGCAGAAGATCTGCCGTCGGCTGTTTCCGCGTTTTGTTTTGTTTTCTCGGTCGCTCGTTTATTTTTTTCAGAAGCAATGCTAGTGGCCTGAAATGAAGGCGTGTACGAGCGATTAATTTCCTTCTTTGATGTTATAGGGGCCATGAAGACAAAATACAACTTTCTTCAACTCGAAAGAACTAGCGTTTGGTAAACTACGCAGCTCCATACCAACCGCGAAGGGCGCTTTCAAATCGAAAAAACGCAAGATATATTGAAAAACTCAAATTTCGCGCCTACAGTGACGTAATGTGGGCTGGAGTGACGTAATATGGACCAGCACTAGTTATTATAGTGTGTTAACTGCATGCTAAAATTCCAGTATACCATCGAACGGAACTACTACAATCCCTCAGCTATGTTTCTTGGTGGTGGCTTAGGTCGCCGCCAACAACATTCTGTGGCAACGTTCTGTGACGTCAGCAACATTCTGTGACGTCATAGATAAATCACCGGAAAGTGGCTGTGGAGACGCCACTGCTTACTCTGTTTTCTTTAATATCCGTATTATTCCTTTAGAGTTTGCGGTGAAATTGATATCATTATTATCGGGACAGAGTAGCCTCTTTAAATGAACTGAACTCGTATTTTGTCTTCGGGGCCCCTTTAAGGTATATAACTTCTGTTTTTCATCAGTTCGCACGGTTATTTTCGCCGAGTCAGGTTTGTAATAGACTGAAAGGAAACACTGGCGGACTAGGATGTAATATTGCGGAGGAATTCTTCAACGCAGGGAAAGCGCAGGGGAAACGACGAAGGGAGGGGTGGAGGATCGCCTTTTTGTGAGCCAAAGTTGCACGCATAAATGCATACAGCCATAGCAATACCCTTCCCTGTGTCAAAGTGGCAGCGCGAAGTCTATATGCGCTCTTGTTAATGCGCACGTTTGGTCAGAGTCCTGTCCCTTCGCCTCATAGAAACAATGTTCAATTTGGGGGTTGTTATTATTCACCAGACTGAAACAACTTTTTGCTCACCTAAAGTTTGCTTAGAACGCATGGTAAATGCCTTATTGTGTGTTCGTATCAAAAGCACACACGCACGCACACACAGGCTTACTTGACACTGCGTGTTTTTAAAAAAAGTAGTTAATGATCTCGCATGACGAATTGCGAACAACAATGGCGTAAAACGATTTCATGTTCCCGAGAATATTTAGTAGCTTACGGCGGAGCTCTTTAGCCCACGAAGTATCTAAATCTGAGTTTTTTTTTTTTTCTGTCATCTAACCATTCGCAGGTCGGAGACCAGATTATACGCATCAACGGCTACCCCATCGACCATTTCATTCACGAAGAGGTCCTGGCGCTGCTCAAGGCGAAGCCTAACATTGTGCTCAAAGTCAAGAGTGAGTAATTGGTCCGGTCATCTCTGGGCAACGACGAGAGTTACGTGACACCGTGCTATAATTGTGACCGCTGTTTCCATTGTTTCAGGTGTTGGGATGATTCCTATTAAAGAGTAAGTACACAACTTCTTCCGCCAGAACGCGCCCGTTTTGTTCCATTTGCTGTATGAACGCAGCTAGTGCAAACATTGCTTATTTCTGCTTCTTTTTTCTTCTCTCTATAAACGTCATTGTCTCCGTTTTTTATAATGATACATACGACATATATTTTATACCGATAAGCCAATCACAGTGGTTACGATGTTCCAGGGCTCATCACGCTGGACGGATTATATTTCTTGCCACTATCGTTGATGGCTGCAAAACGCATGCAAAAGGAGCGTGGAGAACTTAATATGCTCGAGTGTTCGTCTTCAGTTGTCTTAATGCTAATGCGCGGCCTGTGTTTCATTCTTTTGAACCAAGCGAAAATATTTTGCGTCCCCTTCGGATTCTCCATATAAACGCAATCGCAGAAATGAATGGGCCGTGTGGTGTTTTTGTTTGTGTGTGTGTTTTTATCTTGCTTAGTCGTTTACTTTGTAGACAGCGTCAAAGGAAACAGGTCGTGTCTCTGCATGCGTTGTTCGTCCTACTCCACAAAGCACCAAGCGTGGATGATGCTGTTTTGTGTATACGTCAACTAAACTAACCTCAGTCCGTTCAACCCATCCCCGCCTCTCGCAGCAACAAGCGTGACCCAATAACTTGGAAACTAGTGGAGCCCGATCCCTGCAGCAGCGGCTCTGACGGCACGGTACGTTGCGTCGGCCTTTCCTCGTCCCATCGTCGATCACTATAACTGTTCCCCTCGCGTCTCGCGCTTGAATGATCACGAGTGAGTGATCGCGATTGTGTTACGGGTAAAGGAGTTTGATGCTTATACGCCCTTCTCCCCTGACAGCATTCCGTAAGCAGCGGTTCTAGCCTCGAAGAATTCATCGAGACGAAAGTCTTTATCTCGGGCATCGGTGGCTCCAGTCTGGGCTGCAGGTGAGAAAGACGGCGCTTTTTGTTCACCCGGGCGGCCTGGCAACCGCAAGCTGATTATTCATAATCTTGTATCCTACGGGAGCTAATGCGACGTTACGTGACACACATGCATGTTTCGCTAAACCTGAAGCTTTCACACCTTGACGTATAGAATGGCGATGTACGGGCCATACTTGAAGGTAGCACGAAGGCGAAAAAAAAATTGTTTTATTTGAAACAACTAGCGTTTGATAACTCTCTCAACTCTACTGCGGCCCCAAAGGACGTTGTTTACACGCGCATAAAAAAGATTACAAAGTATATCATATGCAAGTGGCGACAGGTGACTGTTTACAGGCTGTTTACGTACACGTAGTGATCGAACAAAGAAATCGAGGGAAGGTCGTGATGAAAGAGAGTAATGAGTCATATGTCTGACACGCAACCCGAATGTGTCTGACTCGTACTTACTCAGTGGCCCTATTTGGGACCATTTGCTAAGAGCGTAAAGTTGGCTTTTCTGCACGGCGCCTCGTACAACGCTGGTGCGCTTAGCATGCTCAAAAGAGGCCTGACACGCAGAACTTGCGTTCTTGGAGCGTTGAACAATGTGTTCGCAGCGCAATATAGGTCTCAAAGTGTGTTTCCGCCGCCAAAAAGTATGTATTCGTCGCCGCTTCGAAGGGGGAGCACGGTGGGAAAGCCAGCGGCATTTGCAAGGGGTCGCCATTTGCGAGGAACTCAATCAAATATGCGGGATTGCGGGATAACAGCGCAGAAATTAGGATGAAGCTTTTTGTTTCCAGAGGGGCACAACTTCATCATAATCTGCCCGTTGCGTGCGTGCGTGTCTCACTCGTTTCAGCGTCGTGAAGGGGCCGCCGGAGTTCCCGGGCATCTTTGTACAAACCGTGAAGCCCCATGGTCTCGCCGAGATTGCTGGTCTCGAAATCGGCGACCAGATCACCGAGGTCAACGGCCAGGGCTTCGTGAACGTCGAGTTCTCCGAGGTGATCCATCCTGCTTGCGCGCACCCGCGCCGTCGCTAGCCGGAAAATTTACGGGCCCTTTCGTCACCATGAACCGGATAGAGGCCCTTGTTCGCTGAAAAACCAATTGTCTCCCCACCTTGTTCGCTGAAAACCAATCGTGGTTCCTGGTCGCGCTCGCGCACGAAGTAGAATATTTTCATTGCGCCATTCTGCCACAGGGCATCGAAAACTTGATAAAGCTATGTACACAACAATTGAAACAGACAAGAAGCAGGAATAAAGAAGAGAGAGAGAGAGAGAAAAAAAACGACGTGATGCGGGCGGCTTTATGTACTACAGAAAACTATAGAGGCCACTTTCGGAAAGAAAGACCAGCAGTCTCTTGTAAAGGGGACCATGTTTCCGCCGGTGAATATCGGAAGTCTGTCCTGGGCGATGTCCTCTAGCCCACATGTATCGGGCTAGGGTTGGTTGGAGCCCTGAGCACGTGGCTAGGAGGTATCCCAATGTCGTTCCTGCAACAGGGGCGGGACAGTATAGGGCAGGTCGATAAAGTAGACATATAGCCCTTTGTTAAGTGCGCTCAACCGTAACCTCAGTGCAAGCGCGTTCGATATTTCATTCGAAAGTTTTCTTCCTTGGGATTTCGGCTATCGGCGATTTTTTTTAGTCGGACACTCTATACAATCAGCGAATTCTCGAATTGTGGTGCTGCGCTCGGTTCGAAGCCATGTTTATTATTAAGTGCAGAGCGCTTTAGGGTCCCGCATTGTCGTCGTAGCTCTTTCGCTGTCACGATGTCTCCACCGCCGCAATCAGGTGAAGTAGCGACTTAACGGACCCAAACAGAGCCCCACAGCGTAACGGCGTTACACAGAAGCTTCGAAAAACAAGGGGCTTATTAGTCATAGCCGTTAGAAACTTCTGAACCGCTGGCACTTGTCATGCATCTCCCCTTGTTTAGCGCAAAGAAAACTGCAGGTACATATGAGGCAAAATCTGCGTAATTAACCGGCAGCCCCAGCGTTCATTTAGTTAGAAACGCTCGTTGGGTTGGTTTTTACGATAGTAAGCGAAAAAAGTGGTCACGGAAGACACGCGTTCAAAACTGCGCACTAAGGCTCCGGCACGTGTGAGATGAAAGCAAGCACAAAAAGAACAGAACTCCTGCTTGCGCTGTTCCAGGCAGAGGGCACGCTAGCACTTCGAAGGCGGGAAATTTGAATTGCGTTGGACAAACCTCTGTTCAGTTCATCGACAGAGGAGTGAGACAGGGAGCGGAAGATCGTGAGCGGTGGTAGCGATGAGCGGATAACGGCGCTACAGCCTCTCTGGCGAATCACTGCTCTGCACTTCCGACAGCTTTCACGTTGAGTGGAACTGCTTTAATTTTTATTATTATTACCTAGTTACTGCTGTTGCTTCTACGTTGAAATATACGGTCGACCTTCGTTACAACGAAATCGATCTACTCGCAGTGCAGAGCTATCAGATATATAATCCTCGCTTTTAAAGAAGTACCGCTTACAACGAAGCCAGCGTTCTATTCCCGAGGACTTCGTTATATATAACGAGAGTTTACTGCATACATCTACAATTGTACTACCTTTTGAGCCTGATTTACCCGAAGCGTAAGAAGCGATGCTTAGTACTAGTAGCGACTATGAACAACGGCTTCTTTATGCCTGCAGTGAAATGAACGCGGATGCGCAATTTCTCTCGAGCATGTCTGCGCTCATACCACGAAGCAAAATAAATGTCAGTGACGATGTCTCTGTCCCATAGGCAATCGCAATGCTCAAGTCCTTCAAGGAAATGGCACTGACGGTCAAGAAAGGCGCCGGTCTCGAACTCTTTCCTGAAGAAAGGCTTCGGAGAAGAAACGTGCGACTCTGCAGTCGAACCACGAAGGGGCGCAACGGCCACCACACACGCACGCTGAACGGGAACAACACACTTCGCAACAGGTACTATACGATGGCTGTACACCGTCTATCATGTCAGCGTATAGCTTTCCGTCTCGGCTTGGACTTGTCACCCGGTTCCAATTTCAGGACAAATGTTGAGCATACAGTGACATGGTAACGGTGTGAAAGTCTTTCTGCTCGTATTGCTCTACTCGAGTAAAAAAAAAGTTGGGGAAAAGAAGAATAATAACAAAGCTCCTAGATGAGATTGGTGAAAAAAGTGATCGGGCCTCACTCAAAAATATCGAGCTCTGTAGGGGATACTGATCAACACGGCAGTCCCCTCTCTTGCCCCCACTGTCGCCTTACGGTTGTTGCATAATGTGTCATTAGGTGTTGCGATCAACATTTCTTTCGCGTCTGCGTGGCCGTTAACCACTTTCGTCTTTCGCTCCCGCTGCGTCAGAATTTTCAATTTTGGCTTCTCTATGCAAAAGCTAATTCTGCTTTCAGCGGTTATAGTTTAGGGTATGCCGAAAGTACTTACTGATGGTGTCCGGCGCGTTGTCTGGCGCGAAATTTCCGCGGCAATGTAGGCGGATTCGGTTCTCGTTCTTCCCGGAATGCAACAGGACGCTGCAGTACACAAACGGCACCAACGGCAAGCGTTCGTCGCCGGACTCGTTCCACTCGCTGCACGACACGCTCACCAACGGCTCCCTGTCCGAGATGTCCGACCGGAGCACGTCGCTCTCCAGCTCCCAGTCCACTAGTCCCGTCACCAACGGCCATGCGGCGCCGCACACCAACGGCGTCGACTTCTGCCAGAAGCTCAGGTACGCATGCGCGCGCGTATTCTACACACCTGGCCTGCAGGGGTCGCCTTCGTGCGCTCTATAACTGTGACGTGTGCGTGAAGGTACCTGGTGTACAGCTCGGGAACCAAGACATGGAAGCACTGTTGCTCCAGGTGTCTCCGGTTTGTCTTCAGCTGTCGGGTTGGTTCAAACAGTGCTGCAGTCGCCAGCTGGACCTTTGGTGCAAGCCAGTGCAGTCCAAAGCCACGGCATTGCGTGCACTTGCAGTACAGCTGCCGTGCATGCGCCTCGCTAATATTGCGCGAAGCTTGGGGTGCGCACAGAACTGCTGGAACCTGGTCTACAGAATGCAGACCAGATGTGAAATATCGAATACGCACTAACGGAAGGTAGTACTTATCATTATAAAGCAGAACAAGCAGCGCGTTTTAGTGTCCTCTGACCGAGAAAAAAACGTGCAGTTGATCTTGAAGGTTTGAATAAAAGGTTCTTTGTACCAGAGTCATAATTTCAGATTGAAAACAACCGGGGTCACTTCACCTCCCTGCGGGCTCCCGCGGTTCTCTGACATGGCGCTTCTTTCACACGCCCGCAGGTCTCCGGAGAACGGCGCGCACCACTACGGCAGCACCAACGGCCACCACCACCAGCAGGTGCAGCACCAGCATGTGCTGCTGGTGCCCAAGCTGAGCCTGGTGGGCGCCGAGGAGAGGCAACGGCTCGAGGAAGAGAAGCGACGTCTGCACGAGAAAGAGCAGCTGCTTCAGCTCGAGGCCGAGAAGCTCGCCGAAGAGCGCAGGCAGCTCGAGGCACAGAAGCAGCTGCAGCAGCTGCAGGCGCCACTGATGCTGCAGCAACAGCAGCAACAGCCCAGGCCCGCCACCATGCCCGCGGCACCCCCCGCGCCCCCGCAGATGCACGTGTTCGCAGAGCTCCACAGCGTCGCGCAGCAGCGGAGGCTGTTGCGGGAGAAAGGGGGCGCTGCTGCGCTGCAAAACGGAGAAGACGCGAGGAAGGCGTCCTCTGCCAGGGCGGGTGCGTGTACGGTCCATTTTCGCGGAAAGGAAGAGTGGCAATGAAGTCGCAGTCATATTTGACTACGATCTTCCTAAACTGCACGTGGATTGCGAGGCGTGCCGTATAGTGACGAAGGGACACTGATTAATTTGCACGGGCTCGGTTTCCTCATTTCGCATAGCTGCATTGCAAACACCCCAGCCAGGGGTCGAACCAGCGACCACGCGCAGCAGCAGTGTGCTGCAAAAATGATACAGATAATAGGAGGATAATGATGATGACGGTGAGGATGACGTGTACCATTTAGGTCGTTTCGTTGTGAAGGGTGGCATTTCCAGCGAGAATGTTCACGTCCCGCAGATCTCGTCATTTTGGCTCGGGGGTTTTCATTTTGAGCTTATTTACTGCTTGGCAGAAACGTGGAAACCTTGATGAACATAAGTGGCTGTGTCCCTGCTAGCGGGGGGGAGGCCGAAGAAAACGACGCGTTCCACCAGTGCGCGCGCGTGGGGCCGCACAGGGTCACAGCGTTCGCTGGCCTTCCGCGGCCAGCAGCGGCCAAAATTGCTGCGCGGGCGACCGGCGCTCTCAAAATTGACTGACCCCCGCCTCTCTCCGTTTCTCGCCTCGTTTCGCCAGGACACAGGCCGGACGCCAAGTCCTCGCCAGACGTGCTCATCAAGCAGAAGCAGCATGGTACGTACGCCTTCACCCGCGGCCCTCTCCTCTTCCAGCACTGCTCCCATTCGGTGCCGCTGTCCTCAAGGACATCGCGATCTCCCTTGGTTGAGGCCGCTTGCAACAGCGCCGTCGTGTGCGCTTGATCGCAGATCCTCAGGCGGTGGATACTTGTTTCTGTCCGCGCTGCGTGCACGTACTGAGATGATTGCGGGCAGCAGCACTTGGCTGCAGACTCGTGGACCCCCACATACCATAGCTCGATCTTAATAAGTTGGCGCGAGTGCCCGTTTTCGGTGGGCTCGTAAAATGGGGCAGCCTGATAGCGTGTCGGACATGCATATGCATGTAACGGGCAGCCTGGACGGTGATGTGTGTATCCGGTGTGATGGCATCGCGGAGGTTCGGAGATACACAGCTTTGAAGTTGCCTCAAACGGCTCCCGCCATCATCTTATGCCGCGAGCGATGTTACCTGCACCTCATGGCGCAGGAGTTAAGCTGCTTAGGCGCAGAGGCTGTAGATGCTGATTGTAGAGTATGGTTAAGTGTGCTAGGAATAATAATTCGTTTACGGTGGCGCGATCGGGACTAGGTGTCCTATGGCCGTTGCAGCATTATGGCGATGAACCGCGCTGAGCGTGTAGTGCCTGACACGGACCTTTACTTTATTGACAAATCTTACACAGGAGCCAGTTTTGAAATGTGTAAACTATACTAGCAAGCTGGTTGCAGCATATGGTAAAAGCCACAGAGCGTGCAGCAGCAGCGCCTCTACGCACGCCACACAGGGCTTGCAGTGTACGGTCTGTTTGGTTCCACCACTAAATTAGTCATTGTTGTGAATACTGATGTAATTTAAGACACACCAGGATGTTTTGATGTTGATTGTTTTAAGCTCTTTGCATTTAGAATCGCAATATGTTTTTAAGAACATATTACTATGCGCACGGTATGGTGGCAGATTGACGTGAAAATCACGAGTCAGTGAACAGCATGTGTGCGCGTAATGATTGCTTAATGCATGATTGGAAAGGAGAAACGGGAGATAGCGGCAACAGGCAAGAACACGAGACTAAAGATAGAAGTGTTAAAAGAGGCAACAGGCTAACGATAGAGGAAATGTTCACGATAGAGGAAAAGGAAACGTCCTGCGGAGGTTTGCCCGCAGTCCCACGGGGTCGACGGTGATGTCACGGCGCAACTGGCTCGATGAAAGGCTCTACGCCACGTCGGGTTCAGGCACGGGACTTTGGGCAGGCATCGGAGACCTTACACACGGGTGGCGTACCAGCGGGTATGAGCCGAGAGTTCCACCTCCAGATGAACACAGGCCCACGCTCTCTCGATCAACGCGTCACCCGCTCAAGGCACGGGGTAGCCGACGAGTTGTCGGGATCAGCGTCGGACGGCTCTCTGTAACAGCAATGGTTGCGATCCTGGTTTTTATCGCAGATCTATCACAGGGCCGCGCCCTCTAGCACAGCGCGTCCCGGGCGTCCACTAGCTGATCGGCCTCCCGATTCAATTTTCCTACACGCTCTAGCTGCAGCTGCGCGTTCCGGTGTCCTTTTCGTCGTCCACCGGCACCATCATCACACGCACGCACTCTTCAGCATCGGTTACGAAGTGGTGTCCGCTTGCCGTCATGGCGTCAAGGTATTGCCTCGACATCGATCTGTAGGGAGGCTATGGGTTCGAATCCAACTCATCCGGGCTTTGTTCTGCTTACAGAGGCTAGCTTCCACACAGACACCACGCTAGGATAAGGAAGCTATTTAGTTATTTATTTACGCTATGCTTGAATAATGTAACGTCAAACAGATGGTATCGCTTTCTGTTTGTACCGAAATCTAAAAATGTCGTCTTTACTTCCGCTTGTGGCTGTTCGCAAATGTAGACTAAATAGAGGCTAGGCTGCGGTTTCTCTCTCATTCGGAGCAGTAAGAGAAAGGCGCTTGAAGAAGCAGCGGAACTGGAATCCGCCGAGCAGTGCCTCCTCTCTGGTAGCGGCGGCGCGGCGCTGCCTTTTCGGATTCACCTCTCGCGGCATTTGCATCACAACTCGCGTTGGCGGTCGCCGGCACGAGTACCGGAAGAGAGAAAGAATGCGCGCACGCGCGGGGCAGCGCTTCCGGCCTTCGAGGGTCTTTGTTCCCGCCGGCCTCATGGCGCGGATTCTGTTTGCGGGGCGCCAAACGAAAGCCCTTCCGGCCCGTCTGCTGTCCGCGAGCCGCCATTAAAAAAGCAGCGGCCGCGCGTCCCTCCGACTGAACGGCCTTCGGAACGCCCGCTTTTCAGTGCTGCTAGAGTTCACTGTAGTTCTGCTTTGAGAGAAGCAAAACTAGGCCTAACGCGTGACCGCTCAGGGAGCTAGTAAAAACCAGAGCAGAAAAGTGATATTTCGTGCAGACCAAGCAGTCAACTTGGATGTAAACACTATGAAAATGTTTTGTGGAACTACTACTAGTTTTGTAATTCGTTGTCCAATGCCACTGCCCATACATTTAAATGGGATGGGTTCCATGGCTCTGCAACATGGTAAATCTGAGTTCTCTATATAAACTGGAAACCATGCAGACGGCAGACTTGCACCCTTAATACTAGCTGTGCAAAAATTCATTGCAACACGCTGAACAACTCCGAGTAATCAAAGAACTGCGATGAGCCGGAAAGATGCACCTGTGACGTAACATTTACTGCTACCGACCTCGCGAATGTGCAGGCCAAAGGTCACCCACGTACTGCGTGTTTAAAACCAGGCCTAACCAGAGTGCTGAAGGGAGTCTTTCGAACAATCAATGGGGCACTTCGATTATCAGTCCCGAACTTGTCACAGGCTCTCTGAGAAGCACGCCGAGATTTGTTTTTCACGCATTTTCTCGAGGAAGGTCCTCGAAGTACCGGCGTACTATCCGCGATGAGTCCGAGACTACATCGGGGTATTATGTTAAGAAAGGAAAGTTTAGAGAGAAGCTGGGTTCAGCGTCCATTATGCGTAAATGTTTGGCATATAGCGAAACTGGGGATGTCCCATCTTTGGGTACACAGCCAGGAACTGTTCAATGTGCTTGCATGAGGGAAAACGCAAATTCCAGGATGTCTTCTGGGGATTGGCCATCTCGGGGGGTATTTAGGGCTAGATCAACACATCCTCGAGGAGTTGATTGATGCGTTGGCTCGTTTTGCATATTTTCCGGGTCAGCCGCAGATGCAGTTGAATGTTGCACTGCCGGATTCGCTGTACATGTGTGACCCGCTTTGATTATCAGTTCTGGACCGTCATCGGGCTAGCCGGGACGCGATCTGGTGCTTGATTTTCCCGTGTATTCCATTCAGCTCTTACAGCCACAAAGTTGTTTTTTAACGAAAAAAGCAAGAAGTATTTAAAAACATTCAAATTTTGCGCCACAGTGACGTGTTGAGCAAGAATGACGTCATACGGGCCAACTAACATTTCAGTGCGTTAACTGCAGTTAGCATTCAAGTGATGCGGTCAAATGGAACTAGAGGCCCCATTACAGACGTCCAGTCATGTGTCATCGCGACAGGTCAGTTAGGCGGCCGCCAATCGCGCAAACAAGGTTCCGTGACGTCATACAAAATTTGCGGGAAATTGGCTAGGGTCGCGACTGCTTCACATTTCTTTCATATCTCCGTTATTTGTTCGAAGAATGCGATGATATTGGCATCATTGTTATCGGTAAGCAGTCTTTTAATAAACCCAACTTGTATTTTGTCTTCATGGCTCCTTTAAAGCTATCCTTAGGCTGCCCCTGGCTGTCCAGGACTGGTAAATCGAAGATTGCCCACGTGTGAGCGCTCTAACGTGTTCGTTTGCCTGTGTATGTGTCTCGCTCTCGGGTTCTTTCAGAGCAATTGATGGTAGAGTTCCGAGAGGTGCACAAGAAGATGTTCGGTGCCATAACCACGACAGTGGCATCGACAGAACGCTCCGGGTCCCAGGTTCCGCACGTCGAAGCTGAACTCCGCAAAGCGGCAGCCATCAGCAACGCCCAGGAGGTAATACGGTTTTCAAAAACCGCGACAGCTTTGCTTTTTCGCGCACGCGGATGCATGGACTTGCGTATGTCCGCATGCACGGAAAGGGTCTGACGATTAACACCGGCAACGGCTTGAGAGCGGAACGATTGTCGTAATATATAAACTTGTAAAGAGACCGTTTGATGCATCCAGCTCTAATTTTCGGGTACTGTTAAGGTTAACAGCTTTACCGCAGCTTAAATTTTTATTCGGAAGTTGTTAAGGCGTCGACGGATCCCTCTATAGCTTGACCTTTTCGTCGGCTTGCTTGATTTTCTTCTAAAGTACGCACAAAACCTCTGCCATGCAATGGACGTGGATCGACTTTTATAAGTGACTTCCTTGGCGCATCGATTACCACAGCCGAACCTGACAGCGGTCCGTCGAAATAGCTGCAGACGGTAGACCACGGAGGTATCGTTCAGTCTTCAGGGTTAAACTTGGCACGCATCGGAGCGTGACAGTGTGCTCTAGTTTCAGCAACTCCGCGCAGTGCACGATGCACGCCGTGAAGTGTGGAAAGGCACTGACAACAATGCGCAGACGAATGTAGTCCCGTAGCGCGTCGTCTGATTAATGCAGTAGCCGCGGAGGCACACATTGTTCTCGGTGCATGTCCTGCCCTCATTGGCTGATGTCCCTGTTTGCTGATGCCCTCTGTAATGGAGTGGGGCTGCTCTGTCTGCGTAATCCAACAAACGACCGTGGCTCCCCCCAACCCAAAACCCGCGCAGGCTCAGCAAGAGGCGCTACAGGCGAAGGCCGCGCCGCCCCCAATGGAGCACGCTCAGGCAGAGCAGGCTAAGGACTATAAGGCTGCGCCTGAAGCAGCAGCAGCAGCAGTGCTAGCTGGAAAAAAGGGCGATGCAGCTCAGGGCGAGTCTAATCTGGAGGCCACACTGCTGAACAGCATGGAACGGCCGGCCCTGGAATTCCACTCGAATATGTCGGCTGCGCCCATGGAACGTCGCTTCGAAGACGCAGCACTCACTCAACTAAGCGTAAGCACACCTGTACTCTCGGCACGTCCTCGGCGGATAGACGATGAAACGAGAGAGAGGGAGAGAAGGAAATTGTGTTGTGTGGGCGATCTAAACAGTAGAAATCAGTTCATTACATGGTTAATGTAAATATATGGCAATGGAAATACCAACATAAAAAAAAACGCTCTTTCGCTGTTGCGATCCGAGCTCGAAGCATTACTGTAGGCTGCCAGCAGAACGGAACGTGACAACATTTCTGGAGGACGGACAGGTTAAACCGTATGGATACTGGATAAGCAAAGGTTAATTTATTGACCCGAAGTCGGCCATATGCTGTAGAAATAATATCGTATAGTTAGTTCACGGAAAATGGCTGCTATTTCCAGTAGATATGCAGTTTCACAGCAGCCAGTTAACAAATTTTAATTATTCAGACTCCCCTTCTTTATTTTTTTTTAGAACTCATCGCCTGTTCGGAATGGCAGGACCGATCTTTTCAATAACCTTCGGTTTATGCCTACATCCGAAAACGCCCGACTGCGTGGTCCACTCGTAACTGTCATATTTCTCAGAACTTCCGGAGCAGCAACTTATAGGCCTCACAGTTTGGATTTGGATTATTCGTGGAAAGTAATAAAAAAATCAATGTTCAATTTTTTGTTCATAAGGCTGCTGAAAAAGAATGAGGGCCAGTTCAGCTCGTAATCCTGCATATATGCCTATTTAATTTGGTTTTTTCAGCTAAACATCGAATTCTATTGGTTGAATTTTCGGACCACATACACCTGATTGTAGTACTTCGTAATAAGCTTACAAACATAATGTCTCGCATATTTTTGTTTAATGCATTTCTTTCAGATGCGGTGGTGGTTTAAGCGTTTTACCTCGCAGTTGCCCTATGGCTTTCGCCGTAGCGTGGTCAGCTGCCTTAATCCCATGTGTCTGCGCCTATAACGCTGTGGTCTAGGAGGATGCATGCTTGTTCCTATTGGGCTTTGTGCCACGGCGCTTGCATCGGGGTGGCCAGGGTGTTACTAACGACCAGCGTGTGCGGCGGTGTTGTCTTTGCCAGGACACGACGTCGTCGGCCATCGAAGCGTCCAGCGAGGTCGGCGCCGACGGTCGCAAGCGCCAGTGGCCGGCCTACGTGCCTCCCACGCACCCTAACCCGCACATGTTTATTCAGCCCTCGGCTGCGGACACGGGCCCTAACGGCTTGGTAATTGATGCCTCTGCTTGCCACCTTGTTCTTTCTCATTAACCGCACCTACTGCTGCCCGCTTACTCACTGTTGACAGCCGGGGCTTCCTCCGCTTTGCGCTGGCCAGTGTATACGAGCTGACTTTTTTTAAAAGCCCGATGTAGGTGTGCTTCAGCTATGTTCCTTTTGGTTCACCACCCGGGTTACGGATCCAAGGCTCGGCATTTCTTCCTCCTTCTGTACAAAGCCCGCGCTCGCCCTGGTGAGCAGGTACAGCTCAACCGCGGCCGCTGGATGAGAAGCGGTCTGCCGTCTCGCGCAGCATCACGTGAGAAATCGCAGCTATCAGTGCACTGTCACCACCACTTCCCTGCGATAAGTCGCCGCAATGCAGGCTGCAGACTTGAGGTGGAATCGCGATATTGAGCAGGGTTCAGGCCGTATCCTGGGCCTCTCCATCTAGCGACTGTAGCTCAACGTTACAGTGTTTAGAGACCGTAGCTCAACGTTACAGCGTTTGTTTAGTCCGAAGATTTTCATCTGAGTGATAAAAATTATTTAAGCAGCACTCAACGAAGTTGCGCCCCTTGAGACGGCGACACCGTTTACACCACAGTGGTCTGGGCCCGACCATCTTTGATTGCAGGATGCCATGCTCTGTAAGCAAGGTGTTCTTCACCGCCGCCTCCACTGGCCCCAGCACGTGTCAGCAAACACTAGCGCCGCCTGCTTTGAGTCTTACGATTTCTTAAAGGGTGATGGTCTTCCTACGATAGGTAAACAGGAGAATTTTGGCCCGTCTGTCTAGATCTACTCATTGGTCACAGATCCCTTTACCTATGAGTGGTAAACAGTCAGTGACCCATCGGTGGGTCACTGGTAGGGTAGTAGAGCGAGTTTGAGGGGGGAGTGGCATTGGGAGGGGAAGGGAATATGCGGAGGATGCAGTAGAGGGAAAGGTGCAGCGCGAGATGGGCGTTACCAGGAGGAGTCTTACGACATCTGCTGCAAAGCAAGAGAATTTTTAAAGTCTTTCTTGAGCTAGGTATAAATGCGAAAACGTTGGCGTCTGTCTGTCTAGCTGTCACCCGAAAAGCACGACTGGTAAGACTTCTCACTGCGGGCCACTGACCGGCTGGCAATTTGACACTGGTTTCTCGCCAGCAGTGACCAATGGTGGCTACTGCGTGGGTCAAGAAGGTTTGGTCAGCTGACCCATTGGTGGGCCATGTGACCCCAGTATGAATTTCATGGCCTAGGAAAGGCAAGGGAGCTGATTGGAAGAGGGGAGAGAACAGGATTAGAGGGAGATAGCGAAGGGGAAGGGAAGAAGGGTGTCGTGAGAGCCTAGGACTCTGAGAATGGCGAGGCGTAGGTTATTGATGCGAGGGCAAGAATTAAAGAAGGAGAATCGGGAGATTATTGGGAGAAAGGAGAGGGAATACTGGAGGAGGGAAGGGGATGACTGGGAGGAACAGAGGGAGAGGTGATGAAATGGGAGGTAGGGGAACAAATGAGACAAAGGGAAAAGAAAGCAGGTGGGAGGGTGGGAAGAGCGTTTATGACAATGAGGCAGAACTACGCCGTTTTTTATGATGCTTGCATTGAGGCAAGCAGATAAGCAGCCCTTGTTCTTTTTTTCCCGGTTTCGCCTTGAATGGGGTATTAAAAGAAGACGAGATACGTTATGCGTCAAATTTCACATATCATTGCCAGGAAAAAAATTTCAGGTTTCACTATAAACGAGATTTTAACATACAAAAAATTATGTGGCAAACTTCATAGATTACTGAAGTAGTCTCGATAAAATACACACAGGGCATGTTTTGATTGGTATCTTGTAAGAGTTTTCTGTCCATGCATTCCTTCCAATATGATGCAGTCTGATGGGCTTGCTTCACAATGTCTGAATCGTCACGTACAGCAGCAAAGCTTAAACGTTGTAATATCGTGCAGTCAATTCTGCACCTATTGGTGGTATTCTAAGGCTTACTCTGAGAGCTTTTGTTTCCAGTGCTACACTAAACGTTTGGCTGTGGTCACAAGAATTTATGGATTTTCAAACAAGGTGTACCAAATTGTGTACGTTTATTCCTGACCACTTTCACATGCTTTAACCTGTGACCAGAAAGCTGGGGCGCTCGTTATTGTCAGATAACTGTCAACTGTTGTGTACAGCCTTGTATTCTGCGCTACATGTTGTTGCCAGTTTGATAAGTGTAACTTTGCAAATATGAAAACATGCATGTTGGAACTGCCATATGCCGCATCGTATGAAAAAAATTGCATGCGCGTTCTAGTACTCATTGAAGGAGCTTAAAAAACTGTCTTTTATCATTGTAAAAGCAATCAAAATGAGCTTAGACAAATATATTGCATACAACTAATTGACCAGATATAAGTATATTGGTATTAACCCACACTGACCAACAGCATGGAAGACTTCTTACCGTGCACTACAAAGATGCACTGCAGATGTGCAACAATCGTTTGAGCCTCCCAAAAATGGGACGACATAAATTTGCTTTGCAGCATTTATTTGGCAAGGTTACTAGCTCAGGCAAAAAAAAAAGTATGCCAGGCAAAGTTAAGCTCTGTTATATACTCCTTGTGCAACGCAGTAGCACTCACACCTGTTTGCTTGTCCTTGTAAAGCACTATCCCTCGTAAAATAAAGTATGTAAACCCAAAACAAAACGTCATACCAACTAGCCCAATCCCACCCCTAGCTTACGTGAAAAATGCTGGAACACAGACAATATATTGATGGGGTTCCCCCTATTACCTTCTAAACCTCTCCTCAAGCTCCCATTTCTAGTCTCCCCCCACCCCCCAAAAAAATTTCTGGGTGTTTAACGCGCTGAAGCTTTACTTGGGTTATGCGGCGGGCCGTAGTGGAGGGCTATGGATTAATTGTGACCACCTGGGGATCTTTAACGTGCGCCAAAATCTCAACACTAGCATTTTTTGCTTTTCACCTTCATCTGAAAAGAAGCCACCCCGGCAGGTTTCCTAGTTTTCCAGGGAAGCCTTTCCTGAAGCCAGGTTCAGATCGCAGTCTTTTGTTCAATGATGTTCGTGTGCTTAACACACTCTAAGGCTGCAGTTCAGCAAAGCAAGGCTCGCTGCGGTGCCTTGGCAGCCTGTGCAGGCTACAAAGAAGGACCGGGCAGCCCCGCGACCCAGTTCCGCAGCCAAGGGTCCTGCGCCAAAGCCACCGGGCCCTCCTGGAAGCCCGCCTCCCAAGGACACTGCCATCAAGGACACGCCCATCACCGACAGCCGGGGACCCGAGACCAGGCCCCCGAAGACCTTCTTCGCCGCCAAGCCGCTCGTCACCATCGGCAGCTACCCGGACGGAAGCAACCCGAGGCCCAACCGATTCGCCAAGCCTGCAAACGTCGAGATCATCGACGCTGATAGCAAGGGGCAAGTGCTTTTCTTTGAAGCTGCAAGGCCCTAGGGGTCTTGTGCTGCGGTGGCATTTTTAAAGACGATGGTCTCTTTTAGGGCTATGCAAACCTGAAAATATTGGTCTGTAAGTCTGTCTACATGTCCTCGATTCAGCCAACTGGCCTAAAGATCGGAGTTCTGAAACAAAACCTTTCCAAACTAAAATCTGGTACCACACTTCATTCTTCTCAACATTTTTGAGCTAAAAGAAAACATTAGGCATATTAGATATGAACACATGGTTCTAGGCAGTGTTCTTTTAATTGAAAATAGGTGTCTGCTTGAATGCTGCAACAGCAAAAGAAAAAAACGTGTTGAAAACAATATCTGGACCCCAAAATACAAAAAGGACTTGTGGCAGTGTTTGAATTCCCACAGTAACAAAAGGTTCCAATACATATGGCATGCAAGAAGTGCATTGCAAAAAAATTGAATTGACTTGAGCAAGCCTTTATTAGTTTACAATGGGAGGAGCGATGGGAGGGGAAGACCGTGGAAGAGACACGGAAAGCAAGTGTGACGGACAAATAACGTGGGAAAGCGGTAACAGACAGTCCAGCATAGACTACAGTTTAGTATCCGAGACAGTATACGGAAGGCTGCGGGAAATGAGGATAGATGAAAATGGAACAGACAACTTAGGAAGCGACCACAAGCGGTTTAGCTTGCACTTTGGAGGCGCAACCCGGAAAAATGCAGAAATAGGTACAATAGGAGGAAATAATTTGAATAATGAGCAGTTAAAAGATCATCGCTGATAGATTGGAAGATGAAATCAATAAATACCCAGGCAAAAATTGGAATTGCGACGAAATGATTGCGTTCATAAAGAGTAAGATGAATGAAGCAAAGGAACGAAACCGATGGAAAGGGAAGAGAAAGCCGAGGAGCTGGTGGAATAAGGAAATAAAAGAGGCTATTGACCAGCGAAGAAAGGCGTCGAGAGAACATAGAGAAGCAAAAAGAACTGGTATGGAACCGGAGGTAGTGAAGGAGAAGTGGGATATCTACCGTGGGAAAAAACTAGAAGTGCAGGAAATGGTGCAAGCAAAGATCAAGCAGAAAAGCGAACAATGGATGGCAGAAATTTGGAAGAAGGACAAAAGCGCATCCGAGAAGTTTTGGAACCATGTAAAATCACTAAGCTCAAAAAACGATAACCATCGAAAATTCCTGATTGATGAGGAGGGGGAACATTTAGAAGGAGAGCACGCGTTGGCGCATATTCATCGAGTGATTAGTGAGAAGTTTAGGACAATAGTGGTAGGGAAACCGGCACCGATAACATCAGCGCCACAAAAGACTGCGGAAAGGGAAATAAGTTTGAGCAACCTTGATTGGAAAAAAGCAGAGCAAAAGGTTTTCCCCCAGACAGCAGTGGGCCCGGACGGAATACCAATGCAACTGATAAACGTACTTGGACCTAAAAGTAAGGAATCGTTTATGAGGGCAATAGATAAGGTGATAGAAACCAAACAAATACCAGAGGACTGGTTAGAAAGTAGGATGAATTTAATATATAAAGGCAGAGGAGACAAAGCCAGTATGGATTCATACAGACCACTCACAGTAACGTCAGTGGTGTATAGATTCGTAATGCAGGCGATAAAATCAGAAATTCAAGCATGGATGGAAGAAAATGAAATACTTGGGGAACTGCAGAATGGATTTAGACAAGACAGGCGACTGGATGACAATCTGTTCGTGATAACGCAATGCATTGGAATTGCGAAAGCACAGAATAGACCACTATGGATTACGTTCTTGGACATTAAAGGGGCATATGACAACGTAAACAGAGAACGGCTGTGGAGAATGCTGAAACTCCAGGGATTAGATGACGAGTTAGTACAGTTCCTTATAGCAATCTATAAAGACAATAGAGTGCACCTTACTTGGGAAGGACAGAAATGCGCCCAGCAGGTCAACATCCATCGGGGACTGAAACAGGGATGCCCTTTGAGCCCAATACTGTTCATGCTTTACATGGCAGGGTTAGAAAAGAAACTGGAAGAAAGTCAAGTAGGGTTTAGCCTAACCCATATGCTGCAAGGCGAAGTGCTACAACAGCATATTCCGGGAATGTTATACGCAGACGACATTGTTCTTTTAGCTGATAACTACAAAGATATGCAGCGGCTAATAAATATTAGCGGCCAGGAAGCCACTGACCTCGGGTTAAATTTCAGTACAGAAAAATCAGGAATAATGGTTTTCAATGACGTTACCACCGACGTAGTGTCTATCCAGAAGGCGAATTACCCAGAGTGAAGGAATATAAGATATTTGGGAGTGTGGATAAACGAAGGGGATAACTACTTAAGTACTCACGGGGAGCAACTTAAGGTTAAGGGAAAGCGAAACGCAGCTATAATGAAGCATAGAGCTTTATGGGGGTATAACAAATATGAAGTAGTAAGAGGCATGTGGAAAGGAGTAATGGTTCTGGGTCTCACGTTTGCGAATGCTGTACTCTGCTTAAAATCAGACGTTCTATCAGGCCTTGAAGTAAACCAGAGAACGGTAGGACGTTTGGCCTTAGGCGCGCATGAAAAACAACTAACGAAGCAGTTCAGGGAGATATGGGCTGGGCGTACGTTTGAAGTTAGAGAAGCTCAGAGTAAAAATATGCTTTGAGATGAGGTTGAGGGCAATGGATCAACAAAGGTGGGCAGCTAAGGTTTTTAGGTACCTATTCTTGAAAAGCGTGGACACGCAGTGGTTAAGAAAGACTAGAAGGCTAACGATGAAATACGGAAAGAACAGTGGAGAATCCAAAACAGCCAAGGTAACCAAAAAAGAGGCAAGGCAGATGAAACGAATAAATGGAGGGAAAAAATGGAAGCTAAAATGTCGTTAGAGATGTACAGGGCTGAGAAAATGAACATCAGAAAGGAAAATTTCTACGATAATTCTCAGGGCAGTGCTTTGCTTTTGAGGCTAGAGCAGGTTGCCCTCCGAACGAAGAGTTTTGTGGGGGAGGTATTCACAAAATGATGGGGTATGCGTGGTCTGCAGAAAAGAAACCAGAAACTATGCGGCACATAGTGTTAGAATGTGAGGGTATCCATCCCAAATCTACATGAAGGGAATGTTTGGGCTTCCAGAAGCCCTAGGATTTAAGGGTATCAGAGAGGAAGTTAACTTCAAGGCTGTCGAGGGGACGAAAAAGAAGATTAGCATGCTGGTGGACGAAAAGGCAGAGGAGGGGAATATTGCCTAGGACAGTTACCACCTGTAACAGGGAAAAGAAAGTATTTCGGGCCTAATAAGCTTTAGTGCCTGCCCTAAGCAGCGCTAGTATTAAACCAAGAGTGTAAAACATGGTTATATTAGTCCTTTTTGGTAAGATGACATGTCATCACCCCGCTTCAAAGGGGAAACCAATAGCAATCATCATCATAATCAGAGGTGGGTGGGGGAGAGCAGAGGCAGTTACGTGGCAGGGGCGGCAGAAGGCTATCGTCTTTTGCCAATATTTTCAGCAAAGTGAACAGCTATGTGGCAAATTTTTATGGTGAAAGCATTACGAGAGTGCCTGTGGCTCGAGAGGTTGAACTGTGCACATGTAGGGTTGCCACCTTCCCGGTTTTGGACCGGCCCGACCGGTTTTTTAAACAGCGGGCCGGTTGCCGGTCCATATCTAAAACCGGCCGTCAACAGCCGGTTTTTTGGCTTTTGTGCCGTGATTATGTCCGTTTTGGCGTTTTATAAGCGTCAATTCAACAACTAAGACGGTAAATACGTGTCGACAAGCTGCGCAAAGACACGCGAGCAGAGAAAATACGCGGGCGAGCGCGCTGCCTCAGATGGAGGGGGACCTAAGGGAAGAACAAAATAACGAATTCTACCGCCGCGGTCAGCAATTGCGGTTACTTTTCACTGAGAGCACATGCAGAGCGATTAACCAAGCTCTCAATCACTTTCAGTACAAACGTTATGTTGATTTCTCTCTAAGAACACTACAATAAATGGCACTGCATGTTAAAAAACATGGCGTCTTTTTTCAACCACATATCCCCCCTTCCCCCCCCCCCGGAAGGGCCCGTTTTTTTTTTTTCGGGGAAAGGTGGTAACCCTAGCACATGCCTCAGCATTTTTTGTCATGAGAGAATTGAGTGCCAGCCTTACAAAAACCTGTGTAATGCTTCTGAAATTTCGAAAGTCAAGCGCTATGTAGTTGGTTGCCAGATTAGCCTACCCGAAGGGCACTGTGCAGTCATGAGTGAAAGTTTACAGACGATGACAGTGCCAATTTCAGAGAGTTCAACTTCCCCGCGGGGATCGTGCGACTGCTTTTTTGCCTCAACGATTCTTCACTTCACGAATGAAGTGATATAAGCATGCATTAGCTGCTCTATTTGTCCTTAACTTTTTGCTAATCACTCTACATGTATGCGGGCACACGGATATGCATTGCTCAAAAACTTTTTAGAGGGTCTGCATTATTCCTAAAATTGTACACTGTTTTTTCAATAAACATGCGAGAATTGTTACAGTGCAGTGAACTGCACAAATAAGAAACAGATCGATTTGAACGTGGTTTGTAAAGATCCACCTATGGCTTATGAAAGGTGATGGGTGCATGATATTCCATTCTGAGATAGATACAATTGGAATTTCTGGTGCAATGCAGTAGGTTACATGTGCTATGCCGCGCCCCGCCCTAAACCGGCCTAAAATGTACCAAAACCCCTTTAAAAAAAGAATGCATAGAACTGAGCCTGAAGAGCATTGTGCAGTAAAAAAAATCACAAGTCTTTTGAAATTTCCGGCATTGCTGGGGCTCGAACCCAGGTCCTTCAAACCAAGACCTGTGATTGTACCCCTAGGCTACTGAATCTGAAAGGGGGGTGGGGGGTGGGGGGGGCTCTTTTAGCATGGCTACACTATTGCAAAACAACCAGGAATCTAGGAAGAAACACATGGTAGATGGCACTGGGTGCCATCTACTGCCCCCACCATTTCAGAACAGGAAATGGCGGGGCCTTGCACCCACAAGGGAACTGAGTTTTAATAAGCTTTACGCCGTCCTTAATTAGCTGTAACGGCTGCTTGTTTCAGGACCACGACGCTAGACTCGTCGGGCAAGCCCCTGGGTGTGCGCAGCCCGTCGCCGGGCGGGAGGACGCCTTCGCCGGATGGCCACAAGATGACTGTCAGCATCAACTGCAAGGCCCCCAACCGACCCTCCCTCAGCACGCGCTTCAGCACCCATGTGTACGTCGACCCATGCTGGCCAACCATATTGCGCCATCTAGCCTCTTAGGCAGCTACATTGTTTTTTCACAGATTTAAAACATCAGGCAGTCATGAGAGCTAACACCATTGTTGGTGGGAACAACTGCATGCTGGACTCTTTTCACGCCCAAGGCATGCTAGTTAGGACAATCCTCAAGTCTGCAAGCCAGAGGGATGCAATGCTCACGGATTCTCAATGATCCACCAATGGATGTTCCGTTAATTTATGTGCACGTACGTCATACTTTAAATCTGGAGCTTGTTAAAGTGCCTCTAATAGTTCTAACATGCAAATATGTAAACGATGCAGTGGCTACCTTAGCAAGGTTGCTTTTACAGCTGTGCTGTTTGAGGTCACTGCACACTCCCTCGCAAATAACGATGTCACAACAGATAATGGGGAAGTAATTGGACAGAAATTGCTATTTATTTGTTCATTTCAAACCAAAGTGCCTTTTATTTCCAGGCAGGTGCCTATGTATAGAAGGCCTCAACTTTGTGGTGAAATAAGTGGCATGTTTTCTATGGTGTGGCACTGCATGATGGTTATTTTTTGCTTTTCTTTCATTCATTTCTTCCAGCCCAACTCAAGCTGCTCTGGCATGTCTTGGGGTACGTACCACTTGTGCTTAGAAAAAAAGCGATGTTCTTACTGCGATTCAAAACCTAATTTTGTACAGCGCTTTGGTAGGAAAAATGATACTTTCATAGTATTATAAGCAAAAATAATGCAGTAAATGAGAATTGTGCATGGCGCAAAAGCATGACAAAATGTGACCAGGATTTGATTGTCCTTACTGCCTGCTTGGCAGAACAAACTGAATAATATTTAATATTTGCAAGCAAGGACAAATGTTACATTTTCACGGTTTTATTGCACAAGCAAATTGATGAAGTTTCAAAACGTACCAAGAATTTTGTGAATCTGACCACTAAATCCCAAGATACTGTGTTGACTAAAGCACTGTTACTGAATATCATGCCATACATCAGCAAGAACACTGTGTGAGTGCTATAATTAGCTGATGCAGAGCTCTCTTGCTTTGTACTGGGATAGCTGCTCTTATACCACCAGGAATTCACTGGAAATAGAAGTTGTCTTTGGCTGGTGACGGACATTAAAACAAACTTTTTCTAAGCTGGTGAATATCTTAATTGGTGATAACGTTCGGCCCCTTCACATAAGGAAACTTGCACATGCCTATGCCTTCACCTCTGATCCTCTAGCCATTGTGAATGCATCAAGTTTAGGCTTGAAGCCCCCACAATGAGGCCAGAACACTTAGGTTGGCCTGCTGCAAAAGATAATCTGCAAATTAACCCTTTTAGACAGATAAGCACGAATCACAGCTGGGTTATGGCATCATCATTATCATTATCTTTAAATGCATTGCAAATACATAACCACCATGTTGAGGCATTTGAATTTGTGTTTCTGTGCATTCTGACTCATCATGAAGGTTTTGAAAGTTTGGTTTTAAATGTTCTATTGGAAATATAGTTTATCCACTGAAATACATAGATACATGCAGAAGGAGGTCCCAAAGTTAGAACTCTGGGGGACCTCCTACTAAAAGGGGCTTACTAGTATTATTCTACCATCACAGTTTCCAAAAAAACTGTGGCACGTACAGTCTTCATCAAAATTTTCTAGGCCATGTGAAAGGTTTCCGGGCCACAAATAATTCAGTGTACGCTTAACGTTTAACTGTTGCCAAAATATTTCATGATGGTAAGACAGAAAGGTGTTTTTTCTAGCTTTCTGGTATAAAACATTTCATCCTTACTCGAGAGGAAAAACTGTACTTTGAAACTTCTGCGGCCTAAGTACTCTCGCCATGGACTAGAAAGTTTTGACAAAGGCTGTACCATGTTGTTTAAGAGCAATCTTCCTTTTTTTTTTTTTTTTTTTCAGGGATTGTAACCGAATCGTGAAATTAGTGAAATTTGGTTACTTGAAATTACATTACGCAATAGTTTTGTGGCTTGAGGGGAAGCACTGGTCCTGATGTTATGATCGTTATTTTTTTAACTGTATGCACTCAGGATTTTTGCGTTTATTGTGTTTTAACACGCTAAGCACAAATACACAATCAGTTAATGCCTATGTAGCTTAGGTTTGTGGGTATGCAACATGTTAGGTCTTTCGTTTGCGGCCAAATTATTGTATGCACACTAAATACAAGCGTATGTGGCATGCGTCGGTGATCCCCATAGAAGGACCAGTGAGTGCAGCTATAGCACAGCAGTAATTGTGCCATTGTCGCTGTAAAAGCTATAGGTAGCCAACCATTTATTATATTGAGTACTAATATTTCTGTAAAATAGTCTATGCCATATTGTTTACACTTGCTGGGACAAATGTTAAATATTCGTAGTTTCACTGTGCAAGCCAATTGAAAGGCTTTTGAATGCGAGATGACAAGCATATCCCAATATATGGTGGGCAAATGTTGATCTCGTAGTAAAATTAGGCCTGAAAAAACAATGACACCAGCTATAAATATGTGTGCAAAAATGGTCATTTAAAGGACATTAAAGAGAAAATTTTTATTAAGATATAACTGTAACAGTTCAATGGCATATTCTTTCAAACTTCTCGATTTGAAATAAAAGCATTACAGAAAATTTACATTTTGGCCCATTTTCAGTTGATTGTCGTTCCTTATTGAGCATTTGAAGACTTGTTTGAGAGGTCTGCTCTCAAATTCCTGTAAGGCATCGTGAGGCTACTTACAGAGTTCAAAACTTGACATTACATGTGCACATGCTAGGAGTTTAAGAATCGTTCACGCAAGGTGTTAATTTTGTTCTCTTTGCTTTCAGAATGATGTGACTGATGGAGCTGTTGTGAAGACCCTCACATTCAAAAAGGTACTCTACCAAACTCCTGTGTTTCTTTCTTTGTCTTTTTTTTTGTACAGCACCAACGTTGAAGTAAGCTCTGAAAAACAACAGACCGAGTAAGCCTGTCATGGACAAATGATCAGTACACATTCAACAGGACTTGAAATTTGTGATTGTCATGGAGCACAATCTTATTTTTGTATGCATAGTCCCACATGGTAGTGTTGTAGGACGTTAATTATAAATTCCTTATTTACTTGTTTCACAGAGTGTGTTTCAGCGCACATTACACCTTGAATTAATTGGGGAGAGCTCCCTCAGAAAATGCACTAGTATGTACTAGTTTTTTTATTGCATTTGTAAACTGCTCCCTTGAGGACATGGGAGGAAGGGGTAAAAGGGAAAGAGGGAGGGGGAAAGAGGGATGTACTAAAACATGAATGCTGCACAGGTGGAGGATACTCAACTTTTCCATTCATAATGTTTGGCAGGTTTGGCATGCCGCTACTTAGTGTATGGAAGATGTGGCAAGGTAGGCGACCAGCTGCTGAAAGCATGGCAAAGCCTCTGCCCCTAACTTACAAACAAGGTATAGCATTGTGTGGAAGGTGTTCTGCACCTGACGCGTAGAACACCGGTCATGATAAGGCAAACATATGGCAACATGTGGAAGTCCTAAAAAATGTGTTTGCTTGGAAGAAATTCCTGAACATAATAACGTGTGACCCGAATCAATCAGCAGGTGGGCATAACGCAAACTACAAATACCTCTTCACTACGAACAGACACAGCCTGCGTGTTTTGAAAACATTGAATGCAGATGGTTGAGGTCACATCGTGATTAGAGAAGTTTTTACTGAGTCTGGTTTATTATGAGGTTTAACACGCCAACGCTACACAGGCAATGAGGCGCGCCATACTCCGGATTAATTTTGACCACCTGGGGATCTTTAACGTGCGCCGAAATCTCGAACACATGGGTGGTTTTGCTATTCACCTCTATCAGAAAAACGGCCGCCGCAGTCAGGAACCGAACTTGTGTCCTTGGGCTCAGCAGCACAATGCCTTAGCCACTGAGCCACCGTGGCAAGTTAGCGAGCCCGGTCGAACTTCAGTATCCACGACAGTGGGCGGAGTTGTGAAGTGGTGCGCCCTTTCCTTGTGGTCACCCAGGACGGCCCCCTGAACCTGATCCTGGACGGTGGTCTGAACTCGACGCACGATGGTCGCATCGTGGTGAGCGAGGTGCTCGAGGGGGGCATGATCCCCGTGGGCGGGGAGATCAGCAAGGGCGACCAAATCCTCATGGTGGACAACACGCGCCTGGTCAACACCACCCTCACTGCCGCCCGGGTGGCCATCCAGAATGCCATGGCCAGTGACACGGTACGTGCGCCACCAAAGTTTTCTTACAACTACTAAAGTATGTAGGCTATCATCATAGCAACCACAATCCTGCTAAGGTCCACTGCAGTACAATGAATAGGCCTTACCGGTTCCTATCCTGTATAACCACAATCACGTACCTTCCCCTGACTTTTCTCACCTCATCCTTCTACCGCGTTACGTATGTATCTTCACTGCTCGCCTTTTCCTAGGCGAGCAGTAAAGGTCATCAAAATAGCAGTAGGGAATGGCAATCCCTACAGCCATTCCAATGCCCTGAGCCATTCCATTACTTTGGCTCTGCCCAACATATCGAGCCCAACCTCCACATTTCTTTCTAGTGGCGTTCTAACCTAAATTATGATAAAACTGAGGCTGTACAAATGTGCGGTTGGTAGAATCAGGTGGGCTTGTAACGAAACGGGGTACTGAAAAATGCAGCGGGCAGAGGCGGAGCTAGGTGCAGAATATAATGCCGTCATATGGCTGCAAAGAAATGCACCCTCCTCTTTCTTGCTGGCTTGGTGTTCTTGGTGTACTCATCCTGCTACATGTACTCATATGCAGCGCCGCACATTTGGTGCTCCAAAACTGTTCTTCCCAAACGAAACTGCTAGTTCCTCTACACCGACGTTTACCAATGCCAGTGCCTTTAAATGCTCCCGCCACACCACTCTGCTCTATCAGAACGTGGCACCTTTACCAACTACGTGCACCTACATTATGACACAGCCATTCACGCAGGCAGAGCTGCTCACAGCGCAAGACACACTGCTGCACAGTGTTTCATTATCGCCAGCCCTAATTCAGTGCAGCGTCTATGCTGATTCATAAACTGCTACAGTCAAACCCAATTCTAACGAACCCGGATAGAGCGAATTATGCTATATATCAAGCAAAAACAAATCAGTTACGAAAATACACGCGAAACATATTCCTTATAATGAAATTCACATCTGATATATGAACTCGGCGCGCTGCCTAGAATTGGCCCGAAATGCATGGTCTCAAATTGGCGATTGAGATGCTCACCCTCGCATGGAGCGACGTAACCCCCATCACTTTCTGTAACTGCTTCCGATGCGCGGGACTCACGACGGAACCTTTCAGTTAGTGAGTGTGGATTAAGATGGCAGCATCAGCGAACTGTGGGAAGAGCTCGCCAACATTTCCATCGCTATGCCGAGAGGGGTGTCCTTCGAGGATTTCCTGAGTGTCGATGACGATGTTGAGGTCACTGTGAGCCCCTCGGGCGCAGACACCGTCGCCGATGTCATGGCAGCTGGTGCCGCTGAAAGCACCAAATAGGTGGAAGGTGTCACGAGTGAAAGCCGTCTGACGCTTATTGAAGCGCTTCTGGCAGCCAATGTGCTCCACCAACATTGCTTCGATATTGAAGGACACGGACTTGAACTGGTGCAAACGATCGCTTGAGTAGAGAATGCTTGCCTAATTGACGCCGCCGAAACAAAAGTGATAAAAAAAAATCACTGCTTATTTGTGAAGTAGGCAGTTAAGACAGAAAGAAGCATTATTGCTTGCAATAAATGGGTTGCTTAATCTATGGTAACGGCATATCTTATTGTGTTAGCTTCTGCATGCAGGAATGGTTGGGGGGGGAGGGGGGATCCCACATATTGTGAATAGATAGGTTCGGCTATATCGAACAGATGGGCATATCAAACAAATCGCGGCACATACTACCGTTCGCTATAACCGGGTTTGACTGTGCTGGATGGTTTTAATGAATTCTTCCATGTCGGTGAAACAGTGCAAGGATGGGGACAAGAAAGGGCACTGCAAGCTCTGTCCCCGTTCCTACGCTGTTTCATTGACACTGTCATGTAACCAGGTAGCCCAAATTCAAGCTTTTGTTTTGCTTCAATTCATTTGCCTTAGAAATTTGAGATTTTCTGGACACCTGCCCCTGCCGTCTTCAGTCATGCTCATACGGCTTTAACCTGGGGTGGCCCCCGTGCTAGCTGTGACGAGGACCTAGCCACCTCATTATCACTCCCTGCTTGCTAAACTTTACCCTTCGTGCTCTGCTCCAATCGAGCAGGCTGCAGTAAAACACTGAGCTGCCTCGCTCCTTGAGGTCTGCACACTGGCCGTTCACCAAATTAGATATTGTTATTAGAGCCCACACCATTACCTTTGCTTGTGTTCCTTCAGGTAATCCAGGGTGCATCGGAGTTTGTAGTGCTGTGTATGTCCAGAGGGAAAATTGATTGATTGATTGTACGGTTTAACGCGCCGACGCAACGCAGGCAATGAGGCGCGCCACAGTGGAGGGCTCAGGATTAATTTTGACCACCTGGGGATCTGTAACGTGCGCCAAAATCTCGCACACACGCACGTTTTTGCTTTTTGCCTCCATCAGGAAAGCGGCCGCCGCGGCCGGGGATCGAACCCGCGTCCTCGTGCTCAGCAGCACAACGCCTTAGCCACTGAGCCACCGCGGCAGGTTTGAGAAGCAAAATTTCACACATATATGAAAAAAAAAAGAAAACTGGTTGCTTTAGCTGCCAAGGAAAGATGATAACCATCATCGCTTTGACTGAGCTTCTTGGCCAAACTACACGGAGTTCCAAAAGATGTCAACAACATATACAATTCCTTCGCCTGCTCACTGGCCATGTGTTGAAGTAGAAGGCAGCAATTTCACCAATCTCCCACATTCAGGGAGACTAGAGCAGTGGCAATGACTATTGAATGCGCTTCACTATACAACACGTTTGGCCTTGGCTAAAAGAGCTTATGTGCTCACGTGCTAGCTGCCATGAAGGTGCATTTTTTCCCCTTGATGTAGCCTCTTTATTCTGTCCCAAAGCATCATATAATGTATCCTGGCCTTACAAGAGATTGAGTGGATTATGTTCGTGTGCAGTCACAAAGCATCATATATTTGACCATTGGTGCCTCAAATATATAGTACAGTAATGTCTTGTTACCTCAAAGTACTAAAAACCAAAAATATATTTCGAGATAAAGGATTTTCAAGATAAGCAAAGTTGCGCAAATTGCCATGAAATATCGAGTTCTTTGCAAAAAAGGCGCTACTAGAGCCAGTAGATGCTCTAGGCGCTACTACTTACGGCTCTTCAACAGCAGCTTCCAATCTTGCTTTTCATAAATGTTTGAAAGAAAAAAAAAAAAAACATACAAGAGACGTTCGCCAGCTGGGTTTTGTGGCACTGCAATTTTACTTAGCAGAAAAGAACTGCGTAATGCTAGTCTTAGCTTTGCAGTCACAACCTCGGGCCTAGCAAGGAGTCCTCTAGCTGCTCGACGCATTGCATGAGCCGATCTTCCCTGCCACTGCTCTCCATTGGGTTTTCCCCTACACGACACACCTTTATCTTCTAGTACACTACCTCTGCGCATGTCTCTACCATCACATGACATGCCAGATGGCTTGCTCGATGAAGTCGATATGCCTCTGGGCTCGGACTTCATGTTCGGGGAAATCATCGGCTTTGTGGTAGGTGCGGCTAAACAGTAAAAAAACAATCGAGGGACTTAGGCACAGCAGCATCGCGCAAATCTTGTGAAACGGTCCGCGGTGGTGAAATTTTCGTTCCACCGTCAGTCAAGAATTCGAGATATCCACAGTTTGGCCAAAAAATGCTGCGAAATAAAGGGCAACAAATACACGGGACGTATAGGAAATGGTTCGGTGCCATGGAAAATTTCAACTTAGCCGATTTTTCGAGATGCGCAAGTTCGAATTAGTGAGGTATTACTGTAGTTATCTTAGCCAAAAAAAAAAAAAGAAAGAAAAGAACAAGTGGGTGCATAATAATAGTTACGCATGTCTCTAGTTATTATGGGGCTTGTAGCTTTCTGCTGGTTCGTAGTTTATATCAAGAGTAGCCAGCGGCCACGATACGTACAGCGCCACGCAAAACTGAAGTTTTAGTTTGGGCTGTAAAAAAATAGTGACAATTTGAAAAGGAAAAAACAGTGCCTATTCTGTGGACCAGTGGATGATGATCATGAACACCGAATAATGTGCAGCGTTATTCTGTGAACCACATCGCAGTGCAATTGTTCAGGTTTACTCTGTGAAACATACCACAGTAGTTGATCCTTATTCGTCTTAAGCAACCTAGAAGATTCCAATCCACCCTTATTTACATAAATAGTGGGTAGAATTCTGCTTGGACTAGAACCCAGGCTGTTAGTGCCAAAACTTAATACTCTACCTCTGCACCATGGAAGCTGACCAGCTCAGCCCTTTTAGCAGTAGTTCAAAATGGAACAAACCCCGGGGTCTGAACCAGAGAATAAAGCTGAGCATTATTCTGCCGTCTGGTCCACAGAATAGGCAGTGCGAAAATGGGCAAACATTGTTGTAACAGGTGCTGACCACATAAGGGAACCAGCCATGTGTGATGCGAGTACCGTGATGCCTCTGCATTTTAAATGAAATAAAACATTTTTGATCTTCTTTCAGGGTGACCTTCGGCTGACCATAGCGAAGATGCCATGACCTACGCAACCACCATCTCAAAAAGCCATAGAACAAAGTTCACAGCCGCTTCACGTAACCCGATAAGAAAACAAAATCTTGACTCTCTGCAAGCCGTGCTGACCATACACAAAGCCAAAATGTCTTCAAGGCTTCTGGCATGCTTGGAAAAAAAGAAAACCGTCGAGCAGCACTTGTCAAAGAATACTCCCCGAGCAACAACTTCAAATTGCTGTACATACACTTAACCCGAGTGCTCCGAAAGTTGCTTGACATTGTACCATAAAGCAGGCCAGTGTCGTCCCGCAGTATGTAAATAAAAGGACGAGTGCTACTGTGTCTTCTCTTCCTTTATTTTCCTCCTTCTAAACAGTTGTGCTGGCTTACAGTAGATCAGCTGTGTCCTGTGAAATAACCTGTCTGCATCTGTGTCAATAAACGTGTCCTCTGAAGTCCACAATGCTACGAGTGTGCTGTGTGGTGAATGAACACTAGAATCCGAACTTGATGTTCATCGCACATCTTTGCACGCTGAGAAAGTGACAGTTGTGGTGCACGCACTAGATAACCCCTTTTGAGTGCTTCCGTAGTTTCGATGACTTAGTGAAAAACATCAGCTTTGTTTTATAATGTTAAGCAGAAAAAATTGGCCTAACCATTTTTTGATTCCCAACAAAGGCACATCGAAGTTGCAGATCAATTCACTAACGTTAAGGTTCAGGTTTAATGGCCATGTCATTTGAAACATCCCACTGGCTTGCATGAGAGTTGAAACCATTTCATACAATAAATTCTGGCTGTGGAAAGCATAAAGCTAGCCAGATGTATAAACAACGTTACACGGAAGCAACAAAGTGTAAAGGTAACCCTCTAAGGACTGCAGTATCAAAAGCACAAAGGAATATTTCGATAAGCAAGCATCGCTCTGGAAAACTTAGTAGTGCCATTAACAACCAGCTCCTTGTAGGAAATGCAATACCAAAAGCACAGAGGAATGCTTCCGCAAGCAACACCCTTTCAGATAATCCTGAAGTGCCATTAACAAACTGCTAAGCTGTCACTGCTGAATAGGGGCAATTGCATTGTGTGTGCTTTCGGCCCTCTTTTTAAACATGATATGTAAGAGCTCTAAGCAAGCTTGAAATAAATCACTGTCATCTAAAGCAGTGGGTTCTCTCCCGGCGCAAACTAAATTAGCTAAGTTGGAATTATCTACACCTATCCACATCAACTTTAGTTGGAATTATCTACACCTATCCACATCAACTTTAGAGAGAAAGCAGCAATTGTACTTCAATAAATTTTTGCAAGTACTCAAATAGGGCACCCATTTCGGTGGCCCACATGGGCTTCCAACATAGAGTACAGAATGAAGATAGTACAGCTCAATAGAATAGGCAGGCATCCGTGAGAGGACTTAATTTTCGTACAACCGTTTACTGACTAGACCATGTCGTGTTTCCAGACGCAGAAACATTATCACAGGAATGTCAGTAACAACAAAAAAACACATTCTGGGCAGGAATACTAGCAAGGGAAAGAATTGGCCTCCCACAGCGACGGACACAATCATTACAAAACAAAGATGGCACGAGTGTATTGATGAAACCTGTAAGCTTAAAGCACATGGCTAAATAAGACCCTGCTTTAAGTCAGGATTACATCCACTGATGCAACACTACTGAAAGGTAAAACATTATTATCAAGCATTGGCTTAACATAAAATAACTACTAAGATGAAGCAAGCAACTTGGTTTAGCACAGCACATAATCATTTTCACATTTACACGTTATGTCTGAAGAGTTACTGCGTTGAGGATGTGTTATTAATTTTGCCACCAGAAAATGAAATACAACGGTTATTGCTATGAATTCAACACATGCAAACACAGAATATAAATTACGGGTAAATATTTAAAAATTTATCTAGAGCAGTGCTTCAATTCAAGAACAGCTCAATTCAAGAAACATTGCATGAATTACAGTCTTTTATTAAGGAAGAAAATCATCACTATGGTGTTAAAGATGCCAAAAAATGGGGTCTGCAATGCTTCACTAGCCAGAAATTATGTAAAGGTGCGCATTACAAAATATCAATTCACTTCAAAAGACTTCAACTTGGAACAAAATATGACACTCGGTCCACCCTGTAAATGAATCAGTTACTCTTGTCGGTGACCATTAAGACATAAGCTTGAAAACTGTCGCAAAAACACAACCTTGGCACTCCGACTTGGACCTTTGCATGAGAACTCCATACTTTCGCATTATAGGCGCTCAATAAGTCTCTACACGCCTCCGTATCGCAGCGCATGGAAAATGAAAAATGAGTTTTTTAAATTAAAACAGAAAATTCGATTCAGCAAAGCGATACAGCATAGTTGTGACATGAACGGCCATTTGCCAAGAGGCCAGCAGCAGTCTGAAAAGAAAACACACGTTTTGGGACAGTACTGCAATCCTTTGAAAAGGGTGCAACTAGTGTTCCAAACATACTTTTGAGAAGCCAATGCCGTTCCGTCTTTTATTTCACGCAGTGTAATCAGATACCCGAAGGTTTTCTGGCAAACGTGCACCAGTTCACTGCCCTCCTCAGCTGACATACACTGCAACTGAGAATCCAGCAAGATCATTTCAATAACAACAATACAAAATCAGAAATGCATGGGGTGGCGCCAACGTCAGCGAAGAGGTCAGAAATCGGCTCCTTTCTTTCCAGCTCTCTTCCACTGCCTTTCGCCTGCGCTGTTGGCGCCAACGCCACCACAGTTTGCCGGTGGTGGGAGCGCATGTATGTGTCCACACTGATGTATCCAAGACCACTGGGTGGTGGTCACTACTGTCCATGGTGGTATCAAGATCCGTGAGCCTCGTGGATCACTCCACTTCAATAGCCCAGCTGTGGGGAACCACTCCGTACTGCAAGGCAAGCATAGACGCGAGAATGTTTCGTACAACATCTCCAGACTACTATTATAAGTCATAATAAGACAGTGTTTTCTTAGCAAGTCTTCAAGTAAGTCTTTATTAAGTAAGCCTTTAAGTAAGTCTTAGTAAGTCAAAGTAGCACACGATAGTACCAGCATGTGTGGGGGGTGCAAATGCTTGATTGATTGTTGATTGATTGTGGGGGTTTAACGCGCCGACGCAACGCAGGCAATGAGGCGCGCCGTAGTGGAGGGCTCCGGATTAATTTTGACCACCTGGGGATCTTTAACGTGCGCCGAAATCTCGTACACGCGGACGTTTTTGCTTTTCAAAAGCCTCCATCAGAAAAGCAGCCGCCACGGCCGGGAATCAAACCCACGACCTCGTGCTCAGCAGCGCAACGCCTTAGCCACTGAGCCACCGCGGCGGGTGGGTGCAAATGCAAATAACCAATCAAAAACCATGCAGACTTGAAATGCTAAAACATGCACTAAAACAAAATACTCACAGAGGCTAGCTTTGAATAGTCAGGACCAGTGAATTAAGGTTCTTAAAATATCAGCACTTCTTGCTCCTACTGTACAATGGTGCTAAGCTGTTTGCTGGGTGGGTTTTGTCATGCGAGTGGCTCACAAAGGCTTGGTACATTTCATGATAACAGCAAAGAAATACTGTTTGTGATGCACTTTTCTTTAAAACTGCCCCACTGTCACATTTCATATTTATTTGTTTAAAACCTTCGTAGCCCTGGGTGAGTGGAAGGATCTCCACAATAGCAGAGAAAGAAAAAAATTGAAAAGATACAATACAATGAATGATACTGTTTTTAATTTTCTGCTGTGGCATGCTTGCTGTCCCAAGCCCCACATTGAAGTTTCCACTGATGTTACAGGATTTTAATTACAATAACTTCCCTGCGATACATAATGTTGCGAATGTTACTGCAATGGAGCTGTTGATACAGTCTTTGTCACAAGTTTCTATGCCATGCCAAACAAGGTTTTCTCTCCAATGGGATCAGAATGTTCCACACCAGAAAGTTGGCAAAAAAGAACCTCTTTTCTTTACTGACACAAAAGAAACTGACTACACCTAAACGTTAAGCTTGTGCATTGAATTCTTTGCGTCCCGGAAACTCTTTTCATGGCCTAGAAAATTGTGGCAAAGGCTGCACCTGTCCACGCACTACACCGATTGCACAAAGCAGTTTCTTCCCCGGTGCACATTCAGCTGCACGAGCAACCCACCTGGATGTCCGTGATGGCCTTGAGAATCCTGGTGTGGAGAGAATTGCTCTGTTCCATGGTGGGGATGTGAAGGCTCTCCCCCCGATGCACTAGCCGCTCGATGGGGCAGATGACGCACGCTGTTCCGCAGCCAAACATCTCCAGCAACTGCAAAGGCACCAGGAATAGCATCGTGCTACGACCTTTTTCACCAGCACTTGTGCCAGAACTAACTTGCACACCCCAGTCCTTCACCCGAAATTGTCTTCTCAGTCTCACTGGCAACTGAGAAAAGAAAAAGGTTGGCAAGGAACACGTTGTAACACCAGTGATCATTTCTGGGTCCCTGTGTACATTGCAAATGTGTCTTTTCTTGGTTTATATAAACAAACTTCAAATCAAAATCAAATCAAATCAAACACATCCTCGACGAGCATTCTAGCAAACGTGACCCACATTTGGCATTTTCACAGTCTCTGGACATGAGCGACAAAAAGAGGGGAATTATTTCCAGTGAAAGCAGCTGCCATGGTCCTCATTGTTTAGGTTCTGCTCATTTGCACGTGTCTTAACCGTCACTGCCATACCTGTGGCACCACATTTGTAGGTCGTCTACACACCCCAATCAGCTGAAATAAGAACACATTAGTTCCCAGGTAAGAGCACACTTGCATTTAAAACCTACAGCTTGCTTTGGCCTTATTTAACAGTTTGGTATAACACTATGCTCAGTGTTATTGCATTACTACAAGTAATAGACTAGAAAGAGCACAGAGGAAGTTACCAGCTACTTTTTTTTTCTTTTTTACACTTATCACACAAAATGCACACCCTCACATAGATGTATACTGCATGAAGAATGCAGGATGTTCTACACATCAGTTTCAGTCAACACAGTTACTGTTTCCCCCAAGGTAACTGTAACTGCAACACTGCTACTTTCTACTGATAACAGGCCTATGACTGCTGCAGACACAATGAAATGTGATTGTCATTTACTTGAAAAAGACCACCTTCATGGAAGAGTATGCACCAGTGGTGCTGATCTGTTTTAGGGGCGAAGCCCCTTAGGGGCTGGGGCTGTTGGCGTCTCCTGTCGTCGTCGTAACCATCATTCATCTCATGTAGTCACGGTACTAAAACACCAGGAAACTCGTTTACGCCTCGTGCTAGAACGTAACTCGCACTACAAAAACGTTGGGACACTCATTTACGCCTTGTGCTGGAGCGCTTTGTAATTCGTACTAGAAAACACTGGGGCAATCGTTTACGTCTCGCGCTAGAGAGCTTTGTGCTTCAAAGACAAGAGACTTTCACAGCAAAGCTGTATACCTGTACCCACCCAAGGTTTCATCTCCGTTGGCAAAAATGCCAGGACACCAAAAATACACTTATACACTGCATGCTTTGCCCCTCACAAAGTTTCGCGTAAGTGGAGATGACCTGGGATTTTTTTGCTTGAAAGGAGACGTCATGTGACCCAACCCCATGTGTGGCACTATATACACCCAGGGTGGGCACATGAAACGATTGTCAGAAGTCCTGCTGCGTCGAATGTAAAGAATCGGCGAACACCAAAATTTCCACCCTCTGGAACACTAATAAATATGCTGATCTCAAAGTGCAGCCAATGTAGATATGTGGAGTGCTGCGAAGCCTTCACTAAATAGTTGGTCATGTATATATATGTATATAACTATATATATTTTTTTTTCAGTCTTGCCGGCATTCACATTAAAAGCCAGCAAACGCATAAAAGCCAGCAAAAGCCCCTGCATCGCAAAGCATCAGAACGTTTTCGTGAGTGTAAGAGGGGAGGGTCTGAGTGCCTCAACAAAAAGGGGCCCCTAACCATCCTCTCCTCCACACTAGCCCATAATGCTTTCACTGGACTGATGCCTTTTGAATGCCACATTTTTCGGTATGTTTGCAGCTGGTTCGAATTTTGGTTAGTCGAATTCTCAAGCTATTTGCGTTTTCCTGTCGCTTGTTCAACCCTGCGCCTATAGCCCGTATTCAATAGTGAGGCACGCATGCAGGCAGCCATGTGAATACGCCGTCACTGGTTATGTTCGGGCTCCGCAGGATGGAGGTACTTGTCCGTGCTAAGCGCATGATATGGGTTGGACATTCCAAGCTCTAGCCCGCCGAACGCAAAGCAATGCCTCGACTCCAATGTGAGTGCGATTAATAACAACTCTGTTGACACCACTGTTGAGAATAGGGTCGAAACGGAGCAGACGACGCACGCCGGTGTTATTTTTTTTTTCTTCGGCTTGCGGCCGCAATGGCACAAGCTGCGCCATGACCGTGGCGCTTCGGCCATGTCCGTGGCCATTTTGAGTGTTGCCAAGCGAAGAAATTGACAGCTAAACTTTCCAATGAATACCACCTATACGCTGCTTCCTATCCTTTGAAGTTGTTGCGACTTCCTCGTCTTTATCCCTTGTAGCAGACGTTGCTGATCATCATTTTCATTCGCCTCGCCCCATTCTAGAACATTCCACTAAAAGCCTCATCCCAACTAGACGTGTCACTCTGCTCTTTGATCATCGCACCTCATTTGGAGGACCCAGAGGTCCAACACATAGTGCCAAAACCCGGGACTTCTAGACGATGCCAAGCCCATTGACACACGGAGCCGCCAAAGCTGAGAGAAAAGGTGTGGCGCCAGCAATCTTGGCAAGTTCCCAGCTGCATGCGACCGAATGGAACGACAGCTTTGATGACACTGCAGCCTAGGGGTGCAACTGGATGGCCTTTTAGCGGAAGTGGAAGACCACCTAAGGGGAAATCGAGAGGTGACGGCAGCTGCAGTAAGTGTATTGCTCGAGCAAATCGGCGCATTTTATGGCCAGATTGAGAAAGTGCACGAGGAATCATTAAGGAGACGCCAGACGACTTGCTGGACAGCAAGACGTTAGACACCGGACAATACCGAGGTAGTCAGCACGACCACGAATCTACATCTCAAGCTGCAAGAATGCCGGTCTTTAATGCCACGGCCATGAATCTACATCTCAAGCTGCTAGAATGCCGGTCTTTAACGCCACGGCCATGAATCTACGTCTCAAGCTGCAAGAATGTTGGTCTCCAACACCACGGCCATGAATCTACATCTCAAGCTGCTAGAATGCCGGTCTTTAACGCCACGGCCATGAATCTACGTCTAAAGCTGCAAGAATGTTGGTCTCCAACACCACGCCCCGCGATTGTCCACTCACTACCAACCGGCAAGTGCAAGGTTCCCTAACTGGAGCTTCTCAAATTTGACGGGAACTGCAGATCATAGCAGCAATTCCGGATGCAGTTTTCAGCAGTCATTCCCAACAACGACGAGCTTAGCATGGCTGACAAGTTCAACTACTTGAGCAGCCTTGTGACCGGAGCAGCTGCATCGGCCAAATCAGGGCTGCAAGCTACCGATGACTGCTACAAGGACGCCCTCGAGATACTGAAAGCTTGCTTAGGATATAACCGCATCATCTTGCAAGATCATCTGTGAGGCCTCCTGGACTTGAAGCCAATGTCATCGTTATCCAACGTCTGACAACTGAGGCGCCTTTATGACAAGGTCCAGATCCATATCCGCAGCCTCAAGGCCCTTGGCACGAGTTTGACAACCTGTTGCATCATGCTGATTTTTCTGAGATTGCGCTTCATCGAACCCAGTCGAACGACTCCACCAGTCGAACGACCCCGCCAGAGCACAAGCTTCAATTGCTCTTGGATTTCTTCCACCACCACCTCAACGTGACAGGAGGCCATTGCTGAACAAGCCGCACAGAAAATTCATCACACCTCAGAAGACGGACGAAAACCCAGCTATCCGTGTGACGTTACCACAACGACCTCTGCTCTGCAAGGCTCAGTGAGTATGCCCCAGCAGCGCTTGTTTTGCAATTCTGAAAAGCACTCTACCGAAGCATGTACCGTACTTACCCGATTCTAACGCGCACCCAATTTTCCTGGCAAGAAAAGAGAAAAAAATTAAACCTCCGATTGTAACGCGCACAGAACTTTGTGACCCAGAAAAACAAATGCGAGAGAAAGGGGCGATGTATTCTCCGAAGTAATTTCCCTCACATTCTCCTCAGCGCTCTCCGAGAGCTCCTTGTCGCTTTCTGCTGACTACAACATCTTGTCCTCAGTGCTGTCGAGCGCGTTCACAATGCCACACTTCTGAAAGAACGTTCAACCATGGTCGATGGGATCGTGGCTCACGCATCACACGCCCATCCTGTGAGCTTCTCCAGAGGCACACGCTTCAGCCGACCGCTCGTTTTGAACGCGCGAGAGCCGCTTGTAAGCCACTCGTGGAAGCGGCGCACCGTCGTTGCCGCTGCTGCCATTGCTATTAACAAGCGCGCAAGTGGAACAATTTGACGATTTGTGTGACTGCCGATAGAAAAGCCTAGGTGCCTAGGTTTCCTGCATCCGAAAAATCGTTGCTAAAAGCTTTGGCGCCATGTTGAGATGGCGATTGCGATGGGTGAAACAAAATTTCTGCTGTTTCGGCAGTTTCGGTTTCATATCCGGTTTAACGCACATGCGATTTTTCGGCCTATTTTTCCTTAAAAAAAAGTGCGCGTTAGAATCATGCAAGTACGGTAACTTAAAAGAACGAAGCTTTTTGTGCAAAAAGGAAATGCTCGCCAAAACTGAACGATGCTTCCATTGCCTTAAGCAGGGCCGCCTGGAGGAAGATTGCAGAAGCCAGGTAAAATGTGGCAAGTGCACGAGGGGGCAGGCATTATCCGTGTGCCCCACAGACAGTACTAAAAACGATTGATTGATTGATTGTAGGGTTTTACACGCCAACGCAATGCAGGCGATGAGGCGCGCTGTAGTGGAAGGCTCTGGATTAATTTTGACCACCTGGGGATCTCGTACACATGGGCGTTTTTGCTTTTCGCCTCCATCAGAAAAGCGGCCGCCGCGGCTGGGAATCGAACTCGGGTCCTACTAAAAACGAAATCAAGAGCGTGACACCTACACTGGTAAACCTGATCTCCGAAGAAGCAGGCTCCATCATGCTGCTGCAGACTCCGGAAAACTGCGACCCAGCAACAGCGCAGCTACCACAAGACTTCATGTGTACATACAATCCCCTCAATGGAGCTGAGCCCCTACCGAAGAAGCTATCGAGACGCACAAGAATGTGATCTCCCGAGAAGCTTCAATGAACACACGTAAATTGTCCAGCAACGACCCTGTTGTATCCGCTGCCTCGGAACAAGGAATGGCTTTGCAAGAAAAATGCTTTTGCTCATCTTCTGGAACCTTAAAAAGTGGTAGGACTTCACTGCACCAAGCAGTCGGGCATCTTTTCGTTCAAGCCCCAGCTCATCCTGTACTTAGGGAGGAAGCGTCAAAGGGTACAGGACACCTTTGTGAGCCAACGTCTGTAAAACAGACCGAGTCAAAACGACACCAACGCAAAAACAGGGCACGAGCCAGGAGATGACATTCCGAGCACAAAGTGAGGCGTCAAGGGAAAATTGACGTGCTGTAGACACGGAACACAACAGAAGCCAAGATGCCAAGATGTCCATGGAGGAAAACACAGAGAAAAGGCAGAAAAAGCACGCCCTCACCAAAGGTCCGACACCTGCAAGAAAAAAGTTTTTTGTTTACAGCAACTTTCCCCAGTTTAGAAACTGTTCCCACTCCTACCTTCAGAAATTAACTCTGGCTTGCAACACACCGTGGACAAATAGTACTAAGAAGCAACAGGTTAGGCGGTGGAACGGGTGGAGAAAGCACTCTGTGGACAGTGGAGGACTGATGCAGAGGAATCTCACATCCAACCAAGCAAAAAAGATGCTTATTGAAGAAATACAGTGTTGTTTTGCTCGGCAAAACGCAGCGTTCAAGACAACTGCAGACCTTGGCGCAAATATGTTGATCGGTGGATGGGACAGAGTTGTCAGAACCTGCTCTCTACACTTTCCCTGCGGCACTACAGTCAAGTGTCCCGCACAGCTATGTACCCTTTGCAAGCCACTTAGTGTCATTTGTCTGCGGGGAGGACTGTCACGACTCCTCATCTTCACTCCTTGTTGCAGACGACACTCCTCACCATCATTTCTATTCTGCTCCTCACGAGCTGTCGGATGCTTTCGTGGCTGCACCGGCTCAACCTGTTTTAGCACATTCCATTAGAAGCCTCATCTGAACAAGATGTGTTGCCCCGCTCTTTGATCACCGCCCCAGTTGGAGGACCCGCAGGTCCAACTAAAGTTATGGGTGGAATCACATGGCCTGAGCACTTCCAGGGCACGGACAAAGGTACATGGTAGAGCAGAAAAAAAGATGAAGAGCTATCAGTATTCGGAAGCCTGAAAAATTTTGAGATATTTGGGGTTTCTTTATCTATTTTAGTTTCTCTGAACCACCTGCGAGTCCAAAGTGCCAAGAACGGCAAAGAGTTCAGCCAACCGCTGCCTTCAATTTTAGGCCCTCATCCTTGCTGGTCGCCAAAACATGCTTGGTCTACCCAGCTTGCATTCCAACCCATTCATCTTAACTTGCTTTAAATCCAGCCCGAGCCCGCAGCTGGTGAATCATTACTATCGTCACCACCACCACCATCATCATCTTGTCTGTGTTCACTCAAGACAAAGGCCACCCAAAAGATTCCCAGCCACTTCTGTTGCAAGTTTTTTGAGTCCACTGTCAAGCAGTCGGCGCAAGCGGGAAATTTTAGCTGATTTGCATGGAAGCTTTAATGAGGGCCAAAGTGGAAACAGCTTTAGCCATGTCGCTCAAGCTCAAATGCGCCGAAAAACAGGAAAGAAATGCAAACAAAGACAGCTTCTGTCAAACAAGATAACCGGAGACCGTGAAAGTGAAACCTCATTTGCGGCGAAGTTGCATTAATAAAGGGCTACGAAAGCGGTTCTAAATTCTGGTAAAAATCTATTTTTTACATTAATTGGTTAGTTTATGCTTGTAAAGCTTTTTCGGCATTTTTAGCTTGCGGAAAGTAGTATTCGTCAACAAAGTTGACCAAACAACTTCCCACAGCTCACTCGAACACCGCCGGAAGAGTGAGAAACCAAGAGGTAGCGACCAGGGCCCGCTTGCTCGAAGCCCAATAAGATAGTCTTATTCGCAGTCTAATCTTATTGGCAGTCTTATTCGGGGTCTTATGTTACCTAGGCAATAAGACACTTTCCGGAAACTTATAACACCGCAAATGAGACTCTAAATAAGATTGGGATAAGACAGTGAATAAGGCTGCCCTGAACAGTCTTATTCACAGTCTTGTGTTGACGTGGTCGGTCATGTCATTATAAAGATCGACCCCCATACCGTGAAAAACGAGTGCAGAAGCCTTAGAAGTGGCGAACAATGCCACGCGGCGGCCGCTTGACCGTCTGCTTCGAACAAATAAATTCCTGTTCCGCGGCGATCGAGGCCGTTGGAAGCGCCGTCAGGAGAGAAGGTGGACATACCCAGACAACGCCGGCGAGGGAAGCCGCAAGGCCTACCTACTTTGATGTGGCAGCGACGGCTGCAGCCGACCACCGTTTTCTACTTTCGCTGTGCGCTATGGGCGCGGACGAGTAGCGCGGTTTTTTTTCTCTCCCTCACGTCAAACAAAAATGGACAGGAATATATCGTCTGCGGCTCGATATTTGTCCCAAGCAGACATTGGGCGGCCGAGCGCGCGGTGTGAATGTGTGATTGCCTGCTATGTCGGCTGTTGCCGCAGTAGCTACGAAAAGGCGGCGCGGAAATGACGGAACAAATATGTTGCCTTACAAAATCATGCACATTAACTCAGAAACAATAGGCGTTCACAATAGAACTGCAATGTGACATCAACATAATACACAACAGCAAAACGCTAGCAGCCTGCAATACCTCGACCCGAGAGCGTTAAATAAAACCACGTTTTCAAAGAGAAGCTGTGCAGACTTCACTTCTTTCCATCAGTTTCTTCAAAAGTGGCGGTTATGAAGCTTGAATAATTCGGTTTGTACTTTGATTGCGCATTCTGCTTGAGAAATTGGGATCTTTTGCGCGTAAAAGCAGCACGTGTGGTATTAACATTCAGCTATATTCTACAGCGCGATTGTTTACAGCTGCCGCCCTCGCTAAGTGAGCTGCCGGCTAGGCTGCGGGTTACTTGGTCGATCGATGTCGCCGTTCCCAGGCTGCGAATGAGCCGCATGAGGCCTCATTGCAACCCGAATCTGTACGATGAACCCGAAGCCAATTCGCAACTTTTTTTCTAATTCACGGGTTGTGAGATGATGATGAAAGCACGACTCTGTGTTTGCGACAACTGTGAGACAACGTCGCTGCTTTTCCGCGTTCCCGCCCAGTGGTTTCTTGCGGCCCACGCATCGCAGCAGACGAATCCTTGTTTTATGACCTTCGTGTACGCAGCTGGGCGGACACGAAGGTCCCGGCAGCGTGAGTTGGGCCTACCAGGGATGGCGGATTCATTGTGACTGTATTTGTGACAAGGCCCAAATACGCCGCCTGATGGTCAGCATTTCTTGAATTTATCCAGTTACGGTTCGAAATGTATGATTGCCCAACGCCAGCGACGGCGACTAGCAGTTTTGCGGCGTATTCCCCACTTTTTCCTAGGGGCCTCTTTTGTGCTCGTCTAGGTACCGGCTGTCCCTGTAGTCTTCAATAAGACCGCTCTGTAGCCTGGCCCGAGTGCTTTCGAGCAAGAGCACTAGTCCGAATCTTATTCGCGGACTCATTGAAGTCTGTGAATAAGACTAGGCTGTGAATAAGACTGCCAATAAACATGTGTGTTCGTGCAAGCGGGCCCAGAAGTAATGTCATATTCGGAAGATGGCCACCATGTGTGCCGCCACTTCACTGTTCTCCGCAAAAATGATATTTATACCGAAAAAAAAGTTCCACAGTGAGAAAGAGGGTGATAGTTAAGTGAAATATTGTGTTAGGGAATCTGATTCACTCTGCTAGAGAAAGCAGTGATGAAATATCTGTGCAACGCAAAGCCCAACGTTCTCATGCTGACCAGCCATGAAGCGAATCATCACCAGCACCTCCACCTGACGCGGCGACCGGCGGCTGCAACGTGGCTGCTTGCGCACATGAATCCACGCAAGCTGTAGCGGACAGCTTGTTGCCAACTGCCCGAATGTAAAAACAAAGTTATACGTGTGACTGTTACACACCTAGCACAAGTAGTAAAAGCGGCGATCCAATATCTGTCTGCCCAAGTTCTCGTCATCAGAGAAACCGAAGCCGGCCGCGAGTCGTTGCAGGAAAGCCCCTTTCTAAAGCATAGGAGGAAGCACGCTGCATTTGTGTCTCCGTCAGGCTCCCCCTGTGTCTTGCATTAGACTTCTGGCCCGTATCTGAATGTTAATGAAGGCCAAGCGGTCAGCGCAGTGCCGGCACTTCCAAATATGACGCCATTGATTGCTGACCAATTGCAAAAGGCAGCCAGGGCTCTGCAAATTTAGCACCAATCCCGTCTTTGCCTCGTCCTTTGTCGTTTCTGTGCTACGTATACTGTGGTGAAAACTATGAACCAACACAGTCAAGCCTTTTTCGTTCACAAGGTCTGTATAGATAAAACTTTGGTCGCTACCAGAGAACAGAGATAATGTCGCAGACCCATACCATGGTAGTCTTCTAACAACGCCCTCATTGGCTCACACAAGTTCACTTGGTGGCTTTTTCGCTTACGGCACATGAAAAACAGATGTGCTAGGAAGCACAAACCCTCACCCTGTTTTCCTTGAGTGCCTCCCTGACTTCAGCCATGGTGATCTTGCGCTCCGACACCTTGAACTCGTTCTGCAAGGGGCAGGAAGAGAAACAAACCACATCACACACACCTCTCCCGGAAAGGGCAGCCCGTTCAAGGAACCACTAAACTTCAGCATCGAAAGCTTTAAATGCTAGCGTGTCACTGCGATAGCGGGTTCTAGGTGCCCCCACTCTAAAGAAGGCTTCTGTAACTCACTGAGCAGCACTTAAGGCCCAACTTCTCCCAAATCAGCAACCTCATTGATCAAAACCCTGTTACTACAAGCTCTCAGTATATTTGTATAATGGGAAATGACAAACGTAATACCACAGCACTGAAATCCGCAACAACAAGCTTTCAACATCTTTAAAGGGGCCCTAAACAGGGTTCCAAGGTTGCAATTTTACGTGCGCAGTCGCTGGAGTACCATCCAAGGGATGTTCTGTTGCAAAGATGGCTTAAAAGCATTGAGTATTAGTCGAGTTATCATTCATTAAAAAGAGCCAGCAATAAGGCTTGGAGCTTTCACCCTCTCCTCGCGCCTCCAAAGCACTATGGAAGCTGTGACGTCAACGACCAGGTGCAAGACCACCTAGAGAAATAGGGCAAGGCCCTTGCTGGTTCGAGATGCATGCAGCCATTGGCTCCACTCCCAAGCTTGTCACGCTTTTAGTTTTCTTTTTCTTTTTTCTTTCTTTTTTTTTTTTTTTTTTTGTAAAGCAGCCGACACTCATGCTTTGCCTACTACTGCCCAGCGGGATTGGACGGCGTCCGGTGTGTTTAACTGCCAAGTAGCCATGCTCCTCACGTCGGCCGTGCTTGCCTCGGCACGCCAGTTCTAGAATAGGGGAAACGAGCGTTTGAAGGCCAGATAGGGGGGCTCCAAACACAACATGCGCACTCAAAACAGTAATTGAAGAATTCCACTGACAACTAGCAGCCCGCTAGCATCTCTGCATGTGGCGCAGTTTGCAGCAAACAGGTTCCTGCGTTGCGCAGGAAAGCCTTAGCATTGCCGCAGTTATTCAGTTCGCCGCTTTACGGAGCTGCGCTGATGACAATCATCACCGCAATATTTCACCTCATTATCACCCCTTTCACACATTTATAAACTGATTTCCAGCAATAGTCTGCCCTGGCGGGCAGTGACAAGTTTTAGTTGCTGTGGTGTACCCCTATCGTGCATACACTGCTCTGATGCCACTTGTATTCTGTCAAAGTGAAATGTCCTGTTGTAACAATGGACAAAGTCCTGAGTTTTGGTTGCATATGAATGTCCACCTGAAACAGCTGCGAATACCATCAGAATCTATGACAAGTGGACCTTGTGAAGGCTTTGGCTCCTTGTCAACCGTGCAGGCAAGATGCTTTGTCGCAGGCCGCATGTGTAGCGGTGCTTCCGTTTGCAGAGGCGCTCTGTGTTTTTCAGCATTATTCATACCTTGTAAACGACGCGCCATACCCACAAACTCAGCTAAGCTCGTGTGACGGATGGCGCCGATCGACATTCGTCCCTACAAAGATACGCCATGCCGCTGGTGCAGGAGCACCGCTCGCTGAAACGTGCACCAGTGTTTCCCCCACCGCCGGGAACGCTGATTGGCTACAGCATTTAAAGGGGTCCCCAATAGCGGCACCGAACTGTTCAGTACTTCATGCATCACAGAGGCTGCGCCAGAGTATTTTGCCATACGTCAGAGCGAGGCAGTATGGCGAGGAGGGTCGGTAGGTAAACAAGGAAAGAAAGGAAGGATCTTTTTGCGTGTTTGTGTGGCCCCTGCTTTACGCAAAAGTGTGGCATTTAGTATACGTTGTCAAGAAGGGGTATTCTAGCAATAGCACGATTGAAATGGCAACCTTCGAAAGCCTTTTTAGGGCCCCTTTAAAAAACCATGGCCCAAAGGGAAGGCCTAAAAAAGCTCCAAATCACTTCCTTACCACAAAAAACAACCTAATTTACCCCAGGATGTGTTGCAACCTAAAACTTTTAACGAGAAGCCTTAGAGGCAGTTATAACAAAAGTACCATTTGTAATGACCGGATATGCACAAAGCAGAAATTGATTACCGTCACCACACGTGCCCCCAGTAAAGCCCATTAATCGCCCTCACCAGTGCCCAATGTAGTCTTGGAAACACGAAACCATGGCTGCAGTGCTCAGAATCAGCTGTTTTTTCAGGATCAATTTATGTGCAAGAGAATACTTTCCTTAACTGCAGGATACATTTGGGCTGTGCCATAAATTAAGACTTCATAATGCCTTCAATTTTCTTTACAAAATTTCTAATGTTTGTCAAGATTTAGTTACCTGCAATTGAAACTGGCAGCTTTTGCATTTTTTTATTTTTTGCAAAAAGAAAAAGAAAAAATCAATGCAATGTGCTCCTAATGTGAAGAGTTGCATTATAACCAAAAAATAGAGGCTATTTGTCAGAACATTATACAAACTACAGCAACCACTTGTGTTAGTCAAAATGAGTCAATGACATTTGTATGGACAAAAGCATTGATGGAACATATACAAAAAGTTACACTACCATGTCCCCCCTTTTTTTTCTTGACTTGCTGGCGACTTATGATGTTAAGTCTTACAGGTTCACTCGTCAATGGATGATGGACATTCATATGCAACCAAAACCTCAAAACTTTGTCCATGTTACAACAGGACATTTCACTTGACAGAATACAGGTGCACCAGAGCGATCAGAGAAGCATTAACTAAGAGCGAGCAATCTGCACTGCCCTACTTCCACCAAGAAGCGTTCTCTAAGTATGTAAAGGCTCCTGTAATAGCAGCGTCCTGTTTGTTAACAAAGAATGTGCTGGTAGGCAAAAGGTTGTAGGCACTCAGCATGTCCCATTTTGTTGTCACGCATTTAAAATTGCCTCTGTATCTTATGAAGGAATGCACATGCCCAACTAACAAAGCGTTTTAGATGCAGCCCATTTTGGACAGTTTAATGCCGCTTTGCCAATAACGAAGCAACAACTGAGTGTGTTATGCTACCTTCCTTCAAGGGCAATCATCGCTGCTTACTTCACGGGATTGGCCCCCACCAATGCCCCCTGCACCCTTGTGTGCAAGGCAACAGCTTCCTCCTTTCTTTTAGAGCAAAAGTTTCTTCGTGGGACCGACGGTGTCAGAAAGCTAATGCATTTCCCCATAGACTGGTTGGTCGACTAAAACCTCTGATATCTCTGGACACACGATGCACGCGTGAAACAGGGCTTCCATTCTGTCAAAAAATTCCTTGAAAATAGCGAAAAAGGAACTGTTCTAGATAAGAAAATACAGTAATTCCTCGTTATAACAAAGTCAGCAGGACGGCGAAAAATTGCGTTATAAGCGGTATTTCGATGTAAGCGACCGCTCGATAAAAGCTGTAGTAGTTGAACTTTAATTGCGCCACAGCTGCGAGGAATCAAAACACAATGTATTCAATGAAGCAAAACTTTATTCAGGTGCAAAAAGGGCAACGAGCTTTGCTGTTTCAAGTTCCCGCCGGGCGCGAGCGACTCCTGCTCCAATTTGACCAAGCATTGCATAAGGCTGTGGTCGCCGCTTATGCATTCAACTTGATTTCGGAGCAAGCGTGGGTACTCCCGCGTCCAAAAGCACGCGTCGTCGGCGCCCAAGTGACCTTTGGAGGAGCAGCGACGTGACAAGGGGGCGCGGAGTTGACATGAAGGTGAGCGAGAGGAGTGACTCGCAGACTGGAGAGCGAATGAGGAGGAGAAGGCCACTTTTATAGGCGGAGGGGGTTGTGGGTGTCACGGAACGCTACGAGAGTTTCGCGCTGGACCAAAGCGCCGGAAATGCCGTGGCTCGAGTTTGAGGTTGTGTTTGTTGAGCTCAAAAAATTATTAACCGCTCATTGTGGGTACACAGCGCAATCATGAAAACTGACCGCTTTTGCACTATTGGCTTTGCACGATCACTGGGCAATTTTTCCTGAGGTGTGCATCCGTACAGTTTGCAAAACAAGAGTTTTCCGGCGCCCTGTTGTCGACAACACTGCTAATTCTTCGGTTCGAGTTTCAGTGCTTGCGCACCGTCGCGTCCACGCCATTGACCAATGTCTAGAAACAAAATTCAATGATCCTACCATGCATTTGGACCGTTTGTCTAAAATTGGATGGCGCGAATCGAGCATGACCGGCTTGAGAAAATCGCTGGGGAAACACCAGATTGTGTTGACCCGCCATGTTGACAGCCTGACTTGCCGCTGGGTCGCTGCCTCTCGGCGACGCCTCCACTCGCCACTTCGCTTTAAGCGGGTCAAGCTCTTTGTGCGCTTCGAGTAATGCGGCCTAAAATGCATGCTTTTGGGGTTTGGGAGACCAGAAGAAATTTCTAATAAAGCGATATTTCTAACAAAGAGATGTCGTTATAATGGGTGATTACTGTACATGCATTGCCCATGAAGAAGGAGTACAACAGTATACCTCTTTCAAATGAACCACATATCGGTGTACATTTAGATAGTTCGTAGATGCGCTTACTTAGTGCACAAAAATTGTCGCATGGTTCGTTCTTCGTTGCGATTTGGGTCTTTGAAGGTTTAACGATCTATTGGATGCACTTTCAGTGAAGGTTAGACACTAGGGAAGATTTTGACTTACTTTTGATGCAGTCTCGATGTCAAAAAGCTTCAGCGCTTCTCTCAACTTTATTTAGGAACGGATTGTAAAGTTTTTCTTTCCAGCTTTTCTCAAGTTTTTCCTATCGCTCAATATTCATTGCAATGTAGGCCAAATCATGTTAAGTATCGAAGAAAGTTGTGCATGCACCTTTTGCCATGCAAGTGGTGCTCTCTTTTGCACACACCCAGTCCGTCACTAGCGATGGGGATTCCGTGGCATCTACAAGACATCACATTTTGACATTTGCCTATACCCAGATTAAAAGGAGAAGAAGAAGAAGAAGAAGAAGAAGAAGTAGAAGTTGTGTGATCCCTGCTGCCGAAATGTACTTACCCATTCCCTCGTCAGGTCCAGCACACTCTGGCGGGTGACTCCAGGAAGAATGATTCCCGACAGCGGTGGTGTCACCAGCTCAGTCTCTACAAGAGGAAGAGGGATAAGAAAGGTGGGACCTTCAGCAAGTTGTTTCAACCCTCAGACTTGCCCCTCAGACCCTCCCCCAAGGCAGGAAAAAAATTACTCCCACCTCCCCTCACGGGAACCCCTGTAGATGCGACGCATAGGGGGTTCCGTTGTTGTTTCCGTTAGGTTGATTCTCCCATGGCGTGAAACGTGCCGTGAACCCCCTGCCGCGGCTATGACGCAACGTGGTGCGGCTATGACGCAACACAATCCAACACAATCCACTTTAATCCAATCCAAATCCAATCCAAGCCAAGCCAAGCCAATCCGATTGAATCCAATCCAATGACCCTCGCGAGAGAGTGTTCGCTATCGGAGAGGAGAGGGGAGAGCGGCGGAGAGCGCAGCTCGCGCGGCGAGGAGAATGGGGGAGGGGTGTGGACGGACAACAATGCCGTATGGAGGGACAAGACGAGTGAATGAGATGCAGTCGCATCTAAAATGCAACGCTCCGCAGAAGGGAAAAGCGCGCAGCCCTCACCTCCGTCCTTGTTCTTGAGAAACACCATGACGTTCATGGCCCCCACTTCGGTGACCTGCTCATCCTCACCGAAGAGCCACAGCACCTGCTGCAGTTTCTGGTCCTCGGCCTCATGCTGCACCATCAGGGTGGGCGCGTAGTTGCTGCAGCAGACAACAGCAGTGACAATGAGCTCCTCTCCGCCAGGTTTCGACACTTTCATCCCATAAGGATGATTCCGAGTTCTACATATTCCTCAATGTTAAGACGGTCATTCCAGGAAACTTTTTTACCTTCACTCACCCAATTGAAATGCGAGAAAACTAGAGCAAAGAGCGACATGCGCTGGAGTGAAAAACCACAACCGTGAAACCAAAACCAGCGCTGCAGCAAGGCAGCATCATCCCCCGTTCTGATGTGCTGGCCTTTATGTCGTAGCTTCTTCTAGTGAAGCTTCTACGGCTAAGATCCAGGATTTTATGGAGTCAGTCTGTGCGCATAATGCAATGTGGCAATGCCAACTAACAAGGACCAAGCTCATTGCCAAGGCAAATTCGTATAGCCCCTCGTGTTGGAGTGGAAACTCTTCCCAAAACAGTGACAGTGAAAAGAGCCAACAACAAAAGCAAATGCTTATTGACACTCACGTTGGTGCCATGTGCCTCTGTGAATGCATTATGTAATTCGTGACATAGTGTGCGCATCTGATAAGGTGACCAAGCGCATCTTTGTTAGGGCTGACCGCCATCAATGCCCAAGATAAATAAAATTTCCTTGAACCTTTCACCGAAATTCTGTTTCACCTCTATGTCGTGTGCTAAGAAGGTTCGCTGGTCATCAACTTTCATACGGGCGGAATGGCAAGTTAATTTTTTTTTTCAAGAGCTTTTCTTCTGCACCACTTGCACCCTTTCCGGTCAGCTACGGATTACAACACTCCAGTCGGCATTCTTTAGGGCCTTCCAGCATCCCTTGTAGGATAGAGGGATCCCACATGAAAACTCAGTTATAAGAACATTTTTTTTTTTACTGCTGGTAACAACCATTTCCATTAGATAAAACGCTCATTCCGCAAATGAAATGTCAGGTGGAGTGCCTTGGTAAGCCGGGCTCAACCACCGACCAGAAAAGATAAAGGACAGCAGGCTGCAAGGATGGTAATTTTCGGCGCTCCGGTTTGTTTTCTCGTGTGCAAGGTCACCCATGTGACTTGGAGAGTTCACACTAGCACTGTTGCAAAACCAATTTGCATTGCCTGGCCAGTGAAAGACAACTTTGTCACCCAACATGTATCAGTGGCTCCGTGCTCTTAACCATGATCGAGACCACAAGAGATCGAGTCTGCCGGGAATTACAAGAATAGGCACGATATCGAGGTTCAGCGATATTCTAGTTTGAACTTAGCCCGTTACATGTATGGATTATGGATTCTGGGGTTTAACATGCCGAAGCTACAAGTGGGGTATGAGGCGCGCCGTAGTGGAGGGCTACAGATTAATTTGGGCCACCTGGGGATCTTGAACATGCGCCGAAATCTCAACACACAGGCGTTTTCACTTTTCACATCCATTTGAAATGCAACCACCATGGCTGGGATCGAACTCAAGTCCTTGGGCTCAGCAGCGCATTACCTTTGCCACTGAGTGGCTCACGTCTCACTTGCATTTCTTAGATGGAAAAGCGTTCGCAGATGTGTGGTCGTGCTGCTGACCGCTGTGCTTGTTCACCCAGCGCAAAAAGGTGCTTGCTGCTCCCTAGTTTTACACTGTACGGTAAAAGTTTCAGTTGATTTTATTTCCTTAGTACCTATATTGACTTCGCTGACTCTTCTCCTGCCTTCAAGTGGCCTTAGATTTTCTACTAGCGTACCAGTCAGCGAAGCGTCGCATGTGCACTTGTGCAGCGCTTGTGTGGAGCAACCTGGACTTGGAGCTTGATACAGTGTACAAACTAACAAACTAAAGAAACGCGCATTCTTCCATTCACAAGCCTGTCATGGCTTAGTTTAAACTGAACGAACGAATTGCGACGACCGGTCAGCGGCCAGCGGACTAATCGCTGGGCCGACTGACCCTGCCGGAAGGTCAACGAGCCGTGCAGTAGCGCAGTCGAGCCAAGTCATCTCCTCCTGACGTTAAACGAGAACGCCACAGAAAATGGGTGAGGATGCAGAAAGGAGGACAGCATTTTCGAATTGATTTTTCTACTTAATAAATTCGTGTAAATCCACTCAGAGTGGTCGAAACATGGCCTATGGACTACGGACTACAATTTGCGCTAGTAATCCCGCAATGTTTACAAATCACTTCAGTGTCCCTTTAAGCCAGCAATGCCAGGGGCAGAAATTTAAAGTATGTAATGTATAGCCAGTTTACATTTTCATTTAGTTTCAGCATTTCAAGCAGCTTAGACGACCATTTCTTGTATAGCACTCGTGCAGTAAGCGTCCCCCAAATTCCCACAATATCTCATGTCTAGTGAATGCATTCCTTAGACGGAAAAGCTTTCGCAGATGTGTGGTTGTGCTTCTGACCGCTGTGCTAGTTCACCCAGTGTAAAGAGTGCTTCGCACACCCTGATTTTACGCTATACGTTAAAATTTTCGGTTGATTTTATTCCTTTGTACCTACATTAACTTCGCTGACTCTTCTCCCGCCTTCCATGGGTCCCAGATTTTTCTACTAGCGTACCAGTCAGCGAAGCGTCACATGTTCGCTTGTGTGGAGGGACAGTCTACAAAACTAACAAACTAAAGGCACATTCTTCAAGGCAGAAACATGCCGTGGATTAGTTTCAACTGAGCGAACGAATTGCGACGACCCGCTGGCCGACTAAACGCTGGGCAGACTGATTCTGTCGGAGGATCGGTGAGACATGAAGTAGACGTCATATGAAAAGTGACAGGAAATCAGCAACGAGGATGTAGAGAGGAGGATAGCATTTTCAAATTGATTTTTCTACTGAATAAAGTGGTAGAAACATGGCCTAGAGACTCCAAACTACAATTTGCGCTAGTAATCCTGCAATGTCTACAAATCCCTTCAGTATCCCTTTAACATATTCACAGCATATATAAATATTGCACCTTGCACCAAATCACAGAACTGATAACTCGCATCTAACAAATCTTCAACGGCATCCTTATAGGTACCATTAGGACAAAATACAAAATTTGGTTCATTCAAAAGACGGCTTTGTCTTATCAATCCTGTTAATTGTCATGCAAACCTTAAACTATTAAATCTAAATAGTATAGATAATTAGAGAAACAGACGAAGTAGTGGTGATTTACCAGCCACTTGGCAAGAAAGCCACTTTCTTGCAATTGGAAAAAAAGCGTTCAGTTGGTGACCACTGAACAAATCCACCACAGAGAAACATGACTGAGTGATTGTAGTGGTACAACTACTTCCATTTGATTGTACAACTTGGATGATAGCAGATAATGATAACTCTGCTTTTGGCATTTCCCTTATTACGTCACTGCTTTGAAGTTTTGAAAATTGTGAAAAGTTATGGAAGTTTTCAATATTTCTGGTCTTTTAGTCTGTCTTTCAGTGCTGGAATGAAGAAAGTTACAAAAGGCAGGATCTTTCAAATAAAACAAAACTGCATGCTATCTTTGTGGTCCCTTTAAGACAATACAGTACAACATTGCTTTGTTTGAAAGACTGGGAAGTTTGCGTTAACTCCTTTAAAAAAGATGTTGCCGCCATCATCACTGAGGATTTTTAAATTAGTTGCTACCTTTAAGGGGGCACATGGGTCTTTGAGACCAAAAAATTGCCCAGAAAAAGCATTTTTTCAAGGAATCACTTTTTCCTAAGTAAAGTTCGTACTTCAACAGTACCAGGTACTTATAAAAGTTGTACAGGCACAATTTTGATTTAAAAAATAGCATTTTTTTTCGCGATTTTCTCCTTTTTTGCCACGAGTGGTATTGCAACGTCAGGAAATTCTCGAGCTACGTCCCAGAATGTAGAGCAGCTAGAAAGATAATTTTTTTGCAGTGTAAAGCTGAACGTTCAAGCCACCCAATAGGGGAAGCAGATTTTGCATTTTGTGTTACAGTAGTACTTCAAACCTGGAAGTTAGAATTGATGTAAACTTGTATACAATTGCAAAAAAAAAAAAAAAAAACTGCTTCCCGCTTTTCATTCTTCACAACTTCTGGCATCTATTTATGTCTTGCTGGTAATTTTTTGTTGATTAGTTTTTTTTTGCGTTATTCTCAAGAACAATCAAGAAATATTTTTAATTATTTTGGAAAATAAATGCCTTACGTCAAAACTAATTGAATATTTGAAATCAGCTAAAAAAACTGAACAAGCCCATATAGTTTCATTAAGATTGGTTGGAAAGCAAAAAAAAAAAAGTTTCTAAAACCAGTGCGCCCTTTTAATGATAACAATATGCAGGTGCCAAGAAAGTTCCATCGTTATAACTGATAATTGTTATAAGCTGGTTGTAAAAAAAAAAAAAGACGAAACAGACCAAAACATTTATTCGCATACAAGCAAGGTCGTACTACCGTATTTACACGATTGTAAGACGACCCTTTTTTTCAAATTTGACAATCCAATGTTGGGGGGTCGTCTTAGAATCGAAATTGAACCATGTACTGCTTGCAACGACAAGAGAGACAAGAAATCAGGGGTGCTTCGAGGTGTGAACGGCTTTGCACGCTCATTTCCATGGTTACGGTAACCATTTCATACATTCTGGCGTCAATAAAAATGATGCACCTTTTGTAAGTTGGACCTAGAGCGACTAACCTCCTCCCACTATCGCGTTCGGAAGTGTACTAAGCAACGTGATATGATAGTGGCTACGTTTGCACCGTGCATTGAATAAAGGGATTCGCTAATACTCATTTTGTTTATTAGAGACCACGACGATAAAGCCGGTCATGTTAGAGACGAACAAAATGCTTCGTGAAAGCGAGTAACGTGCTCACGGAAATTGCGAGCGGCTGCTTCCGTCAGCCGCATGTTGTTTTAAATCACGATCGCAGCGTGGCTGCTGCCGGTTGCTTCGATTGTCATCTCGAATAGTTTCCCGCTCAACCCAAAGCGCATAGTTTTCCGCGTGCTTATACAAAAGCTTTTCTTTTTTTAGCATCTACTGCGCGCATTACGAGTGCCTTTATGACGAGCGCACGGCTCTTGAGGGAGCACCGATAATCGATGGAAGAGCCGCCGTAGGGGGGTATTGGTAGTTGACGGAAGAGCTTCTCTTTGAGATACAATTTCTAAGCGGGCCGCGTCGCCGCGTGCTCCTGTCGCTTGTGTCCACGACCGGCTTTCTCGAGTCACTTCTGTCTGACATGAGTGCCGTAGGCTCGAAGAACACTCGGCGCTCGTTTACGGCAGCGTTTAAGCGGGCTGCTATTCTTCATGCTGAGGAAACAAACAACTGTGCAGCAGGACGGAAGTTCGGAATCGGTGAATGTGTGGTGCGGAAGTGGCGGCTTCAGCGCGAGGAAATTTTCTCATGCGACTCCAAGCGCCGTGGCTTTCGCGGGCCGAAGTCTGGCCGCTTTCCGGAACTAGAGACGAAGCTTGCGGCCTACGTGACTGACCTACGCGATCGATCGCTGTTGGTCACCTGCGAAATGGTCACGCAGCAAGCCCGTGTCTACGCTGTTCAGGCAGGGATACCAAGGTCTCAATTCAAAGCTAGTAGGGCCTGGGCGTCTAAATTTATGAAGAGGGCTGGTTTTTCTCTACGTCGCCGCACCAGCGTGTGCCAGAAGTTGCCGGCCGCATACGAGGAGAAAGTCCTCGCCTTCCATAGGCACTTCCTCAAACTCCGCGACACCCGACGGTACTTGCTTGGCCAAATCGGCAATGCCGACCAAACTCCCGTCTACTTTGACATGACGAGCAACACGACAGTGAGCGTGAAGGGTGCACGCGATGTAAACCTACTTACAACGGGCAACGAAAAGCTCCGTTTCACTGTAATGTTGTCGTGCTTGGCTGATGGCACCAAACTCCGCCCGTACATCGTCTTCAAACGGAAGACGATGCCTAAAGAGGCACTTCCCAAAGGCGTGGTGGTACGGGTGAAATGAAAAGGGTTTCATGACGGACGACATGGTCGTGGAATGGTACCGTCTAGTGTGGCTCATGAGGCCGGGGGCATCCCTCAAGAAGACATCCCCAACATGCTAGTGTTGGACTCATTCAGAGGCCACCTTACTGCCAAGGTAAAAGCGGTGCTCCAGAAGGAGCATACCGACATGCTCGTCATCCCCGGTGGCTTGACGGGGCAGCTTCAGCCTCTCGACGTGGGGGTCAACAAGCCTTTTAAAGACCTCCTGCGCCGCGAATACAACGAGTGGATTTCGTCAGGAAGCCGCGAACTTACGCCAAGCCTGGCGTGGAGGAGAGAGCCTCCCTGGCTACTCGTGTGGCGGGTGGGTCCTCTCCGCAATGGGTGGCCGTCACCACGCGATGCCATGGTGCGGTCGTTCGCGAAGTGTGGACTCACACTTGACGACGACGTGCTGTGGGACTGCAGCAGCAATGACGGCAGCAGCACCAGCGAGGACGACTCCAGCGACGATACATTCGAGTCGTCTTACAATCGTGTAAATACGGTACAACTAATTTGCAAAAAAAAAAAAGCCATAGTCGGTAAGCTCTTGGTGAGCTCTGTTTGCTTCATGCGAAGCTGCCACACGTCTTTTTCAAGAGCATCATAGGTGCTTCACCTAGCTGAGTGAAGGGTCCTTGGCGGAAACTAAGTCCCTGAGGACTGTATCATGCGTTGGGCCTCCTACGAGGGCCCTACCTGAATAGGCCACTCAACTGCGTCGTCAGAGTATCAGTGTCAGCGCTGTCCGCCGCACCTATCAGCAGAACAATCGCCTTTTCAGTGAGGCACCTGTAGGTTTCCAAAACATGATGTCCCTTCCGCGGAAAAACGGAGGCAGCTGAAAAAGCACCCAGTTAAATTTAAAGCGGTGCGCATATGACACAACTGGCGAACATAGGCGAACATGCGAGCGAGCTGCGTCGGCACTTGTGGCGCGAATTCCGGAGCGGGCATGAGGACGATGCCAAAGCGGCGCCTCCAGGAGGGGGGTTTGGAAGGAAAATTGCGCTCCTCCTCCACTAGATTTCTTCCAAGCGGCGCAGTCGACGTATTTTCTAAAGGGTGGAAGGGATGTGAGGCGCATCGTGGCTCGCAGCGCATGCCGTCGGCGCGGAGAGCTGGTGGCAGCTTGAATTTTTGGTGCTTGCTGTAACCGGATCCAATCCTCACATCCAGCATTGTGGCACTGGAGCATTGCAATAGGCAGTTTATTTTACCATAGAACGTATACAAAAGTGGACGGTGCCATAGCTGTTCATCGTTATATCAGATATATTGTTATAAACGGTATCGTTATGAGTAGACTCAACTGTAATATGACATAGCAAGGACACAGTGACGTACTTGTAGAGCAAGAAAAACAAGCGGTAAGTATGCCGACTCCATGCCAAAATATGTAGTCCGGCAGAAGCTAGATGTCTGGCCAGCCTCGACTGAGCACAGTGAAGCTTAGTAGGGCATTTCACTGGTGCCACAATGTGGCCAAGAATGCCGTCTTTCATTTATACACTAAAACTACAATTACAAAAAAACTACAAAACTACAACTACACTAAAACTACAAAGCTACAATTGAACAACTTAAGACCCCAAGACCGAGGGTGCAATTTGGTGCCTAATTCTTGAAATTTCTTGTGCCTTTTTTATGCCATTACACTGTTATGAGAACCATTCAGAGACGGCACCATGTCCTCGGCCACTCATTGTTCGTTTCCTGCACCTTTGCGCGTCCTATTTTCTTATCACTTAGAAACTGCACACTTCAAATTCAACCTAGTACCTTGAACCAGTGCACAGAAATTTGTGGCTGCAGTGGTTGCGATTTTGGCCTCATCGCCATCGTAATGCGGCTCTCTTTTAAACAGTTAAAAAGAGCAAGCCCTATGTTGTCACCATGATCTTTTGAATGCAGTGAAGTACTGCTGTCGCCATGGCCCCTTAAACACTAACAATCCGTTGCTGCAGTTACTGCGGCTGGCCACTTGTTCCGCATAGCTCCCCCTCCCTCTCTCCTTGTTTCTTCCTTGCTTGGCCACAAGGGAACACTATGATTCAAGATGATGCTGTCGTCATCGTGCCTTACCAGCCGAGCTTCTTGTCGCCAGTGCCTCCAGGCCAGGCGCGGACATATTTGGGATCGGCCAGCAGGGAGACCGGCTTGATGCCCGTTGCGAAGTACGGCCCCACAGGGCCCACCAGGACAAAGAGCAGCGCCTCATTGGACTTGGCCACCCCCAGCGAGGGCTGCAAGAGTGAGGGGAGAAAAAGTTGTGAACCCTTTCTCTCTCCACTAGCACTGCACTGAATACAACGAGCTACATGTGCTGATGCTGCTTTGGTCAGGAGTTGTGCCACAAACCAAATGTCAGCAGTGCCATTTGATGGGCATGTTCAACCCGTTTTCCCTACAAACATAACCTGGCTCAAACAAGGGGTAAAACAAGTTAATCATAGTGGCAGGATGCCACTGCTTCGTTTACCAATAATGAGATGAGGCTGAACTATATATCTATATTTAAATTTGCCTCCACAAGAAATAAGGCATTTAAGGGTCTGGATAGAGTGTGTCCTTTCTGTATATGCAAACAAAGTCTGTAACTACGGCAGGGCACCACATGCTAGTTTGCAACCAGGAAGAAAAGTTTTTAGGCGGATGACCCATGTGTTTCCATAACATATAATTTCATTCATTTCCACTTAACCAAGAGCTAGAATAAGATAACTGAAACTGACAGCAAAGATCCCAACTGGTCAGTGTAAGATTTTGTTCCAGGACTTCTAACGTATAAATGCACTTTCACATCCATCCCTGATGGACTACTAGTAAATAGATGTAACCTTGAAAGGGACACTGAAGTGTGAGAACAAGTCATCTTATGCCAATAAATATATATCCCAGTGCTGAAAGTACTACCACCTGCTGTAGCAGCAGCTGCTTAAAGGCCAACCGCACTCAAATTTCACCTCGACCACATTAACTTTGAACGTATAGTATGTACCACCAAACCAACTGGAACATGACTGGTAGCCCCGTGAAATGCGTGGTTAATTAGTTAGAAGTGTTTAAAATGGCTCCGTCACAGGCGACACTGCCCCTGCCATCGGATCGTACAAACAGCCATAAAGCAAAAGTGACACTGCGGCCGACCCTGCGCTTTTTCCTATGGCCAGCCCGGAGAACCGGTTGAGCTCCGCTGGGTGGGCTTCTCCTAGGACTGCGCCAAGAGTGAAGCGTTGCACGCGGCTTCACTCCGGCCGGCCGAGTGCGTGCGGCCGCTCGCTTGCCGGCCGGGCTGGCTGGAGCGTCACTTCAGCCTGGCCGTAATGGCCGCGCTCTTCTCAACTTAGGCTCCAAAATCTCCGGTTTTTGATGGTCGTTTCTGCCCCTGATACGCACATTTCAGCAGTCATATTTTGTTTAAAATTTTGAGTGCAGTTGGCCTTTAACAATGTATCAAATTTTAAAAGCAGCATTGCAACACATGCTGCTTTAAATTTTAAAGAACAGTAAGGTAAGACCAAGCACACATAAAACGAATGTAAAACCATGTATATGTAAAATGCATAGCTGGCCAGCAATGAAAAGCAAACAGCAGCCTACGAGGATTTTCACTGTAGTGGCGCCCTTATGCGCTGCACTTGAAATCAGAGATACGGGGTTCTCAAACTTCTCTTGGGCAAAGCGCATGAGGAGAACAGCTGCGGACAGCCACAACACATGAGCGATAGAGGAGAATACTGCCGCTCCACTCTTCCTGTACTTTCCAGTTTATAAGTCATACAAAGATTCATGTGCAATAGCAGGGGAGGGCAATTCAGGTATGCGGAGGCCCGGCATTAGACCTAACACCATGCTTTGAGATTTAATGTCGTCAACTGATGCCTGCAGATCGACATACAATGACTGTTGCTTGGCGTGCCAGCCGGCTCAACTGAAAGGTTGCACAACGGTTGCCTAAAGGTTGCAGAAAGGTCGCCCAAACACAGGACATCAGGCTGGAGGTTCACCATGCAACCAATGAACCGATCAAGCACTACCAGGGTTGACCGCAAGAAATTGGTGCCTGTACTCTGAATCCTGTATGTGCACCCTGAGGCGTAGCAAAGCGTTACGCATACACACAGAAAGCAGCAAATACCCGCAATGGGGTATTGGACAACGTGTTATAAGCAGAGATGCGTGCTGCTTCCGCAATATAATCCCATCAGGCTTGTTGAAAGCACAGCTTTTCGCACTTTTAGCTTTCTACTGCCTTGGTGCAAGGTCACCAAGGGCGGCGTTACATCAAGTCCCAAATTGCCGCTTTGCTCTCGAGCACTCCAGTGCTTACATTGGCATTTTCCAGACTTGGTCCACTAAAGTAGAATCTGCCGCTGTGGACAAGACTGACAAAGACTGCACCTTTCAAGATTTCCACTTTAACCACAGCATGCTTCTCAACACTGCTAGGCAACATGGTTTCAGGCCAGCAAAACTGTTACAGGACGTTGCAGAAATGTTTCAAAGAAACTCAGCCAGCATTTGGGAAGACTCCTCCCTTTCAAGTGGCTAAGCATGCCAGAATTGTGCTGGCTGTCCTGTCGCGTTATGCAAGTGAACGGTGCCCCCTTCTCCACCTCTGTTACAGCCAATCGTACTAAGTCACCGCAGATAAGTAACGACACAACACATCTTCATGGGACCCAAAGATATGTGTGTGACCTGAATAATGCACTACAGAGTATCAACATCGACGCGCGCAGCTGGGCATCGTTTTAGGGTAGCAAAAGAAAAAAAGCAAATGATGAAATCGGCCATCTGACGCAGCGCGCACCCCTTGCTCTCTAACTTCAAAACAGAAGCAAAAAATAGGCACCCTTTATTCGCAGCGTACGTGATAACCACAGCTGTCCTTGCTTGATGCACCTCGGAAGATAGCGACCGGCTCCCCGTCTTCGCGTGGCAAGTTGTTTCTATTAATCGTGAACCGCATGGCCTGTTTTCGCACACTAATTGTGCACATCGGCGTGCGCGTGCGTTTTTTTCATGCTCGCGTCTACGATTCCGCGCATCGCGGTGGCTTCCTTCGCAGTGGCAGCGGGAGGAGCCTGACGACTTGCACCAATGGAAAGACTCGCACCTATGGCGTGAGAATTCGAAGCGCTCCGAGCCGGCTAGCCGCGCTAAAGGTGTTTTGGCTAAGTCCCTCGATCAGATGAAGGGACTTAAGGTTAGGCTTACCAACCGCGGTATTTTTTGATGGGCGCTTTCACAAGCAGCGTGGATGGCAGTTTATATTCCACTTTGCGGTCATTATCAGCTCTTTTCTTGCATGAGCATCTTCGCTTCTGCCTCGTGACGGCATTTCAGCGAGCGGTAAGAAGTGGTCGCTGCCTGCACCGCTTCACGGCCAGTGCCGACGCCATGTTGCCGCCTTCTTACCCGCGCCGCACACATTAACGTCAGTTGTATCCGCGCCGGCGTCGCCAGCGCCTGCGGCGTGCGCTGCACGTTTTCGCGAGAAAATCGCTCCATGCGTTCACGCTTTAGAACGTTGTGCAGATAAGCCGACGCTCTTCCCGAACAAGCGAGCCGCATTTCCACCACCAGTACGTTGCGCTGATAAGCAGCCGCCTTCGGCATCGTAAACGCAAGGTGGGGTAAAAAAAAAAAAAAAAAAAAAGAAACCGCTGGCCTTTCTTATCATGTCCTGCGGCATCTTCATAGACGCAAAAAACGCAAGCCATGGTCTTTCAAATTTAAGTGTGTGGAGAAATACGCTCACTTGCCAACAAACATTTGCATGAATTGTGCTGCAATGGACTGAAACAAAACCAGGGCATCATTTTCTTTTTGATAGTTGAAACTCATTAGCGTACGCAGAGAATCGACAGGTAAAAAAGTTAGTTTTACATAATTTTGTTTTACTCAAAGCAATGATTCTTTCAAAAAATTTGCCCTGCTTAAGTGGTGTTTATCTCAGGCCCAGCTTTTCCTTGTCACGAAACAATTTTTTGACAGCGAAGCTGTTTAGTAAATCGTAATTTTTCGTGTCTGCAGTTAAAAACACCAAGAAATTGTCAAGCTTGCACACGTGAGCGCAGGCCTTGCAGTGACCGCTCGGCAGTTAACAAAACCAAGAAAATGCCCAGCACTCGTGTGTGCGCGCCTCACGACAAACCTTGCCCAGCGTCCCCGTCACATGTTTGTCAAACACAGCATACCCAGATAGGGAGATTGGCCAAGATTGCGGCGACCGCCCAGCGTCCCCGGTGCATATTTGCAAGCCAAGAATACCCACCTAAAAGGACTGGCCAAGATTGGCAAAAAAAAAAAAAAAATCCCCAGCGTTCGCCGTAATCGTGGCAGTAATTGCTTGGACGGGAAAGACACATCATAGCGTATGCCCCTCCAAGGTGACGTCCAATGATTATCACTTCCAAAAAAATGAAGGAAGCCCATACTTATAGCAACAATGATGGAGCAAACGTCGTTGCGGCAGCGAAGAAGAAGCAAATCGGCTGCAATTGTGGACTTAAACCTTCGTGATGGTCGGGAAAGTGGCGTACAGCTTCGCTACCTTCAAGTCTTGCGCGTTAGTGTCAGCTTCCTTCATTTTTCCCCAAACTGCGCGGCGACTTCCCTCAACATAAAGCGAATTTAATCAAACAAGCTCATCAGAGCAGTCCCGCCACATGGAAGCTATCTGTGTCAACCCGCTGACTCAACGGGAGCAACCATCTGACGACATGCGTCATGCCATGCAAGTCGTACCTCAGTGCCGATGAGGGTGGGCCGTATGTAAAGGGAGCTGTTTGGGTACTGGGGCACCCAATCCCTCTCAATGGACACCAGCTTGGTCAGGCACTGCAGAAACTCGTGGCCATCGAATTTCTGCAAGACAAGGGCACAGGTCGCGCTCAAGTGAAGTCGTCTAGATTTCATGATTATTAAGGTGTCACAGCAGACTTGGAACTGTCATGCGTCTAGAAGCTGCTTTCTAACAACATAACAGCATACAATTCGGCAAAGTTCAAACGTCATCTCCAAAACATGGGCACGTCAAGAGTCAAACACGAAGACCAGAACGAAGCTCAAAACATGGGCACATCAAGAGTCAAACACGAAGACCAGAACGAAGCCCCAAGGTTAAAAAGAAAATATTAGGGCCCTAGGACAGCCTGCTAAAACTGCTTACCTGCACGCAGTCTAGTAAAAGAGAAAATGAAATGTTCTTTTTATCACATAGCGTAGTAATATAGGCCCAACAAATGAACAAACAAAACCACGAAAGGAGATACATCAAAAATACCAAATCAATCTTCCTTTGTATTCTTGTCTCCTCCTTGTACTAAAAGTACATGTTTACAATTACCACAAAACAACACATTTCTTTTTGTCTTTGTAGTCAAGAATTTGTGTGGGTGTGTTCACCAGCACTTTAAATATTTCAAATGCCATAGCTCATCTAATACTGCCCCAGTTTTCATGCAGTTTATTTGCTGTACCTTTTTGCCTGCTTTATAAGAGAAAGAAAACATACATCTTTGCTCAGACCCTACTTTTATACAGGTCAGCTGAACACAATTCTTGTTCAGACTGAGGTACCGTATTTGCTTACATAATAATAGGAAACCCCAAATGGGTCATACAAAATTTAATACTTCTCCCCCTCACACAATGATCACACCCCAAGCTTGCCGTGATAATAGTCTGTGCATCTCAACTGACGATAATGATGGCTATAGGTTTCCCACACAAGTCAGGATGACGGCAAATGCCGTCTCACTTGCATAATTAGCTTTGCTGCCACGCTTAATTCCATTTTTTCTTCAGCTAATAGTGTTTACATTTTGATTAAGTGGTCAACCTAAGTACGGTTGTGATGATCCTGTAACTACCTCCTCCCTGCCTTTTTTTTTTCTTTTCTTGGTATAACGTACTTGTTGAGTGCTATCTATCACTTGTTACTGACACTATGTTAAACATGCAATACGGCGGCCATTACCTGAACCAACAAAATGAACCACAGTGAAGAATGTAGCGCCCTGCTGTGACAGGATCGACAAAATTGCAAGGCAATCACGCAGTGTAGAGCAAAATTACAGCACACCTACAGTAGAGGCACTATCTTACCATTTAGAGTTAACAGTGATTTCACGGCACAAGATAAACCAAATCCATTTGCAAACACACAATGTGTAAACTGTTCTGGGGCGTCACTGTTTCGCATCACACACACGGAGATGTTTTCAAGCAAGGGCAGTTTTCTAATCAGCACCCACTGCACCATAGTGCCGTTCCTCCATGGCATATACAGCTAATCTGTGGCTGCAGAATTAGCACTTTTCCCGATTACAAACACGCTAATGTTCCCAGTAGGCCCTTTGATGCCCGAGGGTCCACTCTGGATGCCCCATTTCATTTGGACAAAAAACAGTGCAGTTATAACGGAGAGTCATGTAAGCAAGCACCTGTCCCCACTACAGCAAGCACGCTCCCACAAGAAGATTTCGTGTCAAGGCAGTCGATTGTTTTGAGTTGTACACTATGCAGGTGCTTCAAGCTAAAGGTCAAATTTTGAGGGTTTAACGCGCCGAAGCTACACCTGGACTATGAGGCGCGCCGTAGTTAAGGGACCCGAATTAATTTTGACCACCTGAGGATCTTAAACGCACGCCAAAATCTCGACACACAGGCGTTTTCGCTTCTCGCCTGCATTGGAAAAGCAGCCACCGCGGACGGGATCAAACCCGCGCCTTTGGGCTCAACAGCACAACGCTTTAGTAAAGCCAAAAGTCATCAAGCATGCCCTCAAGCCCGGCAACCACACTTACAACCGACACATCAACAGAGATGGGATTCAGCTCAAGTACTGATAAGCTCAAACTACCAACAAAACGCGCCGAACTTCTGTGAACAGAAGACCGACATGTCTAGACGCGTCGAAAAGCGATAACAAGGTGACAAGTGTCAGCAAAGTGGATTCCACTGGGGAATAACTTCTGGTTGTTTTCCATCCAGAAAAGGGCTAGTTGCAACTTCGGCACCCAGAGAACGAGCACTTTTATTTACACATGGGGGCAACGTGCGGAAATAACGTTTCAATTACATCTTTAGCAACCGCCATAAGGATCTCAACTAAGAACGTGTTTATATTCAGTTGTGAGGTCCACTAAAGTCTACTGAACATATTATCCCCCCACGTAATGGTCACATCCAATTTATATTAATTTTGAAGATGGGGGGGGGGGGTCTCAACATATGAGTACATTTATATTTGCAATTTATTTGTTAAATAATAAGCTTACAAAACACGTTTACAGCATTTTTTCCTCTAATAGAGTCAACGAGGTTACAGCAATCCCCACAAAAATTGCAACTATAATAGGCAAGTTTCAGCTTCTGAAAGCATGTCTCTTGGCGAGATCCCAGCCTGCCATCATACTAGTGCCTTTCAAATATGCTCATGCTTCTATAAAGAAAAACCTGAAATTGTCTTGTTCTCATCGTCCACACTTGTCGCTGCCGTACAACAACTTATGAGCCGTCATGCAAGTGAAATAGCACAATGTCTCCTCTTACACGGAATTCTACACCGTGCTATTTTTATGGACAAAACTAAAGGGTTGGTGAAATGATATACACCTATCACACAGCAAATCTATTGACATTTAGAGCGAATGACATTAGCTGTGAATGCCCTTAGTTTTGGGCTACACAAGAATAAGAAATGACATTTGCACGAATAGCATTGAGCAATTGAATGAGTTTGGGGAACACATTTGCGTTAGCATCCAAACTGAACGAATAGTCTCGACAGCACTGGTCCGTCACTCAGCAAGGAACTTTAATAATAACTGGTATAGTACTATTTAAACTACCAGTAAATCAATATTTTTCCCTGCATGTTGTTTTATATATAAAAAATAAGCAACCCATTGCATAAGCTCTGCCACATTTGCTGCAACCAAGATATAGATTTGCTGCTTGCTTGTCTCTGCTTGCGATGTGAATGTCATCTAAAACAGAACATTTTTTTTTCATTACAAAAGTAAGTTAGTTTTGCTTCCAGAAAAGTAAAAAGTGAGACATATGGACACATTTACATTATTATTTTACAATTCTGCAAGTTCCCCAGTCGTCACTGCTATTATTGTCAAATGACATTTTACTTCACCGTGCAGAACTGCATGGCCAAAGCAAATGTCGTTTACAGCTAATGACGGTTAGAGTGAATTACATTTGCTCTAAATGTCATTAATTCGGTGCTACACGAGAATTTTGAATGACATTTGAGGCGAATGACATTTAGCGGCTAACTGAGGTTCGGGAGCTCATTCAACAGCCAAATGAGTAGCTTCAACAGCAGTGGAGTGTCACTAGAGAAGAAAGTTCAGTAATAAACCAAAGAATACTGTTTCTAAAAACAGTTAGCAAACTTCTATTTTCCCCTTCACATTGTTTTTTCAAATAAAGAAAGACAAGTACAAACAAAAAGAAAATCTCGTCCCCAATGCGCACGCCACCCTAATACGGATTTTTTGCGAACTTCTCTCGGCTTGTGACGTCTACTGGTCACCTAAGCGGTGATTTTCTTATCTTTATTTCAAAATATTCCTTTGTTTATTAAAAAAAATATTACGTATGAAAACATTCCAGATGCACTTGAAATTTATTTAAATTTGTGTTTTTGCGAGCTCGCTAATCGTCATTACTATCACTATCAAATGACACTTGTTTCGCTGTGTAGACCTGCACGTCCAAAGCAAATGTCATTTATAGGTAATGCCATTTGCTTTGAATGACATTAGATTTGCCATGTGACAGTATCACTAATGCAGCGGGTTACTGCTGCGGTGCAGGGCTTAGGCAAAGCAAGTTACTCACGGGGAGCTCAATCCTTTGCGCCGAGTTCAGCAGCCGCCGGACGTTCATGTCTGGCCTGAACAATCGAACCTTGTCGTCGTGACCCCGGTAGGCCTTTAATCCTTCGAAAAGCTGCGCAAAGAAAGACAAAACACGTTGTAAGATACACGTCTACTCGCCATGTCCCGTATTAACATCCCAATAAGTACAGATTTGTCAATCAGAGCCCAAGAAGAAAGTGGGTCTGGAACAGCTTACATTTCAAAGTTTATTTCAAAAAATGCAATAATGTGCGATTACGTAATGTAAGTATACAAGAGGAGGTCCCAAGGTAAGAAACCGTGGGTGGGACCTCCTATGCTTCTACACCATAGAGAGCGAGCATATAAAAAGACGTAGTTGGAAGTCGGCAATCCATTAGCAAGTAACGGTAGAAAGAAAATTAGTGGCGATACAGGAACACCTCAAAAGCACACAATAGCAAAATATACATAGAATATGGCTCAGCTGTATATACTGCACAGACCAAATAAGAGCAAACCATTCAAGAAAAAGAAAAAAAAATTGAAAAAAAATATAAATAAAGTACAATACATTTTTATTCGAAATTTATACACGAGTACATGAGTGCATTGTAGCAACAATTACAGACGTAGAAACCTTGCATTTTCAAACCATCTCTCTTGTATGTTTGTTGCAAGGAAATGCCTGCAAGAGATGGGTTGGCAACAAGCTTGGCACGAGATTCGACTACACCACCACAGGCACGTGAAGTACTTTAGAGAGACGGCTAGAGGACAAAGTGAACTCGGGGAGGGGGCAGCGTTAGACACAAAACACAATGCGTAAAGGGGCAGTCAATGCTCTCGGCCACTCACCTTCGCTTGTTTTTACGACATGCCGTTGAGCCGGCAAATAACTATGTCATCTCCCAGCTGAATGACTGACAAAACCTGCCCCAGCTCTTTCCAAAAAATCCAGCTGTTTGAGGCCTGCCGTGCCTTTTGTACCTTTAACTGTGCCAACCCAAATAAGCAATACTGCAGCTTGGACACAGCACTAAGTGCAACTGTTTGTGCTGTTCAGTGCAGCCTGTCAATGGCCTGCTAGAGAAAATATTTGGCCACGTGTGTGCTAACTTCGCTGCAAATGTCGCTTAAAGATGATAGTCTTTTGTTGCCCCCACCGTGTAACCCCTTTCCTTCATCTCTCTCCTCCCTCAATAAATGCAGTCAATGTTCCATTGATTCAATTCAATTTTTTTGTCTTTGTACTTCTCAGGCACCATTTGGTGACCCCTTTTGTTATAGCATGTGCTTTTACCTTGAATCTCTCCAACACCGTTTTTAATGTACCGAATTTTTCATTTGCTATCGTAAAAAATAATCTGACATGAATTCCAAATTAAAAGAAGGCTGGTACTTTCATTGAACTATTTACATTGTGCCTCATATATACCTGAGGTTTCCTCAGCACTAATACGGACATGCAGTTTGGAACGGTCCTGCCTACCTATCTATACTTCATGTCCAAGCATTCTTTCAACCGATTTTTGGTTGGATGGTTGAATTACGTGACAGACAGCCAGACAGACACCAAAATTTTTCCATTTAGGTTACCCAAGGGAGACTATCGCCCCAAGAAAAAGGTCACCATACCTCCTGAGCGTAGTGCAGGACCTTTGCTGCGGGGTGGAGTTCCAGATTGCGAAGGGGCGAAATCTTTGGCTTGTGCCAGCCTTGGTCGGCGGTCCACTTCACCGTGAACATGTGGTCGCTCATCTCGCGGCCAAACAGCAGTTTCGATGGGTCTGGCTTCGGCTTCCTCTTAGCGGCTGGCACAAGCTCCACCTCGAGCTCATTGAACTGTGAAAAAGATAAAACGAAATGCTGTTTTTCTCATCGTTCATTTACATCAGCGACCTCCACTGATCGCGGGGTTTAACGCGCCGAAGCTACAACTGGACTATGAGGCACGCCAGGCTCCAAATTAATTCTGACCACCTGGGGATCTTTAACGTGTGCCAAAATCGATACACAGGAATTTTTGTTTTTCTTTCCATCTCAAAACCAGCCACTGCAAGCCAGGATCAAACTCATGTCCTCGAGCTCAGCAGCGCAATGCCTCAGTCACTGAGCTACCGCGGCAGTTTACATCATCAACCTCAAAATCGCTAAACCACAAAAAAAAAAAAAAAAAACCGCTTTTTTCACTGTTCAGTACCATCAGTGACCTCAAGATCACTGAACTGCAATACACACACACACACACACACACACACACACAAATTTTTTTGTTATGTTATCTCCTCTTCATACAATATTTACAGTAAAGCATGGGACCCTGAGGAATGCTGTGCGGCTCACTTGAAAAAAAGAAATGCTGCTTTTCTTACTCTGTTCAGTTACATCAGTGACCTCAAGATCACTGAACTGCCACACACACACAGACACACACAAAAAGAGTTCTATTTTTTTGTTATGCTACATCAACGATGCCCCCTTCATGCAATAGTACAGCATGGTGGCCCTGAGGAGTGCTGCGCAGTTCACTTGTTGGTTTCTTGGCATTCTGCCCACCAAAGTTGCAAGGTTCACCCTGAGGTGAACCCACTGCAGTGGAAGGCTACGAATCAATTTCAAACCATGCGGGTAATTTTAACGTGCGCTGAAAGCACTCGTACACGCAGGCATTTTTGCTTTCACCTCAACAACAGCTGTTGCTGCCAAGAATTGCACTCTGGAAAAGTAACACATCCCTCGACATTTCTCGACCAGTGAAATAAAAGTGGGTGCAGCAAACTCCTGTGATTGCAGCCTGTTTGAGGTTTCGTTATGTAGGGACTTTTGAATGTTATTTTTTACAATTATGTCTGCCCTCCCTCACTGCCATTCCCTGGGTGAGCAAATTTGTTTTTAACCACCAATCTCAATGTTGTGCCTTACTGCTGGTAATTCACTCCCTTCTGGTTACTCTTCATTCTTTCTGTTCTAAGTCTAACCAAGTTCTGCACTTCCTTCCTTTACGATCACCACATCCCCTGTTCAAATGTTCAAACCTTGAACACTCAGAATTTAGGAACAAACTCTGCCTTCACTCCCACGAGCCGAACACATGTAACGAAAGGATGCGGTTGCTGCAGTAAGTCGGCAAAGCTACATATGAGCTTAAAAAAAAGATGACTGCAAGGCTGAAAGAATTTCAAAAATGTAACATCAATAGTCTCTTCATTACAGGAAGCCTGCCATGGACATTACACTTGGCGGAACAGGTGATAATATCAGATAGGACCAAGTCTGCCAGCTGTATGATCATTGTTGCGACATCACGTATTATTCACCTCGTAGAAGCAAGCAACAAGCACGGATAGTATGCGGAAACAAGGGAACACAACTGCTTGCTATTCCCGAGTAATGCGACTGGCCGCACAGAAACCAAATGCATCTTGTCTACTGGGCAAATACTAAATAAAACCGGACCGGCAAGCGAATAGTGTGCAGCGGCTGCATAGAGGGTCACTAAAAGTTAAGAAACACGAAAAAGGCAAGCAAGATGGCAGCACATTTACCAAAAATGTGGTCCTCGGCTTCTCGACATCCTTCTTGGGCTGGTCAGCAGCACTCCACGAGTAGCGGACCTAAAGGGGGGTGGGGGAGAACGTGCACTTTAATAACGCGACAGACTGCTCCTTCTCTCTCTTTTATGGCTGCCCGGCTTTTCTTTGTGGAAGGTGCAGCTATTAATAGTAATCTTTCTCCCAGCGGAGTACCTTTGCACCATAACAAACCATCTCGCCATTTTATCAGCGGTTCGGCGAACCGCGCCAAAACACCGTTATCGAGATTCCCTTTTACAGCACAGCGTATAATCAGTGCGGCACGGTGTCCAAGGTGAGATACCTGCCGGTAGCTTCAGTCTAGACAGTCGACCATGAATGCGTGATGATAACAATGTTGGGATAGAAAGAATCAATCGTACGAGCCGCGTGCGACCGGTACGACTGTCTCACGCGACGTCGAAGCAGATAGGACGCTTCTCAAGAGAATAAATTGTCGATCATTTACGTGCGGCTCCCTTAAAAATATCGAAGGCGAATATTTTCAGCCGTAGGACGTATTTTAGCAAGGCACGGCACTACGAAGGAAACGTTCAACCACGCTGAGCTCGCGTTTCCCATAATGGCACGTCCACGTATCACCACAAAGAAACTGCCCTTGGAGTTCGAGAACGGGTTTCACCGAAGGCTGTCGCACTCACGGAAAAAACAACCGATCTACCGACCGAGGACGTCTGCCGCCTATGATATGTGCGCACACGTCGGCACACGGGCGACGTGTCTCCTTCACGGCACATGTCAAGCAAACCCCGTCTACTCGGCCGACACCGCATAAATTCGCCCCATACGCATGCCGCACACGCCGTCTGCGTGCCGGTCGGCACTGCTGTAGGAGCTGCTGCGCGTTTCGCCGAGAGTTCCCCATTACTTACGTTGTTCCTGCAGATTCGGAGGGTCCGTACGAGCATTTTCCCGGGGATAGTTTCCCTTTGAGATCACAACCGGTGCGCCAGCAGAGCACGCCAACTCAACCGCAAGCCGAGCCGACCGAGAGACCGCGGATGCCGTGGAACCCAGCTCGCAGAGCGCAAAATAAGACCACGCGATAGTTACGGCGTACAATCGATAGGAGGCGCTGGCGGCGTTTTCTGCGAGTTATGTGAATCCGCTTTGTGTCACAGAACCGCTTAGCATATGCCGCCGAACGCGGATTGATCTGACCCGCCAATGCTGCGCTACTACTTGCGCTGCCGCTGGATGCTCCAGTCACGAGTCACAGCGAGGCATGCTACGAGGAAATGCGCGTCGGCACCCCAGCTGTCGCCTACGGAGGCTTGCCTTGACGTCGAAATGACGTATTCGGTCGAAAGGCGCCCGTCTGGCTGCAGGGAGAGACGTGGCCACCGTAAACAGTCGCTCAGCAGCACGGCGTGGCAGTGTGCCAGACCGTAGTTAAAAATTGACGCAGGATTGCTCAAATGCTTGCGTCGAGCAGCAATTGCTCACGAGCACGCGGTAGCAGGTTTACCTCCGCTAGATTTTTTTACTGCCTAATTTCAAGTAGCATTACCGGATAAACCATGGCTTAAAGCTGGGCGCTGGCGCCGTGGTATTATTTAGGGGCTATTTTCGAACCATTTCGTGGGAAAAAGTTTCCCCAGCTTCCGATTAATTCCCACCGTCGACGTGTGAGTACGGCAGCAAAAATTTAGTGCTTCCAATAATTGCTTTGGGCGCTCGATAGTCACAGAAACTGTAGCGAACACGAATACATTTTATAAAGAAGTGCCGGTTAACAGTCTTGGACCCGAGAAATTATACATGCAGGTGTTGCAGCAATAAATGAGTCTAAAAAGTATTTCGGCAAAACTGCTCACGTACCTCAAATTTTTGCAGCTCGCATTCTGTGATATATTTTTCCTCTATGAAACATGTTTCCTTCTGTAAGCGCGAGAATAGGACTTTTTGGGTTTTTCACGTGTATCGCGCAGGGAAATCATTTGTTTACCGTAATACTTTCGCTTTTAGCCTGTGTTAATCTATCGCTAAAAACCGTGCCACTAGTACACTCCGTGTTATTTTTATCGCATTCGTGCAATATTTAAGTGCGACGGATTCAGCGATTTATAAACGAAAATTGTTTGAAGACGTGTTGCAACACCATGTGTTAAATAACCAAGCCAAGTAAGAAACGTTTTCGTTACTTGGCTGTCAGACTAAAGCGTACAAAAAAAAAATCAGGATTGCCCTTCGTCCGACCGAGACACGCGTCCTCCGTGTTTCAACTTCGTGCTGTTAGTGCGTCGAGTGCACGCCGGAGCTCCACCGCCAACACATATTAGAGAGATCTCACGGGTGACGGGAGGTTATTGAAGCGTTGCACATAACCACGGGAGCGGAAGGGCGCATGAGCGCATCGCAAAGGCTTCCACCATAAAAAGCCATCTCGCACCCCGTCATATCCATGAGTCAAACTCACATCTATTGTTGCTCTCAAGCTATAGGTCTTTTGCATTAAAAAGTTGTCGCTGTCCGTGCGTCTACGCGTCGTGCCGACATAAATTCGTCCTTAATTAATTTTTAGTTTCTCGCAAATTCTCTGCATTGTATGGGATAGTTTCATGGCTCTGGAACTTAGTCGCGCAACGCACGTGCAATTAAGACTTGAAACTGCACAAAGCAAGTTTTCACCCCCAATATTAGCTGCGCGAAAATATTTTACAGTTCGCTAAATAACTACAGAGTAATCACTGTTGCAAGGACTGTCATGAGCGGGAAAGCTGCACATGTTGAGTTCTTTGTGAGCGCCAAATACGTTGGGTCATTTCTTTCTTGTTATTTTGTGCCTCTTCGCCAATTATGTACGTTCACATCATTAAAGCGATTAAGCACGTTAACTTTGCCAATTACGTATTTTTCCGCAGATGCAAGGCGTATGGTGCTCAGTTGGTCCCTTCTCGCGATTTTTAATTCTTCAAGCCGTTCTCTCCCGGGCTTTTTATTTTCGTCTTTGTTTTTGGGGGGAGGTGCATAGCAGACCGTCCGTTCCGTCGCGTACGTAGCTAGCGTGTTGACCGGGACCCGTCTGGGCACTTGGGCATTCGTCACGGTAGAGGGATTAGTTCCGCTGGCCTGCCTTCGCCACGTCCGCGCCTCCTCGCCCTTCCGCGCGCGCAGGCGCAGATCGGTCCCGGTCAGCCCGGTAACAACGTAACGAACGGAACAGACGGACTGCTAAAGCTCTCTATTGACTTCATAGTCAAGTTGAGTTGTATATTGTAAAATTTCTTTTTGTATTTTTGTATTTTTGGTTTCGAGAATTCCGTTCGACCAAGTATTTCCATTTACGGTTTTATAACGTATAAAGTCGTTAACTCAGACAATTATGTATTTTTGTACTCAAGTGCATGGTGCTGCACTGTTTGGGCTGTGGGGGTACTCGGCAAAGAAGTCTGCGCATTAAAACGATAAAGGCACGCCGACGTCACAATGTCGGCTTTGACGGTCACCCGCGCTCTCCCACAGCCTGCGTTCGTCGAGAAGCACGTGGCATTTCCTGGCGCGTGCTTTTCCGCGCCAGAGAATGCCGCGTGCTGCCGGTATTCTTTGCCCTGCTATCGTGCGGGCTTTCCGGGTCATTGCCTTTCCATCCACCCACGCAAATAACGAGGTAAGGCGACTATTTTTAGGAAAGCATAAACTAGCTCGGTAGGTCGAAAATCCGACGTCCTCGTGGACAATGTATACTCGTAGCCCGAAACGAGAATTTAATAATAATCGATACAAAGACCCGCTCTACACGGGTCGACAGAAAATAACAATGGCTCCAAGGATTGAAACCGAAAGCCCACTACACAGGTTTCTCAAGCAGAAAACTATGCTCACTGCACGTTGTATCACTTAACAACTACATCGGGCCACTCACTACAGTTCTCCACAGTTCTCCACAGTTCACTAGTACACAGACTCACTACAACACTATTGCACCGACAGATCACTGTAAATCACAACAACAACAGTTCACGACAAAACATATAACCTTCAGGACAACAATCAATAGGGTAGAATGGGCGCACTTCTGGTTGCTTGTTTACCGCACGGATAAACCGAGTGGACCACCGCTGAAGGAACTGCTCGTCCCCCAGCGCGGCGAGCTCAGCCTCAAGAAGATCGAATGGACGAGTCGTGGCCGCAAATGGCTGATGGCTCAAAGTATAAAGCAAAATATAAGAATGCTTGAACACAAATTTTACGCAGCCAAGACCGCTGCAAACTACTAAATACTGGCGCAGTTCATACATGTCAGCATTCTTCAGCGCGAAGGACTCCATAGGCATATGTTGAGGCAAAATGACAGTATATAATCGAGAATACCGAGAGAGAGGACAACTTTTATTACGAGCATTGTTCAGGAATCGGAAGATCATGTGGGAGTGGTTCCCTATTCACGGGGTTCCACGTGCCGCCTTGACCGCGGTTGCCCTTTCGACGAGGATGAGCTGGTCCGGAAGGGAGGGGCTACATCGCTATCCCACACTAAGTGGCGTGAATCCAGAAAACTTACAAGGGGAAACACACATCTTGCAATGTCGGCCATTTTGTTTTTATAAATATAGGTTGTAAGAAATATACCGCGCATTGGCGGGGGGAGGTGGGGGGGTCAGGACCCCCATGATTCCGCCACTGCTCCCACTGCTCTTGAGGGGGAGGGGGGGGGGGAGGGAATAGTAGTGGTGGAAATCCTGAGGAAACTTCACATTCTCCAATAGTGTGCCTTAGCGCGGCTGTCAGTATATTGAATCCAGCTGAATATTGGCTTGGGGACATTAGGCTAAGCGCTTGAAATGAGGGTGTGTATTTGATTGAACAAGCCGGAGAGTCGTTTCTTGATGCTTTGTGAGTCTTGGATGTTGGAGTGGGAACGTTTTCCTATCGCTCTTTTAAATAATAATACACGTTGGATTGTTTTTTACAACAGCTAATAAAAAAATGGGATTGAAGCGGAGTTGAAAAAAGGAGATATAAAAACAAACACACAAAAAAAGATGCCGACTTTAGATAGAATTGAATGGATCGAACTTTATTCACAAAAATGATGTCTAACGGAGGATGAACAGGATAATAATAGGGCGTGTACGTGTGGAGGCAAGAAAAAGGCGCAAAATGAAAAGAACGATAATGATGCGAAGAAAGTTCCTTAATTGGCCTCCAATGCTTCCGCATTCACTACACCATAAATGGAGTGCTGGTGTCCAGGTAATTTTTCTTACTCCTTCGGTTTACCCTGCGTTTACCCTGCACTCGTTTTTCCTTCTTGCCTCTCGCATCAAAGTTAGGGAAAAGTTATAAAGGTTCTGTCGTTGGGGTAGCTCATATGGCTTTCTGCACAGTAGGATTGTAGTTCTGTCATCTGCGGGAAATTTCAGAAATAAACGTGGTAGTTTTTCTACAGCTTATGTGGCAGGGCGCCAGAATTTCATATACGGGCCGAAACCGTATACTATAGCTTGAAAACGATCGCCATTCAGTATATCGCACCTGTTCGGGCAGGCTTTCAGTGGCCACTTGGGTCATAAATTTTATGCGCGTTTGTCGCGCCTTGGTTGAAACTAAATTGAGCAGATTGGAAGGTGTGGTTCCTCCTTTTGCCACTGTCTGTATCAGTATAGTGAACTAGAATACCAAGTATTCTAGATCACTGTAGTATCAGGGCATGATATACGACGCCAGGGAGTAGAGACGTTTACTGAAAGAGTAAACGCGCGGTACGGTGTCCTTCTGGGGACCTTTTTCTTTTCTTTCAGGGCAATTCCAGCAGCGTATAGTTTCAGGGAATTGCTTCCGGAATTGTTGTTAGTTACGGGACATTCTTTTTTTCACAGTGGTCTTCATTTTCCGATCCAGCAAACACCCGCACTCACACTAGTAAAAAAAAAAGTTCGCGAGTAGCTGGCTAACAAAATGAAATCTGACTCTATCTTAGCATGGTTTCACGCCCATCTAAAAAAAAAAATGGCCGCGTATTTGTTCGCTTCGCTGCAAATGTCGCCGAAAGACGATAGTCTTCTTCCTCCCCTGCCCCTTAACTCCCTCTACTCTCTACCCCGCCCACCTCTCACGTTCTTCCCCTCCTGTCTCAGTCCTCCTATGATAACTTCAGTAGAGGTTTGCTGAAGACAATTCAAATTTGCCGCGTTCACACTGCTGGCGAGCCATCTGTCTGGACGTTTTGCTATCTTGCCTGGCGTTCGAGCCACGAGCTCCTGGCGTCATCACGAATGCGTTTTTGAATTTTTTTGTCAAAACATTGTTTTCAACGCGAATTCGTGTTTTCTATAATGAAGAAAACGTTATTAAACGTTATTTTTTATTAAAATAACACTGAAAATACCCCTTATGAATTTATGTTTTGCCTCAAATGTGCCCAATTTTCGCTTTTGCTTAACTATGTTCACAAGTTACAAAGCGTGCTTCCTGATTTAGTGGTTTGGAAAAGTGTTTCCTATATAGAATTCTCGTTCAAAATTCGTTTTAACTTTCGGCCTGGTGGGCTGATTCGAGGGACAGACAGACAGACAGACAGACAGACCAAAATTACCGCGTTTGGGTAGCCCAAGAAAGGCTATCAGATTTAACAGGAGAAAAGGAGAAGAGAGAATGTCGACACGTGAACGCCCGTGAAATGGTGAGCTCGATGCGTCCCATTAGCTGCTAAAATACGTAACCTAAAATAAACTTGTGGCTTCTAAGGCTGGCACTTACGTCTTTTATTTAGAATGCTATCTCTGGTAGACAATTCGACGACAGCACTGAATATCCGCCGCGCGGCCCGATAGCGGTGACACACTCCTGCAGCAACAATAGCAGGAAGTGTCTCGGCGTGCTCAAGGGACGAGGGAAAATGTTACTATCGACGAAAAGGGTCCTTTTACACTATCACGTCTACACCTGTGCTGTCTGTCACAGGCGGCGTGTGCATGGCTGCAAGCGACACACGGCCATAGGTTGCTCACGGAGCAACCTATGGCTTTTGAGAGGGGAGTAACTATACACCTGGGCTTCGACGCGCGTTGTAGTAGAGAGTTCCGGATTAATTTAGACCCAGGGACCTTTAACGTCATCAGAGGACTCGACACACGTGTGGCTTTTTTTGTTTGTTTTTGCCTGCATCAGAAAAAAGGCCAGCGCATCGTAATATCGCTTTGGTGTTGCAAGGGGGTATACACTTCGTCTCTAAAGTACGTGGTGAGGTCCCTTATCCGCGCACTTGTATGGCTAGCTGCACCCGTTTTATTGAGTGGGGGAATCAGACAAACAGAGGGGAAGACCCATGTCATCAGTGTGTGAACTAGCGGCCCTGCACATTTCAAAAGCTCTTGGGCCCTTGGACAAGCAAAGGGCACCACTGGAGAGCAGCCGACGGACGACCACCGCGTCCTTCTATGCTAACTATTACTGTTCCGGTTCAACGTTATATTCCTAAGGTTTCTAGTTTACGCCTGTTTGAGATCGCACAGTGAATTGTGGAGGGGTGTTTGTTTTTGTAGTGTGCATTTTCGGTTTTGTTACGTGAGGATATGAGTTGCTTTGGCTGTTCTTAAATTAGTAATCCGATTTTTTTCCTGTTTTTTGTTGTAGTTCGGAATCGTCCCTGTGCTCCGCAAATAACACGCGGTAATTTAATCTTTTCTTGCCTAAACGTGTGGACAATGGTTGTAGTCCACGTGCTCGTCACCAACGACAGCAGCTGGGCTCGTTTATTTTTGTTTTCGTTTTTTATTCTGCCTGTCTGAAACAAAGCGAAGGGAAATGTGTTTCCGATGCCCATGGCGCACACGCCACACCGTCGGCATCGCTTGGCAACGGAACGCACATAGCACGGAAAGCACGTGGCAACGGAACACACCCAGCACCGTTTGTCAGAGCGAGAAGAATCGGTATTTTCCGCCCATTTTTTCTTCAATGGCTCGTCGGTGTCCCTGTAACTTCCCACTGTTTGCACACAGTCGAACGCACCGCCGCGGTATCTCAAGCGGGGAATCACGCTACCGCGCTCGTTTATCGCATCCAGCCGTCGGAAACCACCGATGCCCAGAACGCGAACAGAGCTTGTTATCGGCAACGTGGGGTGCGATATGCGTGGGATGTGGCGTTGCGGAGTCCTTCGCGGGATTTCACAATGCGAGGGGTCCTTTCTTGCAGTTACACCGCAGGATGGCAAAGCTTCTTTCGTAATCTACGGGCGGCGCGCCCGCGGGAGTCACCCCATGAGAATGGCTCTATCGCCGCGCATTGAGGACTTGCTCTCCAAAGAAACACCTTCGTCTATACCGCTTTAAGAGAGGATATCTTGGAGGCGACACCAGCGACACCCCGTTCCCCTGTGGGTACAAGCCCGCCACCTGATGATAATGATGATTAGAGGCTCTCTCTTTGCATCGAGAAGTCGGTTGTCAACGACCAAATTGCCTGTTTTATTCAAATTATTTGTCCTGCCCGTAACAAATGTTATCGATTTGCTTTTTTATACCTATCCCTTCACTCCCTCCCGGCAGCGGTCCTAAATTTTCATCCCACCCTCCCCACCTTTTCCTGCACATTTTCTAAATTCTGATTACTTCTCCTGTGCCATTATCTCTTCCCTATTTTTCTTCCACCACCACTCCGGCCGCTTGTTCATCAACTCTGTCCCTGAACGTCGTTTCCCCACCACCCCACCGTGGTTGTATATTATCTGTGCAGTCCATGACAATATGTCCTGTTTCGCGATCCCTGCCGCACCAAAAACAGGCTTCATCCAGTTCCCTGTAGTTACCCCCGTATGCCAGTGTTCTCAGCCCCCCCCCCCCCCCCCCCCCCATCCCCCCTCCACCCGTGCTTCAAAGAGCAGCGCCACTGCGTCGCGTGTTGCCATAAAAATCTTCCTTCCTGTCTGTCCGGTAGGTCTCCAGGTTTTTTGTTTGTTTGTTTGTTTCCATTCTCTGTCCCCATTCCGTCGTCTCCGCTGCCTTTTCCTGCTTTTTAAGAGTTGCATATACCCGACTTTCACCTATGACTTTCCGTACCGTTTGGTTAGCTGCCTGGTCCTCTGTCTCCACCGAGTGTCCATGCCCCTCGTATACAGGTACACCTGAACACTCTGGCGGCCCATTTTTCGTTCTCCATATATGAAGTCTCTCCTCAAACTTTATCTTGCTTCATATGGCTCCCTTGCCTCAAAGGACGACCAGCCCATATACCCCTGCACCGGTCTGTAGTTTTGCTATGGGCGCAGCGAACCAGTTTTCCAACGCCCTCTAATTTACCTCCATGCCCGCTTGGGTCCCCGGTTTCATGTACAGAACCGAATTTCTTATAGTCAATACTGGCGCCATGACGCCTTTCTAGATTTCACTCCCCAATTGGTATTTGTTGCAGCTCCACAGTGCCCTATGTTTCCTTTCCGTCTTCCTTTTTTCGTAAGGTGATCCTCATGCGCATGCGTGTAATCTGCGCCGTCGCTAAGCCACACTTCTAAATATCGATACACTTTTACCTGCGGCATCTCTACTTGTTGAACTGATACCGATTTGCGATCGTCGTTAAAGACCATGATCCCCGATTTTTATCTGCGAAAGGGTGGCCCCATAGGTACGTCGCTCCCGCCCCGCATATATCCATAAGGCTTTGCATATCTATCTGGCTGTCCGCCATCAACAGTATGTCGTCTCCATGCAGTTATCCCGGGACTCATTGTTGCACCACATGTCCGTTTTTTGTGTATAAGTCAAAACCCAGCATACTTCCTCCAGCTTCCTTTCTAATCCCGTTATGTAGATCACGAACAGCCGGGGAGAGAGATGGCATCCTTGTTTTTAACCCTTGTAGATGTATACCGGCCTATTGTACGTTACACATATATTACATCCTCCCACACTATTTGCACCTGGTTCTCCCGGTATAGCTGCCTGAGCAAGTTAATGAAGTCTGCCCCCACTCACTCTCTTGTCCTCCAGGATATTTCATAGCCGCTCCATATCTACGTTGTCACACTCCGCTTTAATGCATAGAAGGGCTAGCCAGAAAGGTCGGTTTTGCATCTCAGCCACCGCTATGCATTGGCTTATGACAAATAGGTTGTCATTTAGCACTCGGCCTTTTCCAAAACCATTTTGACGGTCCCCTCGTATCATTCTTTTCACTGCTCTAGCTCAAATTTTACCGCCGGCATTCTTAACCTGTACAGCACTGACGTGACGGTAACTGGTCTAAACGAGCTCGGTTTGGTCTTGTCTCCTTTGCCCTGTTTGCCATGTGTCCGGTATTGTCTTATTTTCTATCTCTGTACTGATGGCTTGCAGTAGATTTCTCTTACTCTTTGGCACTAATTGGTTGTTCAACTTTATCGGAATCCTACCTGAGCCTTCTACGGTATTTTGAGGAACCTTTTCCTCTGCTTTTTTTTTAATTGGCTTGTCCCTGCTATCTCCAGACCTTTCGTCTTCCCCGTCGTGACATCGCTGTGGCGATGCGAGGCCGCTTTTATCCACCTTCCACTATTTCTCAGTAATAATTTTGCGAAGATATGCCAATGCCTGCTCCCCCTTGAGAATCTGCCCCTTTTCGCGTTCTCTGTATGCCTCCTTCGGTTGTTTCCTTGTGCGTCCCTATAACGCCCGCTCATGACTCCAAAACTTTTTCGAGGTGCCTCTATCACTCCCTCATACTTGTGCCATTCATCGCTCACTTTCCCCCTGTATCTTCACCTGCACTAGCAGCTGCACGTCCATTTATTTTTCTTTGCTTATATTGCTCCCATCTTAGGTCTACATTTTCCCGCTGCCGGCCCGCCCCCTTGGCCTGCCCGTGCTCTCCGGACCCCTGTTTGCGTTTGATTTCTGTGTTCTACCAGCTTCCTGGCTTTTTCTTCACTCTCCATCGGTTTGCTCTCTCTGCCTTCCCTACTTTCCCTGTATATTTTTGATGAGCCTGCAATAACCCATTCTTCCCCAGGATTTCCATTTATGTCAATCCTTTTGGGTATAGCCGCCATTTATTTCCATCTGTAACTTTTTGTACTGCCCCGATTGGTCCGGTTTGGTTCGGCAGCCACTGAGCTGCCGAAAACTCAGTTGAATACGTTTGTGACTATGGCCCCCTTCCTCAACTATGCTCATCTCATCCAACCATCTATAGACGAAGCAGTATAGTCGATACTCTACTGCCTCCTACCACACTCCCACGTGGTTTGACCCTCGCATTAGATAGCTCTTACCCACTCATGGTGATTGGCCCGGAAATGGGTGCTGTACCCAAAGAAACTACGTAGGTTTTGGGGGAAAATTTTAAATATTAGAGTGCATTAGCAGTAGATGACTGGAGAAATAAAAGTGAGGAGATTATAAACAGGAGTAAGAAAGGTAAAAAGAGCACAATTGCATGAAAATTAGAAAGTAAGTATAACGAAGAGAGAATGGGGTACAGACGAAGCAGTGGGCAAGACGCGCACGTAGGTTTGACAGGAGAGAAAGAGAGAAACTCTTTATTAAAGAGGAAAATGCAGAGACGTTTGCCGACATCAGTTCGTGGCATGCTACTCTTCGGGGAAAGGAGGAGAGGGAAAAAGGTAGTAGGTGTAGTGAAGAAAAGGAGAGTAGTAGTAGAGAAAAAATAAATAAAATATGATCCTTCTTCAGGGTATTGAGTTCAAAGGTTCTTGAGATGGAGGAACGACTACAATTTCGTGGACACACGAATGACCTGGAGGAATTCGAATAGCGCGGACAACATTTTGTGCTTAGCGGAGGGAGAGGGCCATGTTCCAAGTACCAATCTTAATGTCGATGGTCCAGGGTGGAGGCAATCAATTTCATGTTGTAAACGGCACCTTGAGTCGGCATAGGCAGAGCATTCCAGTAATATGTGTTCAACAGTCTCAAGTGAACCACAATTATCGCAATATGGGCTTGACCTCTGGCCGATCCGATGTAGATAGGAATTTGTTAGTGCTGCATTAAGACGAAGTCTATGCAGCAACGTCTCCAAGTGGCGGGGTAGACGCTCTGGCAGCCGCATTCTGACATATGGGTCTATGGAATATAAAAAACCGTAATGATGCTGCTGCAAGGACCATAAACGGTTCCTTTCCGACAGAGCTAGTGCCTTCGTCATTGTGGCGGCATCATGCCTCGTGAAGAAAATCTTCTTTCTTCAACAAATGCTGGCGAGCCGGGTCACTGCCCCGGCAATGGAAAGCTGCCAAGACCATCTTGATTCCCAAACCGGGCAAGCCACCCAACATTGAGAACCTCCGGCCGATCTCGCTTACATCCTGTGTGGGCAAAGCGTTGGAGCATGTTCTCATGAACAGGTGGCAGAGGTACCTGGGAGATTCGGGGCTCTATCCAAACACCGTCATCGGTTTCCGAAACAAGCTCGGAACTCAGGACGCCATGATACAACTAAAAAATGAAATCCTAGATGACACTACCAACACGCAAGACAACAGAGCCATCTTGAGTTTAGACCTGCAGAGTGCTTTCGACAAAGTGAGGCACTCTGCAATCCTGGCCAGGTGTCGCGGCTAAACATGGGCAACAGAACCTATGCGTACATCAAGGATTTCTTGACGGGGCGGACCACCGAGATCAACGCCGGGGACCTGCGGCTTAAAGAGAAGAAGCTCGGCAGTGTCGGGACCCCCCAGGGCTCGGTCATCTCGCCATTACTTTTCAACCTTGTAATGATTGGGGTGGCCGAGCGGCTCTCGCGAGTCGCGGGGGTCCGACACACCATCTATGCCGATGACATAACGCTATGGGTCCCAGGTGGAAGCGACGGACACATCGAGGGTGCATTGCAAGAGGCGGTTGATGCTATCGAGGAGCAGCTGGGAGGGTCCGGGCTCGTCTGCTCTCCAAGCAAGTCCGAGCTGCTGGTGATTCCACCGAAAGGGGCAGCTAGGAAGGCGAAAGGCAACGATCCTGCGAGAGAGCAAGAGAAAATCAAGATCAGGACGAGCGGCGGTCACACGATCCCGGAGGTAGCGAAGATCCGAGTGCTGGGTATGCTGATTGAGCGCAAACGAGTGAACGGCGAGACGGTGAACCGTCTCGCGGCCAAAGTCACCACGGCAATTCGCCTCATAAAGAGGGTGTCAAACAGAAAAGCAGGCATGAAGGAAGAAAGCCTCACCCGGCTAGTGCAATCCTTCGCTATAAGCCACATTACGTACGTTGCTGCTTTCCACAACTGGAGGCAATGCGAGCGTACGAAGATCAACGCGCTCATACGCAAAGCGTACAAGGCAGCACTCGGACTTCTAGACTGCACAAGCACCGAAAAGTTCCTGGCCCTGGGAGTGCATAACACGTTGGAAGAAATCGCCGAGGCGCAGAGGACCGCCCAGCTCGTGCGGCTATCGGAAACAAGAACGGGTAGACAAGTGCTGCGTGACCTAGGCCTGGAGCCAAAGGAAGGGGGACCCGAGAATACAGACGTGCATGTACCAGAAGCAATTAGCAGACGGTTGCGGGTATGTCCTGTGCCAAGAAATATGAACCCCGAGTTCAACAAGGAGCGGCGGGCGGCGAGGGCCAAGGCGCTCATCGATCTCCATGCCAAAGACAGGGGTGCTGTGTTTGTGGATGCGGCAGAGTATCCAGACGGCAGAAGAGCATTCGCCGCAGCAGTTGTAGGGGCAGCGAACGGTGCTACACGGACGGCGGCGAGTGTGCGGACTCGAGCGGCGCATCGAGCAGAGGAAGTGGCCATTGCCCTAGCCATCGCCGACCCCGAGTGCACGACTGTGCTCTGTGATTCTAGGACGGCAGTGAAAAACTACGCCAGAGGAAGAGTGTGTGGTGAAGCCGCACGTGTGTTGCGTGCGGTCGATCTCGCGAGTGAAAGTAGGTGTGTTGTGATTAAGTGGTTTCCGGCGCACGTGGGCAGTGATGTCTCGGATCGCGGCCACGCAAACCACAACGAGACGGCGAACGCGGCGGCGCGAGGACTAACCAACCGTGCCGCTGCTACTGCGGTCGACCCGACGTGGTGGTGGGAAACCAAGGACAGGATGACATCTTACAATGAAATCGTGCAGTGGTACAGACTAGATAGAAGGACTATGCCACCACCTCATCCGGGCTTGACCCGTGAGGAAGCAGTAATATATCGACAACTACAGACAGGGTCGTTACTCGCCCCGGTTCTGCTGAAGCACATATGTCCGAGTGTTTATGTAAGTGACCTTTGTTGTGTGTGCCGAAAGGAGAGAGCCACTGCGGCTCACATCCTTTGGGACTGTGCCAAGAACCCGCAGCAAGCTACAACGATGACAACGATCCCGCCGCGGCTCGAGGCCGCAATGCGTTGCTACGATCAAGAAGTCCAAGCCCAGGCCGTCCAGCAGATCTCGGCGGCCCTCGAAAGGCAACGACCGAGCGAAACCGGAGGGAGGCTGCCACCCCAAAACAGGGGCAGGCGCAGTCGACCAAAGGGAGTAGTGAGGCCGCGGCCGGAGTAGAGGCGCCAACAGCCGGGAAGACGTCATGGCCGCGTCACGGTGACGCCTTCCTTACATAGGAGGGCTAATCGTTCTGCAGGCATTTTCAATAAAGTTGCTTCGCTCGCTCGTTCTTTTTCTCATTTGTAGGCCCCCGCGGGCAGCCTCGTCCGCTTTCTCGTTTCCCATGATGCCGCTGTGGCCTGGAAGCCATTGGAAGGTATACCGCGATGTCCAGCGACGTATGCCAGATGGTGCAAATACTTTACGACGCGCTGGACATGTTCGTGAAAGCTGAAACAGCTAGCGCGTTGTAAACTTTGAAGTGCTGCCCTCGAATCAGAGAAAACGGTCCAACATGTCGCCGGCTGGCGTAGAATGTATCGAAGTGCTTCTCTAATCCCGTAGAGCTCCGCCGACGCAGGCGAAGTCGGTCGCTCAAGCCGATATAACAATGCTTTTTCCACTTGATGGAATGAAAATTCCCGAGGAGCTGCACTCAGGTGTCGCCGATCCAGCGGTATAAATGTGAGTAGTTGCCGAGTAAAATCTGTTAATATGTGCAAGCGTCATCTGCAACAGGCCAATGTGAGGTATATGTTTTTTTAATCAATTCCGGGTATGAATGATTTTATGCGGAGATGCGTCAGATTCCAGGGAGGGAAGTTCTGTGGCATGGTCGGCGGTGCTTGAGTTGGAATTGGGGCAGTAATACTTTGTATTGTTTGTCCAAAGCTAGAATTCGGATTGTGAACAGCAATACGGACAGGAAATGGTTTCGCGCATGTAGGGTATGCCTCAAATGAATGCGGAGCGTTTCTTGAAGCCGTAGCACGTCCAAGGGGAGGCAACCTGCTTCAGCAGTTGTCCCAGAAAATGACGAGCCTTTAGGAAGTCCGAGGCATTTTCTGAGGCAGTTATTTCTCGCCGCCTCCAGCTGTCTTTTGCTTGTAGGTGTCAGTTGCTGAAGGACAGGAAGGCTATAGGGCAACAGGCCATCCACATACGCCTTGAACACCGATACCATGGAGCGGCAATCGCTGCCCCAGTGGCTGCCAGCAAGATACCCAATTATTTGCGATGCTGTTGAGATTCGCTTCCGTAGCCTCTGCACTTCAGGGGCCCAGGAGAGGTTTCTGTCTAAGAGAATACCAAGATATATTTGGGTCCGTCTGTAGTGCAAAGGCCGGCCACCCAGGATTAAGAGATATCTATCCATGCATTTGCGAGTGAATGCCATGGTGACGCTTTTTTCTGAGGAAAGATGGAGTCCTTTAGGCACTAGGTATGCAGATATTTTTGCAAGCGCATTCTGAAGTTTGTTCTGCGTTACCCTCCGGGATTTTGATGCACTCCAAATACAGATGTCGTCCGCATAGAGGGTGATCTTGACGCCACGGGGCAGAACACGCTTCAGGTGGATGAGCGTGAGATTAAAAAGCAAAGGGCTTAATACAGCTCCTTGAGGTACTCCTCTTTTTATTTCATGATATGATGTTGGGCCTTCTGCCGTGCACAGGAAGAGTTTTCGCCCTTCAAGGTAATTTGGAATCCATACGTATTCCGCCTAGTCCAAGTGCAATAAGGGATGGCAATAAGGGATGGCATCGTGCAATAAGGGATGGCATCGTGATAAACGGAGTCGAATGCTGATTTAACGTCTAGAAACACTGCAACGGGTATATGTCCAGAATGTAGTTCTTCTTCAACAGACGATACAAGGGCAATGATGTTGTCAATAGCCGATCTGTTTTGCCGAAATCCATTCATTTGAGGTGGATAAAGTTTTTTGGTTTCCATGTACCATGTGACCCTCTTAAAAATCATCTTTTCCATTAATTTTCCAACGCAGCTGAGCAAGGCTATCGGTCGAAAGGAGTTGTAGCTTGTCGGTGGTTTTCCTGGTTTCAAGACAGCGGTGATTTTCGCCAGTTTCCAACCAGAGGGGACGATGCCATGTAGCCATGCTCTATTGTAATATTTTAGAAGACGTAGACGGGAGTGCTGAGATAGATGAGAGATTGCGTCGTAGGTGATTTCGTCATAACCAGGAGAGGAGCGTTTTCTTACGTCGGAAATCGCTGCGTTGAGCTCCTCTATTGCAAACGGAAGGTCCAAGGCAGGTGCAGCCGCTGGCGGAGGAACGATATCGTTGAACTGTGAGCGTGTGTGCGTCGACGAGGTTGCCGACAGGAGCTTGCAATACTGTTCAGCTGCTTCCATCTGGGAAATGTTTTCGTGCAGGGATAGAGCACTGAATGGGTGCAGCTGCGAGATATTGTTGCGCATGCCCTTTACAACGCGCCAGATGTGCGACGAAGGTTTGTGAATATCTAAATTTGCGCAAAAGTCTTGCCATCGCTGCCTTCGTAACTTTTCCAAATTGCGCCTCACATGTCTCTGTGCCTTGCGGGCTTGTTGCAGGTGTTTTAAAGTTCTGGTGCGTCACGCCTTCCGCTCCGCATGCCTGCGAATGGCTCGTAATCGCTCATATTTCTCATCCGTCTGGATGTTCAAACGCCTTCGCATCACACACGACGATTCCTTAAGGTAGCGAGCTATGGTTGGAATGAGGTCATCATCTGTAGTTGCAGCAGTATTCAGCTGATCTACACTGTATTCATAGGTGTCCCAATTGGTGCACTTCATTTTAATTTCCAGTCGGGGCGCATCTTTACCGAGGTAGGATAGTGTAGTGGTCGCTGCCCCTAGTTTCCATGTCTGTGCGCCATGAAAACCTTTGAGCGCTGCGGCTTGAGTCAAAAGAAACGTCAGTGCAGCTGCTGAATGTCGTGTTTTTCATATATGTGATGCTTCCGCATTGTTAAGCGGCTCAATAGAGTGTCTCCGATAGTTTCACTCCGCGGGAACTTGTATATGCGCTGCCCCAGATCTCATGGTGCGCGTTAAAGTCTCCGCAAATAAGGTATGGCGGGGCCGTGCTGCTTATTACACTTTGTAGCCTAGAGGCATCGAAACCGTTGCCTGGCTCTATGTATGCAGCGATAAATGTGAAATATTGAGTGTCGATAGAATCCAGCAGGCCAAATGATAGCTATAACACGGCAGACACCCTGATTCTGGAATGAATGAGTGTAACGCACGGCAAAGATCCCCGTGGCAGAATCCCAGTACTTTAATCCCGAATGACAAAATCAGTGTAGCAGACAGTGGGAGGTTCAGTCGGTTACATGTGCCGCGTTAGTACCTTCATCGTACAGAGGAAAACCGTTTGCAGGAGAATAAAAAATGATCTATCTTTTCTGGTTCGTTGTAGAAAGCGCGTAGCGGCGATGGGGCCAGATTATGCTTTTCACTCCGAGCCTCTCGAAGCGCGGCCTCTTCCTCGGGCGTGCGAACTATCCGCGGACCGGCCGTGTGGAGTCAGTGATCGCCTCTTCGACACTCAAGTCGCGGCTCTCCTGCGGTACAGAATGCATGCGCACGACGACACGAGGACGAACGAACGAGGGCGTACGCTATTACGTGTCTTCCTCGTTCCGAGCAAATGTTGCCACGATACCGCGAACGCGAGTTTCTTTGTGGCCAATATTGGCCAATCTCCCGAAGTGGGTAGGTTTAGCTTGGCGAACATGCGCTCGAGGCACGCGTGCACGAGCGCTCGGCATTTTTTATTGCGGACACCATACAAAAACTATTTACTCAACAACTTCGATCGCTTTAATAAAAAAATTGCGAAATTCGCCCATCAAGCCTCTACGGCGCTCGCCGATGCGCACGGAAACCAGCGAAGGTCAGGGCGAGAAATGCGCTCACTCGCAATGGCTGGCCTTTTAGGCCAGCCATGGCGAATGACGTCACGCCGTCCAACAAGGCCGGGCCAAGGGCGCCGCGCTGTGGTGCGGCAGTATCCAATGCGCTAAGGCCCCTAAGTATTTTAGGGGCCTTAGATTCCCTGTCGGTGGTTTGCGCTGCGTTAGAAGCAGGGGAAACACGGAGGAGGGAGGAGAAAGTGTCCGAACCACGGCCGGACTCCACTCCCTTTCCGCGCTCAGAAGAGTCGAGTACGGCTGTGGCCGAACGTAACACAGCCGCTTTCTCCGCTAGTCACGTGGGCATTGCCAGACGGCAAGACGCAGCAGTTTCGTGACCTCCTTTGCACTAAGCCCCGGTAAATCGGATTTTGTTTCGTGCATGTGCGCAACACTCGGTGAAACCATCGCCTCCTGTATTTTTGAAAATACAGGAGGCGATGGTGAAACAGAAAAGCTTCGCTGGGTTGTGATCCACCACCATATGAATGGTTCGAGCCACCAATTTCTTTTTCTTCACTTCAGATAGCCGTTGCACTCACTCACTCACTCACTCACTCACTCACTCACTCACTCACTCACTCACTCACTCACTCACTCACTCACTCACTCACTCACTCACTCACTCACTCACTCACTCACTCACTCACTCACTCACTCACTCACTCACTCACTCACTCACTCACTCACTCACTCACTCACTCACTCACTCAACGGAAGTGAACACGTAACTCTCGGATGTAATTTCTGTCGTTAATGGTTTGCACTGGCCCACGACAGTTTTTGAATCAGTGTCCTTGCAGCGTCTTTGTGGTAGGCTTTTGCTGACCTCTGTCTGCTGTACACCGTGAGGTCATGTAACGGTCAGTGACCCGCCGGTCACAGGAAAATGGACAGGATCACCTCTACTTTCAGTTTATTGGCGATTTCTACATGTTTACTGAATGTGAACACCTACTACAGAATTCTGTCTGGTTGGGTGAAACTTGATGGAAAGGCCACAGAGGCATGCGCTGTGGCGGAGGCGTATACTGCTCTAATTTTACTCTACGATGGATTTCCAGGGTATTTTTCGAGCAGATCCTATATCCTTTCACTCAAAAAAAAAAAAAAAAACGACGACCGTCAGTGGGATTCGAACCATGGACTCTTTACATAACTCGTCAACGAAGGATACCAGCAGCAGTTCGACTGTTTAACACGTGGGGTCGCCACTTTCCTTCTCGGAAGCAAGCGAAAAAAAATCTGTCAGAAGTGGGATTCGAACCCACGCCCACATTCGTGGACCAGAAGCCTCGAGACCTCGGGACGAGGTAAGGTTGAACCTTGAGTCTGGCGCCTTAGACCACTCGGCCATCCTGACAGGACGACCGGGCTTGGCTTAGCGTCAAGTAAAAAAATTGTCCTTGCATCTGCTCGCGTCGCTGCAAATGTCCCCGAAAGATGATGGTCTTCTGCCGCCCCTGCCACGTGACCGCCTGTCCTGTCTCATCCGCCCAGCTCTCACGCTGTTCCCCTCCTGTCTCGGTCCACCCATTGGAGGTTCGCGGAGTTCAATTTTGCCGCGTATCTGTATACGGACTGTTATGACTTAGCGTTCGAGCCACAAGCACAGGGCTTGGCGCCAGCCTTTGTTTGTATTTCGGGGTTAAAACATTGTTTTAAACGCGTTTTTTTGAATTGCTCTCGCGAACATAGAGCACATATCTACATTTAATTAAAAGGTCGCTGCAAACACGAGTTCTGTAGTGACGTTCTTACTCAAAGAAGCATTGCGCTCTTACTCGAATATATTATCTTTTTCCTGAACAACGTTGGTAAATATCATATGGAGCATATTTCTCGATTTATTAAATTGAAAATGTTTTACCTATATAAACGTCCGTATTCAAAAATTAATTTTCACTTTTGGCCTGGCGGCTAAATAGAGGGACAGACAGACATACACACAGACAGACAGACAGATTAAAATTTTCGGGTCTGAGGGGACAAAGAAAGACTATATAGTCTTTTTAAAAATTTAGGGAAGCTTGGGCTCACGCGCAAGACTTGAATGGTGGAGCTGTTGTAGGTGAGCGTTACCGGACACACGGTTAATTAAGTTTTAGTAGCATTGTTTATTTGAATGATTTCGGTGCTAGTAATCGTCGTCACATGCATCGAAGAGGTCGCCGTCTTCTTCGCGGCGAATGGTGGATGCGAATTCATCCTCAGCATTGTAAACGTCTACCCTCTCAACTTGCGAAGCTTGCACAAGTCGCGCAAGGCTTGAACCATAGCGAAGCTGCCGGATTGCTTTACGTGAGCATTGAAGGACCCATCACCACACATTTGTAGAAGTTTGAAATTGTTTATTTACATATTCCGTCGTTGCTTTCTTGTAGTAGTCATCGTCATATGCATTGATATCGTCGTGTTCCTCATGGCAAGCATTATATATGCGCGGTATAGCGCTTGACGACAGCGCGGGAGTTTTTCCTTTTTCTTTTGATAAAGCCATGGCCCGCGCTGGGAACGCTCGGCGGTCGCCGCGAGGCATACGCTTGCGAGCGGTGGACATTTTCTTGGTATTTTTTTTCCCTGCAACGGCGACCTTGTGGCTTGTGCAACAGCTCCGCTGTTAAAATGCATTATCTTGTTTGCCGACGCGGTAGTGCTTTCTTTTGAAATTCGAACTGAAGCGCTAGACGCCATGGGGGACCCGGGGGTGTTTGTTTGTTTATTTCTGTAGGCAAGCAGATATTGCATGGTCAAAAATATGATTAAACTTACAAAAGGATTTCTCATTATCTGCTTTACTTGCTTAGCTTTGCTACGAGACAGACGTGATAATTAGAAAGTCGCATTTGCGAAAAGCGCTATCTTTCGCTGCCATGTTTGCTGAGGAGGCTTGTCTTGGCAAAATACATTCTTAGTACGTGGGTGCTGGTATTTATGTCTGCTCTGAATCGAGGGACATACCGAATTTCTGTGTTCTGTTTCGGTAGCTTGCCGATAAACATGTGTTATCGGTATGCCCCGGAGAGAATATTTCGCAAAATATATGATCGACGTGAGAGCCGCATCTAGTGGCTCTAGTCGACATCGCGAGGGCTCTGTTGCTGCCGCTGGTGGCACTGGTGCCACCTTCTGGTCACAAAAGGATGGGCAAGGCCAATCGGGTTTCCTGAGGAACCTGCGATGCGGGGTCTATCCAACACGTGATGTAATGCACAGCTCAGTGGATGCAAATTACCCGGTCATGAGGAAGCAACAAACGTCCAGAAATGGTTAGTGGCCCGCACATTCTGATGTGTCGGCCACTACGGTTCGAGGGGTATCGGGGTCAGAGGTAGCGTTACATTTTTGTTCGTTGTGGCAGGATTCTTGATTTGTGGCGCTTGGCGCAACCATTGAGCAACTCGCGGCTCCCCGTCGTGTAGTAGAGATTCTATCGCCCCTGCCTAAGGTTCCGTTACTTTGAAAGGAGGATTTCCTCAGACAGGGTTCACGCGCTTTCGGTTCTGAGAAAGAAGGGCCAGTAGCTTTAACTTTCAAACAATTGTGACATACATGGATCTGTTATGCGACAACGTATATGTTCATGAGTCGTAGTAGATAGCCGTTTGATATGGAAGTGTAAATACTGGTAAATGAGCTTCTATTTTAATATGTGATTTTAAAGAAAGTAGCCTGTATACTGTAAATAGATTTTGTACGCGCTTTGACCTCTGCTAAAACATTACCAGCTTAAAAGATATGGAAACAATTTCTGGGGCATACTTTGAACAGCAACTCCATTCATTGTTATCTTCAGTGATTATAACAGCGGTATACGAGAAATCCTTTCAATTACATTGAGTATTTTGGCCGGGTTTCATGTTTATATCGATGGAACTACAATCGGTGATGATACAGTGTTAGCATATATCGGCTAGCGCACGCTACGCTAACGGCGGCGGATACTGGGACCCGAGTGGGCATGTCCGTATTCGTTATGGTGACATGTGGCCCGTCTCGCCGTGCCTGCGCATTCATTCCGGTGATGTGTGGCATGCCTCGTCGTCCCACGCGCGCATGCGCAGTGAGGTACTGGTACCCGCCGCCGCTAGCGTAGCGTACGCTAGCCGCTATGCTAAAAATAATTCCAGACAAAACTGTGTCGCCACCTTGTGATTCGCGGCAGCTTGAGCGTATATAAGAAAGATCGCTGGAAAGTTTTACGCGTGGAGGTCTGCCCTGAGCCAAAAAAACTCACTCACTCACTCACTCACTCACTCACTCACTCACTCACTCACTCACTCACTCACTCACTCACTCACTCACTCACTCACTCACTCACTCACTCACTCACTCACTCACTCACTCACTCACTCACTCGCGCTCATGATTTGCTGAATGGCTTTGTGGCACACGGAATACTTTTGGCACGCATAAATGGAAACAGCGAGGACAACGACAGATAACATATCTTAAGAGGTCCCCGTCGCGGCGACGTGGAGACGAGCCCGAGAAACAGGCACTTGTCCCAGTCAAGGCAAGTGCTATCGCGATTCCAATGGGTTACTGCATTCTCTACCACCGCATACAAAGGCAGTTAACGTGTTCCGAAGAGGTAGAAAATGTTTGTTCCCCATCGATGTTATTCATCGATCGCCATGCACCACCAATGCGTGCTGTTCCGCCAGTCCCTACGCATAATTTTCCCGCGATAGCCGGAGCTTCAGCAAAATAACGTCTCCGACGTTGCTTCGCCGAAAGAGCGCGGTGTGCTGAAGAGGGAGTTCCCGTCGTGCTTTTCCAGGACACGAACTTTCTCAATAGAGGTTTATAGCAGAGCGGAGATCCCGCCCCGGTAAGGTACCCGGTACACCTGCGCATGCGCACAACCAGTTTTCCCGCCTCTGCGCACGTCCATTAGCGCAGGTCGCTACCGAGTACCGTACCGGGACCGGTTCTCCACTATGATGTAACTCTCTATTACCTCTGAGGACGCAACCCGGCCCCCAAGAGCCATGGGCTAAGCCCGGCTGCTGCTGATTCCCAAGGTATTCCGGCCGACGGTTAGGGGAGAGGGGAAGGAATTTTCCGTCGTGGATCGACTGGTGGGTGAATAAAGTTATTTCTCCTCCTTGTCATTCAGGACGTCGAATCGCGGCGGCTTGAACGTAGGAAAGACTGCTGGAAAGTTTTATGCGTGGAGGTCTGCCCTGAGCCAAAACTCCACTCGCTCACTCGCGCGCTCGCTCACTCACTCACTCACTCACTCACTCACTCACTCACTCACTCACTCACTCACTCACTCACTCACTCACTCACTCACTCACTCACTCACTCACTCACTCACTCACTCACTCACTCACTCACTCACTCACTCACTCAGTCACTCACTCAGTCCCTCACTCACTCACTCACTCAGTCAGTCAGTCCAGACAAGAGAGTAGTAAAATCAAACGTGTTACAAAACATATGCAATTAATTAGTCACGTTAAAGATCCCCAGGTGGTCAAAATTAATCCGTAGCCCTCCTACTACGGCGCGCCTCATCGCCCGCGTTGCGTCGGCACGTTAAACCCTACAATCAATCAATCAATCAATTAATTAGTAGTTCAGTTTTCATTCAAGCCTTCCCCCTCTATCTTTCTCTCTCATATGTAACTTCACTGTTTTGCGGTAAAATTTTAGACAAGAGGGTAGAAGGCGATTAAGTCCAAATTATATTATACATTAGAGCAAGTATTTCTGCAGCCTTTGTTTTTTGAACGAAGTTAATTATGACTTAATATCTACACACGCGCAGGTGCGATGTACATTTAAAAAACAGCTATAAACATGGTTCGGCAGTTCACCGCAGAAATATAGATTTTGGAAGCCTTTCTTGGGTATCAAGTACAAGACGTCCTTCCTTCTTAATGTTCTGTGCACAAAGGGATTACTGTACGAGGCGTACTGTATACGTTTAGTAGCGGTTACCTTAGACAACAGTGTTCTATACTCTGTTTTTTTTTATGAAGCATGTATGTTGTTCTACCTTCCACCTTTTAACAGCAGAGCCGTTTAAGCTCTTGGTTGCATCATGCATCACAAAAAACAACAACAAGCAAATTTTGCCGAGCGCACGTGCCCACGTTGGGGATTGGGAGGGAATCGGGCGGGAGGAGGGCCAATGCGCCCGCTACACAAAACTGTAAATCAGAAACACTTAAGCGTCCTGAATGAAAAGAATAAAAATCTGCAGAAATTCAGACAATTGTCTACTAATGCGTAGCATTCTTCTGCCGCTTGTCTAGAGTGCAAGTTCTTAACAGCCAAATTTTTGTTGGTTTTTCTAAATTCTGTCCGGCCAATTATCTCCATTTACGCTATTATAGTGATTACAGGTGTTATTTTCGCCAACCAAATCTGCATTCTTTTTGTAAATGACGGGCGTTACGCGGTTCACCATTTTCGCTATTCTATGTATTTTTAAATTTATTTTTGGTTATTCAAAATTCTGCCTGACCAATTATCTCACTTTACGTTATTATAATGATTAAACGTAGAACGCGAAACCTGCATTTTTGTGGAAGTGCACGGCGTTACACTGTTCGCCATTTTCACTATTTTTTAAAATATACGTACTTTTTAGTTTTTGGAAAATTCTGTATGACCAATTATCATCATTTACGCTATTGTAACTATTGAATCGGAACTTCCGCGAAATATGCATTATTGTAGAAATGTAGGACGTTGCACGGTCCTGGCTGTGGGAGTACTCGGCGAAGAACGCTACGCATTTAAAAGCTAACAGGGCAGGCGCCTAGTCTCAGATAGGCTATATATCTATAGGCTTGGCGTGGGCTTTCGCCACGGGAGGGACTCGAAAAAACAAAAGAAATACCGAAAGCACATGCCAGTCAGCGTTTGAGAAAACAGCGTAGCCAACAAAACGACTGTCGTCTGCTCCTGACGTCACTCGCTTGGCGTTGCTAGGGGCAACCACATGCGCTCATAAAATCTGAGACGCCGCGGAGGCGGCGGCGGCAGTATTCGCTCCGACTCTGCTACGCACATGGGGATTGGGGCGACCAAAGAAGATCCGGACGGCCGCAGAAGAGGCGGCTAATCAGGAAGCGCGCCGCACTGCCAGGTGAGAATGCAATCGCCCAGGAGAACAAGAAGTGCAGATCTTCGAGGGAGCATTCGACGAAGACAGCGGCGGCGGACGCAGAAGTATACGAAGACTACAGTGTGTATCGCGTGATGCGATAAAGCAAGACGACAGCCTCGGGTTGCTGGAGAACGAACAACTGCTTTTATTCGAGTGTGCTTATATACATGTCGGTGGCAAGGGTGACAGCCTGCGCGGAACACCGTCTGCGCATAGCGAGTGCTCGGTTCAGATAACACACTCGATACATCCCCCTCTGTTTGAAAGGAGACAACACGGAAATAGAAACTAACACAATAAAATGCACTTTGCGTAGATTGCGCGGCTGGTTCATCTGTACTACAGTCCCGTCGTTAACACAGGTTACACATCTGCTTCATGGCACTTGCACAAAGTTCCTGTTGTAAGTTAGATGGCGAGGGGGTCTACGTTGCCGTAGCGACCTCCTGAGAGCCGGAGCAGGTGACGCACAGGTGGCAGCTCTGGACACAGTAGGCGCTGCGGCCCTTGGAACTGGTGATGCTTGTGTTGAAACACCTTCGTCGTCGCATTCGACAAGCCCTGGAGGATCTCTATGAAAGGCTTCTTGAGTGGGTAAAATGTGTTGCCGGTTACGTCGCAGTAGCCTACCTCCCTCTGTGAAGACGTAGGACGGGGGTTTGAGCCAACGGCTCTATGACCTTTGCTTTTGTATACGTCCACGTCCCGTTTTTCACTCGTACGACATCTCCTTTCTTTAGAGGAACCAGTGGGCGCCTGTTGGTCTCCATTTGGCAGTGTTTGAAGACCGGGGTTCCGGGCTTCCCTTGGATGCACGGCAGCGTCGAGCGCAGGATCCGACCCTGGAGCAGCTCCGCAGGCGATCGGCCGTCGTCTTCCAGCGGTGTAGTCCTGTACGAAAGAAGCTCCAGCCAAGGAAGGAAGGAAGGAAGAAGTAGAAGAAAGGCAGGAAAGTTAACCTGGCTAGAGCCTAGTTTGCTATCCTGCACGTGGGAAATGGGCAAAAAAGAGAGAGGAAAAAAAGAGGAGTAGTTGGACCAGACACGTATGCCCAGCACTGAGGCACTGACAGTGATTGACACTGGAGGCTCTCAGTCTATAGCCTAGGGTTCAAGTTCGTCACCCGTAGAAAACGTAATAGTTCCTTAGTCGCCTTCTCAGCGGATGACTGAGAAGGCCAATGGCACAGAATCTTCTCCTCCGAAAATGGCCGCCGAGAGTCCAGGTTACTCAGTGATGATGACAGCTTCTTCCTTGCAGGCGAGTAGCGTGGGCACTCACATAAAACGTGGCGTATCGTCTCCGATGTGCCGCACGTTTCGCACTCCGCCCTTGCTGCCATTCCTAGCTATTAAGTACGAGTAAGCATTTGTGAATGACCCCCCCAGCCAGAGACGGCAAAGAAGAGTTGCGTCAGACCGTGGGAGGCCTAGTGGAAGGGGACGTTGCAGGTGCGGGTCAAAGGCACCAATGCGTGCACATGTGAAATCTTCTGGAGACCATTGGGAGATAGCTGTTTCCCGGGCAAGAATGCGGAGGGCCCTAGCTGCGCCCGTCCTAGACAATGGGATGAGTACAGTTGTCGCTGTTTGATGCGCCAGCCGGGCGGGAGCGTCCGCACTTTCGTTGCCGACAATGCCGCAGTGGCTAGTAAAGGCCACTGGAGGGTGACATCATGACCCCCTGGGAAGCAACGGTCGTACACCATTCTTATTTCTGTTCAGGAGCTGTTCGTGAGGTCCCCGGCACAGCGCTGACTGGAGTGACTGAAGTGCAGGGTTCGAATCACAGAAATAGCCCATCTGCGGCACGAACTTTGCTCGATGGTTGTGAAGAAGCGCTACGGATGGCCGTAAGTTTCTGTAGCCGTGTATGTTGTAAGATTGGCCTAATCTTGAATTTGGCTTGGGGCACATGGGACAGTCGTGGTTAAACAACAGAATCGGCAGAACCCGAAGATGGTACCGAGCCATCAGTGTATACATGATTCGGTCCCTATATGTCTCGTGCATGTTACGTCCAAAGCATGCTGTTGCAGGGCCGGAATTGGAAGATCACCGTTTTTTTTTCACTCCTGGGATATCTAGGCACACTCGGGGCTGCATCACACACCACAGCGGAACGAGCGGTCTCTTCGCCGGCGTGTAGTTCGATTGAATGCTGGTGTTGTGAGCAGCTACTACCCTTGCGAACGACGCCCGGGGACGGGTCGCTGGTATTCCCGCCCGGTGATGATCAGGTAGACGGGCGAGGTGTCTGATATGTGTCCTGAGTATTTCAACGTCCACAAAGGTTACCAAAGGGTGATTTCGAGCCAGGGCAATGGTCGCTGCTGTGGACGTACATCGTGGTAGGCCAAGACAGGTTCGCAGGCCTGAGCTTCCATGCTTTTCTTTAAGATTCTCTTCAGTATCTGTACCCCTTTTTCCGCAAGCCTGTTGGACTGCGGGAATCCTGGACTGGAGGTAACTTGCCGGAACTCGTACGCTCGTGCAAATGCAGCAGATTCCTTGCTTGCAAATTGTGGGCCATTGTCTGTACAGACCTCCATGGGGATACCATATCGGGCAAAGATAGCCCTGATTGATTCGATGACCGCTCTCACCGACGTTTCTGTGAGCATATCTACTTCGGGGAAGTTTGAATAGGCATCGTAGGCGCAGAGGTACGATTTCCCGCCGTAGTGAAAGAGGTCTATACCAACCCTATACCAAGGTTGGTCTGGCACAGGACGCATCTGCAGTGGCTCTCGTGGCTGGCAGTACGCTTTGCAAAAGTACGCTGGTACTTTTTGCAAACTGCGCAGGTCTGAACAAATTTTTCAATATCAGAATTCATTCCGGACCAAAACACTGAACGCCGCGCTCTTAATTTGCTCTTATTCAAGCCAACGTGTCCTTGGTGGATCTTTTGCAAGATTTTCTTCCGCATGTTTGCTGGTATTATAATCTTGCAGCCTTTAAGAAGGATGCCTTTGACTTCAGATAGGTGGCCAGCAACCCGCCGCGGTGGCTCAGTGGCTAAGGCGTTGTGCTGCTGAGCACGAGGTCGCGGGTTCGATTCCCGGCCGCGGCGGCCTCTTTTCTGATGGAGGCGAAAAGCAAAAACGGCCGTGTGTACGAGATTTCGGCGCACGTTAAAGATCCCCAGGTGGTCAAAATTAATCCGGAGCCCTCCACTACGGCGCGCCTCATAGCCTGCGTTGCGTCGGCGCGTTAAAAACCCTACAATCAATCAATCATCAATCAGGTCGCCAGCAAATGGCTTGAGCTGTCCTCCGATAGGCAGGCCGGCAACAATGCTGTTACGAACTGAGCTTAGATACGGGTATTTGCTGGTTTCCGATACAAGCCGGTTCCACGTGTCGTCACTGACAAGTGACGACATTAAACTTGCAGCGTGCACGTCTGCGTCGTCACTTGTGATGTCAGCCCCGTTGTCTTTGATTGAAGCCCGTGATAACATGTCGGCGAGCACCAGCTGCTTCCCTGGAACGAAGAACAAGGCGATGTCGTAACGCAATAACCGCAGGAAAAACCGCTGCAGCCTGGGCGGGATATCGCCTATTGATTTTTTATAGATGGCAATCAAGGGGCGATGATCAGTTTCTATGACCTTGCGTCCGTATACAAAGTGGTCAAATCGTTCACAGCCGTACAGAATGGCCATTGTCTTTTTCTATTTGAGAATACCGCTGCGCCGTATTCAATAATACCTTCGTCGCATATGCCACGGGTTTCCAATGGCTGCCATGACGTTGCAGACGCGCGGCGCCCATTCCATTTTGTGACGCGTCGCAGGACATTTTAGTTTTTTTGGGGGGATCGAATATTGCTAGCGATGGGTGTTTGCTCAAACTATCGCACAGTTGCTTCCACTCGTACGCGTGGTTTTCTGTCCATTCAAAAACCACGTCGTTCTTGATCAAGCTTCTGAGCAGCGCTGTTTTCTCAGTGAGCGGCGGCACGAACTTGGCAAAATAGTTTACAACACCTAGCATTCGTTGGACTGCGAGTTTATCGGCGGGTGGCGGCATTTCTCTCATACCCTTTATTAGGGAAGTGCTGGGCCTGATGCCTTCAGCCCCGATAACGTCGCCCAGGAATTAAATCTGTTCGACGCCGACTGTGCACTTTGCTCGATTGAACGTCAAGCCCGCTCGTTCTGCAGCCTGTATGTGCAAGGCGCAGGCGCTCGTCGTGCTCTCTCCTTGATGTACCCCAGATCAGTATGTCGTCAACATGTACTTTTACACCAGGGACTGCTCCAAAATTTCATTAAGCGCCTGCTGAAGGACCTCTGGCGCCGACGAAATGCCAAATGGCAACCTCAAAAACCGGTAACGTCCAAACGGTGTTGAGAATGTACAAATCCTCGAGGTTTCTTCATCTAACGGGATTTGGAGGAACCTAGAGTTCGCATCCAATCGTGTAAATACTACGGCGCCTGCGAGTTCTGCTTCGATATCTTCGCGTCTTGGCATTTTGTAGTGTTCCCGCTTTCCGTTAATCTTTCTGTGATCAATGCAAACACGGAGCTTGCCGTCCTTATTTCGTACAAGAACAAGTGGGCTCACAAGTCTGTAGGTTCCTTGACTTTGACTGCTATTCCGGCTCGCTCCATGCGCTGTTGTTCTTCCTTGAGCGGTTCCTACAGGTCCAGGGGCACCCGGCGAGTTGTTTGGACGACTGGTTTTGCTCCCTCGCGAAGCACCATCCGGTAGCGTCGCTGAACGCAGCCTGTGCGAGAAAAAAAGTGTGGAAAGTCTTTAACCACCTTCTCCGAGCTATTTTCAGATACACTGTGAACTCGTCGGGACAGAAGTCCTGCTTGTTCACATGCTTGCAGGCCAAGTATCGCTTGACGTCCGTTGCGCACAATGAAGAAGTCCATTATGGTTTTGCGACTGTCAATTTCCACTTCTGCCCTGATAACAGCCAAGTGTTTAATCAGACCTCCACCGTACGAACGCAAGACCGCACTGCTCGGTTGCAGTGGTGGCGTCGGGTGCATTTTTTTATAAGGTCCGAAGGGCAGCAAGTTGGTTTCAGATCTCGTGTCCACTTTGAGTTGCACTAACGCATTGTTCACGCGTGCTTCTACAGTCCAGTCGCGTTCATTGTTGATCTTGTTAACCGAAATCTCGAGGACGTCAAAGTCGTCTTCAGACTCTACGAGTTCGTCGACAGTAGCACTCGCCCTTACAGCAAACTGCGAAGTGGTTCTTTTTTTTTTTTTTTTTTCACTTTCTGCATGCCTTTTCGAAAGCAGGGCAATTACGCGGCTCGTGTGTTCGCCCGCATTTCCGACACTTGTAGTCTCTGCGCCTTTCTGTACGTTGCACAGGGCTTTGTTTGTGCACCGGGTCAACCTGCTTTACGTCTTGGTCCCAAGCTTCTTGGTGCGCTGCGGATATTTCTGCTGCCTTGCAAGTTTTCACGGCATTTTCCAAGGTAGGCTTGTTGACTGCTAGCAGCTTCTCTCTTAATTTAGCATCCCTAATTCCAAAGACAATTTGGTCTCGGACCATTGAACCAGTCAATGCACCAAAGTTGCGTGCTCGGGCTTGAGTCTTCAAATCCCTCAGGAAATGTTCGAAAGGCTCACCCGGCTCTTGGACCCTTTTCCGGAAGACGTACCGCTCGTAGACTTCGTTTTGTTGGGCGTCGCAGTACTCCTCGAACTTCTTGACCACGGTAGCGTAGTCAAGGTTGCTTTCGCCTTCCGCAAAGGTGAAGGTGTTGTAGACATCGAGGGCTTCTTCGCCTGCGATACTCTGAAGAAGGGCACCTTTCGCAGACTCCGGGTGAGGCTTCTTGTCGGTGGCTTCGGACGACGCCACGAACAGGTTGAATTTCTGTATGAACAACTCACGCACGCCTCTGGCAACACTAAAAAATATGGAATATTTTAAAAGAAGTTATAGGAAACTCCCAGAAGGTACACTCAGCCCCTGACAATGTTACTCAAACAACGGTCGAAACGTTTAACTATTATTTCACTAGTGTTGGCCTTGACTTGGCGGCCAAAATTTGCACAAGTAACACGCACAATCCTTACACCAATAAGCAGCACTTTTGTCATAGAAGACATCGAATTGTATGAAATAGTGGCGATAGTTAACAGTATTCCCAAAAACAAAGCCGCAGGCCTAGACGGTATCACCACCCGCCTCATCCAAGAGAACATTGACATACTTGGCTCCATACTATGTAATCTATTCAACCACTCTCTCCTTGATGGTATATATCCATCACGCCTGAAAATAGCAAATTTTACCCCTGTATTTAAGGAGGGTGACCGATCTGAGCCATCCAGTTATCGACCAATTTCAGTTCTAAGTGCTATCAATATTATTTTCGAAAAATTAATTGCAAAACGCGTCCGCAAGTTTCTTGAAAAGTACCACGTCATCTGTCCGCAACAGCACGGATTCCGCCCGCGATACTCTACATCAACAGCTGTGCTCTCACTTACGCAAATGCTTAATACCACCCTGCATAATAGTAAACTTGCCGCTGTAGTATTCTTGGATCTTCAAAAAGCTTTTGATACAGTCGATCACAGTATTATATTGTATAAGCTTAAAAATTATGGCTTCCGAGACAAAACCTTTAATCTATTTTCCAGTTTTCTTACCGACCGTCAGCAAAAAGTGTCCATTAACAATATAACGTCTTCACTACGATACATAACAACAGGTGTTCCACAACGGTTCGTGCTTGGGCCCTTACTGTTTACCCTCTATGTAAACGACTTGTCTCAAATAATTTCTTTTGAAATGCTCATGTATGCAGATGACACTGCTGTCATATTCACAGCCGATACTGAGGATGAACTTCACGATAAACTGAACATAGAGCTAGCCGGAATATCAAACTGGTTTTCAACAAACAAATTGACAATCAACACAAAGAAGACTAAATACATGATTTTTCACTCTCCGTGAAAACTTGTAAATTACAGAATAATTAAACCGATTATTAACAATAATGAACTTCAACAAACCAGACCCTCAAATATCTAGGTATTATCTTTGATAGCAAGTTAAATTGGAAGAACCAAATTACGCATGTTTGTTCTAAGATAGCATCCGGATGCTACGCCCTTTTACAAACTCGTGATTGTTTTGACGCAAACATCCTGCTTATACTTTACCATGCCTTTATCAGCAGTCACCTGACATATTGTTTAGAGTCCTGGGGCTGGACGTTCACTACGTACCTTAACCCCATCAGACGATTGCAAAAACGTGTGATTACAATTATGAATTTCGCCAAATACAATGAACACAGTAAGCCTTTTGTTTACTCAACTTCGACTATTACCTTTTGGTCACATGCGTGAGGAGAAAACGGCTCGAATCACATACAGCATAGTAAGGAACAATCATCCATTTCCTGTCTCCTTATAGTCCATACGACACACAAGAAATTTCAGCCTTAACAATTTCAATTTCAATCTTCCCCTTACTCATAATGTTTATGGTGAGCGACTTCTACAGTACGTTGGTGCGAAAGTGTGGAATAAAATCCCTGTTGACCTGAGGAATGGTCATAACTTCTGTAAAAAACTGAAAAATCATTTTCTGTTGTTATATGCCCATGAGTGTCCCCAACACTAGAAACGTACTTGTTTTTTTTTTTTCCCCTTTTTGATCGCAGCACGATTACTCGCGTACTGTCGCGAAGTTCGCGGCCTTTCTTCTTCTTTTTTTTTTTCAAATAGTCATCACGTGTTATGTATGACGTTGTATTGGTAGTTCCTGTAATCTGACCGAACGTTTATACACTGATTGATAACAATGAGACTGCTTATAACTATGCATTTCCGAATTAGGACCCACAACTAGCCTTTGGCTAAGGGTCCAAGCACTGTTTGCAAATATTATGTACCTATGCTTGAAATCAACCAATGATTGATTGATTGATTGATTGATTGATTCCAGTTCCTACTTATGTCCCCTGTAAAACGTAGCGGGTCCGGTAGCTTCAGAAATTCCATCGCTGTTCTTTTCCAGGCGTTCCGGAACGCCCATCAAAATCGGTGACTCGCCACTTCCGATTGCTATATACATGTCGGTCGCAAGGGTGACAGCCTGCGCGGAACACTGTCTGCGCATAGCGCGTGCTTGGTTCAGATAACACACTCGATACACAGTGGGTGCTGTGCATATAAAGCCCTTATACATTACTTTGCGTTTGATTTGGTCTTCTGCTGACGAGCACCACATAAAGATGTTTCCGCTAACTTTAGCCAGAGTTTAAAAATATGCCGATGCACTCTAAGACGACGCGATCAACTGTATGTTGCTCATTTTTGTAACTAGTGCTTCACGCTATTTTTTGCATTTTGCTTAGATGATTAGTCAATTTTAATTATCTAACTTCCAAACCCACGAAGCTTGGCAAACAAATTAGAAAGTTGCAGAGCTGTTTGTAAAACGTCCGAATAAACGGTTTTCACCTTTCTACCCATTCAATATTAGTGGTTTGCAGTTTCATAAAGTTGCCCGCGAAATACGAAAAAAACACCACGTGGCATGATGGCTTGCGCGTCGTAATTGGAGTGCTCCCAAACGTTCCGCGCAGAAGCAATCACAGGTGCGCAGCCGTGACAGGCAGATGCCGAACCTGTTGCTTCAGGCATGCACAAGCGATAACCGCTGCGTCTGCTCATCGCTATGACGAACTGTCGCGAGAGAAGGACATCGCTGGCGTAAAGGGCACAGACAACGCCTACGTTGCTGCCCCGTCGCCTTTAAAGAGGCAGCGCGCCTATGTCTGTGCGCGGAATGTTTGCGACTCGGGAGCATCGCAATCACGACGCGCAAGCTGGCAAGTCACGTGGTGTTTTCAGTCAGCTGAAAAACACTAATGCCTTAGAATTACAGAAATTGTTTATTCGAACGTTAGGAAACCGCTCTGCAATTTTCTAATTTGGATATTTTGCCCAGATTTGTTGGTTCGGAAGTTGGCTTATTAAAATGGACTAATTATCTAATTAAAAAATACAAAAATAGCGTGACGCACTACATACAAAAGTGAGCAACATGCAGCTGGTTGCGTCGTCTTAGAGTGCATTGGCATATATTTTTTTTAACTCTGGCTAAAGCTAGCTTACACACCCTGTATATACACAGGGTAAATGGTCCTCAGGGACTCAAATGACGCTCGTCGAGTTTAGCTTAGTGAGACGGACACATCTCTGCTGTGACATGAGGCTTGCACCACTGTGCTAGCTGGCTTTGATTTTTTTTTTAATTTTATACAGCTTTCTCTTTACGCCTGCGTCAACCGCTTCAATCCGTGTTTGTCCGTATCCTTTATTCTAACACACCCTGTCTGCTCATCCCGTCCGCGGCGCTGCCCGTCCCCTCATAACATATTCAAATGTATTGCAATCACGTTTTTTGTTCCTGAAGCTGTTGGGCGCTAGATTCCTCGCCATATTTTTGCCTGTGGCACTCCAGCATCTGAGCAAGCAGCACCGTACCGGTCACTTTCTTTTCCTCAGGCGGCAAACAGCATCAGCGCTCCTTTTGTCCCGAAGGCGGGGCAGGCCGTCGTCGGATATTACGCACCGAAGGAATTATCCAGCGGCTCTGCGGCTTAGCAAATCGAATCGCCCCCACAGCGACTCAGATTAGCTGCCCATCAGAAGAAGACGCGGCGCGCCGGCCGGTGGGTTCGCCGGCCCCGGCTAGATAGTGTAGGAGGAGTGCGCGCTATTGTCAGCGCTCTGCCCTAATGCGCCAAGTACCTGTTGTACCTTCCCCCCTCTACACGGAACGGCGGCGGCTCATAAACAACGCGCGCCTTGAGTGACGTGCTGATGGAACAATATGATGTCTTCTCGCGAGGTTTGTTAAACGGCGCACCCCTATCCCCTGCCCGTCAGTCAGCGCGCGCGCGCTCGGAGCTGTTGTGGTGAGCCCCGCTGTGTGCCTGCTCAGGAGGTTCATCTTGGCGCGCGAGGGATTCGTCTTCCAGTTTCCACTCATTGTTATTCTCGCGGGCTGCGCCCTCTGCGGTCTCCGCGAAGAATTTCTCTTCTTCGTTCGCGGCCTCCGCGACCACCTCCGACAGAAAAAAACTAATCTAAAGACTTTGGTTGGAACTCACCGTGGAGGCCGTGCTTGAGGCACGCTCGTACGAACGCTGGCAGGAGCCGCCGGTCTCTTGCATCGCTCTCTATAAAGCCGCCCTGTAGTGCCTAGAATAGGCATTAAAGCCGCTCAGCGATCTCGTCTAACTCACCGTGATATTCTGCGGTGGTCAGCGACATATAGAACGATTGGGGCTCCGGAAGGACATTTCGTTGAACAGGTGGAAGCGTGTGGCACCAGCGCGCGTTGTCGTTTTTTCTGCAGCTGGCCGCCGCAGAGGGGCGTTTGAAGTGAAATTCCATTCGAATGGAATGAAGTAGTGCTGCTTGCTGGGGAGTTGGTTTGTTCTGACGGTTGGGAAAAGCTAGCGAGAAAAGAGGCGCAGCACAAAGGTTGAATCGTTTTTGTGAGGAATATGCCAGTTGCTAGTCTAGCGTGTGTTGTCTCTTCGTCCCTTTATGTTTGCGTCTCTTTTCTCGCTGTTTTTTTTTTTTCAACCTTGAGCCAAATGGCCTTCGAAATTTCGAATGTAGACATTTGGTCATTTGACTAGAATGTCATTTCGAAAGCTCGTGAAGCAGCGGTATTTGGACGTGCTCAGTGGGCGGCTTTATTGAAAGCCGTGTAGCATCCACGGTGGTGCACGCTGCTTGTGAAATGAACGCTAATATCCAGTGGGCGCCCGGCGGAGACCATTTTCCTGTCTTCTGGCTGGACTGAACGCCATTCGCTGCACACGTACGTTTCCGTCGAATGATCTCTGACGTATGGCAGGTCGAGATGGAGACTAACGAAGCGAAAGGAAGGACGCATTAAGAAGAAAACTAACACGTGGGTGATCGCCACGTCGAAGCGTATGTCATCTTCAACAAGGTCGTCAGTAATTGACAAAACTGAGAGCCCCTATGGGTTCTCAGCGTTGCTGGAATTATTTTCTCTGACAGGTTAAGTGTTCACTCAAAATCTCGGCTTTTATGGCTTATGCAGGTTCGTTCACCGCTTTCCTCATTCTATTCCGACGACTCTTTTTTTTTTTCTTTGTAGCACACAGGAAATGTAATTTTGTTCTAACGAAAAACCACGTACATATCCCGATGTGTTTCGGGCGAAATATAGAGCACAACAACAAAATAAAAGAAGAGAGCGAACTCTGTGTGCAGAGACAACATTAGTCGAGGTGTGCGTCACATGAACTTCCGGAGATGTCATGAAGGGGTCTGTGAAACATACCCATTTCAAACGATCCCTCACAGTTTTTTTTATTTTTATTTTCGGGTAATTGATTTTTTTTTATTTTCGGTTGGTTCTTTGAGAACATAAAAAAACACCATAAATTATCCAATCAACATTTCCGGTTGTAGCCTTACAAGCGGTATGGGGGCCTGTGGTCTGCGCGTGGCGCTTGTCCTTAGTAATGCAGTCCCCGTGGGCTCTAAAGGAGCGTTAGTCAAGAAACGCGTGTTGAGCTGCTAGGAACGCTGAAATGAATAGGACGATTTCGAGAGTTGCATGTCTGAGGGGCGCGCTAGAGTTGCAGAACCGCCATTTTTAAAACACTCGCGTTGTAAAATAGCTCAGTGGCAGCGCCTCGCTCTGCATACCCGGCTGTTTTAGAGAACATGTCGGATTTTTATCATCATCATCAACAACAGACCTACTTAGGTCCACTACAGGACGAAGGCTCTTTCTCCCCTTGACCTCCAACCCCTAGAGCCACTGCACGGGCCGACTTTTTCCGGCCCGGGCCCGGGCACCGGCCGGAAAACGCCATGTGCTCCGGCCTCTGCCCCCGGACCCCGGCCCGGTTGCTTTTTCAAATATGGGCCCGTTACCCGGCACCGGGCCCGAAAGGGTTTGGGCCCGGCCCGGCCCGGCCCGTTTTCAGCCCAATTATAACCTAGAGCATATAACGAGGCACTGTCCAATCCTCAGTTTTATTGTGAAGATACCAGCAGCACAACAATATTTTTTGGAGAGTGCTGTGAGAACTGAGACGACAGTGTTAGGATTTTCAGTGGTACTGCGCATACCTTCGGTTAATTACGCCAGTAACACTTTTGCGAAATAATTGCCGGGCAATATTATAAGCGGAGGCATAGGTGGATGTCTTATGCACGCAGTGCTAACCACGCAATGTTCTTATTGCATTTAAAAGAATGACTGCAACATACAACGCCCACATAAAGTGGAAAAACGGTGGACATTTATAGTTGAGTTTACATTAATTGCTGACAAGCTGGGACTGTTGAGTAACAACAGCAGAAAATTCTCCTGCAAACTTCGTTTATTGCACAATGCAATCAGAGAGGAAAAAAACCGCGCTGTAACTGCTTCTGCTGGGATTACGTTCAGGCTGAGTAGCTGAGACCGGCAGCCAGCCGGAGCCACTAAATGCTACCGCGGGCCTGAAAGAGGTGCATCTTCCATCATGCATTGCGCGGGAGGAGCCCGACGAGAGGAGAATGCGGCATCAGAGGAGGTTGGCTTGCCAAAGCTGGGCCGTTCATACTCCCTCCTAAAATTTTTCTTCCTCCATGCATATCACGCGTTCAGCGTTCGGCGTTGTTGCGGCGCCGTGGCTCACCGACGGAAACGGGCGCGGTGGTGGCGCGGCGCCTCCTCTCTCAGTCTGTCTTTTCGGTCTTTTAGAATTCGTTGCCTTGGTTCCGTGTCTTGTAGTTTTGTGTTCGAGCGAACATACGAACTAATAAAGCCAAACATTAGCATACACGCGCCATTACCCACATGTATGAGACCCGGGCATGATGCGGGCCTCACTCAGGCCCAAACCCGGCCCGGGCACGAAGCTCAAGGGCCCGAGCCCGGCCCGGGCCCGATCGAACAATTCCTTACCCGGCCCGACCCGGGCCGCGGCCGGGCCGGGCCCGGGCCTGTGCAGTGCTCTACTCCAACCGCTCCTGTGCTGCGCCGCTCTATAGTCCCCTCTTTGCCTCCGAATTTTCTTATTTCGTCCAACGAGTAATTGGCCTTCCTCCTTTTTTAGACCCGTCTGGTCCACCTATTGTAATTTCGTCTAATTACGTGGCCAGCCCAAGTCCGTTTCTTCTTCTTTTTTTGAACTATGATGTTCGGGCGCATATTACTATCTTCTGTCACGTGCCCCGTGCAGGTGCGGTGATGATGACGCTTTGTGACACTTATAAAGACACTTTAGGACAACGGAAATTGTTTCTAATAATTCACTACGCCACTTTTGAAAAACTATATCAAGTGAGTGTAATCACCTAGTAATTTTTTTTTCGCACAGTAACTTTTTTTAGAGGCGTTTAATGCTTTGGATGTAAACCGAATGGGGTTATAGTAGTTGAAAGAAAAAAAAAACAGCTGCACAAACTTCGCACAACACCTCATTGCCTGTTCTGCGAGAATGTGGGTAAGGGCACCATTATTTTTGTAGAAGGGACCTAACCCGTAAACTTCTAATAAAAAAAAAGTGTTTAGTTCTCCGCCGCTTCTGTTTTGTTTTCGGGGTTAGTGCGTGCTGCGCTCGCTTCTATTCCGCTAACGTTATTCTAAACGAGATGGAGCCCAGGTCACCTTGTGTTAAGGAAGGGAAGGACGTTATATATCGCTCAATTTCTCGCCGCAAGAAAAAAGAACTCGGACAAACGCTTACAGACCACTGAATGTCTCCCCGAATTGAACGCATTTGCGCTGCCAGCCATATGTTGTATCGTCTCTCACCTGTTGGATCGCCAACGCCCCGACGGACTACAGTACTTTCAACTTGTAACTAACTATATCTTCATGTCTCATGTGCTCGCTATCGCTCGAGTTCAGGATAAATTGACTTGCTTTGCCTAAATGCGTGCCCTGTTACTTAATACTGCCACAACATGTCTTCTTGCTTTGTTGTTAACTGACCGCTTGTTGTAAGCGCATGTTGAATAGAAAGCAGCTAGGAACCACACGCGCCAATTATTGAGGGTGGATTATGTGCCGGCCTGAAAGGCAGGGTTGCCCATTTGCTACCCCATATGTGAAAGCGACTAAACAGAAGCTCACTATTGGTAAAAATAGAATGTATGCACTCAGGGACGCCAGTGGTAACATAACAAAAAATATTGATGATATACTATAGAAATAGCCGAGGCGTTCTACACAAAGCTGTTCGCTTCTACCCCTACCCAGAAGCAAGTTTTTTCATAACTGGTGTCGTTCCGGTTCCTGCTGTTACTACAGATTAGGTCGCAACGGCGCTCAAAGCGATGAAGAGACGCAAGGCTGCAGGAGATGATGGTATTACGACTGATATATTGTGCCTCGGAGGACACGTTGTGCTAACAAAGCTTGCAGCCCTATTCTCGCAATGCTTGAAGTCTTTAATGGTGCCAAAGGCGTGAAAAAGTACGAATTCAGTTTTTCTACATAAAAAAGGTGATGCCAAATAGCTTAAAAATTACAGGGCCATCAGCCGGCTCTCAGTTACCTGCAAGTTATTTACAAAGGTAATTCCCAATCGCATAAGTGCTACTTTGGACGTTCAACAGCCATGAAACAGGCCTGTTTCAGGAAAGGTTCCTCAACTTTAGACCATATTCACGCTGTCAACTAGGTAATCGAGTAGTATTCAAAGTATAAAGCACCCATGTATATAGCAATCATAGATTATTAAAAAGCATTTGATCAGTGCCCACTTCAGCAGTAGTATAGGCGTTACGTGATCACGGCGTCGACGAGACGTATACGTTGCGCTCTTCAAAGATAAGTACGACGGATGGACGGAAACTGTGTACGGCTCCATCAAAGAACTTGTAATTTTCCTATACACAAGGGTGTCCGGCAAGGGAAAACAATATCACCACAATTGTTTACAGCCTGTCTGAAGGGTGTGTTCAGAAAGCTTAAGTGGAAGAAAACCGGGGTGCGAATCAATCGGGAATATCTTAGCCACCTAAGTCTTGCAGACGACATTGTTCTCTTCAGTCAAAGCAGCCGGGATTTGCAGCACATACTTGGCCGATTGTGCTCGGAAAGTGTCGCTGTTTAAAAATAAACAACAAAAGAAACGAAGGTAGTGTCCAATCAGTCCCCTCTCCCTCTTCAAGCCGAAGGTTTTAAGAGGCGCCACCGGAGCTTGCGTGCACTGAGCTGCCACAACAGTGGGACGTCCGAGACAGCAGGGCGTCCGAGCACCCGGGAGTGTCCAAGACATTGACTGGAGAAGCCCGGGATAAAATCGCCCCTCCCTTCCCTTCCAATGCGTCTGTTCCATGCACGTCGAGTACAGGAGCAATGCGAGCAGCAACAAAGTGCCGTGCAGGCGCTTGGCAGAAAACTTGGTAGCCTTGGGAATGGGTTTTTTGCTCCAGTTGTGCTGGCCTCCCTCTCCCCCCCCTCCCAATGACAGAAACAAGGACTGGCATGGCACCTGAAGGGTCACCTATGAGCTACCAGCAAGCATTCATGCCACATTTCGCTGTGGTCATCTCGCGAGCACGCAGAGGCTGGGTAACGTCCTGTTTACTAGAGCGCGGCATGCAGGGGTGCTCGAATGCTTCTTTTTGTTCCATTTATATCCACAGTTTGCTATACTGCACGCGCTATAAATCAGCGAAGTAGTTTAATTTACTGGGATATTCACTGTGGATACAAAAAATGCAAAAGCACTCAAGCTGATGCGCGGCGGCCTGATGCAACTATGACCGTTTTCTTTTTTTTTTTTTTGGAATAAAACTTGAAAAATAGTCTCAGCTACCTACATCAATGGCCACTATCATTACGTCGGAGGCATGCATGCAGCATGTGACAAACTAGAGGTGTGAGTGTGTATTTTAGTCGCAAAATATTCTACAGTAAATACATCGTGGCTGAAATGACAATGGGCACCAAGTTAACTTGACGTAACAACAAACCTTTCAGCCCGGCAAATCAGGAACTAAGTGCAAAAGCTCAAATTTTCCACCGTTAGATCATCATAAAACAGTGTACGCCATTTCTGCAACGACACGCGGCTAAATGCAACGTAAAAGAAACCAACAACACACTCCCATACCGTGCGCGCCCGCCACAGGAAATTTTCAACCGCGCCGTGACGGCGTAGTGCGGCAAGAAAAGTTTGTTTACAGCCCTAGGTAAGATAAAGGCTCGTGTAGGGGCTAAGCGGTACCATTTAACAATGAAATGAAGCGGGCGCAGAGCCACAGGTACTAGTAAAGAAACAGCGTAATTTTGGCAACGTGTGGTACTGTTTTCCCGGTCGAGCGCCGCTGTCAGTCGCGTGAATAGGTGGCGCACGCTCAGGCTTCATTTAAAATACAAAGGCTGGACAACAGAACTCCAATGCAGCTGTATTTTTCATCCGGACAGCGACTACGGAATCCCGCGCTTAGCGAACCAACGACAAATATTCGCTCCCAGCGCACCGCACCCGGCGTGTCACAAAGGTTGCTCGCGCCGGCACAGTTCGCGTCACAAAACTCGTTCAAAAGCGTGGAACTTCACGTACCTTTCCTCCATTTGAACCGGTATTTCCGCATTGCGTGCTCTGCGGCACGAAGAAATGCTCCGGCATTGTAGTCCATCACCAAGAGCGGTCAATGCCCGCCTTCTATGTTTTGCTAATTGGTTTTGGTTTCAAACGACCGTACCAAAATGGCGGGCCTAGTTACCGGAGTCGACGTGAGATGGCGGGGCGCATTTTGCATAGGGTCTATTATGCCTCGAGCATAAACGAGGCACTGTACAATCCTCAGTTATTGTGAAGATACCAGCAGCACACAACATATTTTTTGGAGAGTGCTGTGAGAACTTGAGACAGTGTCAGGATTTTCAGTGGTACTGTGTATACCTTCGGTTAATCACGCCCGTAACACTTTTGCGAAATAATTGCAGGGCAATATTATAAGCGGAGGCATAGGTGGATGTCTTATGCACACAGTGCTAACCACGCAATGTTCTTTTTGCATTTAAAAGAATGACTGCAACATACAACTCCCACATAAAGTGGGAAAACGGTGGACATTTATAGTTAAGTTTACATTAATTGCTGAAAAGCTGGGACTGCTGACTAACAACAGCAGAAAATTCTTCTGCAAACTCCGTTTATTGCACAATGCAACGACAGAGAAAAAAATGCGCTGTAACTGCTCCTGGTGGGATTACGCCAGGCTGAGTAGCTGAGACCGGCAGCCAGCCGGAGCCAATAAATGCTACCGCGGGCCTGAAATAGGTACATCTTCCATCATGCATTGCGCGGGAGGAGCCCGACGAGAGGAGAATGCGGCATAAGAGGAGGTTGGCTTGCTAAAGCTGGGCCGTTCATACTCCCTCCTAAAATTTTTCTTCCTCCATGCATATCACGCGTTCGGCGTTCGGCATCGTTGCGGCGCCGTGGTTCACCGACGTAGACGGGCGCGGTGTTGGCGAGGCGCCTGCTCTCTCAGTCTGTCTTCTCGGTCTTTTAGAATTCGTTACCTTGGTCGCGTGTCTTGTAGTTTTGTGTTCGAGCGAACATACGAACTAATAAAGCCAAACATTAGCATACACGTGCCATTACCCACATGTATGAGACCCGGGCCTGATGCGGGCCTGACTCAGGCCCGAGCCCGGCCCGGGCCCGATCGAACAATTCCTTACCCGGCCTGACCCGGCCCGCGGGCCGGGCCGGGACCGGGCCGTGCAGTGCTCTACTCCAACCGCTCTTGTGCTGCGCCGCTCTATAGTCCCCTCTTTGCCTCCGAATTTTCTTATTTCGTCCAACGAGTAACTGACCTTCCTCCTTCTTTAGACCCGTCTGGTACACCTATTGTAATTTCGTCTAATTACGTGGCCAGCCCAAGTCCATTTCTTCTTCTTTATTTGAACTATGATGTTCGTGCGCCTATTACTATCTTCTGTCACGTGCCCCGTGCAGGTGCGGTGATGATGACGCTTTGTGAAACTTATAAAGACGCTTTAGGACAACGAAAATTGTTTTCAATAATTCACTACGCCACCTTTTAAAAATTATATCAAGTGAGCTTAATCACCCAGTATTTTTTTTTTTGCACAGTAACCTTTTTTTAGGGGCGCTTAATGCTTTGGGTGTAAACCGAATGGGGTTATAGTAGTTGAAAGAAAAAAAAACAGCTGCACAGACTTCGCACAACACCTCATTACCTGTTCTGCGAGAATGTGGGTAAGGGCACCATTATTTTTGTAGAAGGAACCTAACCCGTAAACTTCTAATCTAAAAAAAAAGTGTTTAGTTCTCCGTCGCTTCTGTTTTGTTTTCGGGGTTAGTGCGTGCTGCGCTCGCTTCTATTCCACTAACGCTATTCTAAACGAGATGGAGCCCAGGTCACCTTGTGTTAAGGAAGGGAAGGATGTTATATATCGCTCAATTTCTCGCCGAAAGAAAAAAGAACTCGGTCAAACGCTTACAGACCACTGAATGCCTCCCCGGATTGAACGCATTTGCGCTGCCAGTCATCTGTTGTATCGTCTCTTAGTCACCTGTTGGATCGCCAACACCCCGACGAACTACAGTACTTTCAACTTGTAGCTACTTCTATATCTTCATGTCTCATGTGCTTGCTATCGCTCGAGTCCAGGAGCAATTGACTTGCTTTGCTTAAATGTATGCCCTGTTACTTAATACTGCCACGTCCTGGCTTCTTGCTTTGTTGTTAACTGACCGCATGTTGTAAGCGCGTGTTGAATAGAAAGTATTACGACTGATATATTGTGCCTCGGAGGGCACGTTGTGCTTACAAAGCTTGCAGCCCTATTCTCGCAATGCTTGAAATCTTTAATGGTGACAAAGGCGTGAAAAAGTACGAATTCAGTTCTTCTACATAATAAAGGTGATGCAAAATAGCTTAAAAATTACAGGGCCATCAGCCGGCTCTCAGTTACCTGCAAGATATTTACAAGGTAATTCTCAGTCGCATAAGTGCCACTTTGGACGTTCAACAGTCACGAGAACAAGCCTGTTTCAGGAGAGGTTCCTCATATTTAGACCATACTCACGCTGTCAAGTAGGTAATCGAGTAGTATTCAGAGTATAAAGCACCGCTGTATATAGCATTCATAGATTATTAAAAAGCATTTAAATCAGTGCCTACTCCAGCAGTAGTATAGGCGTTACGTGATCACGGCGTCGACGAGACATACGTTGCGCTCTTCAAAGATAAGTACGACGGATGGACGGAAACTGTGTACGGCTCCATCAAAGAACTTGTAATTTCCCTATACACAAGGGTGTCCGGCAAGGGAACACAATATCACCACAATTGTTTACAGCCTGTCTGAAGGGTGTGTTCTGAAAGCTGAAGTGGAAGAAAACCTGGGTGCGAATCAATGGGGAATATCTCAGCCACCTAAGACTTGCAGACGACATTGTTCTGTTCAGTCCAAGCAGCCGGGATTCGCGCACATACTTGGCCGATTGTGCTCGGAAAGTGTCGCTGTAGGCTTAAAAATAAACATACAAAAAAAACGAAGGTAATGTCCAATCAGCACGCCAAGACTCATGACTTTAAAGCAGGTAACGAAGTCCTGGAAACAGTACGCGATTATGTCAATCTTGGGCAAGTCATAGCTGCTTAAGCATGGAGTGGGCTGCTTTTGGTAAAAAAATTTCCCCGCATTTCCCCGAGGGGAAGAATGTGAAAGTGCGAATGCAGGAGTTGAATTTGCGCGGTTCGGTAATGTTCGCGAAAGAGAGATCACACACACACACACACAACTACAAAGAAAGAAAGATGCATTTATTCACAGACACCTATTTGTGTTGTCGTTGTACTTGATTGCTAGAGCGGATCTCAGCTTTGAAATTTCGTGTCAGTACTCCTTTAAGCGGGTGCATTAGCCCTTCTCACGCCCGATTCTTGGCCAATCGCCCTAAGTGGGTATGTTCTAAAGAAATTAGGAACTCTTCTTGGCCAATCGCCCTAAGTGGGTATGTGGTGCGGACGGACGGACGGACGGCGGTGGACGCGTGATTCAGGGTCGCTTAAGAAGTGCATTCGCACTTAAAATTCAGATATCCTGACTAGTAAGCTTCCTTTGTCACTCGAAAAGATTGTATTTAATCAATGCGTCTTCAGTAATGACGTACGGTGCAGTACCTTGGGGTCTCATGAAGCGACTTGAAAGAAAACTTAGATCAGCCCATCGGGCCATCGGGCTGGTCCCGTAATGCGTATGAGGGACAACAGGTGGGCCACCCACTCATCAGAGTGGCTGCCAATGGACCACAAAAGCACCAGGGGTCGACCGAATACTCGATGGCGAAATGAGCTGCGAAAGTTTTTGGGGAAAGCATGGACTTTTTTCTCTTTATAGCACTCGATAGTTGTGGCTTTGGGAGAGGCTTTCGTTCAGCGGTGGACACAACCAGGCTGCTGCTACTGCTGCTGCTGCTGCTGTTGATGATGATGGTGGCGATGATGTGTGTGCTTGAATGCTACGGAATCGAGAGCTATGCGACAACCCACCTTTTTGATCTTTTCGTTTTCGTTTTTGAACGCGTGCGTGCATGAACAGATAGAAAGAGGGAGGCAGTGAGTAAAACTTGAAGAAGCTGGGCAAGCAGGCGGAAGCTAGGAGTCATTCGGACCTTCAGAATTCTCACCCCTCCAACCCCCTTCCCCTCACGACTGTCCGTTCTTTCGCCTCCTCCCAAGTGCGGCCAGTGAAGGGATCGCTCTCCGAAAGACTGCTTCCTGCATGACCAGCGCAGACGGTATACGTAAACAACGAAACAGTTTCCTCACTTTGAGTCAGGCTTCAATAAACCGGCATTGAAGATCGGTTACGCTCTACATTCGCAACAAATACGTACTATCAAACACAGCTTGGGGAACAGGCAGAAATTCAGCGAAAATTTACTTCAACAGGGGCTAAACAACGACCCAGAGGAAGGGAGATTTGCGTTGGGGGAGCTACACGCAGATAAAGATTACACCCTCCTCCCGGAAAAAAAAAAACCAAAACACAAAGGCTGAACGTGACTAATGGTGTATTACAGCTTTACATGACAAGCCACTTCGTTTATTTAATTTTGCCATGTCCGGTGCCTAGCTAGGTGTCTCAAACATTCCGTGAAATTGCAAGTTTTGTCCTTGGGGCAATTCCTGCAACTGTCTTTGTTCGTCTTCACTTCCTACAAGCGGCAGGCGGCTAAAAAGAAGAAGAAGAAGCGCGCGGGCGATGGAGCCGGCGACACTATGGACCCGTGAATAGATTCGGCTCATTTTCACCCGGAGGAGACTCCCCCCAAAATTGGCGCCATGTCGTCCCACTACGCGCAGTTCCAGAAGGTGGCCATCGACCGCGTGGAGCGGGTCAAGGTCAAGCTCGGAATCAAGGACAAGCGCTCCACGTCGCAGGCCTCGGCCACCTCGAACAACCAGGAGCGGTCGCAGCTCTTGAGCTCACTCAAGACGGGCAAGACCCAACCGGCGGACGCCATCGAGAAGCTGCACGCCAAGGACCTGCCGCTGGACACGTTCCTGCGCAAGAACGACAAGCTCTGCCGGCCCGTCGTCATTCAGGGGCTCCTGGACGAATGGAAGGCCATGGAGCGCTGGTCGCTCTACAATCTCGTCTCGAAGCACAGCGATGACGAGTTCATCGTGGGCCGAGACCACAGCCAGAACCCCGTGACGGTCAAGATGAAGTACTTCGCGTACTACCTCAAGGAATACCGGGACCAGGCTCCCTTCCAGATTGCCGACGACCTAACCAGCGGCGGCAAAAAGAGGCTCCGCGAGGACTACGAGGTTCCGTCGTACTTCAAGGACGACATGTTCAAGTACGTCAGGGAGTCGGACCTACCGCCCACGAGGTGCTTCAACCTGGGGCCCCCACTGGCGGGCGAGAGGATCCAGACGAACCCGCTGCAGTGCAACCTTTGGAGCGCCCTGGTGCACGGTAGCCGGCGCTGGTGCCTCTTCCCGCACCACGTGCCGCAGGACCTGATCTGCAACGACCAGAGGGCGCGCAACAAGGACCGCCGGATCGAGTCGGCCGTCGCCTGGTTCGAGAAGGTCTACCCCAAGACGCAGTCCTCGCGCTGGCCGCGCTACTTCAAGCCCCTCGAAATCCTGCAGGCCGCCGGAGAAGTTGTCTTCGTACCGGCCGGATGGTGGTAAGCGGAAAGGCGGATCCGTGGTAGCGTTGTGTGCGTTTCCCAGCGTTAGCTGTCAATCGGAAGTAGGTTAGTAAGATGCCGTGTGGAAATTCTATTCGTAGGCGAACGTCAACTCAGAATCACGTACTTACATGTGGAGCATGCACTACAACCGCATGCATACGGGATTGCATTTTAGACTTAAGACATGAATGTGGTATAAAAGAAGGATTAGGCTATGCTCACAACGTAAAGTGTTCATATCTGAATGGCTTATACGCACGCCTAGACAGCTATTGCAGACAGCTGGAAATAGCTGCGCTGTGCGTACAAGTATTCCAAGCCCTTTTACACAGGCGCAGTTGCGTGCTGTCTTCCACACCGCGTGTGCAAAATCTGGACCAGGTCTTCAGGTCTGCTACCTAATAATCGCCGCGCTCCTAGCACGCGGACCTCCCATTTCGCTGCCGTATCAGATACTATTCCCTCGCCTTCCGTCTTCAATTTGGCAAGATGTGCCAAAACGTTGTGGTATTTTTAGGTAGGTCGATTTTCTGCGGCAATTTCGAACCTGCCTTTTATCGATGGTTGCTGCCGAGTTTCCCGTCGGAAGGCGGCAGGAAAGCGCGTGTTTTTCCGCATTGGGATCCATCAAAGCTCCCGTATATCAGATGGACAATTTTTGTGCTCCGTTCTTTGAGTCGGACTCTGCACTTAAGTCGCATGACAAACGGCTTTAGAGGCGCACTTAAGTCTGCTTACGTGATTTTAGTTCGTAAGCATTGTGGCTTCAACTGGCGAACCTTTGATTGATTGACTGATTGTGGGGTTTAACACGCCTGACGCTACACAGGCTGATGAGGCGCGCCGTAAGTGGAGGGCTCTGGATTTATTCTGACCACCTGGAGATCTTTAACGTGCGCCGAAATTTCGAACACACGGGCGTTTTTTTCTTTTCACATCCTTCAGAAAAGTGGCCGCTGCGGCCGGGAATCGAACCCGCGTAACTGGGCACTGGCGAAACTTTGCTCCTGTCTGTCATGCTGGCTCCATGAAGACACCGTAATACAGATTTGTGGCCTCTCTGTAGTTCCGGATGGTTTCTTGTCTGCCCCGTATAGTATACCAATCCAAGGGGAATGATGACAGCTGCCGTTAGAATTGGCTCGGACATCACGCCTACCCACGGTTCCCACATGCCTACTCTAGTGGGATTAGTCAGTAAATCTCACAGCTACCGTCAGGGACTCAAGCCTGTTTAATCGAGTCTCATTGTCCTCATGCTTCCGCTATTCAAATCACGTAAGCAGACTTGAAGTGCCCGCAGTAATTTTTTTCTGCGCCGTTTTAGGTTGAGCATCCGCAACTGTCTCTTGACACCTCCTCCTCTCCCCTTCCTCACCGCGCAGGTACGTTGTCATCAACCTGGAGGTGTGCGTGGTGATATCCCACTACCACTGCAGTCCGAGCAAACTGTCGCAGACGTGGACCAAGCTGACGCGCAACAACAAGAAATTGGCGCGTGTCTGGTTCGAGATGCTACGGAGACGTCGGCCCGAGGTGGCGGCGCTGAGTGCCGCGCAAGAAGGCGCGTCAGACGCCCGACAGCGTCTCGGACAGCAAGACGGCCGACACGAGCGGCACCTCCTGCTCCAGCGACGTGGACAAGGACGGCTCCGATGACGTGGTGTCCGACAACTCGTGATACCTTCTCCTGCTGCTGCTATTGCTATACAGTAAAATTTTTTGTTGCCTGGCGTTCTAAGGCGGTTTTCCATTGACCGTGTACAGGGCTTGGCTGTGAGCTCTGTCCTGCGCGGGAATCTTTCCTCCGCTTCTAAACCACCAAGGTATAGCGGAAGTTGTGCCGTCGTCAGTAAGACACGCGCTGTCTCCTCTGGTAAGTTTAAAAAAATGTGGTGGTTTTACGCGCCGGGATCGAACCAGCGACCTTGGGCTTAACAACACGGCACCTTACCTGCATAGCTGTCAAAATCACCTTAATTGCTGCGACTGCCAAAAGCATCTACTTATGTCCGCACGTGCGCCAGGAATGGCTCAGGTCTCCAGCGGACCTTGAACCATGGCGGGGGGGAAGGGTAAACTGGGCGACCCTTCAACGGCTGTTGTTGGAAACTGAAAACAGTAAACCTTAAGTGCTGGAGACTGCCAAAAGCATCGACCCCTGTCCGCTTGCCGAAAGAATCCCCAGGTTTAGGGGTGAGGGCGTGAATTCCCGGAAGGGGGACCGTTTTCGGGATAAGGGGCCTGTATGGGAGGCGACCCTTTAGGCTGTTGTTGGTTTGGGAACAAAACCCAAAGGCTTTCAGTGGAGGTGATATTGGCACAGCTGTTGGCGGACAGATCCCAGAATCCAGCTCACCATGTTAAATAACAATTTAGTCAACAGTTGGTGTTTCAGCACGAGTCCAAGGCTTCACAGCTCATCAGCTTTACACAATTACACTCGCCCACAAACGATATAAACCCAACCTTAGAATAAGTACAGTGACGAACGTCAATATTCAGGTGGCGCGCAATGTGCTTTAAATTTTCACGCGACAGTCTTTTTTGAAGCCGCTAGTCATTTTTGGCTTAAACCACGCATACGCCAATAAAATCTTCCTCTTCCATACGTGGTGCATGCTTTTCCCTCTGCGCATACCGTAAAGCCAAATTTTTTTTTCGAGTTTCTGTGCGAATTTCCCGCGCGCTACGATTGTGGGCCGTCAAACGCAAAGGTATGGTAATGTCCCCGCGGCCGCCGACTCAGCCCAACGGGACTTGGCCACTGCTCGGCGTTTGCTCCTGAACGATCCCGCCTTCCCAACCCGCCTCGGCAACTCAGCCAGCGACCCTCCCGTTGTCGTTCTTCCAGGGCACAGGCAGCCCTTCGTGGTCACACTACAGAAAGCCTCGGAAGGAACCATTATGAAACCGACCGTTATGCGGCCCAACCCGCGGGGGATCACGCGCGGCTCTGCCGACCCAATGTAACCGCCTCCGTCGAGCCGATCCAGGGCCCGGAAGCAACGGGCCTGTCGACCCAAACGCAATAGACGGCGTCAAGAGTTGCCAACAGCCGGCCCTAAAAACAATCTCAACTTGGGAACGCAGCCGTACTGTCGTACCGTCGTGGCGCCAACAACCAAGTCGCCTACCGTCAAAACACCTCACAAGAAGCCCAGCCTATCGGATATTGCTCGCTAATGGTGGAATTTCTGGACCTCTATCCGAATGAAACCAAAGGGTTGGCATCCCGCTCGTCGCTCATTCAACCTTCTACCGTCTCCTTCCCCAGGCCTCCTCTCAAACAACCTACTTCACAGCAGGGCCTGCGCTTACTCATTACCCTAGTACAACATTCTGCTCTGCGCTTCAGCCGAGCTTCCTGCCGCCCCCCTTGTCGCCTTTTACAGGAACAGAACTTGCACCGGGCGCACACCTTGTCAATACGACGCCGGGGAAGATCGATACTTAATACTCTCGCAACCTTCCCGACCGCACTTTCAGAACTCTGCTTTTAACCACATCTGGCTCATGGCGAACTGCCGGGTCTTGGCATTCAAATATTTTGTCCCCCAACCAGGCAAACCACACGTCTTCCAAAAATTCGCCCTTCCGCTACGTCTGTGTTGGAATCGAGCGATAGCATTCGCTTGAAGCACTTTTCAACAACTGCCCTCCCTTTCGCCCAAACTGATTGCAATACTTCCATCGATCCCTCCGTATTTCCCATAGTTACGGATTTCGTACCCCTAGCTGTGGATCCTGCTCTCGCATTCAAGGCCTGAATGTCGCAGCATGCTATTCTGCTTACTTGCCAAATAACTGGGATCTCATGTATACCTCATCGTTCTTCTAGTACGTTTTCTATCCCGGGCTCTCAACCCTTTTTTCTATCACTGCCCCCCAAGGTCCATCCTGCCCACCTTTTAAATCGCTTTAGCTGCTCCCCAATTAGGCAACCCCCTTCTCTCTAGTTTATGCGGATGAATCATTGGTCAACCAAGGGCAGTCCCGCAACTGGGGACATTCAGCAAGCTGTGACTCATCCAAGTATGTCACGTCTGTGGCCTCTTATTTCGCCTTCAAAATCCGCTCTACTCATTCCCCAATGTTGCATTCTCATACACTTAACTACCCCATTCGCAACTACACCCATTCACGGACCCTTCCGGGGCGACTTACTAATTTACTTGAGCGTTTGCCCCGAACGAACCTGATCGAACCTTCTCGCATGCGTAGGCCCTTCACAATGTCCCAGACCTTGCGCACGGATGCGTGATGAGTTGCGTTGCAAATATGATATCCTAATCATTCTTCAACGGCACCGTTTCACCTCTTTTCTCAAAGTTAAGTGCACGTTGCACAAAAAAAACGTTTTTTCGTTACAAATATTTAAGAAAAAAGCCGCAATTTCGTTTTTGTTGAAATTTGAAACGGTTGAGCTCAAAGTTGGGAACTTTTGGCATAAAATTACCCATGTGCATCGTCCTCCATGCGGCGGAATTCTGAGTTGTGTAAGCCCGGTTTATATGTTCATACTTGTCAACTTTGTTGAATAAGAACAAGAGATTCCGCAAATATAAGGCAGAAAATTAGTGCACAAGGGATATTTGCAGTGTTCCTTTATTAAAAAATTCAAGGATGCTTGGTTTTTCGATAGCAAATGACATTCTACATCTACTGCAGAAAACCGCCGCCTGCTGTTGCCCGCGCCACCTCCTGGCGGCATATAAAAAATCACGCGGCAACGAAAGGTTCCACTAGCTAGGTTCCACATTCTGCTTGGAACGCACGTGGAGCACGGCCACGTGGTTCTATAAACCTTGTATATTCGGCCGCCTCGATTCACCCGCGTCTCCGCCGTACTGCAGCGCTGGCATCGAGGAACCCGGCCTGTAGCAGTGGAACGCGGTAAATTCAAATCGCCTTGAGCAAACCTTTAGTGTGTTTACCTTGGGATGAGCCCGACGGTACGGGAATAGCATGAGAGGTGAGCGGGAAAGCAAAGGGGGACATTTCTTTGGCAAATGTCTACAAAGACTACCGTCTTTTGACGACATTTGCAACGAAAGGAGCAGATACACGGCCAATTTTTTTTTTTTTTTTGCACTTGCGAGGCCTCTGTCCAATGGATGCGCTGCATCACACCTGGTCGCCTGCTTTCAGTCAATCAAGGCTCGCTCCAACTGGACACTTTGACACGGGCGGGAAATAGACAAAACTGAGAATTCCGCTCCTGCAGTGTACCTAATGATTGTGATGATGATGATTATGTTACGTCGTAGTGTATCTCAAGAATGCCGTGAAATATTTTGTGTCTTGTGGTTCTTTTTTTTTTGCGAATCCCGTAAAAAACAAGTCAGAAATCGTTATTGCACCCCTCGCCAGTGGCTCGTCCCATGGTCGCTGCTGCACGCAAACTTCGACGTGCTGTCGCGCAACCAACTGCTTCGTCTTCTTCAGCTTGATCACGTTTACGGAGGACGAAGCTGGTACAGACGTCAAACTCTTAGCTACTTCACTAGCGATACAGCCAGCGTAAAGTGGTCAGCCACGCAGGCGGGCGCCCCATTGTGAAACGAACGACTTGACTGGAACTGAACAAATATTGTAAAGGCTCCCCGGGAGGCAAGGTGTGGGGTGGGGGGGGGGGGGGGGGGGGGGGGGAGGGGGGGGAGAGATTGTCATATTGTCAAGGGCTCAACTCTGCAGATACACATCTACGTATACTTGCCTTGGGACAGACATACGTAGAGATATCGTCAGAGATGTAAGTTTGTCTGGCCAGGCATTCTTTGAAGAAACAATAAGACAGTCACTGACTAAGACAAAAAGTAAAAGCCGTTCCGGAACTCAGACGGGTCCCTTGTTCGCCATCATCTTAAACGCGAAACTTGTGTCGTAATGATGACATTTAGAGCAGTGATAACGCCCTTTCTTGAATTTGGATCATGGTGTCGGGGTTTGTTAGGGTGAACGATATTTCGAGCAAAAGGCGTGACGTCAGGTTGCACTCCTAAGCGAGAACTGCAGCGTTGATCCATTCAATGTCGTGCTCGTACGCGTGTACGCAATTGCATTAGAAGCCACGGACTTCGTCGTTTTTCGCGTCACGTCGCTGCTCTTTTATGCTTCTCGAGAACTTCTCGGTTTCGTCATGTAGACTTGGTTGCAATTGGCACAGGGGTGCGATAAACGAAACCGGCGAAGTGTTTATCGGCAAGCGGGTCTTTGACTTTCACTAGCATATTCCGAAGCTTGCTTGCCGGCCCATGCCCAATGCGTACGTCATTTTAAGAGAAAAATGCATGCCAACGCTTCGTACGGTCGTCCACAGCTTTAGCCGCTAAGGCTGTGGACGTACCATTTGATGCTACCGGGTAGCATCAAATGGTACTTTAGCGTTGCACATCTCAAAACATCCTTCGAAAAACTCTTCAAACGAATGTATATATAAAGGTGCTCCCTTAAACTTGAAAGAAATGCAGCAGTTGTGACTAAATTACCTTACACCAAAGCAGGAGGAGACGATAAGTGGGTAAAGCGTTGCTTAACCTAAGACTGTGGACGACTGTACGTAGAGTCATGGACAAATGTAACACGATCATGAAAATATGAACCAAAACACAGAAATAGCGCGTTTTCTTTCCGTGCAAATCAAATTGACGCTTGGCTTAATTACAGCCGCACAAAGTTTGGAATCGGGACTTTCCAAATGTACTAATAGCGCGTCATTATTTGACCTTCACAAACGTTATTTTTCAATTTTGCGTGTTTTGGTTCATATTTTTGGTTCGCATTTCATTTGTCCATGACCGTCATGACGGTACATACGGAAGGCCAGCAGTGGTGGTGAAACGTTATGACAGGTTGCAGCATCTGCTTCTCGACTCTTGCCACAAGGTGCCCGGGGTAGCGATTGGCAGAAAGCTCTGGGCGGACCAGTTCCGCTTGTGACTTATTTTCTCCTTGAAAATATTTTCTTTTTCGCTAGATGTCCCCAAGGATGAAACAACGGCTCTTTTGTGGGCAATCGTGTGGTTTGAAATAAAGTATATAACTACTTTCCCGTGTGTGTTGGCTTGCGGTAAACACTGAAGGAGAGTTCACCGTCCTTGCATCGCGCCAAGACGTCGAGAAACGGCAGGCGGTCGTTTTCTGTATATATAGTCTCGGGTCGACGGCATTCAGTTCATGCAGAAACCGGGATGGGTCTTCGCAAGAAGTCGCGTAGCAGAAAAAAACGTTCAGTTGTGGTCTCAAAGCGGACAGAACTTGGTCCTACAGAGATTTCATGACAATATGTGCGGTAGAGGCGCCCATGTGCAGTGCGTCTGCGAGTGGAACTCCGAGTGGTAGGTTAAATGCGTAATGCAGAGGCAAGAGCCCCCTTTAAATGCTATGACGGCACCTAGGGTCGCGTTCAAGTGATTCGCATCTTGGTATTTTACTTGAGCAGGAGAGATAGAGGGCGAACTGGGAACTTTATTTAGGCCCCGAGGGGCTAATGGGGGTGGCAATGTCAGGTGGACTGATTGAATAGATTTTGCAGTTTTTTTTTTGTGGCTATGACAGAGCATGATGCGTATGTTTGTTACATAATCTCCTTGTTTGTGCACCATGCTGGAAAATTTTGGAGAGGCGAATAGCTGTTTGTAATTAGGTTGCTTATAACTTCCCCTCACTTCCTATTAAAAGTTGCTCGCGAACTTCAAAACAAAAGTGGCCCAGCAAATGCAAGTTGCGTCCACTTTTCCTCACGTCCACGTGCGCTCGCATGGACGCACGTGCGGCGGGAGCGAGGTCCGTCTCGTGCGGTTCACTTTATGACCACAGAGAGCTCCGAACGCGCACGGATGTCCACATGTGGCTGCACGCAGGCATTTCAAACAGTGTTCAAGCCACATTCCAGACAGCAATGAACGTCCCGCGAGGTTGTACACCCGCGCCCGCTCGTCATCAAACACGTCAAGCTGTTTGTCCCTCGTGCTTTCGGCGCACCTTGCTCAGATTATGTACGAAAAAAATTAGAGAAATACTCATGCCCGGAACACCGGAGGAGACACTTAACGGGCCATTCAAAAAAAAAAAAAAACGTTTGGTTGATTAGAAAGATTGCTTTGTTCTTACAACAATGACACCAATTTTACAGTAAAATTCGACCAAATAGTGGAGATAATTAAGAAAAACGGATGAGCAGGGGCGACTCCATCGCCGCCTTCTAGTGAGTTATCTATGACGTCACAGAATCCTGCTTGTGCGATTGGCGGCCGCCGGCTTAAGCCACCACCAGGAAACATGATTGGCGATTCCAGTGGGGCCTTTAGTTACGTTTGGTCAGACCACTTGAATGCTAACGTGCAGTTAACACACTCGTAAATACTTTTAGGACAGCCCATATTACGTCACTCCTGCTCATATTACGTCACTTTTGCGCAAAATTTGAAAGTTTTGTGTATTTGTTGCGTTTTTTTTCGGTTTAAAACGCCTTTGCTTGCTGGCATGGAGCTGATCGAGTTGGTTAACAAAGGTTAGGTTTTATTTATGTTATTTATTTATTTATTTTCATTAAAACAACAGTTTATTTTGACTTCATGGCACATTTAAAAATTAATTCAATAATTCTCCTCGCCGATTTGATTCGTCTACTGCGACGACGCATTGGCAAGTAAGGGCGTTGGCAATTAACTGATTGAGGGTAAGTCTGTGGGATATAAATGAATGCATTAAATTTTTAATGGCATGTATGAAACATAAATTAGGCCGCAAGTTGACCCAAGGAATGGGCACTGGCCATAAGGATGTTGCACGCATTGAGCAAGTTAAATATATTGTATAACAGCTAATTCACCGGGTAACAAACTGTCACAAAAATTATTCACGGTTTTCGCAAATTTAAGCGTAGTTCGCGTCTGATGATCTCGTCTGCCTCATAACAAAGATGCATCAATCCAAATTTCAAAACAAAACACTGCACTTTTGACAAAACAGGCAATGCGCTATTTTGTATGACTGTTAATGACGGGTGCGTCGTCCTGTCAGGATGGCCGAGTGGTCTAAGGCGCCAGACTCAAGGTTCGTCCTTGCCTCCGTTGGAGGTTACGAGGTTTCTGGTCCACGAATGTGGGCGTGGGTTCGAATCCCACTTCTGACAGATTTTTTTTTCTTCCCCGTTTCCTATAGGAAAGTGGCGGCCTCGTGTGTTGCACAACCGAATTATTAGCCAGCACGCTCCAGCGCCGTGCTCTTTCGCAGTCACCCTGGGTTCGAATCCCACAACCGACGTTCGTTTTTTTTTTTTTTTTTTTTTTTTCGCGAAGGTACGTTAGGGTCCGCTCGCGGATTCCGGGCGTCCATGAAATATACAGTAAAATTCAAGCGGAACACGCCCCGGCAATAACGCATTACTCTACTTTCACGCTGTGCCGGGCTGTCATACTACTGAGAAGTGTGTTTGCTTCAGTTAACGTCTACCAATTTTAACTTTACAGTTAGAATTCGAGTTAGAGTTAGAGCTAGAGTTTAGTAGAGATGCTTCCGGTCACTCGTTCATAATCTGCGTGGCACTGTTATCACTAACCTCATGAAGTAGGGCGAAAAGGGGTTATCGGAAGGCTACCGCAAGGGCGTTGCAAGGTCATTGTTTCGATAATTGCCCGTTATGGACGGCGGGCCAGTGAAAACCATTAACGACAGAAGTGGCGTCATAAACCAACGTGGCATACTCACTTCCGGTCATGAATTCAACTACGGGAGCCAACAGTGCCTGCTGGCATGAACTATGATGTAACCCGCATAACCTTGCCGTAACCAAAATGACCCGGTCCGTCACACCTATTGCCATGGGGTGGCCCAGATATATCGGTTATACCAAGGCCACGACAAGTGTACTTCAAGGTCACTGGCTCAAAAGTGTTCCTTATAAGCGCGGGGCTGAATTAAGTAACACCTGACAGTGACGATTTCCGTTAATCCGGAAGAGATGTTGCTGCCACTTGTGAGGTCACATTCATACCTGGTGACGCAATCAATTGTAGAATTTTAGTACGCTTGTGGGCGGAGAAAGTTTGACGCAGGTGTAGAAGTTTCCCCTCAAATCATTCTTGTTTTGTAATTTAAACAACACACAGCTTCGTTATTCGTTCGCGTCTGGGTAAAACAAATGTCTGCAATTTTAGCTTGTTGCCAAATGTTTTTAGGGCATTAGAGGTGAACAGTAAAGTCAACAGAATCGATCATTAATGCCTTGTTGCCATAAATGCGCCAAAAACCGAAGGTGTAGGAGTGCTTGTATATCATAGCGAAGTTTCTTCACTTCGCAAATCCTCCGACGAGGACTTGCAAGGGTTACGAAATTACTTCATTTTTCTAGTATCGTATCCAAGCTTAAATGAAAGTGAATTTGGCCTGTCAATGCTTAAAAAGGAATTTTAAAACACGAGTACATATTTCAGATTTAATTCGCAGACATTGAGTAGACCCGCATTGGCTTTAAACAGAGCGGTCTTTTTCTTAAGTGGGTCTTTTTCGTGGCCCCTCTCAAAATAACAGCTCGGAACAATCGAGCTCCAATTCAATTTCTGCTCTTACCACAACGATTAGCCATTTTTCAAAGTCCCTGAAACTAACCTAAAATTAAAAAAAAAAAAAAAAGCAATCGTAGATTCATGTACAATACTACCACGGTATCTCGAAGCATTTTATTTTTACTTTGATCCAATTCTTTGTTTAGGCTCTATATTTTGTTCATTGTAGTTTTTTTTTTACCTTTTCCTCTTTTCATGTTTCTTTCCTCTTTTCATTATGACTTTTGGCCGGTACCCTGTACGGCCGCCTCCCACCCCGAAAGGAAATCCTGTGTACGTCACTGGCTAGCACGCCCCTATTCATAGATATTTCACCCCGTGTTGAGGATGTTGCGCTTCGGATGATTCGGAAATGGAGGGGGGAGAGAGGTGAGAGAGTGGCCTTAGCTCTTGGTGCGTCCTCAGCTTGCTTTGCAAAAATCTTCCCATTTAGTGACCCCGCCGACTTCCACTTGCACCAGGGGTTTCCCCAGGCATCGAATCAGGGCAGGGGGGGGGGGGGGGTCATAAACTAGAAAAGCTGTTTTTTTATCCCACTAGTTAAATAATAGACGTCTGTTAACCAAACGCTCATCCCCGTGACGTACGTTTTTCATTCTATATATACTAATATTATATTATATATATATATATATATATATATTATATATATATATATCTATATATATATATTATATATTATATATATATATATATATATATATATATATATATATAATATATATATATATACCTGAGAGGCGGTGCTTTCTATTCAATCTAAGAAAAAAACAAATTTAGAGAAATTCATTTTTTACCATGAAAGGTCCGTATTCAGTTTTTTTTTTAATTTCTCGCCATTTTTCAACGTATAAGGACATTTTCGAACTTGTTACCAGGGCCAGTGACGAAATTTGAGTTCTTGAAACAATGTTTAGGTAGTACACGAATTATGCAGCACTTATAAATCAGGCACCGATTGTACGCTCCCGATTTATTAAAACGCCATGATTAGCTTCCATAGCGCTTCGCCTCGCCAAATTGCCCATTTTAAATGTACATGCTGAAAGAGCTTCTGCAAAGATTACGGTTGTAAACAAAGAACGGCATCGAATCAATGAAGAAAGTAAATTATATGTGTGTTTATGTGCGGGAGGAAAAGGTCCATACAAGGATTGACAAGAGTGAAATTTGGGGATTCAAGGGGGGGTGTCCAGAAAAACTAGGGGGGGGGGTTTACACACCCCCTAGGGGGGGTGTAGGGAAATCACTGACTTGCACACACACTTCTCAATAATAGCCATTTCCAGCAGCTTATTGAAGGCAAGGCCCAGGTGCTTCTTGAGGTAGATAGAACACTCCAGCAGCCCCCGTTATTCGCACCCCAACCCTCGAGCAGTGGGAGGCGGCGCTGTGCAGCTCGGACCCTGAGGACCAGCGACAGTTGGTGTACCGGACACGTAGGACTGCAGCCGCCGCAGGAGCCCTGGACTGAGGGCTTCTCCCGCTTTCAAGAATGAACCTCCTCTCACTAGAAATAAATGTTTTACCACCACCATCCCTGCATTATCATGAGCGGCGTCGGTACAGTTTGATCGGCAGCTTTTTTTTTTTTTTTTAACTTCCTCAGGAACGTACCTGGTTTTGCATGGCAACAAAATTGGGCAACATTGTTGTCCTCATCACCATTGCGTTTCGGCGGGTACGTGGGGGCATGATTCAATGTCAAACGAGTTTGCTGATAGGGGTGCCGAATTTTGAGACGATATCAAGCGCCGATTCGTCATCTTCTTGGGTTTCCCCGTCAATATACTAAGAATACTGTTCCGCGTGAGTTGTCCGGAACTACAGCTGTTGTACCTAGGTTTACAAGGTAGCGGCGCCTTCGGCATAACGAGCTTCGTTTCCAGAATTTAATTCAACCCGCTCGGAAATCCCGGCGCCTATAATTTATTTTCGGGTGCCAAAACGCTCACATAAGCAAATTCAGTGCTGCCGATTTTTTTTTTTTTTCGTTCTTCATTTCGCGTTCCCGAAATACCTTTAGTTCTTGCCTGTTTTCAGCTCGTTGAAGCCCGCTTTCACTTCTTCTTTCAATTTAGAAACCTGTTTAGACATGGAAACAAATAACACCGAGAGGGCAGGCCACGACAGACTGCAGCTGCAGTCGACCAAATAAACTTGGCGGCAGCCACGAGCCAAAATCTTTACTTGTGGAAGTGCATTCAGCATAACTAACCTGTTTCAAAAAGCAGGAAATAAATTTTAGTGACGCCTAGCTCGAATGGTCGTTGCTACTGCCGAAATCAAAGTCCGCTTTGCTGATGTCGGCAGTCGGTCCGTTTGATTTGTACGGTCTCCGAGTGAGGGATACGTGCCGTTTTCTTTGGTCAGGGTATAGCTGGAAGACGACGGCGTTAAAGTGCCAACGATGGCACAGTGATGGCAATGATGGAATAACTTGTATATTTATCATGTTGTATCCTCCGTGCATTCTGTACTTCCTTTGGTTGTTGGTGTTTATTTTTGGTCATGTGTTATTGCTGCTTTCGTTGTGCTCCTGTGTTTTGTACGTTTCTTACAATGCTGCGCTGTAAGTGTTTAGATATCTCTTGTATGACCTTACGTATGATTTTTGTGTGGTCACTGTTTCTTATTATTTTTTAGTATAATCTCCCGTAAAACAATGCCGAATGGGGGATCTAGGTACTCACAAATAAATAAATAAATAAATAAATAAATAAATAAATAAATAAATAAATAAATAAATAAATAAATAAATAAATACGCTCGTGTGTCTGAATTACCAAAATTTTGGCTGAGACCCGAACCGCTGCCCCGCAGCCTTAAATACCAGGATGGTGCCCGGTCCTGAAATGCACACACACAGAGGCGGACACACCCGGGCACACACGCACACGCCCACATACGCAGGCACACGCACACACGTGGCTTGTACGTGACGTCACCACTACCGTTTCTGGTGCCCTGTTTCTCAGGTTTCTCAGCGCTGGTGGAGATAAGCGCGACAGATGAGTTCACAGCCTTTCCCCACGCACACTGTGCACCAACATGGCAGCTACAGTGACGTCTGTGCAAGCTACCTCTAAATACATGAGCCGATGTTTTTGTTATTTTGTTCACACAGCCTTTTCTGATTGCTGTCAGGTTGACGACAAAAGATGACACCGATAAGCGCATTTACGGCGCTGCGGTTATGGCAAAGGAGGCAAATGTCACGTTTTTAAAGCGAAGCTCTTTACTTCTACCCCACAAGGGTTCTGTTGCGGCCATTAGTGTCAACAGAAAACTCCCGTGAACAAATAAAAGAAGTTACTGGCACCGTCAGGAATCGAACTTGGAACGAATAGACAAACGGAGCGAGAGCCCGTTGTCTTACCGATTGAGCTACGAGCCCATGTGGAGACCGGGGAGACAGACGGTGCACTCACCAAGCACATCGTTGGGTTTACCCCGTGCGTTCTCGCTGAATGCCACGTGATAGCGTCACGCGACCTTTCGCGCCTCTGTGCACGCCGCCCACGGCTCGTGGAGCGGCAGTGTGCGCGCCTTGCGCATGCGCTAGGAGTTAGTAAAAATTAAAGGAAGCTCACACCAACGCATGACATCTCACTTCTCCTCCGCCTCTGCCGTCGATCTCGTCTCCTCCGTCGGCAGCTGCAGAGAAGGGGGAGAAGTGAGATCGTCTAACATTAGGTTGGAGCTTTCTCTGATTTCATAAAAAAATGAGTTTCCAGACATCTGCTTCACCAATACAACTCAACCAACCACCCTTATGGACCATGCATTGATTTAAACTTAGAAAAGAATATCTCTTCAAAGTAATAAAGGGTGTGTAAGTGCATTTCACTTGTATCTGGTTTCACTCTTTGTAGAGCCACGTGTGCAAATTCAAGTGACGTCGCATTGGTAATCGTTGTGGGTGTCGTTTACAGCTTCGCTTTCCAACCCCCTCCACAGGGTGGATTGACGCGCTTTTTGTTTTGCAATTCATTTATTCGCGCGGCAGTTCCGCGTGTGCGAATGATTCGCGGCGGGGACAGTGCAAGCATATTTCCTTGATGAGCTCTGTCAGGCTCGGCTGTGAAGGCGGCAAGCGTGGCTGGCCTCCCTCCTGAATGCCGCGGTGTTGTGCGAGCGCGCACCACGCCCGCATTGTGTGTCGCCAACGCATCGAGCTTCGAGGGGTGCCTTTTGTTTCGTGGGAGGCATCGTTTGTGAATTTTGCCAGGGGGCGGGGAGGGGGGTTCTCGTTGTTTTCCTGCGCCCGTAGTGGTATGCTTTGTGGCGCGTGTGAGGGCGCATGTACACAACATTAGTGTACGCGCGTACACGTGTCCTTTCACGGCCCGTCGTCGCGACGCGACGGCTTCGCCACTTTCAGCGGTGGCGAAAGTGTGACAAGCCCAGAATTCCAGAAGCTAGCGCAGAGACAGTGGGAAGACAACTGCCACGTGTTCCAACTTGCTGAATGTTTTATTTTTATTTTCGTTCGCTCCATATTCGCTTTTGTGTTCACCTGAGCACGTGCGGACCCATGTACGCTTATCTATTTGTTTCTGGTGCATGTGCACGTGCTTCGACCTGCGTAATGATAGGCACTTGGACATTAAAACTGACCGCTTTTATAGCAAAGCATTCTTTGCCGAGTACCCCCCCCCCCCCCTCCTCCCCGAACCAGGACCGTGTAAGCACCTGCATTGCCACAGAAATGCAGATTTGGCGGAAGTTCCACTTATAATCGATATTTATTTATTTATTTATTTATTTTTGTTTGTTTGTTTTTGTTTGTTTGTTTGTTTGTTTGTTTGTTTGTTTGTGTTTGTTTGTTTGTTTGTTTGTTTGTTTGTTTGTTTGTTTGTTTATACATACTGCAACCCGTAAGGGCTATGGTAAGAGTGGGGAAGAGGCCGGTACAAAACACACTTCGTGCAAAATTTTGCGAAGTAACGTACTTGAGCGATAAATTATACAATGAATAAAACCAAGGACATGGTGGCAAGGAACAGAACACAGCAAACGTAAAAAAAGGGGGGAAAGAAAAACAGTCAAAGGGTATTTATGGATAACAAGAATTCATTTGAGGGCAAAGAACGTGTGTCACCAGGTAAGTTATTCCTAAGTTCAACAGTTCGTGGAAAGAAGCTAAATTTAAACGTGTTAGTACGGACGTAGAATGGTATCATATTCAAAGGATGGTATACGTGTTGAAGAAGGCCTGGAACACGTTAGGTACAGATTTATTGAAAGCTTGCAAGACGAGTAGATTTTAGAGTGAAAAAGCTTGAGCGATTCAGTGGTCCGCCGTGATGAAAGTGGTGATAGGTTCAAAGATGGTAATGCTGACGTAGGTGAAAAAGCAGAGTCATATCGCCTGAAGATAAATCTAATGGCCTTTTTCTGTACCGATTCGATTTATGTTAGTAGGGGTTCCATACAGGTGACGCGTATTCGAGCACGGGGCGGATAAGGGTCTTGTACACAGCTAGTTTCGTGTCACTAGGGGCCGCAGATAGTATACGCCAGAGGTAACCCAGTTTTTTTTTAAGCTTTTGCAATAATGTAATCAATATGATGGGACTAGGACAGGTTATGAGTGAAAAGCACGCCAAGGTATTTGTACTGGTGAACTCTCTGCAGGGACAATCCATTAGCTGAGTAGTTGAAATCTGAAGGAACTAATTTATTAGTAAAGGACATAAACACAGTTTTTTTGTAGTTAATATTCATTTGCCAGGAACCGCACCAGCTGCAGAATGATGTAAATGAATCATTAGGAAGGATGTGGTCATTGGGCGATTGAATTACTTGATATAAAACACAATCATCAGCGTACAAGCGAATGTTAGAGCGAACAATATCTGGAAAATTGTTTACATAAAGCAAAAATAACACAGGCCCGAGGACTGAGCTCTGCGGGACACCAGAAGTGATTTCGGCCGTGGAAGAAGCAACGGAATCAAAGTACACAAATGAGATCGTTTCGTAAGAAAGCAAGAAATCCAGTAGAGTAATTGTGGGTTATTGATGATCTTATATAATTTGTGCAAGAGTTTTCAATAAATAACAGTGTCGAAGGCTTTAGAAAAATCGATAAAGATGGCATCAATCTGATCTCCTGCGTCAAGGTTCATGGAAATGTCATGTGAAAAGGCAAGAAGTTGCGTCACCGTACTGAACCCGCGTTGAAAATAAGACAGTATGTTATTAAACTCGAGAAAGTGTATGATAATATCAAAGATTATGTATTCAAGCATTTTATAATAGCGTAAATGGATATAATTGGTCCAACAACCCGCCGCGGTGGCACAGTGGCTAAGGCGTTATGCTGCTGAGCACGAGGACGCTAGTTCAATTCCAGGCCGCGGCGGCTGCTTTTCTGATGGAGGCGAAAAGCAAAAACGCCCGTGTGTACGAGATTTTGGCGCACGTTAAGGATCCCCAGGTGGTCAAAATTAATCCGGAGCGCTCCACTACGGCGCGCCTCATCACCTACGTTGCGTCGACACGTTAAATCAATCAATCAATCAATCAATCAATCAATCAATCAATCAATCAATCAATCAATCAATCAATCAATCAATCAATCAATCAATCAATCAATCAATCAATCAATCAATCAATCAAATGTCCAACAAAATTTTGAAAAGCCAATAAATAGGAAAAATAGAAAAAGATTGCGCAAAGTGGTGAACCGTGTAACGCCCTGCATTTCCACAAAAAGAAAGGTTTGGCAGAAGTTCCATCTGTAATCGTTATAATAGTGTAAATGCAGATAATTCGAGGAACGGAATTTTGAAAAATAAAAAAATAAGAAAAATAGAAAAAAAATAGCGAAAAGTGGTGAACTCTGTAACATCCTGCATTTCCACAAAAAAGCAGATTTGGCGGAAGTTCCACCTGTTGTCGTTATAATAGCGTAAATGTATATAATTGGTCGAACAGAATTAAAAATATATACATATTGGCTGTAAAGAACTCCGACTGTAGACGTATGGCATAGGAATGGTACGCATTACTAGACAATTCGCTGAATTTCTGCTGATTTTTTTACTTGTGTTAGTGGCATGCAAGGGCATGGCTCGTGGTCCCGTAAGGCTAAGCAAGATGTGTGCGAAGACTAAGGCACATCGACATAGAGAGATGTGTGTGTGCGCGCGCGTGCGTGCACATGTGCGTGTATGTGTGTGTGTGTGCGTGCGTGTGTGTGTGTGCGAGTTTGCGTGTGTGCGCGCGTTTGCGGGTTCAGCGCTGGCCGTGGTCACTTCTAGGAACACTCATGGATTAAAGGGACCCTGCAACACTCTTTGAGCAGTGCAAGTAAACCTGCGCGACGTTTAGATTACACTGCCAGGAATACCTGAGCCAAATATTACACGTGCACGTGAAGCGGTGAGCGCGCAAATCGATGTGAAAGACGCGGAAAAACCAACCGCTCTCTCTTCAGTTGTCCTCATTATGCAACCCCTGGCATGGCCTAAGGGAAGTCACATTTGCCATGGCTGCCCGATCAGCTGTCACTGGTCAACTTCGCGGCTAGATTCTCCCATTTCCGTCGTCGTCATCACTGTGTACGAACCTCTTCTATGCCTGTACCTGTAGGCACAGTTTTGCCGTTTCTTTTGTGTTTTGAGTGCGCGCGGAGTTTGAGTGATGAGCTCAATACTTCCCTTTCAACGGGACCACTCGACTACAAACGTTTATTGCTTCAAAAACGCCCTACCAGCCCGAGCGCGCACTTGCGAGCAGGCACCCATGCCTGCTTTTTTGTGGCACCAGACCGGAAATAGGCCCCTCCGCGTTGCGGAGAAAAGGAGAAAACTACCCGGCATGTGATATATCGAAGGCCGCCGAAAAGAACGCCGCGAACCGCCCCCCTCTCCGGGAGAGAGCGCGCAGCTTTCGTCGCGTTGTCCGCGGTCGAGTTGAGAGGGAACGATTATGCGCGATTTCTCATCGCGCGTAGTTTCGTTAATTGTGAACGGATTTTCATAATTCTTGCGGGAGGAGATTTCTGGGACAATAGACTTTATCCAAAAATACATTACTAGTAGTCGATGGCAAGTGTTGCAGGGTCCCTTTAAAGAGTTGCATCCCAGTGTGCCCGAAGGTTGCGGCAGGTTGTTGGTAAGCACTGAGTACGGTACCCTCTAGAAAACTCTGGTGGGAGAAATGGTTGCATCGCAGTATTGAGGGAGGATGCGGCGAGTCCTTGGTCAGCATCGGCCGTGGTTGCCTCCAGGAACACTGGTGGATGTGGTGGTTCCATTCCGTGGTATGACTAAAAAGTGCGCAAACTGATGGCCAGCGCTGACCCTTGTCCCCTCCATAGGAATACTGGCGGATGAAATGGTCGCATTCCAAAACGGCGCCATTCGTGAGTCAGGCAGTCAGTCAGCAGTGGCTATACACTACCCCTACGCGGATGAAATATTCGAGTCCCAGTACCACGGCCACTCGATCGTTCCTTTTTGGTCCCGCATGCTGAATGCTCCTCTCTGCCTGTGAGAGCAATAGTTCTCTTTCACTCCGCCGCATCGGCTAAGGATGAAATCGGCTCGTTATCGGCGACTACACGGCTAACGATGAGATACGGAAAGAACAGTGGAGAATCAAAGACAGCTAAGCTAACCAACACAGACGCAAGGCAGATAGAAACGAATAAATGGAGAGAAAAAAAAAATGGAAGCTAAAACGTCGTTAGAGGTGTACAGGGCTGAGAAATTGGACATCAGAAAGGAAAATTTCTACGATAATTCCCATGGCAGTGCTTTGCTTTTTGGGCTAGATCAGGTTGCTTGAGAACTAAGAGCTTTGTGGTGAAGTATACAAAAAATGATGGGGTATGCGTGGTCTGCGGAAAACAAACAGAAACTCTACGGCACATAGTGTTAGAATGTGATTGTATACCTCCAAATCTAGATGAGGGAGATACTCGGCTTCCAGAAGCCCTAGGATTAAAGGGTAGCACAGACGGAGGTAACTTCAAGGCTGTCGAGGCGTCGAAAAGAAGATTAGAATGTTGGTGGACGAAAAGCAGAGAGGGGAATATGGCCAAGGACAGCTACCACCTGTAACAGAAAGAATTTTGTGCCTGCCCTAAGAGCAGCGCTATGGTATTAAACGAGGAGCACAAAACCTAGATATATTAGTTTTTTTGGTAAGATGACATGCCATTACTTCGTTACAAAGGAGATGTCACTATCAATCAATCAATCAATCAATCAATCAATCAATCAATCAATCAATCAATCAATCAATCAATCAATCAATCAATCAATCAATCAATCAATCAATCAATCAATCAATCGGCGGATGCTGATTCTCGGAAACGAAAGAAGCGGCGGATCGAAAGGAGATTCGTTCTAAGGTTCTTGATCAGGTGGTTCCAGTAAATGAGAGAAATAATGAGTCGTTTTTTCGTGCTAGATGAGGCGCAACATGCTGCAGTGTGTGATCATCGGAAACGCCTTAAAACATGGCGGTGTTTGCCTCGCGTTTGCTCAAGATAATACGGATAATGCGGAACCCCGCCTCTTTGACAGCTTTCAGCAGACCGAGCGTCCGGTTTCGCAGCCGGTCATGTTAAAGGTTCCTGTTAAATAATAACTTACGGGCATAACGTGAGCCGCAGAAAGCCCCCACAGGAGAAAGCAAATGAGACTGATGACTATTTCAGTAGCGCCCCGGTTCTATAGGACCCCAGCCGATATCAACATGCCCGAAAATTCTGTCAACTTCATGATCATAAATGGCTCTTTCCTGTATTGACATTTCGTCAATATTGAAGCTGCAGTATAAGCCCTCATTCACACAGCCGTCACCTTCTCCGTCACGGCAGCGTCACGTCAAGAAACCGCGACGGAGACGTAAACGGAGTAGCGTTCGTATGGGGCTCTCCGTCAGTGTACAGGGTCGTCTGCCTAGTGATCAGTTTAGCCTAGAATTGAGCGCACTTAAGCTGAAAAGTAAAGAAAATGGCTTAATTTTTGCGTGTGCTCCATTCTCTCTAAATTTAGCCGTACAAATTTGTTTTCTGATTGGCTAGCCCAGTCGGCCGTGCCTTATAAAAGGTGATCGCCTGTTCCATGACAAATTTTTCATTCCTATCTCCTGCTTGCGCGGCTTCCGAAAGGGCCTTAAGGGTGGCACAGCTCGGTTCTCCTGATATTGCTGAACTTTTTCTCGGAATTCATCACAAGTTTGTTAAAGTTTTCGCGCGGGTTTCTTTAGTCTCCGCACTTTCAATTAAAGGCGGTGAAGAAATTTTACGCGCAGAAATTTCTTTTCGTCTTTGCAAGATATCCCAAAAAGGGCAGATGTCGTCTGGCATTCTTCAGTTTTTAATCCGATGTTTCTCGCCATCGGCATTGTCGCCTGATGCTACATGTTGTTGCGGCTGGTGTCCAGTGTCTGCGCGTTCAGCCTTGGGTTCTTCTCGCTTTGCTTTTGTGCCACTAAAGCCGGTTCCCCTGAAATTTTTGCTTGCGCGCACTAGTTACTAAGTGCGCGAAGCAGTTTTTCGCGCCTTGGAACGGGACGGCGACATGTAGGTTGGTATAGGACAGAAATTGAGTCGGCTCGGCTGTTGGAAAAGCAACTTGCGTTTCCTTCCAACCTTGTAATCGCCTGCAGTGAAGTAAACATACAACGGTCTTGGCATAGAGTTTCATACTAATATATACTGGAGGGAAATCTGGCGCCACTGTCTAGGGGAGCCGTGCTTCAGCGAGCGTTCCGTCATGTACCGGGCAGGCACGTTCCACTTGTCCTTGGCATGGCTCACGAACAGGCTGAAAAGTTGCCTCTGGCTGCGGAAAAGCAACAATATTACTGCGGAAGGTTAACCGAATTTGTTTTATTATTATAAAATTAAAGCTAAAGAAAGATTCATTTGTCAGGGACAATTTACAAACTCATGCAAGAAGAACGAGAAAACAATGTTACCGTTTTTGTTGATTTTGGCTTCGAGGCAGAAAAGAAGCCATAAGGCTAACCAAGCCAAGTAGGCAGAGGAATGTCGCTAGTTCCACATGGCGCCGCCCATGTGCACGGCTGGCCCGCCCCATTGCACGGCGGCCGCGATTCGCCCAGATTTCCTCTAGTTAAGTATGAAACTCTATGGGTCTTGGAGCTTGGCTGCTACTGGCGGTGTTACTCCTCTGTCGGGAAATGTTTTTCAGCCAAGCATTGCGTTGCCCGACAGCATCCCGTCGAAAGTTCTTCAGAGCCTTTCTTGACCCTTGCGAATCCCTTAGGACTGTTTTAAAAAGTCTGCGGTACGGCGGCAAACCAGCACATACAGCGTCATTTTCTGGGAGGCACGCCGTTAAGCGGCACGCTCGTGCGGGCATGCTCGCGAAAACAATAACCCCTCGTATTTACGGCTTTCTTGGCAAAAAGAAATGACGGGGGGCGTCATACACAATCATACACGCCTAACGATCCCCTTATGCATACTACCACACCAAGAATTGGCCGAGTATCGCCTCGATCCCCGTAAATGTCGTTGAAAGACCCTTCTGCCGCCCTGCCACGTAACTGCCTCTCCTATCCCCCCGCCAGATGATGGGTTCAAAATATATAAAACTGATCACAGAACACTAATCATAAACGCAGCCGAGCAGTGGGAGACAGCCTTGCTCAGCTCGGAAGCTGACATCCAGCTACAAGTAGTCCGGATGGCCGAAGCCGCCGCCAGGGACCAAGGACTCCTGGCTGATGGCTGAGGGGGAATGGGCGGGGACTCCCACCTCTCCCACTGCCAACCCCTTGCCGGGCAACAATAAACGTTCTCTCTCTCTATCTCTCTCCACCTTCTCCCACTTCTCACTCTCTTCCGCTCAAGTTTCGAATCATTACGAATGCAACGGGGAATTGTTTAATTCAATTTAATTTTCAGGCGTTCACACTGGTGGTGCGTTGTCTCTTCGGACCCTTTACTGTTGGGCTTCGGGTGACGTCTTGAGCTCCAAGCTCCGTTTTGTGTTTCTAGTATGTATGTATGTATGTATGTATGTATGTATGTATGTATAGTATGTATGTAATGTATGTATGTATGTATGTATGTATGTATGTTATGTATGTATGGATGTATGTATGTATGTAGTATTGTATGTATGTATGTAGTTGTATGGTGTATGTATGTATGCTGTATGTTGTATGTATGAGTATGGTATGAGTTGTATGTATGTATGTATGTTGATGTATGTATGTATGTATGTATGTGTATGTATGTTGTATGTATGTATGTATTAGTATGTATGTATGTATGTATTGTTCATGGAAGGGAAGATCCACCAACAGCCGTAAATTGTCTCGCCTAGGGGGCGGACACCGGAACGCCTGCTGGTGTAGGGGGGGATAGGGAGGAAAGAATACATAGGAATAGGAGGATAGGGGAGAAGGTTGACATTATGATGTATATAACAGACTGGGCAAGTTGACAAGGGTAAATATAAAACACAAAAGAAAAAAAGAAAAAAAGGAGTTAAACATTGAGGAAACGGGCATTACAGAGAAACACTACAGATATAGGCAACACGCGAAACTACAGAGGACAATGTTCAACACACATGTAGAAGGGGACACACACACACACACGCTCACACAAGCAGAGAAGCTGCTTCAGCAGCAGCACTCCACTACAATCTGGGCAGTTAGGGGGAGTTGTAGTGGAGTGCACTGTGCAGCCCCGAGGCCCCCAGGTATGTACCCAGGGCCTCGAGCACTTGGTCCCGCTCCCTAGCACTGCCCGGGGGCCAAAGCAGTTCCTCAAGTGGCGCATTCCTTGAATCACGGCCAGCAGCTCTGCCCGCCCTGCCGCAAACTTGGGGCACTCGTAGAGTACGTGTGGCAGGGACTGCACGGGCGCTCGGAAGTGAGTGCAGGCGGGGCTGGCCACCCGCCCCAGTCGGTGCTTCCGCTACGCCGTCCACGCTAGTTCAATTGCTATTTTTCAAGCGGTTTTTTTTACATCACAAAAATATAGCCCACGTCTATTTTTGAATAAAAGAACACTGCTTTAATAAGTTTTGTACTTACGTTTTTCCTCAAGTGTGCCTAACAATTTTTTTTTCTGCACAATGTTGGCCACTATGAACCAAGCTACCACTTTTCGTAATTTGGGAAGGTTTTGCTTATATATATTTGTTCAAGGATTTTTTTACCTTTTGGCAGCATGGCTGAACCAAGGGACAGACAGTCACAGACAAACAGACAGCTGGACAGCCAAAATTTTCGCGTGTAAGTAGCTCAAGAAAGACTGATACGAACTATTTTAGTTTTGTTCTTCCCTTAGATCTCGTGGATTCACGCAGGGTTCTAGTGCGGCCCACGGTACAAACAATGTTTTTTCGCCCCCGCCAACATCAAACAGCGCCGCCGCCTACCGAGAAGAGTTCTGGCAACTTCCGGAGCGCCTTCGCTTTCCACCAGCCGCAGACAAGAGGAACGAACACCTGTGGCGCATTTGACGAGCCAGCGGCATCCCGGAGAAACAGCACGCTGCGCGCGCAGCCAGCGCCCGCACGTCACCGGTGACTTGCGGGAAAAGTGGAGGCGCGGGCGAAGTTTTGGGTCAAAAACCCGCCTCGCCTTCTGTTCTCCGTTGTGTTGGAGTCCGTCAACACAGTGTTCGCCTCCGCGCCGAGTTTTGCATATCGGCGCGGGCGCTTGTCGCCCTCGCGCAGCGGGCATCTGACACTCCGTTGGCACGCCGAAGACTACGAAGCACCCTTTCAAACTTCGTTCTTCTTAGTTTTTTGCTCTAATGGTGCCACGTAAGAGATGCGGTCATCTGCGAACAAGGGAATATTCTGTCATTAGCGTTTAAATTTTAAGGTGAAACCCTTAGATCTCTACCATGCAATGCGTGGGGTACAGATAATCGTTGCGAGGTACACAGAATCGCCCCCAAAAGTTGAAGTTGAACGAGCTGGGGAAAGTGAGCCAGGATTGCGCGCCAGGAAAGGAAAAAAAGAAAAAAATCCCGGGCCACCTCCACACTAACGTTAAACATCCAAAGGGGCGAAGCATGCAGTGCATAAGTGTATTCTTGGCACCTCGGTGGTTTAGCCCACTTAGATGAAACCGTTGGGAGGTAGAGGTATACAGAGCGTTGCTGTAAAATTTTTGTGTCTTTGAAGCCCGAAGGGCCCTAGCGAGAGGCGTTGGAAAATGAGTGTCCCGATGTTTTTTTTAGCACACGTTACGTTGGCGAGACGCTGGAAAGCGAGTGTCCGGGTGTTTTAGTACCGTGACTACCTGAAACGGTCACGACGACGACGACAGGAGACTCCGACAGCCCGAGCCCCTAACAGCAGTGCGGGAGGAGCGTTGGAGGAGGCCTCTGAAAAAGTACGACGCAGCGCGGGCCGGGAAAGGGCCAAAGGAGGGCATGCCGCTGCCGTTGAGTAGACAAGGTACCGACGGGGGTAAACAATAGGCTCCTGGTGATGGCTAACTTCGAACGGTGCTGTCCTGGGGCCTGGTCAAGTGATGATGGGCGCGGCCGTTCAACAGAAACGCCAACAGAAGACCAACAGCCGGTCCAACTAGGTTTCGCCCTCCCATACTTGGAAAGCATTAAGCAGCCCCCGTAATTTTTCATTCATTCGCTTTCCCCCTCGCTGGGTGTATAAATCTCACCATCTTCATGTTCCTACAGTGTAGGTGCGCATATAGGAGACGGTGATCACACAGTCTTCTTCTCGCTATTGTTTCAGGACGGAGCGCCCGCGTTATCGTTTGATTATGAACGAGCCCGCTTAATTTGCAGAGCCACACTCTGTACGGCGTCTACGAGCCATTTCTGAAGAGTCTGAGCTTCTCAGGTTATGGCACTTATTGGATAGGTCCTTGCGAACATCACACACGACTTCGAAATGGTTCAGCAGTGGATACCTTTGAGTGAAACCGAGCCCGCTACGCAGTGTCGTGTCGGCTGACAAAGGATGCCGAAATCATAAAAGTGGTGCTGTTTTTCTTTATATCGTGACAGAGCAAGAGCGAAGGCTATTCAACTTGTTTGTGGTGTGGGTCTGTATTGAGTAGCAAGATATATGATGATGATGCTCCTCTTTCGCATTGGAGGAGCTGGTTATAACAATTGCAATGACAACTGCAACTAAACCAGTCGCAATGCAGTGAACCTCGTTATAAGGAAGTGGTATCGGGACAGCAATATACTTCGTTATAACCGATATTCCTTGTAACACTAATAGGAAAAATCGGCTCCAACGAACTGACAATCAAGCTCGCCCGAAAATACTTGATACAAAAAAGCATTTTTAAGGCTTCGAACAAACTATAAACAAAATAATCGTTACCTTTCTCCTTGTTGTATTTCAAGCTCAATGAACCGGAACATGAGTACGCAAAATTACAACAGAACAAAGTTCACTTGACAAAACAGGCCTGCGACTTTATTTATTTGACGAAGGATGTGATCTTCGCCTGGTAGCTACTCACAGCACTGAGCAGGATGGAGTTTTGACAGTGTCCACAAACAAAAGGCCGTTTATACTTCTGCAATTTCGGACTACGGGGGTTTTTCCAAGCATCTTCTCAGCCTCTTGGTCAAATATTCCTTCGTTATACTCGAAATCGCGGGTGGCTCTCATGGTTTCCGTTTCGTTATAAAAGAATAAGTATCATTGAAATGAAGCATGACCAACCAAAGTTTGTATTTAGTTCGATATATCAGTGTTCGTTATATAACAAGGCTCAACTTAGTCACAGAGTCGCAGCAGGCCTGCCATAATTATCAAAATAACATGATCACCAGTGCTGCAGTGCACCTACTCATATCGCATCAACAGCCGCTGCAATTCACGCACATCATCTGGACGCCAGCACACACGGCAGTACAAGGGAATCAGAAGCGATAGCCAACACATATCGGGATCTTTTCGAACGCCACCGGAACGAACGCCAGCAATACCCGGCCCCCCATTATAAGCTGGATATGAATAGACGTTTATGCAATCAATCAATGCCTGAAAAGCATGCTTTGTTGCGAGCTAGTTAACAATAAAGGAAAGACAACTTTAGGGATCGCCTTTGCGTGTACACGGAAAGCAAATTAGACACTAGTCTTCCTTGGGCTACTTAAACACGTAAATTTAGTCTGTCTGTCTGTCTGTCTGTCTGTCTGTCTGTCTGTCTGTCTGTCTGTCTGTCTGTCTGTCTGTCTGTCTGTCTGTCTGTCTGTCTGTCTGTCCGTCCGTCCGTCCGTCCATCGATTCAACCACCCGGTAAAAGGATGAAAGAATACAAAAACGAGATGTTTTATAGGCAAAAAAAATTCATACCGCTATATCTGGTGCCACACTGCATGCTTATCAACATTGTTGAGCAAAATGAAATCATTTGGCATATTTGAGACAACACATCAACACAATGGTACTAGGCAGTGTTCTTTTGATTGAAAATAGATGGCTCCTTAATTTCTTCGACAGCAAATAAAAAAGGAATCATTGCAAACTGTTTAACAAAAATACAAAACAATTTTAGCGCTCGAGCCTGGACCTCGTCTTGGCATTCCAAGTTCAACGGTGACAAAAGGTTCCAATAGATATCGCGCGAGCAGTGGAACGCGGGAAAATTGCATTGGCTTGACCAAACCTCCACCGTGTTTATTTCGGGAGGAGCGACACGGAAGGGAAAGGCGTGAGAGGATGGCAGAAGAGAGAAGAGAGGCAGAAGCGGGAGAAGGCTATCGTCTTTCCACGACATTTGCTGCGAATCGACCAGACAACAAAAGGTGACCCTAGGCTTTCGCCTTGAAATTCTTAGAAAGTTCCAAGAATCCCCCTTAATTTTTTTTTCTCCGGGAATACCTTTGAGTGTCAGAGGATTGACAGCCCTGTTTTACTTGTCAAGGACGATGTAGCTCACGTTGAAAAAAAAAATACAAATGGAACCCGGAAGTCGTTCATGTGTATACCCTACTCTAAAAATTAACGTGCAAAAACAAGGGTAAACATCGCCTACCTTATATGGCACAGGTTTACATGCCGTTGCTTCAGAACAGTGTTCCAGATTATCATGCACACCTAATCCTCAAGAGAATCCGTAAAGTTCCTCCGACGCGTTTATATCAAACTTCCTTTCTCGCTTCAGCTTCAATCGACATTAGACTTGTCGGATGATGTTGAGGTGAAAACCGAATACCTAAGTATCATGGCATTTAAAGGGTCTTGTCTTACCTCGGCATCCCGCCACGTTGTGAGGATGGTATCTTCGAGACTTAGGTCGATCTCAGAAGGTTTTATTCTGCATGCGGTTGCTTACTTTGAAATAATGGCAGCGCCCACGGAGGCGGCATGGGTTAACTACGGTGCAAGACGTGGGCTTGGTTTATCCCAGGGCAGCTGTTGCTTCGTTGAGGAGGGGGGGGGGGTGGAAAAACGCTCTTAAGTATCTAGATTTCAGCGGCACGCCTGAAATTAATTCGTAGCTCTGCCTTACCGCACGCCTCATAGCACAGTGGCAGCGGCGTCAGAAAGAAGAAAAAGAAAAAAAAAAGACATGAACTTCAAAAGACAGCGAGTGTTTCTACCAAGCTTGCAACCGGGATGTAAGCCCTACAGACCGCGCATTCCGCATCAGTTATTTGGCGTCTGTTTCGACACAACACAGCAACCTTCATTATTCATTTGTAAACTAAACTCTTACGAATACGAATGGGCTCGAAACGTTACATTCTAGAATACATAACCCGTTCCGGGGAATTATGGCCAGTGTCTCGAAAGAGAGTGCGGTCAGCTTGGAACCCTGCTTCGCAAAGTGAAAGGAAGCAAAAAACGAGAAAACTCAGTGTTCCCAAAGGCGGCTGGGTGCGCGCTTGTCTGACCATGTAACCATGTCCGCTGTCCCCGTTTGCTCATGCAACGAAACAGGGATGCAAAGCCAGCAGAAATGCGCGCGCGCGGCTGCGCAGGCACGCTCTTACGTCTTTTCGGGCGTTCACTCGCAGATACCGCCAACGAAAGGCAGAAAGCGAGCCGCGCGTACAGAATAAAAAAAAACCCTCCAAAAGAGGAGAGGGAGATTGGGAGGAAGAAAGCAAAAAAGGGCGGACTTGTACAAAAGAATCTGGCGACACAAAGGAAGCAGCGGCGCGAGGCCACGTCTCGTGGCCCGTTCGTCGAGCTATTCATCCTCTCAATAGGCCGCCGGTCTGGCATCGGACTCGCGCACTCTACCCCAGATGGCGTGCGCGCTGCTGCGCCCGCCACTTTGAGAGGAGTTTTCAAAACGGGCCGAGTTCCTCAGCGGTCGCGTGCTGTGGACCAAAAGCACGTGACAGCACCCGCCGCGGCCGGGCCTTGTCTTCTTGCCTACGGTGCCGGTCGACGTCGTCTTGTGTTCGCCCCTCGTCGTCGCTTTAACGCGACGTCGCACGTGCAACGCGGCTAACGCGCCGATGATGCGCGACGTCCCTGGTTGAGTGACGTCTTCGCCGTAGTAACGACGACAGTGGAAACATCATCATCTCTGGGAGCCTGTGCGCGATAACACACGTTTTCGTCCGTCGAGAAGTTTAGGATCAACCGCTGTGCTTTCCGTCGTGCTGGTTTGTGATTGTGGGGGCGGCGAGTTTTCTTCTGACAGTGGGTGTTGCCGACCGACACGTGGTTTTCGACGCTCCGCTTGCCGCCTGACGGCGTTCGGTTTGTTGACTTGGCAGTGTGGTGTACCTCCCACCGGATCTTCTGTCAGGATCTTCTGTCCGAGAACTGGTGAGTTTCGAACCGAGGTTATCGCTGAGAGTGCAACAGCAGCGAAACAGTCTTTCGATAGTCTGCTCGCGACTAGCCCTTCTGAACACGGGCGTTAATTTTTCGCATATATGCGAGTACCTGAGGCTAAGTTTTTTTTAGCTTCTTGATCGGCATGATATCTCCACGCTGGGCGGCGAGAGCCTAACCGTCTGCGTAAAACAAACGTTTGAAAATAACCCAACAAATTGTGCTGTGTTATCTGATGTCTCTGTTGACCCAAAACACCCATTGAGCCGTTGGCAGTAGAAGTATGCATGTGCTGTTACGAAACTCCGGACAATCAGTAAGTATTGCTACGATACACCAGTGTGTTCTGTTTGGCAATGTAAAGCCGACGTAGCAGACTAAATTCGGTTGTATTTCTCAGAGGAACAAATTTATGCAGCTAATTTGCCGTAGAGATAAACATTGATAAACTGGTGAGCCAATGATCATCTGAATACCATTAAGATCAAAAAGAAAAACCAAAGGCTAGAGGGCGTACGATATCCATTACTACACTTGCGTGGTAGCTCTTTGGTACATTGTTTCAATTTTTTTGTACTTCCTCCATTGACGTTTGATCTGTTCTTTTAAGAAAATTCTCTGAACCAGCCTTTTGTTGCGTACCGACAACTACTGCAGGGAACAGCGGCAAGAGTAACAACCGGTTACAAATTGAGTGGAATAAGGCCAGACTATTCTTTTATATGATTCTATACGTTTTCTGTTCAAAACGTGATGCGGCGATGTAGGCACAGACAGCCATATGACCTGGCTTGCCCACACTCAGATGAAAAGGCCAGAAACACCTACGGTAGAAAATGTAATTACGAAAGGTCTTTAATTCCTTCTGAAACCTTCATTTTTCGCGAGTTATTTATGACGCAATAAACATGTTTTCTACCGACGGGCGACTTACCGCTATCCTAAGCCGCCACGCCCGTTTTGAGAAAGGGTCTGACAGCGCGAGCAACGACGACAAGCGTCCGCCGTTGTCGTGGTGCGCGGTAGAGCCAACCGGTAATGACGAAGCAAACACCGGCAAAACAGCTGCGTCGCGCTGATGGCCTGTCGACAGAGAGGACCGCGATCATTTAGTGGATGTTGGCGGAATACCGGGCTTGTGATGCGAAGGCGGGTTGGCAGTCGCGCGATAATTTTCCAGCTCCGTAAAAATCGCCCCCTTACCCTCCCCCCCCCCCCCCCCCCTAAAAAAAAAAGGAATAAAAAATAAAGGCGGTTGGGAAGGACAAGACTCAGCTTCACGTAATCCTGCTCCGCACATTCGCACAGTTCAAAGCTGAATTTTCACTTCACGAGTTCGCGTGGACGCACAAATCGTTTAATAATTGTGTAAGCAATTAGAACGTTTTTGAAGCAACTGTCTGTTATTGAACTTCTTTGAAGAAAGTTTAAAAGCAGTCATTAAACGCCGCAAGAAGAGCCAAGCCAATTGCTTCGCGATCGTTACAAGATTTCTCTAGCATCTATCGTATATCGAAGTTTACCCAGTGTAGAATTTAATGACTGAGTCTGAAATTAGTGATATTGCGAACGTAAATGTGGGCGCTTTTTTGCAAGTGAAAGGACCGTTCGATATGTATATTACCGCTTCCTTGTCTTGTACCCGTTTCCTCCTTCTCCTCCAACGGTGCATAAAAACTGCTGAGAAATTCTGAGAATTTTGTAATAATGTGGCATTTGTATGCCGCTTTTTTTCATTCTGAGTTTTTTTCTTCGCCCGATAATCTACATTTACGCTATGATTACGATTAAACAAGCCAACTTTGTCAATTATACATTTTTGTGCAAACACAGGGCGTTACATCGTTTGCCCGCTCCCACATTATTTTTCGGGTTCAGGTAGTTTTCCGGGGAGCATTATTTCGCCTTCATCCTGCGAAGGCGATGCAATATGAGGTAGACAATTTTGATTTTTAATATCAGTATACTTTTAGTTTTTCTATTCTATGTAGTATCCCTTGGTTTTAAAAAGTTCTGTCTTCACCGCCGCGGTGGCTCATTGGCTTAAGGCGCTGTGCTGTTGAGCACAAAGGACGCGGGTTCGAGTTCAAAAAAAAAAAAAGCAGCGGCGTTCCGCTTTTCTGGTAGAGGCGAGAAGCAAAAACGCCCGTGTGAACGAGATTTAGGCGCGCCGTTGAAAGATCCCAGGTGGTCAAAATTAATCCGGAGCCCTCCACTACAGCGCGCCTCATCGCCTGCGTTGCGTCGGCGCGTTAAACCTTACAATCAATCAAAATTTTCTTTCAACAATTACCTCCCTTTACACTACTATAACGAGTAAACGTATTAACTTTGCCAATTATTCATTCGTGTGCAGATGCAAGGCAATGCTGTAGAGTATACTCGGCGAAGTATGTTACGCATTAACAACCAAAGCTACCCACAGAACCGTAACATACTTTTAGCTATAACAATTACTTCGAAACTTTGTGGCAGAGTTGTCGAAAATCGGCAGCAGTTGATACACCCGCAAATCAATTGGTTAATTTTCAAGAATGCGTGAGAATCTCGTTCTCTCCCTCGCGAACTTCAGGCTCGGCCAGATGCGCACACCATGCTCAGGCTTACGGTTTAGCCGCCCTACCGAGCTTCGACTTGAGCTCCGAGCTTCGACTCAAGTCGAGCTTCGACTTGACGTAACGTCGGCAGTGTTGCGATGGCGGCTCTCTCCACGTGCTCTCTTCACTCCATCGTTAAGTGTTCTGTCGCTCGCCGTGGACTCACCGACGCGGATTAACGCGAAAGTTTTGCCGACATGCATCATCTATTGCTCATGCAATGATAACAGGCGTAGTAATATGGACAACGTCAATTTCCCTTAGCGAATTTCAGTTCTTCCAACGCAAACAAAAAAAAAAGTCCAAAAATTGCACCATCTTCCCGCGGGGAACCCTGATGAGGATGCGAAGCATCATGGGGGTTCCGTGTGGTTCCATTGTGTTGCCGTTATGTTGAGTGATCTGGTGTTTAGTAGCGCCAGAGGGAATTCCGCGTCCGGGTCCACACCGGTGGCAAAGGCACGCAAGTACTGTTGTGTTACGGTGAGTAGGCGGTGGTTCTCGAGGCGCCGAAACTCGTCCATCATGTTCTTTTTCGATGTCGTCTCTGTGGTAGAATCGGTAGTCTCCGTCAGCATTGGTGAGGTAAAGGTTGTTGACGTTGGCCAATCCCTAGGGGCATCCTGCCGCAATCATCATCATCAAGGGCGCTACGGACGGGGCGAGCATAGAGTTTCATACTAATATATACTAGAGGTAAATCTGCGCCACTGTCTAGGGGAGCCGCGCTTCAGCGAGTGTTCCGTCATGTATCCGGCAGGTACGTTCCACTTGTCCTTGGCATGGCTCATGAACAGGCTGAAACGTTGGCTATGGCTGAAAAAAAAAGCATCAATATTACCGTAGATGGTTCATGAAATTTGTTTTGTTATTATAATTTTGAACCTCCAAAATGTCAGTAGTTCTTTAGAAGTATTTTAGTACGATGAACAAAAAAAATTTTTCCTTTTTTTCGTTGATTTTGGCTTCGTAACAAAAAAGAAGCCCTATGGCTAGCTAAGCCAAGCAGGCGAGGAACGTCGCTAGCAGCAATGGCGCCGCCCACGGCGGCTGGCGACTGCAGCGACAGATTTCCCTCTAGTATATATTAGTATGAAACTCTATGGGGGCGAGAGCAACGTACACGCCTTCCTCTTCGCAGCTTTGTTTCCTTCTCCTTCTTCATCTTCAGCGGTTCCCCTACGGGAAGATGGCGACGGTGGTTGAACGCGAACTATCTCGTGACGGATTCTTTGGTTGGCCAATCCCTAGGGGCATCCTGCCACAATCATCACCAGAAGCGCTGCGGACGGGGCACGGACGCGGGACATCCCCCCGAGCAAGAGATGCTTCGCATCTAAAAGGGGTCTGAACCGCGACCGGCTTTATAGATATCAACCTTCATACGGGAGCAAACGCGCCAAAAAAAATTGCCACGTAGGGGCAGCACGCGCCGTCGGCTGGCGCTGAATTCAAAGTCACATGTGACTTAAAGGGACACTGAAGGGAATTTGTCAAGCTCCCGTTTTGCTCGCACTGTGTAGACTGGCTCAAATTAGCACACTTTTCATCGTTTATCCGGTTGACAAATCGGTAATTATTTTACAAAGCGCGAAAGAAGAAAAACTACTATACGGGTTTGCGGCGGCCGCACAAACTAAGCTGTGACGTTAGGAGGAGGGGGCGCCGTGATTGGACGATGCCCAAGGTTAGCAATCAAACAAGTTTCGGTTTCGTTTCGATTCTGTAAAATAACATGTTTGACATCTGATGGCGTCGTTGGATGGGCATTCTCAATATCCCAGTAATCGTAGTACCGCCGCTTCTGCCATGTTGTCGGCTGTAAAATGCATAAGATAAGCCTCCCAGGACGGCTTGGAATCGTAGCATTCACTAGCCGAGGCCTACGCAGTGCATGAACGCCCTCCGCGTCCCCGCAGACGCTCAAATGCATGCGCTTTTCCCCCATATTTGGAGCTTGCCTCGCTCATGCCTGTATCGTAAAAAGCGTGTTTGCACCAGGCCAAGGGCCTGTTGATTCTGGCCTGTGCCCACTGCCCGCAAGCAGTCGGTGCTTATGGCAACAGCACGCCAACGAGAACTCGCTAGCGCGGCAGTGCCAGCCTGCGCGAGTTCTGTGGACTAGTTCGTGGAGCAATGAACGTTGCGGCCCAAAAAAAGGTGAACTCAGTATAGAAAACATCGGCGAAAAACGAAAAAGTTAACTCATAAAAAAAAAGCATGTACCCGCGGCGATTCGAACTTGTGACTGGCAAAACACTTGCGGTACATACCCAGCGCCCCAGACGACTAGGCCACAGGGGGCCGCTGGCGGCAATGGAAAATATCAGGTATATAATGTATAACCAGTTTACACTTTTATTTAGTTTTAGTATTTCAAGCAGCTTAGGTGACTATTTGTTGTATTGCGCTCGTGCAGTAAGCGTCCCCCGAGTTTCCACAATAGCTCACGTCTAGCAATTGCATTTCTAGACGGAAAAGCGTTCGCAGATGCGTAGTCGTGCTCTGACCGCTCTGCTTGTTCGCCCAGCGCAAAAAAGTGCTTCCCGCACCCTAGTTTTACGCTGTACGGTAAAAATATCAGTTGATTTTATTTCCTTAGTACCTATATTGACTTCGCTCACTCTTCTCCCCTTCAAGAGGCCTTATATTTTCCTACTGGCGTACCAGTCAGCGAAGCGTCGCATGTGCGCTTGTGCAGCGCTTGTGTGAAGCGACCTTGACTTGGAGCTAGATACAGTGTACAAACTAACGAAGTAAAGAAAGGCGCATTCTTCCATTCCCAAACGTGTTGTGGCTTAGTTTCAACTGATCGAACGAATTGCGACGACCCGTCGGCGGCCGGCGGACTAAACGGTGGGCCGACTGACTCGGTCTCGGAAGGTCGGCGAGCCGTGCAGTAGCGCAGCCAATTGTCAGCTCCTCTCCTGCTGACGTCACACGAAAACGCCACAGAAAATGGGCGAGCGTAAAGAGAGGAGGACAGCATTTCGAATTGATTTTTCTACTAATAAATTCGCGTAAACGCGCACAGAGTGGTCGAAACAGGGCCCAGGGACTCCGGATTACAGTTTGCGCTCGTAATCCCGCATTGTTTACAAATCACTTCAGTGTCCCTTAAGGGCACGCTAGCGGGAAGAAAAACGCTATCTGTGGTCAGGAGATGACACAGAGGTTAGAGAAAATAATGACAAACTGATAAACTGCATTTAGCGGGATCTCGATCAGCTAAGACAATCGGGAGAGGTGATTCTAGTGGGAGGCAATGTCCACATTAAGGACCTGGACGGGTACACAGACCGCAATGTTAAACTCGTACTAGATATGGGTGAAGAACATAATCTTATTGTAGTAAACAGAGAGAATAAATGTGAGGGACAAATTACTTTGGAACGAGGGGGAAAAGCAGTGCAGTGTAGACTACAGCCTCCTATCGGAAAGTGTGTATGAAAAGCTGACTGTAATGGAAACAGATGAAATAGGAAGTGACCATACAGGAAGTTACCACTGCTTAGGAAGTGACCATAAACGGGTAACTTTGAGTTTTGGAGAAAGGAAAGATCAAAGCCGATTACGGTGTTTCACAACTTGAAATTAAACGATAAGCAGAGAGCTAATATTGCCAAAAGCCTGGAGACGGAAATCGAGAGACAGCCTACGAAGGATTGGGAATACAGTTAACTAATTGGTTTTATTTAAGGAAAGATAAGGAACGAAAAAGAACGCAACTACTGGAAAGGAAAAGAAAGCCAAGAAGCTGGTGGAACAAGAAAATCAAGGAAGCTATAACACAGACAGGCAGCATCGAGAGAGCACAGGGAGGCCAAGCGAGTGGGAATGCAAACAGAGGAAATAACTTTGAAGTGGAATTGGTACCGCCTAAAGAAGCTGGAAGTGCAAAAGCTTGAACAGCAAAAACTTGAGACAGCGAGAAATGGGTCTCGAATATACGGGCAAAGGATAAAGGCACGCCGAGAAAGTTTTGGGACCTTGTAAAGGATCTAAGGAAAAAGGCTGAAAAAGTACAAAGTCATATCATAAGCGGTGAAGGTCAGGTACTAAAAGGGGAAAAGGCGGTACTGCACATTCTCTCAACCATACAAGAGAAGTTCAGAAGAAGGAAGAGAGGATTACAGCATTTAGCGAGTGGGGCAACTGAGGTGCGTACAGATAGAGAACTAAAGTTGGAGAAACTAAACTGGAAAAAAGCCAAAGAAAATGTTCCTGCTAATATGGCAACAGGGGTAAGATGAATTCCTATACGGCTGGTGAACATTCTCGGCCCAAAATTGAAGGCAAAACTGATATCCGAGCAATCGAAAAAGTGTTAAAACTAAGCAAGTACCGGACGATTGGCATAAGAGCAGGATGAAGCTGATCTATAAAGGTAGAGGAGACAGGGCTGATGCCAACTCGTACAGGCTATTATCAGTTACCTCAGTGCACGGTGTGAGAATATTTACACCGTGCCTAAGTGGTATACAGGCTGGTAATGCAAGCCATAAAAGCGGAACTGCAGGCGTGGATAAAGGGCAACGGCATACTGGGAGAACTACAAAATGGATTGAGGAGAGGCAGGCGCTTAGAAGACAACCTGTTTGTCCTAACCCAATACATAGAGGGGTCAATGGCTCAAAAGCGACCACTATGGATAGCATTTCTGAAAATAAGGGAGCCTACGACAATGTAGATAGAGAACTTCTATGGAGCCTATTGAGCAGAGGAAGTTAGGCCAGGACTTTATACAGCTCTGCAGGGAATTTACAATGCGATCGAGGTGCAAATTACCTGGGAGGACCTAAAGTGCACCGAACCGGTAGTTACAAATAGAAGTTTAGAGCAGGGTTGTCCTTTGTCTCCATTGCTGTTCATGCTGTACATGGCAAGACTAGAAAGAAAGCTTGAAGACGGTAAAATAGGTTTCAATATATATTATAGCCGCAAAGGACAGGAAGTGGAACAACATATCCCGCATCGATATATGCAGGTGACATAGTACTGCTAGCAGATAGCGAACAGTGTCTGCAATAGCTTACAGATATGTGCCGGGAAGAAGCCACTGAATTAGGTTTAGGGTTTAGCACAGCAAAGTCGGGAGTTCTGGTCTTTAATGAAGACACTTGTAACGAATCAGTATTCGTTCAACACGCAACAATACCGCGGGTAACGAAATATCTGGGAATATGGATAAACGAAGGCCAGACCTATATAAAAACGCGTGAGGATCATTTAAGAATGAAAGGAAAAAGCGACGCCTCTATCATGAAGCACAAAGCACTATGGGGATATTACAAATATGGAGTAGTGGGAGGAAATCTGGAAGGGTGTAATGGTACCGGAACTCGCCCTTTCAAACGCTGTTGTGTGTGTTAAATCAGAGATTCAATCAGGGCTAGAAGTAAATCAGAGGACAGTAGGTAGATTGGCATTAGGAGCCCAAATTAAAACAACAAATGAGGCAGTGCAGGGAGACACGGGAGGGGCCTCCTTTGAAGTGAGAGAAGTGCAGAGCAGATTATGGCCACTGTTACGCTATCGTTACATTAAAAGCGTGGTCACACAGTGACGAAAAAGAACCAGAAGGCTTAGGACAAAGTATATGAAACCTGGAATAGTAGAGTGAAAGAATCGGAGGCAACGAACTGGGAAAAAAGGATGGACGCAAATAAGTCCTCTTGATATCTACAGATTTGGGAAGCGGGGGATCACAAGGGAAACTTTTTTTTGTTAATACCAAAGGAAATGCATTGCTTTTTGAAGCCAGGGTGTGTAGCTTGCCAGCAAAAACGTTTGTCCGCGAGCCGGTACAGGAAGAACTGTGCGCATGTTGCGGCAGGGAGCCAGAAACCATGCAACATATTGTAACGGAGTGCAAAGGTATCCGTCCAGTCCTCGGCGAGGGAGACATCCAGCTTCTGGAAGCCCTTAACCTTAAGGTTGACGGAATAGTGAATTGGAGAGCAGTAGAGGTTAGTAAAAGAAGGCTAGAATGTTGGTGGGAACAGATCAGAGAAGAAACTAGGAAGACATCCGCACTAAGAAGTCAGACTAACGCAAAAATACCATAACGTTTTTTCCCCTTAATGGCCCAGGTGATTGTACAGTGGCGTTATATGTCGCTGTGCAACGCGACCCGCTACAAAGGGGAAGCCGCTAAGCATCATTAGCATCATTATCATCCACTTCGCCAGCTTCGCTTTCTTGCACTGCGGTTGGCGACTGCCGTCATAAAACGCAGCGGTAGTACCACTCAGTAACGGCCGTTACGCATGAGTACTCTATAAAACCGATCAGTCCGGATCCGTCTTTCAGCTGTGCAAACATAAACGTTCACAAATAAACAACGCTGCTGACAAATTCGTCTGCTCGATTATCATATTTTATTTGTCTGCATTTCCGCTGATTCAAACTTTCATAACCTACCTCTACTTTGGCTTAGGTTGAGAAGCTTTCTTCTTGCGTGAAACTCTTTGTCCACGTGTAAATGTTGACATGAAGGGCCTAGTGAATCTGCGCGCAAAATCTCCAAGACGGCCTGATTGTATGCGGCAGCCCCGATATTTTTGCACAAATCATTTCTTCTTTTGGCGGAATGGGAGCCACACTTCTTGTAGCTCCCTCGAGGAGGATCGCCCAACGAATGTCAAATTTCGGTATCACAGCCCACTCCTGTCAATGCCTCCTGCAAATATCCATTACGCCCCCTTCTAGGAAGGAAGATGGTGAAAATGCGAAGCTTTCTCCGATACAAATGCAAAGTCCACAACCCAATAAGCCAAAGCCCAAATCCACGACAACGTTGAGCTGACCGAATGTGATGTTATGATTTTGTCTCAATTTGTGATTGGATCATATGGATGTGCTTATTCGGTTAGGTCAGGCGGTGTTGTTGATTTGGGCTTCCAATTGGTTAGGCGTGTGGCGTGATCAACGTGCCATCTGTGTGCCTGTTAGAGAATTCTTTCATCATCACAATCGCTCAATTGTATGACGCTAAACTGCATTCGTCTATCACGACGAAACCCGCCATGCATGTGGAGGTGTCCCATTGTTTGTGCGGTGTGTGATTGATGAGGCCTTTGTGGAAAAGCATTGTGTAAAGTTGCTTTCCCGCAGTGCGTTTCTTCCGACACCGCCACAAGTGAGACATAGAAAGCTTTGCTTTGAAAGTTATCCAAAGATAAATACGGGCGTCACCTCGTGAATGCGTTGTAACCTTCGGCTCAGAAATGTGTGTCAGTAATGTCCAGAGGCCTACATGACTAGTTTGAGCATGCTAACGACAAAGCAACAGTTAAAAAAAAGTAGCAAAGTACGTCCCCGATAAATGTCCGCTTTACTTGGCGATGCGAGCGTGGGTACGTGCCGATTCTTATAGCGACCGAGGAAAGAAGAAATGGGTACAAAGGGAGAAGTGGGATGATAATATTGAGATGGCACATTCAGAAATCGGATACTGATGCTTTCGCAAGCAGTATATCATTCGGAGTGCTTAATTGTCCTCGTTATTATTTTGCCGAGTCTGGTGAGGCTTCTGGGACGGCTTCGGGTATAGCGGCGGCTTTTGTCATTTGTATTGATAGCACGACTTCTAATTACTATCTGTGATACCGACAGAGATGAACATCTACATGATCATGGAGTCGTTTGAGCGGTCAAATGCGCTGCATGCTGAAAGATGAGCGTGTGATTTGCTTGTATGGAGTTGGATTGGGATAGCAGGTAATAAGGCGTCACGAAGAAACTTGAAGTTACCGTTGGTTTAAGCCAATGTGCGAATTGTGATCTGTTCTAGAGAGCAACGTTTACCCAAATTGGAATTTAGAGAAGGCGCGTAATATCTGAATCCGATGTTTCAGCACCAGTCTTCACTCTATGCATGTAGATTTCAGCGGACATCTCAAGGGATGTGAAGCATATATTGGCTCAGTCATTAAATTGCATCCGCCCTGAGCTATCTTCAGTTTGCCTTGTTGCAAATCAAGTGATTACGCAAAGTATTAGTAGTAATAAGTTTATTTCGGTGAGCCTTCTGGCATGTTCAGGCAACGTTGGTGTTTACGAAAGAAAGCACTCAGTTTCGAGCTGGGACTAAAGCGGTTCCTGTGAGTGACTCTGTTGTTCGCAAACTGGTGGATAGCCTTGAGGCGTGCCGGCAGTTGCTCCGCCCAAGTGGAACCTTTTAAAACTATTCGCGGCCAATCACCAAAATTCACAAAGATTTGTGTCCTCCAAAAAGCTCAGGACAAGACGCAAGATGTCTCGCCTAGCCATCAAGTGTTCTTTTGGGAGTACATAGTATCTCGTCCAAACAACCCAGTTCCTTGAATAAGCCGGCGCACTCCATCGCATGCACTGAACAGTTCAAGAAAAAATGTCTGACGTCACCAAGTACACCACACTCTTCAGACAAGGGCATTGAGATCAGATTCGGTTTATAAAGCCAATCAGGTGTTCCGTCTAATTTGGTCCGGATGTGGAACCATAACGACGCCTGTACTCTTTTCATTCATTTACTAATACTAGGTTAGTACCATGGGCTCCAAGGGCACCTGAAATGTTCGGCAGTGGCCTGCCTTAGGATACACCCATGGGCTGGTATCACTAACGTCTGGTCATTTTTTTCGACGTCCTAGAGAGAGAGAGAGAGAGAGAGAGAGAGAGAGGAGAGAGAGAGAGAGGAGAGAGAGAGAGAGAGAGAGAGAGAGAGAGAGAGAGAGAGAGAGAGAGAGAGAGAGAGAGAGAGAGAACTTTATTACACAATGATGTGAGAGTGATTACTCAGTCCAGGAGCCCATGTGCTGTCCAGGCTGCCGTAGCCCTGGTCACAAGCAGCAGCTGGCCCTCAGGTCGACAGATGGACAGCTGTGCTCAGGGGCAGCACTGCTCAGGGGGAGGGGGCGGGTTCAGGGGCGGAAGATCTGAGTAGTTTGTGCAGTCGATTAATATATGTGCCCGAGGTCCTGGTTTCTGAAAGAATTTACACTCACCAGAGTACCGTGTAGAAAAGAGTAAATTCTTCAGCGTCCAGGGAGGAAGTTGTCCGGATTGAGGCGCTGGTGATGAGGGCATTTTTAGAGGTTGCCACTGCCACCATAGTTTGGTTATCTGGGCAACTGGCAGCTCTGTGTAGATTGCGTCGGATCGTCTGCTGTAAAGTTTTTCTTAGGTTTTTGCTTCGGGCTTCTCTACTACCAGGGTGGAGGTCCGGGTGCATATTTCTGGGAAGGGACGCCCAAAAATGGACTGGCGCCAAGCGTAGGGGATGGTGACCAGGTGGGTCTGGTTGAACAGTGCTGACGTGTATGAACCCAATCACCGAATAAAGGAGCCATGAAGAGAAAACACAAGTTTGGTTCATTCGAAAGATTGCCTCACTAGAACCATCCTGACACAACTGCTAACACAAACGTCTCTCAAATAAGTTACATAATTAGGAAAAAAGGGAATGACCATGCGACCCACTAGCTCATTTCCCACAAAAGAACCTATGAAGGCATACTAGAATGCCCTGCGATTGGCGGAGGCCGGCAAAAGCAAACGCAAGTTAGGCAGGGCTTACCAGTTTGCATAGTGAGCTATATGCCCGTGAAACATACTGCACATTCCTTTTATGACACTACAAACGGTGGAGTAAACTGTTGAAGTTCCGAACGAACACGCAAACATGTACGCCAATGCGTACGAAACTACCGCCGGCCGAGCTGGACATTTCGCCGTCGCGCAGACGAATTTTCGGGTTCGAGGCTCTTTGGGGCCAACGAACCGCTCTAGTACGCACAGCCACGACCTTGCTTGGTATCTTAATCCTTTGACAGAAAGTTGGCGTCATATCGCCAACCAGCAAAGGTAAAAAAAGAAACGAGTGGAGTAAGGAATAGCGAGCAGCGACGAGATAGTGCCACTCATCGCAGATGCTTCGGAAACGTGGTCGTGTTGGATTGCTGCTGTCGTTACGAGCTCGTTTTCAGTTTACAACCACTGAAAACTTCATTTTGTTCGAGTACTTAACAATTAAATTTCGTTGCTGGGTCCTGAAATGCCCATGTAGTACGGGCAAATCGTCCAGGGAGTGCGACATCCCCGCTGGTGAAGAGGACTCCTTTCATGCGCTGCCCAACGACGAACCTCGGTGAAGCAAGCGGCTACGTTTTGTGAACTTTGCAACGAACGGAGGAGAAAGGGAGCTAAAGGAAGTACGAGTGTGCTCGCTTCATTTCCGACGAAGTGATTACGGCAAGGACCCTTACGTTAGCTCACTCCTGGGACATGCCGCCGCTCGTCGCCGACTTCGTCAAATCGCCGTCAAAGCGCTCTGAGCTTAAAAAAAAAATCGTACATACCGCGCATTGACGCTCGTATCTATCTGGTCGGAGCAGAGAGCTCGCGCTAACGGATTTCCATACACGACACCGGCCAACTGGCATAAGCGATACTGCTACTGAAATTGAACTATTATTAACCGTAATAAAAATACGGCACATACGTACCAGTCTGTATTCGTCCGTCGCGACGGGGCTGACGAGGCAGCGGTGCCGACGGCTGGGCGTTCGTCTGTTGTGAGTATCGCGGAATGGTCGCTTTCCGGTCCATCCGTGTATACCACAACACCTGCCGCTCGTGCACTTAGAAGCATTGAGCGTTCAAGTGGTGTGAGGTTGTTAAATGCAAGCCCGAGCTTCTCGGCGAGAGCTTTGTTGTCCGGATCAGGCGATTCCATGACTAGGGCTGCGGGTGCACTAGGTTTTACTAGTATTTTTAAAATGGCCGCCGTCTCGGTTTCGGCATGAGTTCCGGTTCCGGTTTGATTCCCGCGTGTGGGTGCTGTATGGAGTCGACATACTAGGCATCTGTTTCATGTACCGGATCATATGACGCCTTTGTTGACGTCACGAAATGTACAATTTTGCGGGAGATTTAAAATTTGGCTTAAATTTCCTTATTTCTCAGTGAATAAAGCATCGTTTGCTTCCGGGAAAGCGCTTGGGGTACTATGAAACACCTAATCTTTCGAATAAAACAAACTTTCGTTTTGTCTTCATGGCTCCTTTAAACAGTAAGACACTTCTGTGTGTCCTTAAGCCTGCAGTGTTCGGGCACTCGTATCGCTGATGAGTTTTTTTTTTTTTTACGAATGTTTTGTCTCCTTGAGTTGACATTAGCTTTAATATTTATACCAACAGCAACGCCATTTAAATTTTCGCTTGATCGACAGCCAGAGCCACCGTTCCGCGGGTTTCCGTAATCTCAGCTGGTCCCACCACTGTCGCACGTTGAAACGGCGATTTGCACTTCCTAGAAATAGTCTGTTCGCCGTGCCTAACCGATGAACCGGCACAGTAGTTATGTCCGACTCAAATAAGCGCAGTCAAGATTCGTTTTTTGGTGTTGTGTTCACCCAAAGCGACTATTTCAATCTGCCCGCCCTTCCGCCCTGCTCACGAGCAACACATCTGAAGCCGTTTCAACGTCGCATTCCAGCGCACTCGACAGTCGATGCGACGTTGTTGTCCTCTTCGGGGATGCAGCAGCCCTTTTACAATCACGTCAACTCCGCGGTCTCATCTCCAGCCGCGTTTTTCTGTCTTTCTTTTTCGCCTCCTCCCCGCATCGCTCGTGGAACGGTCGAGGCTCTTCGACGGGGCTACCGAGCGGGGTCCTCGCCAATGTATCGAACAGAGGAACGCGCCGTGAAGATGAGAGCGCAATTTCGCTGTCTTCGAAAAGATACGGGCTTTGTGAACTGAATAGGAGGAGGAGGAGGCGCAGGCAGAAAGTGTGAGAAAAGAGAAAGACATAAAGAGAAGGCTGTAAGAAAAGGGGGGGAGGCGGCGTACCCGAGCGCGCTCACGACCCCGCGAGCGTGCTGCTTCCTGTCTGCACCGCTTGACGGGAGGTGAACCTTCGGCTTGATCAACTTCGACAGTGTGAGTGCCAACTTCACTCAGCTGCTGACGCTTTTGACATGCTAATCTTTGCTATTCTGCGCTGCGCTTTCCCGGCTCCCGAATCTGTATCGTCGAGGTTGCCCTGCTGCAACTCGCCGTGTATCTCTCTCTGTGCGCTGCGGTGCCCCCTGCGGTTGCCGCGTGCCCTTTCTGAAAAGCAGTCTTCACCGCCCGAGGAGGCGCGTATTTGCGGGTACGATTCCGGCAGCTCCTTGATGTTTACGCCTCGGCTGGTGATCGTACGCGCGGCCTGGCGCACGTTCTTGACCTGCTCGCCTGCCGACTCGTGTTTTCGGGGTTAGGTCGGGTGGTGTCCGCCCCTTTGTTGTCACTGTTGGCTTCTTTGTGTCAGGGAACAGGATGCATGCCGTGGGATAGAGGCAGATATATGTCCTTACGCGCGTCAAGACGCATCATCATCATCACAATCACCATCATTATAATCCTAATCATCACACCATCATCATTGCGCTCATCACTAGTGAGGAGCAGGAAGCCTTGAGGTGCGGTACAGCGTTCCTCGTGAAGAGCGGGGCTTTCTGAACAAGCGAAACTAGGACAGGGATCTTGATCCCGCTGTTGAAGTACCGTACCAGGGTCGTGGCTCTGCTGAGAACGCTCTTCAATCACGTTCGTACTCTTCTAGCATGGGGATAGTCCTGTACCATACTCGCGTTCCTTGGTTGTTTTTTTCCTAACATCACAGCATCTTTTTTTTTCTTATTGGGTCCTATGCTTAGACACCGTGATGTGTTTACGTAAAAGGTAGGATTACGTGTTATTCGCTCCCCGCGGTACTGGGAGTCGATTGATGAGGCTGCGCTGATGATGATGAGGAGAAGGAGGTGGGCATATATTGGCGTGTGTATGAATGCGCCCATCATGTCGTGTTATACAGTAGCTGGGAAAGGCCTTAGTTACGATGTAACTGTTGGGAATGGTGGGAGGGAGGAAAGGGGAGGGTAGGTAAAGGCTCCTTGCAACACCACCTATGTTGCTCCTTGACGGATATCACTTCGCCTGGTAATGATGCGAAGCATTCGTTGGGTACTAATCCCGGTTTGAAAGGCCCGCCTAACTAACTTTCTGGCCTCCATCACGAGGGCGCTCGAATACGTCAGAACAACTACCGTCCGTTGTGTTTTGAACGGCGTGCGACCTACGTGGCGACTCACCGGGACGCTCGTTTTCCGACGCCTCGCGCTTCAAAGAAACATGGAGCCTCGGGAGTTCTTGTTCTCGGACATCAGAAATGCATAGCACTGCAGCTGTACAGCGGTGAGCTCACTTAGGGTGAACACGGAAGCACGTAGCAGCTGGTACTATCAGAGCAGCCTACCGTGTGATGCGCGAAGCAGCACGCATGCGCTGTGCGTGTCGAGTGAGGCTATGCTTTCAGCACGCGCATCGCGTCATCGGGGCGTCTGAGCGTCGTCTGCTAACTTCATCTTGCGTGTAGCGGTCGGGCAACCGGCCGCTGTATAAATAATCCGCTAGAAAATTGTTTCGGAGTGAGCGGTTGTTCGTTCAGTAGCTTGAATGCAGTGTAATCGGTTCGTCACATTGCAACCCGCCAGCTTGCTTCAAGCAGACTCGATAAAAAGATGGCGCACATAGCACTTGGTTTTTTGTAAGTGGTTGCCACTGAAACAGAAGGAACACATGCGCACAATGCTTATCAGAAATAAATTGAGAGCTTGAAGTGAGCTCGGGCACTACATCCCCGATGCGCCTTTATTTTTTTTATTAGGCATGTTTATACAAGGATAGCGGATTCGAGGTTGAGGCGACACGCCATTAGCAGACGATGCGCAACATAGCAGAAGACGAGCAGACGCTCCGATGACGCGATGCGCGCGCTGAAAGCAAATTATGGCTCGACATGCACGGACAAGCTCACGGTAGGCTGCTCTGATAGCACCGGCGGCCACGCGCTCTCGTGTTCCCCCTAAGCGAGCTCCCCACTGTACAAGCTTCCCTTGAAACCATCTACGTCTTTTTATGACTCTCGGGACAATACGCCCCTGTTCAGCATTTAGCGCAACGTAGCACTACAGGGAGCGCAAGCTCAAACTTCGCTACGGGTGTCAGGCGTGTCTCGTGCCTTCCACGGCCGGATTACGAGTGTATAAATGATGACTTTCCAAATTATCCCACGCTTTCTCTTTAAGTATTCCGCAAAACGGTTGGTGCAATACTTATTTATACTCTCACCACATCGCAATCTAACCACCGCTCCCGCTTGCTTTGTTGCGGCTGAAAATTTTAGATCCTCGCATTGGCCGCGTTATTCATATACATAGCAAGCCTGCTATCTCCCCAACCAGATAAACCTAACGTGTTTATTTGAATTCGGCAATAACTTCACTATCCGAATCATTCGACTGTATTCATGTCCTCACTCCTATTGTTTTTCTAGCGCAGCTTTTAGTGAAGTCTCGACGATAGCGTCTTCGTAAGGCGCTGTTCGGGCTGTCGATGCTCCACCTTTTTAACTATTTTGTCGAAAACATATTCGATTTGCACTTTCATTAAGTTCAACTTGCATATCTGATCCTGCTTCAGAAGTCTCTGTGGCGCTCTTCCACTATCTCCACACTCTTTACTGTACATGCTTCCCCAAAACAAAACCGTTGGTTGTTCGGTAGTTGAGTGGCTGAAGTTGCTATGACACTGCGCTGCAGGACGCAAGGTCGCGAGTTAAATTCCCTTCCGCAATGGCTGCTTTCTAGTGGAGGCAAGAAACCCGTGTCTGTACTAGATCTCAGCGCACTTTAAAGACCTCTTTCTGGGATCTAAATTGATCGGAATCCTTCCGTTTATGGTCACTACATTCAACGAGTCATTAGGCCTCCACTAGCTCACGTGACGCCCGAGTGCAGAACATCCAACGAGTCAAGACATGCACCCGAGTCACTAGGTCCAACGCGTCTATACATCCTTCGAGTCAGTACGTCCATCCATGTCACTAGAACCAATGATTCATTACATTCGATGAGAAGAACCGTGCGCGCTAGTCTCTCTTGAACGAATCGTATCCTTCCACTACAACTAACCTCACAGCCCACGTGCAGCTGCGGAGCGTAAAAAAGCACAATTTTGTTTTGCGTAAACTCGCCGATCTCGCACCGAGGAGAAATTCAGCGTGCACAGCAAGGCGGTTCGTCGACCCTTCACAACTTTCTCCCGTCTGAATCAGCTCGCCGAACAACCGCCAGCGCGTTTTCGCCTTCCCGCTGTCCCGGTCAGTCGGAGGCGGGCTTTGTTCTCGCATAGCCAGCAGCGTTCGCAGCGGGACGATACGCGCAGAAAGAAAGCAAAAAAAACCCGCTGGAAACCGCGGTTCGCGGACGGCATGACAGGCGGGCGAAGAACAACGCCGACCTCGAGGGGAAATGGAGGCCGGAGGAGTGGGCGCAGCGGAGAACACGACGAGTGGCACGAGGCGTGGCGATGGACGCGCGCGGCTTCTTTGCCAGCGGTGACGTCGTCGGGGAGCCGGGGTCTCATCGCGGGGGGAGAGGGATCGTGTCCGGCCACCCAGCGTGCTCGAAAACGGACCCAGCGGGAGACCGTCTCATCTGGCGCCTGTCCTTCACCGGCAGCAGTGCGCTTGCTGGTCAGAGGAGGACGCGAGCGTAGGGCTGCCAGGAGGCGCAAGAAGAAGCTTCGCATTGTTTCCGAAGGAGCAGCTTCCCCCCTGCAGGAGACCGAAATCAGACAGGAATTGGGATTGCATGCCGTCATTGAAATCATTTCGAAATCGTTGTGATAGAGCCTAATTAGGCAGCTGTTGGAGCTGACTGAATAAAACTCCCTATTGGGCTATTTGTTTCATGGTATGCGCAATAGTAGTTAGCACAGATTTACAGCAAACCACAGAGAATGATCTTTTCTACGAGCGTCGGAATGTGGGGTGGGGTCCTCAGTCCAGGACTGCAGAGATGGACGGAACAGCACCTGTCCCGTCCGTCTCTCTCGAGGTTTGTTTATAAATCTGCCCTAACTTTTATTTCGAATTTCGGAGCTGAATCCACGAAACGAAACCCTTAGTGTGTTCTTGTCAGCAGGCTGCAGTGTGTTTGAGCTTTGCTGCCAATTTTCAGGCTGCGCGCTTACACGTGTTCAGACACAATTGGTTTTAAAGGGCACCCAACTTTGCGTGCTAATAAAAAAAAAATAGAATGAATAATTCTGCCAGCGGTTGCAGTATAGAGACCATCGGAATTAAGCGATAACATTGACTTGTTAGGTGGTAAGAAAGAGTAAATGCAAACGCGGGTTGCCAGCTAGGCACCTGTTTGGATGGATAATAAGATTTACACACTCGCTTTAACAAGATGTTACTATTTTTTAATGCCTATATTGTTCACGTACCTTCAGGGTTATCGTGTTGTCTATTTTTCGTCAAAAACTTCTTTTTCAGCAAAAAAGAAGTTTTTTTTTTCATTAACGATAACAGGTAAACCACTCTAGACGGACCCAGAAGATTGAGGCCTGCAGTTAAGGCCATAGTTCAGCTTTAACGGCGATAGAATCCTGCCATCCTCATAGAGCTACGACGACAAATACGTTCCTTATCCCTTCACAGTGCGTCGCGCACTGCCTTATCCAACGCAGAGCCGGAATGAGTAAGGTGGGTGTGTTCTTGTAGAAGGAACGCGATCCGTAAGCTGTAGCATTCTTTCGCTGGGCAAGGATACACAACAAAGGACGAAAACGATGCATATACGCGCGGCCCATGCAAAGCAGCGGTAGAATGTGAGTGAGCACACTTGTTTTGCCTAGGGGAAAGGGAGGTGTTAAAATATGAGCACTCACAAGCTTCTATTTCAAAGCACTATCGTGTTTCTTTTTACGTCTTGGATGACAAGTCAAATATTGTTTTATAGAAGCTAGTTAATTCTTCCTCACTTCACTATCGTCGGCTTTCGTTGTAAACTTCGGAGGAGAAAGCGACGAGAAATAAGCAAAACAGAGAAACACCGCTGTAGGAAATGAAAAAGAAAAAGAAAACTGAATGCGAAGTATGCAAATGGAAGGGGGAGGAAGTAACGCGCACGCGAAGGCGCATGTTAAGCCGAACGGGAAAAGGAAAGCCGCGCGAGTGAGAGCAATCGAAAGAAACATTCGCGAACAGGAGTGAAGAAGAAGGGAGACGCCGTGACCGCGTTCTTTTGTCTCCTTTCTTTAGCCTCGATGCGGTAAGAATCCGCGTGCCTTTTGTCGCGCCGCGCGCACTGTCTCGCCTCCGTCCGGCTTGGCTTGGCTGGTTACGATTCGTGTCACTGAAGCCGAAAGCGCGCGCCTGCCCACTACACGCTGCATGGGCACTCCACGTAACAGTGCGCGTGCACGTGCACCAGTGTGCGTGTCCGTGTGCGTGGTGGTGGGCTTGAGATCCCGCAGTGCGAATGCAGTTCTGCAGTGTGTAGTGCAGCCGTGTGAGCATCGCGCAAACACGGAAACACAGTTCATAAGTATGAAACCGAGAAACAGCTCTCCTCGATGTTAGTGGCTCACAACCTTCTAACGCGTCCCTTCAACTTGTCGTTTCCTACAAATACGAGGCAGTCATCGACATAGCGAACACATTTTTGTTGCTCTCAGGAGCCACAGGCGTTTCCACTATATAACATGCCGAGAAAAATACTGCTCACGATGAGTGCTACACTTGACTCAGTGCGAACTCCAGCTTTTCCACGAACAACAAATTATCCCGCCCAATACTCAAAGTACGTAGACAGCTACTGAAGAAAACTTCCGACCGGAACGAACTTGTCGTTGCTGATTTCGAGGCGCAAAAGTTTCAAACACGCTTTTAACCGAGCTCGTATTTGACAGAACAAGCAGAAATATTGAATATATTTGGTTCGGTGGTGTTTGTGCGATATTTCAAGGTCTGTCTGTCTACAGCCAAAAAGATTCAAATCTGCGTAAACTTTGTGGGATGACGTTGAAGCGCTGCGTGCAGTTCGAACAAAACAAGATCGGTGGCTCAGTTTTGCTACTGCTGCTGAAAGAAGATTGATAACAAACACTTATGTTTCTCCCAAAATAAAAGTTACGCAAAAACAATGAAGATCCTGCTAAGAACAAGGTCTAATGAGTCGAACGCATTCGCCTGTCGCGTTCGAGGGGAATCGCCAAGATTTTTCGTGAAAAATTGGTGTATTTTCTGTTTGCTTAGTCTAGCACATGATCTCAATTCAACCATATTTTGAGGCAGCTTTTGGGATATGTGTCGTGGATTACAAAGCATGTGGCTCAACAGCAACACAAGAGTTCGGGAAAGCACAAATTCACATACAATTTCCTCAAATACTAGATTCTTGTCCTCGCTGAAAAATGCCATTCACCGCTTAAACTCCACTGCATAAAACTGTACAGTAGTGTCGAAATCTGAGGTGTAGCCTTTCGTTGCTCACGGGCCCAGTTGAGCGAAGGAACGACAAAGCAGGCGCTGCGGGAGGAAACGCTCTCGAACGGTTTGAAGTATAGGGGTGACTGGTTCCATGGCCTTCGTCGCAATGTTTCTAGTTTTAGCCCATGCTGATCCCTTACATGTGGCATTACACACTGGAATTCGAAAGCCGTTTCTTAGGAGCTGAAATTCGTAGGCGTACTGTCGTGTCACGCAGAACGTCGTGCCTTCGTATACCATGACTGTTTTTTTCTTCCATCGCTGACGTTTCTCAACTATTCCCCCTTTCCAACTTTCTTTCGGCTGAGCTCGCGTTCCCATGATTGATATGAATAGGCTCACTTGCGGAGGCTTTTTCATCTGGCGAGACGCTGTTTTAGACCGTGACAAATTGATTACTCATGGTTTGCGCTCGTCGCCCCTCTCGTCGCCCCCGCCGCAACCTTACTGTTTTTAAACGCCCGGTACTTCCCGAGTTCAAGACTTGAAAATGAACCTTGGGTGGCGGCAACAATGCTCTCTCTCTCTTCTCTCTCTCTCTCTCTCTCTCTCTCTCTCTCTCTCTCTCTCTCTCTCCTCTCTCTCTCTCTCTCTGCATAAACTGCGTTACAACGCGAGTCCCTGTGCCGTTCTGACGAAAGGTTTGGCAGTGCCGTTGTGACACGACCAAGAAGTAGGCTAGAGACAGGAGAATAGCTTTGACACGTTCGGTCGGCCACCGTTCTCTTGAGAAAACGATGCAGACATTCTCTGTGTGTGCCGATCTAGCTCAGCGCATTCGCCTTAAAATCTTGCTGTTTTCCTTCATTCCTTTTCAAAGGAAGTAGCAAGTCTATTGATGTTGTGTCAAGTAAACGGCCTGTTGTGGCTAGCTGTAAGCGTGACGTACAGGTTATCGCATAAATAAATAAAAATCGTAATTATGTGGCATTTGAAGATTACTGTCGATTTGTAAGAAATATAAAAAAATTAACAAAATGCGGACGCATTTCTGTGTCGTGTTCAGAGTATGAAGCTTTCAATGTTTAAAAGTTCTTGAACGAGCGGAGTACTTCGTGCGCTCACGCATAAGGATAAGTCAAATTACAAGGGCTTCAACAATCAAGCATGCTTTTACGACGCTGCCGCCGCCATCCACGATACAACGCGCATGACGAGCCACGGGGGGCGTTTGCACTGACAGCACGTTCTTTCCTTGAATGGAAAGAGCGCTTAAATAAACTGCTCACGGCTATAGAGGGGGCCGAGGGAGTGATCGCGATTCAAACGTCTCTTGGGCCTTGTCAAGATTTGACAGTGTATAACATAACTGCGCGGGCCGTACCCACGTACTCATATATACCGCGCGCCACAATGAATCGCTTAGAGTCCAAGGTGTACGGTTGCTTGATTGACTGCTCAACCACGCGTCGAGCGTCCCTTGGCGGCGGCGAGCTCGGCGTAATCGCCACGCATACCGTGCGAACTTTTTTGCCATGGGGCTGCGCTGTATTCTCTTGCCAGGAAACGGAAGGCGTGGGCGGTGCGGTCACACCTAGGGTGACCCGCGTTGTACTTACACACAAGCGGCTCTTTTTTTTTTCTGCGCTTCTCGCCCGCGTGGTTCTGTTCGGAAATCGGTCGCGCGACCTTGTGGACGCCACCGCAACGGACGTACGACCTCGGCACGGGCGTTCGAGTAGACACGGCTGCTTGCGTGTCGGATCAGTCTCTTCAGCGCTCGTTAGGCTTCAGTCAAGACGGCACTTTCGCCGCGTATAAGCCGTCTCTGAAGCGCAGCGCGGCTGGTTTGGCTCCGCTTTCCTTTCGTTCACGTCCTGTGTTTTTACGCGTCAAAATTTTCGTGTTCGGATACGCTTCACACTTATGCAGTTTAAGGGACAGACAGCCGTTGTGAGGAGTGTATGCTCTCTAGCCAAAATGAAGGGGCATCACTTAAAGCACCTCGAACCGATACGGTTTTGCTGATAGTGCCCTAAAACATTTGGTAGCGGAAATTTAACACGCAAGTGTTTTATTCCGGGATTCACGAAGATTTCACTTACGTCATATCCGTCACGGAAATGACGCCAGTACAACGAAGCAAGCCGCCTGTAAAGGGTGCACCCTTGCACCCAGGGTCTTCTTGCGGGGAAGCAAGTACTAAATGGTACGTTATACTTAGGGTTGTTCGTTTTCGGGTTTTATATTTTAACACGAAAGTGTTTTATGCCGGGATACCCCAAGATTTCACTGACCTTAAACAACAGCGCAAATGACAAGGACTAGGAAAGAAGCACAGACAAGTCATTGTCATTTGCAAGCTTGTCATGACAAGACAAGCTTGTCTTTTGCGCTGTTGTTTAAGTTCAGAATGAACCAACTGGCCCCAGTCGAGACGCTATTTCACTGACGTCATATCCGTCACGGAAATGACGCCAGTACACCTTTGCCGAAGAGACCCGCCAGGAGGACGTCGCTCGCCAAGCACACCCACAAGACAGCCGCCGACCCGCAAACCATGCTCAGCTGCGGATTTCGCTGCACATTTCACTTTCGTGTTTTGCCGATTCCTACGACAGAGGAATCAACCGCAGTTTGTTTGGAACTACCGGCGTTACGTAGGCTGCCAAAACGAATGCGGGCAACCATGACAGTGAGCCGTGCGGCAATATAGTTTAGCTGTTCAGTCATGGACAAATTGTATGCGAACAGGAAAATGTGAGCCGAAAACGTGAAATAAAAAGTGCAGTTTGTAGAGGTCAAATAATGGCACACTACTGGTATATTTGAATTGAATTGAATTGCTTTGTTTTCCATAAAATATACATAATTTTTTGGTGGATTTGTTGGGGAAGAGGCCGCTCTAGGCATCTTGACAAGCCCTAAAATCCATTGACAGAGGCAGCAGCAGGGGTGGAGTGAGAAAGAAAAGAAAAACAAAGAAAGGAATCTTTTCGATAAAAAAAGGAAAAGAAAAAAATAAGAGAAAGAGAAGAGGGACTCCCCCCCTCAAAGAGGAAGAAACAACAATAATAATAACAACAACTACTACTACAATAACAACAACTACAAAAAAAGAGAAAAGAAGAAACCGGCGCTAGAGATGTACAATTCAAGGCATAGGGTAATGCGATTCAATGTCACAAGTATAACGGCTCGAGCGCGACAGTGTTCAAGCTAGTGACAAGTAGAACGCTAAATCTTGGGGCAATACAAAATCAAGGCGACAAACACAACTACAAGAACAAGAAGAGTACAGTTCACAGGCATCAAACATAAATGATACACTAGGCGCATTACTAGGGAATTCAAAGACAAATGCGGCTTTGGCGTGGTGGGCGAACAAGGTATGAAATATGAGTTTCAAAGAATAAAATAGGTTCTTGCGCTAAGGAAACGCATTCCAAATTTAAGGCAGTTATGAAAAAGGAAAGAAGTGTTGGCGGTTGTGAAGGCGTGTCACTACAGAAAGTACGTTGACAAACTTTCTTACTGCGATAAAGCCACCCGTCAATTTTACCTGCATGGAAAGAAATCGCGTTATTTGTATGTTCTTGTTCATATTTTTGGTATCGCGTTTCATTTTTTTATGACTGTACGTGAGATGAAAATAGACATTTGAAAACTTGTCCCCGGCTAAAACAATGACAAAATGCAGTCTTCGCTATTCCTCTATGCTGTTTTTTGAATCACACATTGAAACCGACGCAGTTGTTTGTATACGTACGGTAGTGTCACGGTTAGACACTACATGGCGCCACCTTTCGGGCCCTGAAAAGTTTAGCGACACATTAAAGTTGTTTCCACCAATTTATTTCGATTCCTTGTGGTTACCAGATATAAAACGGTGGCTTTCACATGAGCTAGATGACATGCACACCACAAAAATCGGTTGTCTGTCTGTTTAAATGTCTTCTTATTCATTGAGTGCTTTCTCTAGGCCTCTCAGAACCAACTTCAAAAGCACTTCAACCCTACTTCAACACTTTCAACAGTTTCTCTAACTTTCTTCAACACTTTCTCCTTGATAGTCTCTGTGTCAGAGACAGTGTTGAAGACAATTGTGAAAGAAAAGGACGACGGTGAGGAAAGAACGAGGAATAAGTGGCGACCTGCTGTCTTGAAGTGAATTTATGGCGTCTCTACACTGGTTTAGAAAAGTGTGGGTACCATGACGTCCCTGTAGTTTTTACGGCACCATTAAAACTTGGTGGCATGGGCAGGGATGTCGAGGCAAAAACATAAAGCGGATGCATCCAAGACAAACATGTGAGGTCAGACACATGCGCAAATTTGTCAGTTGTGGCCAAGGTGTCGTTTACAAGATTTCACTGGATTGCGGTCGTTATTACATCGGCCAAACTGGCCGCTGTATCAATGAAAGGCTAAAGATCACAGGTATGCGTGCCAGCAGGTAACTGCCACAGGGAACTTGGCCGCGCACTGTGCGAGGTGCAAATGCTCAGCCCAGTTCGACAAAACAACCATTTTGTTAAGATCAAAAGATGCGTTCAGACGGGAGATCTTCGAGGCATTTGCAATGTTGTCCGGGTGCGAGGGAGAATTTGCCAGCTCCCCTTCTGTCACACTCACCAAACGCGAAATGCAATTTTTGGAGCAATCATTGTGAAACCAGCACGTGCCACGGAAAAGGTTATTCAGATGTACGTATTAATCGTCACTTCCCTGTCTTCTATGGCATCTCGTTTTTTTTTCATTGCATTTTGTTTGCTTTTCTTGCGTATAAATGTTGTCATTTCAAATCTTAATAAACAGTTGTCAGTGCGCAGTCTATACGTCAAGTGTATGTGAACTTTATAGTACGTCTTGTGTTATAACCAGCGCAATCCAACCAACAAATTGACAAAAGAAGGCGTCACAGAACGCGCTAGCATTGCATTTGTGCATAGTAGTGAAGCTGACCTTAAATAGACTGGGTGTGCAGTGTTTTATAGGGATACAAGGAGCCTTAACCCATTTACATAAGACTGCGGTTCGGAAACCTTGGGACCTCCTCCTGTAAATTCACCCCAATGTTAATACAGTCTTGAACTTTTCTGAATAAATTTGAATTTAAATTTGAATTTGAACTGCTTGCGTTGTCTTTGGTAAAATGTCTTCCTGCAATGCATCTGTGTACAGCTGTGAAGTTGAATTTAACGGGACTCGGTGTGTAACGGTTTATACGGATACAAGGGGCCTTAATCCTTTTATAGAAGGCTGCTGAGGACACAGGTTCCATTCCCAGCTGTGGCGGCCGCTTTTCAGAAAGGGGTAGAAGCAAAAAAAAAAGTAAAATATGAGACTGCTTAGATTGCCTTTGGTCGAATGTCTTTCTAGCATTACATTTTTGTACATAAGTGAAGGGGACTTTAGAAGGGCTTGGGTTATAGTCTAGCGGTTGTAAACAGTGCTTACGCATTAGTAGAGAATTCTCTTGTTTCTGTGCCTATTTTTCTCCAAATTTGGCTATAGCCAAAAGCACCCAAATGGCCCCTTTCTACGTCGACATTCCCGACCTGTTGCGTAGCAAAGAGTCTCATGCCTCGCGTTGCCTTGCGGCCACCACCACGTGACTGTCGTGACGGCGGTCAGGGTGCCGCGGAAAGAACATTCCGCGCCGGGAATTCCTTCGTTTTGTTTTGTTTTCACCCGTCTGCCATGCCTCCCATTCTGAGCATTGTTCGTTCAGAGGCGCGCCGCCGGCCCGACGTGGTGTTGGCGTCTTCGCGGTGCAACCGCGGGTTCCCATGCGTTTGGCGTCTTGCACGTGCCCTTGTGTTCCAGATGTGCTCACGCGATGACTCCCTCCGCTGCAAGCGCCTCTAAATTATTTGTTTCTGTGTTCGCCCCTACTTCCACTACGAGGCGTGACTCAGGGCTGACAAGGGACGATTAGTTTTAATTTCTTTGTCTTGGCTCCGGGCTCTGTCCTGCACGCTCGCCACCTCCTTTCCCACGCTCTCTCGACTTGCTGTGGGGCAAATTACTTCGAGGGGGCGGCGCTAGTGGGCGGAAGCGAGGAGTCGAGGGAAGCTTTCGCGGTGGAGACCGCGGAATGTCTCGAGACGCCTTTAACACTGGGAGACCTGTGTTTAGCGGCTCGAGGCCTTTTCTGTGCTCTGTGGTCGCTGGCGGGCAGTGTAATTCTGATGGGCTGAATTTGGTCCGTTTATCCTGTACTAGGGGGTTTACTGTCAGCTTTCTGCCAGGGCTCAGTGCTTTACTCAATGTGACGGATTAGATGAAAGCAAGGAAAACGAAGCCCCCAGCCAGCAATTTTTTTTTTCTGCGTGCAACTTCTCGCTAACATAGAGTGCACACATAATCTTCCATATGACGACTTGGACATGTCACTGCTTGCCTCATTGTTGCTGAGGCCAATGACGGCATAAAATTGTACAAAAATTAGGAGAATTGTCTAGTAGCCGCTCCACAGTAGCCCGATCACATTTGAAGTCGGTTTCAGTGCAGCACACATTTATTGCTGGGAACAGATTTTTACAGAGAAATTGCAAGCAGTAATATTGAAGCATGAAGGCTCCGTTTCTTCCTCCCTTAAAAATTATACACGAGGTTTTTAAAGTCGGCTTCACTACTACACACGATGCGTTGCAAGGACATAGTGTTACGCGTATTCTTTGTTCTTTTTCTTTTGCAGTTTTTTTCCTATTGATTCGGAAGATGCCGCACCAATCTTCTACAATTTGCACTATTATAACTTTTACGTGTATTAAGTTTACCAATTATAAATTTATTTTGGAGATGTAAGGCATTACGATAAGGCGTAACACCACGACCAAAACACGCGCGACACGATGAGCACTGCGGGCTTCATATATATGAAGCTGATTGTGTTGCAAGTTTTTTTTTTTTTAAACTTAAGTCATATAAGCCGCAGGAAGTTGTAATTCTGACTGACTCAAAAGCAGCACTACAACTTTTGCAGCGTGGGATCCCCACGAAAAGGGACTGTCAGCGTTCCTTACGGCTTGTGCAAGAACTCAGCAGCAAGGGTTTTAATGTGCGGTTTCAATGGATTTCATCCCATGTTGGCGTCAAGGGCAATGATACCGCTGATCAGATGGCACGGAGTGCGCTGCAATTTGCACCGACTGTTAAAGTTTCCCGCCGATCACTGAACGGCTTCAGGCGAACAGTGGCCGAACATTTCAAGTCCTTGGGAAATCCCTATCACCAGCCTTGCGTCACAAAGGGACTTACAAGATCGGAGGCAACATTGCTGTACCGCATCCGAACGGGCTCAGCGAAGACCACAGCATGGCTATTCAAGGTGGGCCTCGTGCGATCGCCTCTAGTTTCGTCATGTGCAGTGACAGGGGATGTACACCACTACGTAATGTGTTGCCCAGAGCATGATGTCGAGCGGACTGCAATGCTCTCAGCAATGCAGAAGCTGGCAGCTACACACAGCACTCTGGACAACATCGTCTTTCCAAGGGGACATTGGATGCTGCGCAGAGACGTGTCGCGCCTTTCTCCTAAGCTTCCTTCAGGAGACGGAACTGGCGAACTCGTGGTGAAAGTACACTACCATTGGCTAATTAGGAAGAAGCTTGGGCGGGAGCAAATTGCCGGCATATCCAGCCAGGCTAACCCCGCCTGATCCCACACAACCACCACCACCCCGACCACCACCACCACCACTGAAGGCGGAAATATTAAGGGATTTATTCTGCGAAAAACCATTTTTGTTGTCCGGTAAAAAAAGAAGAAAAGTTGCTGTAAAGAGTAAAAAAAAAACATGTGATCCGATGGGATTTCAACCCGGGTCTCCACAGTAAGAGCCCAATGTGTGTTTACGCTTTTTATTGCCGGTACTTCGACACACCAGAGAACTGCGCTATCTCCGCACGTCGCCTGCGGTGGAACGAAAGTTGTCATTATTGTTTATTTATTTATTTATTTCTACATAGTGCAGCCCTCTGGGGTTACCGCAGGAGTGGGGTAGATAAACATACGTCACTGTTTACAAACAGCGATACAATGTACATCGAAACCGTTCAACAAAAGGTAAAATAAGGAACACTCCAAATATACATTATAATAAACACAAATAATGTCGACATGAATATAAGGGTGTGTATTAAGAAGAAGAAACAGCAGATAGGAATTTACATTCCTATCCGCTGTTCCATTCATATCCGCTGTAAATAATTTCCATTCCTGTATGACACGGTCTAAGAAAACTTTATTTGAATGTGTTGGTGCGGGCGAAGTAGGGATCAGTTTGTTTAACTTGGACTGGCTTCTAGTGATGTGTGGTTCGGTAAAAGTTGTAAGGGTATCCTGAGAAAGGCGACGGGAGCCATTTATGATGCAGTGCAGAAATTTCAGAGCCTCAACGCGCCTGCGCTCTGAGAGTCGTGCCAAATTCAAAGACAGTGTTGAGGACGGGGCAAAATAACGGTCGTACAGCTTTCGTACAGCTTTCCTCTTGAATTTCTTCATTTTGATTAAATTCTGCTTCTTGTAAGGGCTCCACACTGCAGAGGCACATTCGAGATTGCTTTCTTTTAGCACATACGAGTCAGTTTTCTTTTTATTGCGATAGTATGCCTTATGGCATAAAGACTTCATTACGAGTTGCTTTCTTTTAGTTGCTTTCGAGTTGCTTTCGTCTAGACACATACATTCTTGGGAGATTGGCCAGGAATCAACCGCTTTGAGGGCCTAATTTTCCCGCCTTCACAAAACTCTGAATATGAGCCGTAAAACTTCTCCGTGCCGCGTGACACATGAATGTGATGGCGCGCGAGTAGAACAGTGCCACCAGCCGCGTGAAACCCTGATTCTATAGGGAAGCTGTGGCGTGTGTCCGTCTGCTTTTTGATGCAATTTAGGCCCTAAGACTCAGAAAAGAAAGCGAAGAACGTGACGGAAACACGTTGAAGCAGAAAATAAGTTGCTTATAAGAATCGCCAGGCTTTCGCCTTGAAAGTACAGCCTCCCAAATTTTTAATAACATAGCGGGAGCGACGACCGAGCGGCATGTCAGCGCCTTATCACGGTGTTCAGCAGCGAAATAGGCGAGAGCACGCGCACGCGCATAGGACCATCTGCTGTATGAGTGTCGTCTGCTACGCTGTTTCCTTGAGAGAGGTACACCCCCTGCCTGTGCATCTGAATGACTTTGTGCCCCACTCTGCTTAGCTACCATTGGCGGCAGCGAAGCGGCCTTGCAATATAAGAAAAGCGGCGGGTGTGTTGTCCTGAGAAGAACAGCGGAGCAGACGACGCTCCCACAACAGATAGTTCCATGTGGTGCGCGTACCCTCGCCTATTTTGCCGGTGAACACCGTGATAAGGCGCTGACATGCCGATCGGTCGTCGCTCCTGCTATATTATTAAAAATTTGGGAGGCTGTACGTAAGCAGACTGAAGTGCCTCCGAATAATTTGTCATTTAACTCCTTCTTTTCAATCCTGGAGGCACCATTAATCTACATTTGCACTATTATGACGATTGTTAACATATCATGCGTTTATATTGCAGATATAAAGCGTCATGTTAAAGCACCACGCTTTTTCTGTATGGTATACTCACCGAATATAAAAGGACTGGCGGTATGGTGGTGGTTGGTGGAGAAGTCTTTCGGTTCAAATAAAATGAGCTTCGGGCTCAGGAGAGGCCGCGAGACCAGGGTTTCTGTGGCGGCTGCTGTGTTGCGTGCCCGGTATACCGACTCCTGGTCGGTATAGCGGTCCTGGTATGTCCTGGACAGCGTGGCCTTCCACTGGTCGAGGCCTGGGGAGCGGATAATGTGCGCTGTTGGTGTGTTCTGGCGAGCCCATGCGGTGTGGTACACTGGGGGATGTTCGCCACGGTGCGGGCATGTTAGTGGGATGTGAAGTAAGCTAAACTTGAAATAAAATGTCAGCGGCTTTCGCATTCTCACACGTGAACAGTCTTGAGCCTCGCCTCTGGATTTTTAAAGCTTTGGTTCCAGTTGCTGGCGGTAACCACAGCGGACTCGGTGTGTCAAATAAAAACTAAATAGTTTCTACTGTATTAAAAAAAAAATGTCCGACTTCTGGCCGGCCAGTTCAGAATGACAAAAGGGAGCTAATGCATCCCACATCGCTTTTCGGCGCCTCTTAATATTGTGTGTTTTCATTTTATTCATCTGCCCGTCTGTCTGTCTTGCTGCTGCGCTTGTGTGTTCACCGATTGTGACTCGGCTCCAGTATTGAAGACTTCCGCGTGCGGATCAGCGGCGCGGTTTTTCTTTTCAAGCATTGTGAGGTCGGTCCAGCCGTTGTTCGTGCTTACGCCCAAGGGATCTCTCTTTTCTTCGGTGCCCTTTCACCGCAACTGGATTCCGTCTTGCTCAAGCGGGCCTGACATTGGCAGTGGATGAAAAAAAAAAATGTAGCTAAGTAAATTCAACACGAGGATCGGAAAGCTTGCAGTGGTAGTGGCTCGGCAAATGCCACAAGGCGCTAATATTATGGAAAGACGATGCATCGTAGCCGTCCGGCGATCGGTCGAATCCCATTGTGATGCCTGTTTTGCAGGCTGCTTTGAACCGGAGACGAAGAGAGAAAGAACAGCATTCCACCGTGAGTGCCTCAACGGGCGATACATCGACAAAAAAAGAAACGATAGACAGAGAGAAAGGAACAAATTTAAAAACTGGCTGAAGGAAAGTACCCAGAGACGAAACGAGGAAAAATACGGACACTTGACGCGCGATGCCGGAAAGAATGGGCGAAGTTGAGAACCGCCGCGTTGCCTTTGGCGCACCAAAAGTAACAATTGGCCGAACCATTGTCGCGGCAGAGCCAATGCACTCGACTGAGCGCGCTGGATGAAGCAGACGCCGCCGAAGAAGAGGAGGGCGAGGCTCCTTGAGGAGTCATTGTCGAGGGGCGGGATAGGACGGGTGCTGGCGAACCGCGGGGCGACGGCTGCGGCGGTCGCTTCGGAATCTTGTTTTCTGAAGCGCTCACGTTGTTCATTTTAGGGCGGGCGCGCGAGTCGTTGCGTCGGCATCGGCAACGCCGGACGGTGGTCCGTTTTGCATTTGGTTTCGCTGTTTGTTTACGGAGCAAAATAAAAGTGTGCGAGTGCCGTAGCTGTTTATTTTTCCAAGCCGGGAAGATGGTTGAAGACGACGACGCTAACGTCGGACGCTGGTGCCCCGAACGCTCTTGGCGAAGAAGAGAAGCGCGGGCATTGTGGCCCGCGGTCGCTCCCTTTGTCGCGCCGTTTACGGCTGTCTGTGCGCGGCGCCTGGACGACTCACAATGCGTTGACAAATTGCCTCCGAATGGGGCTGACTTGCCCCGGGGACCTTCGTTGCTGTGTCTTCTTCGCACGTGCTGCTCCTGCTGCCGCTGCGCATCGAACGGCGCTGGGCGCGCACCACCCCGTTTCCGCCTGGTTACAAAACCAGACTACGCTACCTGGTGTTCCTCTGAAACTTCTCCTGTGGTCATGTTCCAGCTGCTGTGTTCAAAGCAGGGGTCCACTCAGAAGTTTTGTAACGCAGACGTCAAACATTCACAAATTCAAGCATTGGAACTGGAGCGTTAGGCGCCGGACCTACACCTGCGACGTGAGGCGGAAGGGCTAGAGAATAATGTAGATTAGCCGGGGATCTTTAAAGTGCGCCGAAATCTCGACACAGCGTTTGTCATTCACTCGTGTTTGCAAAAAGCAAGAACGCCCGTGTGTACGAGATTTCGGCGCACGATACAGATCCCCAGGTGGTCGAAATTAATCCTGAGCCCTCCACTAAGGCGCGCCTCATCGCCTGCGTTGCGTCGGGGCGTTAAACCCTACAATCAGTCAATCAATCAATTCACTGGTGTTCGTTCTTCCGAGGAAAAAAAGTCGCATGGTTTGGCACTCGTATTATTGGGACAGAGTTTTAAATCACCGTGCATATTGCCAGTGAGAGAAGGGCCTTATGAATCGTTTACAGGTGTAATCATCCCCGTTGTAAGCTCAGTTTAAACCGAATGAAGTTATATGCGGCCAGCACCTACTCAATGGACTGGATGTGGTGGAGACACGCTTGCACAATTAAGAGGCACCTAAAATGGAGTCTCTAAGTGTGCACCTTAAGAATGCACCCCAAATGGTGTACGAGATTTTGCAATTTTTTGTGCGAAATCTCGTACATTAGTTGAAGTGAATTAATCGGAAGCTTTTTCTTTCTTCTTAGACGTAAAATGCCTCTTGTCAGCCTTGAGCACGTAGAAATTTACTTATAATCTTTTTCGCAATCAGAATGAGGCATAAAATATAGCAAATCTAGCTATTTGTTTCTGAGCGAGCCTGTCAAACATGTTTAAAGGGCCCTAGTGTGCGGTGAAATAAAGCACAAAAAAAGCAAACCGAAAATTCTTTACAAAATTTAACGTGACTCGGAATTCAAAATGTTACTCAAAACATTACCAAAAAGAAAAAAAGGCCAAAATGACATTTCAGACTTCAGGAAGACGAATCGCGAATGTTTTACATTGACGAAAATAAAATCCTTACTTTCCTTCGGGCCCCGATGTTCCCCAATGTCTGGGAGTGTTCCCACGATTTGGCAACTTCGCTGGGCGCACGGGAGTCGGATGATTTTTTGGCGAAGGGGATGACGATGGGGCGAGTTTAAACAGAGACGTATTATTGGGTAAGTCGTGGCATACATACCCACTGTCAAATGTATGCCGCGAGAAGACGGGAGCGAATGGATAGCGCCAATCTGTTTCCCGTCACGCTCCGTCTTATGTTCTGTGCCCTACTTTATATTTACAATGGGGCTCAGAAGTGCTCGAGGGAAAAAGGCCGACCGCAATTAGAAACCTTGAGCTTAATCCTGCACAGACGTGCGTCGGTGAATCCGCAACAGATGACTTCTGTGAGTTTGTTTTACTGCGGTAGCAGCAAAGTGTTGGTATCTTTAGAACTTGGTGGTGTGTGCGTACGTGGGCCACATCAAGGAGGTTGGCAAAGAGTTTTAAATTACGAACTCCTTCGCCGCAACACTAAGGCAAATAATGGAACCGAAGAGGAGGAGCGGCTGCCATGGAGGCGTGAAAAAAATGCAAGAAGAGGAGGAGGGGAGGGGGAAAACAATGAAAAACTGTCAGAGACAAACTGATGCGGAACTTTTCCCGTTTTGTTTTTACCGCGCTAAGAGTGAGACGAAAGCCGCAGCGTGCGTGCTACCTGAGGAGCTCGCCGAATTGATTTGGGGCACCCATGGAGGCCACGTAAGGCTCCGCGTTCTGTGCGTTCGCCGATAGAAAAGGCGATATGCGCGAACTACACCAGGCGTCAATTCCTCGGGGCCGTGAACCTCCAAAAAAACCCGAGGCGACGCGAGGCGCCCCGATTCAGATACATGTTCCGAGCTATGGCTTCAAGCCACCATATCCGAGCGACACGAAGTAGGCGCCATGCCGGTCCGATGTGGTCAAGTGAGTCTCCAACGATAACTCTGTGCGCCTCCCACGCGATGATGGGGTCTCAGGCGATCTATAAGGGCGCGTATTGCAAAGGCCTCAAACCTCTGTTTGATATGAAGCCGCGTTACCCAGCAATTTTCCAGCTATTCCCGAGTGCTCATTTATAATGAATGTCTGTGTTTCGTTCAGCGTTGTTTTCGTAGTCGAGTCTTCTCTTCCGGAATACGTTTTCCGTTTCCGACATTTGGGCGTCCAGGATGCGTGCACCCTGCTTGTCAGCACACCCTTTGTTTTGCACACAATGAAAGCAGCTTTTGAGAACATCGAAGCCAGTGTCGCCTCTTATTATGGACGAAGTGGCACATGCCACTCGAACTCAAACTAGGAAATGACTTCGGTGTTTGATTAAACAAACTTCTTCGAGTGTGGCAAAGAGGATTACGAACCAACATATCCAACGAGCCACTACATCCAACGTGTCTTTACATCCAACGTTGGTTGTGTTGGCTTTTTGGATTTAATGGCACGATGAATGTGTTGACATGCGTTTAGATGTAGCTGCTCGTTGGATGTATCTGCTCTCCTGATCAACTTTTACAACCTGTGCACCAACAGAACATAGCGGCTGCGGTACGCTAAACTACCATTGGCGTAAACTGTGACCCGACTGCGCATGCGTGAGCTCGTTCCGTACGTTAAACCGGTGCTTTGCTAGCATGCTAGAGTAGAATTGTGGTGGTGTCGTTGCCGCCAGGTGGGCCTGTCTGCACCACTTGCCATTTCCACAAGGCCGCACTGAAATTAGGACCGATGAAGTTTAGTGGATGTAATTATTCCTCGTACCAAACAACAATTAAGCGTTGAAAGGAAGGCGTGGTGTAGCGCACGTTACCCGCTACGCTAAAACACTCTCTTCGCTGAGTTGGGTCAGGTTGCGTTGAATTAAGCCTAGCGATGTAGTTATGTTCTTAGGCAACAGGAAGTTACGCATTGTAAGTAATACCACGTTGTATGTGGTGGTGAAATTCGATGTGACACAGCTTTTGACGAAGTTGCTCGGTGTATTTAATGGCACGTTCGATGCAATGGCGCGTTGGATGAAACTGCACAAAATTGGATGTATTTTTTCGATGGATGTACTGTCTGGATGGATGTACTGGCACGATGGTTGTAATGGTACAAAATTGGGCGTTTCTGCTCGTTGGATGTAATGGCACGATTGATATGTCGGCCCCAAGTGGGCAAAGAGTGGCTTGAAGCCGGTCATCGTGAGGTCGGAATAGTGCCATAACCGAAACACTAGTGCACTGATCGGTGCATCGGTACATTGAGTGGTTTCCCCAGGTTCATGGGGACTGTCTCGTGGCGTACATTGTCGCGAAGCTTTGCGCGCTGTCAGGCCCCTGAAAAAAAGAAAGAAGGCAAATTACACGCCAGAAATCAATGTGTTTGGCATGGAAAATATTCGCTGTGTTAAGGCCGCGGTTAATAGTAAACAAAATTAAGTCATAAAATGAAACAAATGGTAACATTTACCCAGGGAAGACAGCTCCCAACATTTCTTCTCGCCCCGTCATTGTACATTTCGTCAGAGGGAATCTGACGTTATTGTTCGACGCAGAAAGACTTCGTTCGCAGCTATGCTCGAACTCGACACATTGCACACGGGGAAAAAAAGAACTCGTGTACTCGTGCACGTCCGCAAGTGAACTCGATAAGCATCTGCGGTGTTTCGAAACAAGGCCGCATACTGCTGCGGATGCGTTGTTATTAGAGAGTAGGACACAACAGAACATCGCCTATTCACCCCTCCGGGTCAATTAAACCTTGTTAGCGCTCCTTTGACAGCTACACATTCCGTAGCACGCCGGAGCGTTACTCATTCTGCCGCCGTCTATCTTTTTCTGCTGGTTTGTGCGTAGGAATTCGCACAGCAGCGAGCTCCCCTGTCTGTGTACTTCCGAGGCTGACTCGTTCCCCTCGTCGCTGGGTCTGGTAGCAGTGTAGAAATTGACCAGCTGAGTCGTCGTCGTCGTCGGGCATCGGGGCCTCCTCGTCGTCGGGGGCCATTTAGGCTCGTCGGCTCGGGCCGCCTTCGTCAACGAAGCAGGCGCCAGTCGACGACGTGCCGCAGGGGTCCTCGATCTCTTTTGATCGCCAAGACAATGAAACGGTCGCTCCACCACAACGCTATCGCTTCCCTCCCAAGGCTTTTTTAAGCCCCGTGTCGGCCTTCTCCTGAAGAGGGCGGCGCTTCTTTCTGGGGGCTTCTGCCGTCCCCGCCGTTGATATGTGAAAAGGGGGTTGTTTATGAACTTCTCCCGTTATGCTTAATCGTATACGTTCCGCAACAACCCTTTAAATTGGCTGGCAATAAGATTATTTTGTCAGTGTTGCACTATAAGGGGGTGGTTCTAGCGACCCGAGGGAACAGGCTATAGAGTGTGCTCGTCCTTTGCTTGCTAATCAAGAAATCGCGCAATATTATAAGCTCGAAAGGTGGACCTATCCACTCGCACATGGACATAGGTCGGCGGGCTAACTCACGAGTGAGTGGTGAGTGAGCCTCACCATCGTTTTGGGCTGCCGAGAGCGAGCGACTGAGTGAGCGCCACTCGCGATGAGCCTCACTCACCACTCATCACTCGCGAGTAGTGAGCCCCTCATACCACTCACACGAGTACGAGCGCCACTCACTACTCGTGAGTGGTGAGTGGCGCTCGGGAGTGGCACCGGCCACTCGTGAGTGGTACCGGCTGACACTGATTACGGCTCATTGATATCGCGAAAGCTCACATTTCATACTTCTTTGCTACTCAGAACGTTGCTACTCAGCAAAATATTTAAAAGGATGCTTAATGCAAATCTGGGATATGCGCAATAATAATTGTGCTTAAAATGACCATAGTGAGAACACAGATACAGTCTTTAGAAACATTGTTCTGAGAAATCTTCAAGAAAAATGGCCGCGTGTCTGCTGCTTTTGTTGCAAATATCGACGAACGAAAGACGATAGTCGACTGGCACTTCTGCCAAGCAAATGCCTCCATTCTCTTTCCCGTTCCCCTCTCATGCTGTTCCTCTTTCCTCTTGCTCTTCCCAAGATAAACATGATAGAGGTTTGCTCAAGTCAATTTAAATTTATCGCGTCCCACTGCTCCAAGTCGGGTGCCTCGATGCCAGCGCTTGCCGTACGGCGTAGACGCGCGTGAATCGAGGCACCCTACTACAACGTTTTATAGTTGATGACAGGGTAAGAGTGCAGCAGGAGCTCCGCCCACAAGCGTTGTTTGGCCGCTACCTGACTCTCCGCGGTTAAAAAAAATAGTTCGTTATATTGCAGCTGTTTATACCCATGATTACTAATATGAGCGGCTGACAGTATAACCATTTGATTATGAAGTTGTTAATAGGTTTCATTCCGAAGAATGAATGATTTTCACAGGAAAAAGAAAAAGCCGTCCTCATTGAAAACTGGCTCGGGAGAAAAAAAATTACTCACTGAAACAAAGGTTATTCTTGATAGAAACTATTCCCGGTGTATTTTATACTTAAATAAAAGGCTATCTGTGATTGTTTTACTGTTAGACAACAGAAATAAACATATAAACAACGCGCACACGATTTTTGGGTCTGAATAGTTCGAATTTCGACCGCTGCACGTCCTTAGCCGTCGTCTGCTTGGAGAAACATCATCAACATAATGGTCGTCGTTATATCGGGCTCCTCGCAGTGCGACTATTTCTTCACTTTGCGTGTGCACTCATTGTCAAGAAATGTAGTCGGTACAATATCTTCCACAGCCATCATCCCCGTTAAATCAAGCGTCGTAAACGCAGGGTGGAAGAAAGGGGCGGTTCGTCGCCGCAATGGCTGGATGCAGTGCACGGACTGTGTAAGCCCAGGGTGAAAAGGAAACCAGCGGCGAAAATTCATCGGTGCCTTTCAGAAATCGGCCGCGATATCAACGGGCCACTGCATTGTTCTATGCGACCGTTTCGAACGTAGTGACGCCCTGCAAACACCTATCGCGGCGACGCACGCAACGGTGGAGGTCGCGATGCCGCATAAGGTGTCCTGCCTTGCAAAATCAGCTGTAGGTGCGAAGAAACAAGCGTTATTTTATTCCGCTTAAACGAGACGACAACACCGTATGGCGCGAGCAGAGAACTGCGGGATGTGAAACGTTACAAGTCTAATCATTTCTACTCACGAGACACGCGAGGGCAAGACGCTCTACGCCATTTGGGTTAGATTGACAGTATACGGTGTCATGCTTTCAATCCAGGCGACGATCTCCGAGGTGTTTCTCGCCGATGTAATAAAACAGCTGCTGCCGTTTTTTTAGTGTATTATCACCACCCCGCAGTTTACAGTGGAATGATAAGGCAGAGAACCCTGACTGGCGGTGAAAATTGATAGAAAAACACCCTTAAACACTAGCAGCCGCCTTGAAAATTACTCTTCCTAGCTTTTATCGAAAAAAATGAATAGGACCTACAAATGCATCCTTCCGAAGTTTTACTTTCCAAGTTGTGCTACTTTAAAACTTTCATTGGCTTTACACTGATGTGCAGCAGCCTACCGTGAAGATATTTTTATTGCTGATGAGGCTTTTGAAATAGCATACATAAAGAAAATATTCGGTTCAACATATAGTTCCTTTGCAGCCATGTCAAGCTTTTGTGGAAGCTTTTTTGTTTCTGATAATCTTCCCGAAGCCAATAATCTTCCCCTATGTACACCAAACAGTGACTTTGAACACTGACTGCCCCATACGAAACTTGAACGAACGGCTATACAAGTGAATTCAATTCTTACTGCACCTATTTAGACAACTACACTCAACAGGCCCAATAATATGAGTATGAAAATGAGATCTAAGTGGCCTATTTAAAAATGTGCCGACATCTCCATGCAAGCATTTCATTTTGTCCACTTCTGCAACCAATCAGAGCACCGAACTGGAACAGGGAGAAGAAATATTTAATTCTCACTGCCTCTTGTCAAGGTGTCATGGGCTGCTGCACAAGCATTTTCTATTCTTACCACACTTTCCAGCCAGCAGCAGCAAAGTGGCACCCTGAAAGCCTGACGAATCCATTTTGATTTGCTGCACCAGGTTTTCAATCCCTTAATGCAGCTTTAAACCAAAAGCAACAGTGTGTACGTGAAAAGCAGTGACTTCACAGCGTGAAGGTGTGGCATGTTTCCCTTCTAACGTATTACATAAGCATCTTCAACTCTCACCACAACTTCATGGCCAGAAACTACAATGTGTGCGTGAGAGAAGCAGCGACTTCATAGCCTGAAAGTGTGGCATGAATTTATTCTAACGTACTATGTAAGTGTCTTCAACTCTCACCGCAACTTCATGGCTAGAAGCTACAATGTGTGCATAAAAAGCAGCGACATCACAGCTTGAAGGCCTGGCATAAACACATTCCAACGTATTTTATTAGAGTTTTCACTTCTTACCATAGCTTTCTAGTCAGAAACAACAGTTCAACCTTGCAAAGGAGTTACATACCATATTGAAGAAGTGACGTAAATGACGTAACCTGCTGAGCAAGTTTTTCCAATTTTTACTGCGTCTGAAACAGCCGGAAGCAACAGTGCGCTCAAAAAGCAGCGACATGACACTCTGGAGGCCTGAAGTTAAACCATTTTGATATGCCGCATCGCTGTTTTCTATTATTCTTGCAGCTGTATAACCAGAAGCAACAGTGCATGCTTGAAAAGTATGAACTAGCATTTGAAGGGGTGACATACCCCATTTCTACCTGATACACAAGTGTTAGCAATTATTACTGCAGCTCTTCAACCTGAACCACCTTCAGTCACTGTTTGAAGGCTCTCCAACTTGTCACAGTTGCTGGAACAATAAAAACATCTAAAAGTGGGAAGCGGTGTTGAATCAAAATTTAAAAGTATGCTCCATGGGAAGACGCTCAAACATGTCCTCCACCTGTATAATAACAACAGTCTATCATGACAGAGACACTGGAAATCTGAATGTCTGCCAATACACATGTAACCCCTTTGTTGAAACAAACTGCACAAGCACCAGAATGCAATAATTAAATACAGCCATCACTATGAAACACAGCTGCAATCGACAAATTTTTATAACTCATAAAGCCCATCACACAAACTTTGCATGAAGATAAAGGGAAGATAAACTGTTGGTTCATTCCTACGAAACGCATTCAGCTATTCCAAAACAACTTTAACAGCTCACGACACTTCTGAGAAATTCCACACTGCACACAAAATACGCAGCCTCAGTCCATGCATAGCAGTTTCTCTGATGCCACTTTGTGTAGCGATGGGAACATACGCACCATAAGCTTAGTAGGCATAATAAAAAGCTGCGCACATGTGTATTTTTGGCAATGTAAAAAAAAAAATATGTGGTCATGTCGCGGCCACACACTTCCGGTTTTCTTCAACGGCGTGGTTCAAAATCCAGCAATCATACAGTTTTGATGTTTATTTACCCCTCTTATACGTTTTAAAAATGCTACTGATTACGACCAACCAATGCAGTCAAGAAACGAACGCTACCACATTTGATTACCTCAACAATACTCGCACTCGTTCATACTTTTGTATGTGCGATAATTGCCCTTTGGGCATAAACGAACCGGCAACCCTTCTACTGGAAGGCAGTAATCTTTGTCAGTGTTGCACTATAAGGGGGTGGTTCTAGCGACCCGAGGGAACAGGTTAGAGTGTGCTCATCCTTTGCTTGCTAATCAAGAAATCGCGCAATATTATAAGCTCGAAAGGTGGACCTATCACTCGCACATGGACATAGGTCGGCGGGCTAACTCACGAGTGAGTGGTGAGTGAGCCTCACCATCGTTTTGGGTGCCAGATGCAGCGACTAGTGAGGCCACTCGCGATGAGCCTCACTCACGCCATCACTCGCGAGTAGTGAGCTCTCATACCACTCACACGAGGACGGCACCACGTAGGCCTGGTGAAATGGGGCGCTCGGGAGTGGCACCGGCCACTCGTGAGTGGTACCGGCTGACACTGATTACGGCTCATTGATAATCGAATTTCATTTCATACTTCTTTGCTACTCAGAACGTTGCTACTCAGCAAAACTATTAAAGGATGCTTAATGCAAATCTGGGATATGCGCAATAATAGTTGTGCTTAAAATGACCATAGTGAGAACACAGATACAGTCTTTAGAAACATTGTTCTGAGAAATCTTCAAGAAAAATGGCCGCGTGTCTGCTGCTTTTGTTGCAAATATCGACGACAAGACGATAGTCACTGGCATTCCAAGCAAATGCCTCTTCTCGCTTTCCCGTTCCTCTCGCTGTTCCTGTTTCCTCTGCTCTTCCCAAGATAAACAGAGAGGTTTGCTCAAGTCAATTTAAATTTATCGCGTCCCACTGCTCCAAGTCGGGTGCCTCGATGCCAGCGCTTGCCGTACGGCGTAGACGCGCGTGAATCGAGGCACCCTACTACAACGTTTATAGAACCACGTTGCCCTACTTTACGAGCGCTCCAAGCGGAACTTGGAACTTATCTCATGGAACCTTTCGTTGCCGTTGCCGTTTTATTTCTTAAATGCCGCCAGGAGCTATAGTAGCGCGGTCAACAGCAGGCGTTGATTTTCTGCAGTTGCTGTAGTATTTCATTTGCTATCGCAAAAAATCAAGCATCCATGAAGTATATAATAAAGGAATATTGCAAATATTACTTATGTATTGATTTTTTGTCCCATATTTGCATAATGTCTTGTTCTTGTTTAACAATTTTGACAAGTACGAACTTTGACACCGGACTTAGACGTTTAGATTTGGCTGCGGGTATATTCGACTATTGCGCAGCTTCAGTTTCACTTTGGCCGGTTGGCTGAATCGAGTCACAGATGAAAGATTTTTGGCGACGCGGGAAACTCCAAACATTATAGAGTGTGTGCGCTGTCCGGATAACACCATCTCCACAGACCCATCAGCTATAACATCAGGGTTTCTTCTTTCTTTCCTGAGGTCTTTGCAGGAGATTCGCTCGAGGTAGATGAAAGGCACATGGTAGCACAACTATGTTCTGCTTCAAATTCCCTACCTCAGGTTCCACAAAGCATACACTCCCAAATACTGAAGGACGTAACCTGTTCCGAGCTCTACGACATTTAAGAGAAATGAAAACCGGATCCGGCGCCTGGTCCAAATGGTTTGCCAACGGAATTCTACAAGCGTTGCTGGCCAGAATTAGGCTCTTCCTTAGTGCAACTTATAATTCAAATCCTAGCATATCAGCGGCTTCCAAACTCATTTAAGAGAGGCCGTCTAATCTTACTTTGAAGAGGAAAAGACCCCTCTCTACCGAGTTCTTACAGACCAATAACCGTTTTGAATTCGGACTACAAGATTTTAACTTCCCTCTTGGTGTCCAGAATTAAAGCTCTTTGGCCGGATTTCCTCTCACTCCAACAGGTTGGCTCGGTCCCATACAGAAATATTTTTTCGGCACTTAGCCTAACCCGAGACATACTAGCCTATACGCGCCAAACTGGTATTGCTGGCCTGTGTGTCTCTTTAGACCAAAAACAGGCATTTGATAGGGTCAATCATTCATACCTGCTTGCCCTATTTCAGGCATATGGGTTTTCCCCTGAATTTGTTCAGCTTCTCCAAGAATTGTATGATAATTTATCCAGTGACCTGGTCATTAATGGTGTGGTCCAGGGTGAAATTGCAATTCATAGGGGTATCAGACAAGGATGCCCCTTGTCGCCGCTTGTTTTTGTCCAATGTCTAGACCCCTTCATCAGAAAACTCCTTGATAATCCCAAAATTAGGGGTCTCTCCCTGCCCGGGCAAGGCTCGGTTAAAGTTTCTGCGTAAGCAGATGACGTGAATATTTTATCCGGGACACTGATAGCCTCACGGCTGTTTTAGGGGACTTCGAGTCTTATGCTCGACTTTCAGGTGCCGAGTTAAATGTCACAAAAAGTGCTGTCCACCCTCTGGGAAACGCTACACTCGCCCCCATTCATAACTTAAAAATAGTTCGAGACCTGATGATTCTCGGCGTCAGATTTACCGAAGAAGGTGTTTCTCCAGACATGTGGCCCGAGTTAGTTGATGATATTCAAAAGAATGTTGCCAGGGCCAGGTCTTTCAACCTCTTTTTCGGAGAAATCGTATCTGATTAAATGCGTTTTTCTTGCAAAATTGTTTTTTGTCTCCCGGACTATGCTGCCTCCCAATCCTGTTACACACAAACTGTCCCGCGACATTTTGTCTTTCTTTTGGGATGGAAGCACGGAGCGTTTAGCGAGGGATGCCCTGCGCCTCCCACGCCGCTCTGGGGGTTATAGTCTCCCTCGCATCGACCTCATGAGCCAGTTGTTGGCCCTTAGAGTCGTCTCTTCACTTCTCAGTGACGTAGAAGCTCCGGGCAGAACTTTGATCCTCTACTTTTTCGGCCCTTCTAGACGGGTTCTTTGTCCAACTATGGCCAGCAATCTACACCCCAGTGCAGCTATCCCGTCGAGGCTCTCCAAGGCCGTCATTACTTTAGCTAAGGAAATTCGTGCACTGGATGCTGATCTCGATTTTGTGAATGAACAACCTGCCAGGCTGTGTGAAAAAATAGTTACTGCGAGATGGGAAGACGTGTGGATCCACCAGATTTCCCCTGGTTACGGCTGACTTCATGTAGGCTGCCAGAGGACGCCAAAAACATCCAGTGGCAAAAAGCGTGGCGAATTCTTCCCACAAAAGACAGATTATTTCGCTGGGGAGTAACACAGAACTCTTCCTGTCCCAACTGCGGTCACCAGGAATCCACGGCTCACACTTTCTCAAGCTGCAGTGTTGCGCGTTGCTTTTGGCGCATCATACACCGTGCCGCTCCAAGTTTGGGGCTTGCACGGTATCAACTGAGAGAACAGTGCCCTGGCACACCCCTAGGCAAACTATTCGTAGTAATTGGCGATTATATACTATGGCGTAATCGCTGCAGGGCTGTAGCACAGAATCGCAGGCTACGTATGCAGTGGCCCTTGCTTTCCTTTTTCAGACATCTCGTGACCTTTCTGGAAGGCGAGTTGGCCCTTTTGGGTGAGGAAGAGTTTATGCGACATGGTCTACCCGGTTTATTGAGGATTCGACTAATAGGGTTATTATTCATGCCAGTTTTCCAGACCTGTGTCCTTAGGCATTGTCGTTGTAACAAGGGATTTTGGTGTTAGAATTGCGTGTTAGTGCGGTACAGTACCCGTTGTGACATAAAACCAATCCTTGTTCTGTATATTGCGGCATTCTTGAAGCGAATGTTTTTGTATTATTGTTTACCTCGCATGTTAATCTTTTGGTCGTAAGCAACTCTAAATTGTTTGCATGTTAATCTTTTGTCTACAATCAACTTGAAGCTGTTTATATGTTTCTGTAAGTGTCTGTTACTTGCAGCCTTCGCGCTCTATTAGTTTTGTAGCAACCGGCGCTGCACTAGTTTAATTGTTTCTGGTTGTTACGTTGTATCATTGATACCAGGATTTTTTGATAATAAATTTATCATTTCAAGACCGACAGGCATACAGAAAAACCAACATTTCTGCGTTTCAGTAGCCCAAGAAAGACTATCGTACTGCAGAAGAATGGCAAGTTGGGCTAGTTGGTTCATAGTGACCATACCGAACAGGCAGCGCAAAAAGGAAGAGAGAAAAGAAGAATTAACGACGACACAGCACTGTGTCGTCGTTAATCTTTCTTTTGTCCCATCCTTTTTGCCCTGCCTGTTAGGTAAAGGCTATCGTCTTTAAAATAAACCAATAAAACAGGCTCGACGAACCATCCTTACTAGCGGTAGTACCCGGTGATGCCGGGGTGGGCCACTATACTAATGACACTGATGGAAAAAACTCGTGTTTAGGTGTCATAATTAGTTAGTTACCGCGGAGCTATACATAATTGGGAACTCCTGCGTGCTGTCAATACATGCATGGGCTCCTGCCGTAGGCGTGTGGTTAGGGGGATCGGCTGGAGCTCGGGCTTTATTCGATCTATCCGAAACAAATTGTGCCAGTATGATGTGCTCAAATGACTTACTCATGGCAAGTATTATCTGGTTGGTGGGAAGGATACCCACCAGCCACAGTTTTATAATAAATAACATTGTGTCTTGTGGTTGCAGAAATTTCCAACAGATACCGCTTTGCTACCCGGGAAAATTGAACTGAATTCCTCTTCGAGAGGGGTGTAATTTAAAAAATCCCGCTAGCCTCTTTGTACGCTTGTTATTAAAAAATTCTAAAATCGGTTCCTGGACAGTTTTACGGGCAGTATTTATAAGCAAAACCGAACTGGATATATCAAAGGGCTGAATGGTTATTTATAAATCCGTTAAAACTGGTAATTTACCAAAACTCCTGATTCTACCTAGTACATGGGTGTTATGAAAAAATCTTGTTCGATATCTCAACGGGCCGGCGAAAAAAAAAACAAATTTGTGGAACAATGTTTTAGCGCTTCTTACTCTTTCATGGGTGTAATTATGTAAAAATTCAGCCATATTGAGCTCCTACATCATTATAATAATGTGCTCCTCAAATCTGAAGTTCATACAACTAGCCATTTGGCTGGACGTTGACATCACCTGCTTAAAAAACAAAAATCCTTTTCATCCTTTTAGCTGCGTCGCACGGTGAAATCCTTAAAATTAGTTTTCTGTATTCGTATGAGTAACATTTATCAGCAGAAGCCAGTTGGATGTATCAAGCAGTGAACCACATATTGGTTTTTTTAATTTGCCCCGAAATGCAGATTCCCGGCATTAGTGTTGGTTAGGGCAAAACCGTAAAACTAGTTGTTAGGGATTCTTACGGGCTACACATGTCAGAAAAAAGCACTTCGATATGTGAACGAGTGAGCGAGATAATCACGAATTTCTGAAAACACATTTTCGCCATTTTTTTTTTTTTTGTTAGGGGCACAATTTCCGGAAATCCCGCCGTAGTGAACCCCTACGCCATAATATAAGTGTACTCCCGAAGTTTCATTCTCTAGGGCCAGCAGTTTTGGCTAGGCTTTGCACTTCATTTTGTAGGTACAGATTGCAGGAGAAATCGTTTCCAAGAAATTGAGTCCGCTTATGATTAGCGTAATAAAACAATATGACCACCGACAAGCGTGTAATTGATTTTAACTGTTCTCTTCATTGTTTTTTTTTTTCAGTCAATCATTGACACGCGAAAATATCTTTGTACCAAAATTATCCTGCAGTGAAACAAACGTCCGGGTGCTTAATTGTCTGTGTGCTGATATGGCCGCGCACCGAATGTCCACGCAAAAAAAAAAAAACCCAATAAAAACGTGTTATTTTATTCCTTACGGTCCTTATATTTTAGATTGTTTTATAATTGATTGTTCATAATGTTTATTTGAGAAACTGGTGGCAGTGAAGTCATTTTTTACTAAGAAACAGTGTATCGCTCGTTCGTATGAATCCGTCACCAAGATTGTTCCGCAGAATACGCTTTGGGGCAAAGCAAAATTTCGCCGAATCTCGACACATGGGCGTTCTCGTTTATTGCCGAAATTAAAAAAAATGGCCGTAGCGGCCTGGATCCAATCGCCGTCCTTGAAATAAGCAGCACAAAACCTTAGCTACTGAGCTACTGCTGCTGGTGAACGACCAAAATTAATTAAAATGGTCTAATTACAATTATTCGTAAGCCACAGAAGCCGTTTAGCGCTGCTGCTCTATCGGTAACCACCGTTCACGGCGGCTTTCATCGGCATGCAGCTGTGCCGTTTTTTTTTCTTTGTTCCGTCGTCTTCCATCACTGCATTCGGGGTTTCCCAAACGTGGGCCAAGAGCCGTCCATTTGTTATTCGCCTGACAATAAGTAAAGGTAATCACTTGCAATCCTTGCGACAACGCCGATGATACCAAGATTCAGTGAAGTTGCGTTTTCTGCCCGATGCCGGAGCTAGTGCGCGCCCGCCGCTGCAAAAACGCCTGGTCACGTAAAAACGCCTCGTCACGTCTGTCTAGACAGCCAGTTGCCTTCGCTCGCAGACGATGCTTCAGCTGCGGCACCTCTGAGACGCTCGGAGAACCCTCGTTGCCGTGCTTGGACTTAGGGCCGCTTTACGTAGTTGCCTGCGTGGAAACGTGCAAATTTTTGGGCATACCTTCCTGAACGGGTGGGTGAGTTGTGCGGATATGTGTAGCAGTGACAGAGTCATGGCTGAGGCCGTTCTCTGTGGACCAAACGACGACTGATATCCGTCAGTGGTGCTGCGCAGTTTCTGGAGGTATTCGCTTCCCTCTTAACTGCGATGAAAATAACTTTCCTGCTGTTTGGAGCCTTCAAAAGGTGAGAATTGGTTGGGTCTACATTTCCAAACCAGATGTTGGTGGGCAAGTTGGCCGAAACGAACATTTTCCTTTTCGGGGGCTGAAGTGCGCGTAAGGTCTGTTTAGTGGGTGATGGAGTCATAGTGGGTGATGGAGGAGACGGCAGGTGAGGAGCAACTTAGAGGACGACATTTTCCCAGACTTGTGCGTTAACTAATGATGATGATAATGCGCGGAGTTTCCTGCGGAAGCTTCGTGCCGCCGGCTGGCTCGAAGGATGGATCAGCATGGAAACAAGATTGTCGGTAAGCTCACTATTTAAACCACCATTTTCCCCTGAATGGAAACAGCATATAATCCGCCCATGGGAAATCAGTAATAACAACAGCTGCTGCAAATGGGTTAAAAAAATAGCAAAATGTTTCAGGCTGTACTTCGTGCACCCTGTTGCGCCTCGTGTTCCGTGGACCGTGACTTCGTTCGTGAATTACCTTAACATATTGCAAATAGCAGTGCCACCACTTCGTAAGTTTTTGTAACGGCAGTAGAGCCCTCTATAGTTTTTGCGATTCGGAAACCGTTTGCGGCGGTCCAAAATAGCTCTCAAAAACTTTTGCCGAAACTTCTACATATGCAGACAAATGCAACATATATACCTCCTGAACTGCTAGCGATAACACCGGTGACGCCGGGACGTGGCGAAGTTGGGCTTTGAATGCAACATCATTGCGCCAGGCGAAGTGCTTCCGAAGTGTACTGTTGGGCGAGTTGGTAGTTCATTTTAAAAAATAGCCACAGCGCGAATAGGAACAAGGACACGCAAAGACGACTGGACGAGCGCTGACCGCGACTGCTTCCTGACAGGTGCGCAGAGCTTTGTTACTGAGGTCCGGACACCCGGTCGCCTTGCTTGCTTCGTCTGGACGCTCTCCTTTCTTAACAGTACCACTTCGCGAACTCCAGCGCTCCTGCGCGACAGCTCTGAAAGACGATAGTCTTTCTTGGACTATTTAAACCCGAAAATTCTGCTCTGTCTGTGTCTGTCTGTCTCTGTCTGTCTGTCTGTCTGTCTGTCTGTCTGTGTCTGTGCGAGGGAGTGCAAGTGGTGAGAGTGAGTGAAGGGCGAGTGCGAGCGTGTTTGACTGAAAAATATTTTTTTTGTGAGTGCGAGTGAGCGTCGTCCAGTTTTGCCGAGGTATGCTGACATGGATCCCTAACAAAAGCGAGGAGCACTCTTCCAAACGAACAGCTTCCGCTTTCTTCTGCATGCACCCTTTTTTTTTCGCCATTGCGATGTCGTTCTCTACCGTTTCTCTGTTTATCTCAAAGCGCTGCTGGTAAGCACCTCTTATTTTACAAGAACAAAACGAAGTAAATCGTTGTAATCAGCGGCAGTAAATTGATGAGGTCAAGCATTTTACTGCCCCTGCGCAAAGTTACGGAACAAGGGTGCAGCTTTCCTCAACTCGGGCGCTTCCGGTGCAAGCTTGGAATCCTTTTCAACGTAAATGAAATTACATAGTTGGGGTTTTATTGAAGACAACATTGTGTGGCACGTCGTTTCTAGCAATTAGATGGCGTTTCCCGCTGCCTTGTGGCACACCACGGGGTCTCTTCAAACGCATAGCACGTGCTTCACTGCCGAGCTGCGCCCTACCGACTTAGTACATTGGCTAAAAGGCCTATAGGTGAATAAACTGAGCCAGTATGACACTTGATAGATGTGGATACATGGATCCATCCGCATTTCGAAGGTTGTTTGCCTGCAGGCCTATCGCGTTTCTTGTACCCTATTACGACGTGCTTTGAAACGGGTAATGACCCAATTAACGACTTCATACTTGACCTTTTATTTCTATGTTTAGCCAAATAAATGCAGTTGTATTTTCTTATCTCACCTCATTCTTCTTTTCACGACCCAACTTTTCAGTTGTTGGCCCAGTTTTTTTGGCGCCTATGACAATGTTAACAACTCCAAACGAACAAAACTAACTTTCCGCAGTGCAGGTGTTTTTAGTGGTCGGCGGTCGACTCGTAAATCTGTTTTTAATGAATTGTTTACTGGTTTAAGAAGCCCGTGTACGCAAGTTGTTTTTCCTGACAAACCTACAAGCACAAACGCCAATCCCAGAAAGTACTTGAAGAGCTTATGCTTAGTTAAAGCGCATCCATGTCACACCCACCTCATTGCCTTCACGAACGTCCTTTAGCGTCGAAAAATGTGGGACTAACTGGCCGTGTATTCTTCCGCGTTGTGTGACGTTATTGTGTCCTCAGGAAATATCCCTCTGCAAACACCGACCGATATGCACCCCGCCCCGGCATGATTACAGCACGCCGAGTTTCCTTCTCGCTTCATCGCTCATCAGAGCCCGCCTCAGACACTCGAGGATGTTTTACAGCTTTCCTAATCGGCCCGTACGGCACAACCGCGCGTGCGCCGCCCCAAAATGAGTTAGCGACGAACAAAAGCTACAAAGGGAAGAGGGGTGCTATCGCACTCACCCCGTAGCCTTGAGTGTTTGTGTGGGTGTGTGTGTGCGTGTGAGGCACGCGGAAACCGAGTGCCGCGACATAATGCGCCGGCACGCCCGCCACAATAAAGGCTGCGGGCAACAATGGGATCACAGGCCCGGCTGGCGCTGCGCTCGGCGATCGCGCGGTGACGTACACCCTCGCGTGCCTTTGTGTCGAGCGGAAATTTCGCCGTCAGTTGGCATTAGGCGACGCCCGCGCTAATTGAGCTCGGTTCGAGGAGACCTCGAGAGGATCCCGGCGCGCGCGCGCAACTAAAGGCTGTGTCGTATACCCTCGCCGGCGTGTTTGTGCGTGTGAGCGTGCCCCCCTCTTCCCTCCCTTTTCTTCTCTTATTCTGTGTGTACGAGTATTTTGTTTTCCCTTTCAAGTGCCGTTCCTTGATCATCCTTGCCCGAAATTTTTGTTGGTGTCATGGCTTACGATGCGACGGAAGCCTGCGAATGCGCCGATCACCGACACAACGAGGGCCCGTTGGCGCCAGTTCTCCTGTTGCCTCCTGCTGTTGCTGTGTTGAACATTGGCACAAAGTTTGTTTTACAGCGGAGCTGTATATGGTTTGGTTTCAATGCCCGTGTCAAAAACAAAAAGTAAAATTCTTGAGGCTCTGCCTGCCTTTGCAGTGCGAGGCGTTCCACAGCGCGCTTTTACTCAGCAGTAGCGAAGGATGGCCTTAAACGCCAGTACACTGCAGGTGAAGTAAAAAAGTTTGAAAATGCAGCCAAGCGAGCGAGTAGACAGGCAGCGAAGTCCATCATCTTTGTCAACTCTCGCAATACATTGCAGCAGGGACGAGCAGTGGCGCAACGCGTAGGAGACAGAACGAAGCAATGCGAAAGCGCAATGCGGAAGCGAATCGCCAAGAGAATCGTTTCAAGCGGTGAGGGGACAATGCCCTTCGAGAACACGGGACGGAAGTATAGCGCATCAGGCGTTCAATTGGGCATTAATGCTTTCGCAATCAGAGCCCTTAATGCTTAGGTGTCCTCAGAATGTCGACAGACCGCCCACGGACCGTGGGTTAGTTGCGATGACACTTCCCTGTGGTTGTAATCGGTGATTTCAGTATGGATGTCTCGGGGGTGAAAAAGTAGTGCTTCGCGCGTTTAATGTTGGAAGCATACGGCTTGTGATGCCACACCGATACGGCCCGACCGACCACCCAGCGGCGTACGGGTATCGACTTAACGTTGTCCAAGAACGTGTCTGCATTTGCGAGTATGCCGATCAGTGTGCATCACTGCGACAACAAAACCATTGTGATTGCCGTTACTAAGTAGGGGTGCAATAAAGTATTCGCAACATGTTTTTGCACCACGGCGTTTACAGCTACGCTGGTCATTCTCCTCCGCTGGGCGGGATGCCTTGAACTTTCAAAACGGAGCTTTCTATGCCGCACTGATGACATTTACGTTCGAGTAAAACACACTGCAGGTAAGCCAACTTCACTCAATGGGTTTCGCAATAGGTGCACCAATCATATACCACGTAACATAATGTTACGACTTTGGACACACAACGGACCTCTCAAAATAGGCAAAATATAATTTGGCAGTACGCCAGGTTAGCGATGATGATGATGATGATGATGATGACGATGGCGAAATACATTCTCTAAGCAGGGTTGAACTTTGGCTAAGTTGAAGTGGACTTTGGCTTTGACTCAATTTTTATGAGAGAAAACTTTGCGTTTTAAGTTTTAACTATCTTTCTCTTGCGAAAGGGACTGATTTTTTTTCAATGGAATCCAAGTAATGTGGGCATGGAGTCAATAAAATCACCGGTAGTTTAGCGGATGCGGTTCACTCACTAACAATCACGTCCACTGTAGCCTGCTCGCTGTCGGGAGTAAAGCAGTGTTTACATGGCTCACGTACCCGCCTCTGTGAAGATAGCGGTATTGGTGAAGTTACAAACGATTCTTTTCTTTACAGGATAGACTATTGTTGGCGTTTCACGCGAGTTCTAGCCATAGATTGACCTTTGGACTCTTTCTCACCGCCTAAGACTCGACGTTACTTACACGTTTTTACATTAGCAAGCGCGCGTCTTCAAGTTGTCCGCACTGCGTCTCCGTAAAGGCTGCTGCTGAGCCTGTCCTGACAGAATTCCCACAATACGATCAGGCTCTACATTATCTCCCTCTTTGCTCAGATCTTCTCGACAGGCGCCCACTGAGCGCTAATAAAATCCTTGTACGAGCCATACCCTTCGAAATAAAAGAGCAGCGATTTTTTTTTCATTCGTACAGGGAAAGCTTCTAGCTCATCGCATTTTCTCCAGAAGTGATTACTCCGGAATTGGATGATGTAATGCAAAGTAATTTCGCACAGCTAATATGGGGGGCGAAAACTTGCGGTGTGCGCGAGTTTCGAGTGTAGCACGTTGCTCTGAGGGTTACAGAGCCATGGGAACTGTCCCATTAAAATGTATAAGGCAGCAACTTTTGAAAACGAATTACACGAAGAAGCTATTCATAGTTCTGAAAATTGCTGTGGCGAAATATCACTTTCCTGCGATGGTTTTACCAAGTTCCTGAGCGGTCACAATTTTGAGAGGGAAAGCTGGGGGTGTACCTGTCGTTGCGCTAACTTAATGTCATCAAATCTGCTTTGCGCATTTTGTCTTAACTATGAATGCGGAACAAGACACGGACGAATGTTTTAAGACCCGCCTTTATTAGGCCTCCCGCTACGTTTAATGATGCAAAGCATTCGACCACATTGTTTTTATTTCCAAACAAACATAAGGCCCAAGGAGGATTTCTTGCCATTCACGAGCGCTTCATTTACCGGAATTACCGAGAAAATTGCGGGTCCTTGCTTTGATGAACATGTTCGCTTAATGGTTCAAATGCAATCAACTTTCAAGACCTTCGCTACGGAAGGAGCGATAATGCGACAACAGGAGGACATCCTTCGAGTTTCAAACATTTTCCTCGTTCGCGCATATTTCGCGGTGATTTTTTGTTAAGGTGACCTCAGCACGTGCCATTTTTTCGCCGGTGAACGCCCTTTTTTCCTGTCTTCATATCGTTTCCGAAGCGCTGTTGTCACCGTTTGGTCCGCCGGCGTTTCTATCTTGAGAGAATGACATTGTCGCTTTATGTCGTGGAGATTGTTTATCCGCTGGGTGGGGCCAGCCGCACGAGGACATTATAGACCTTTTGATTTTTCCGCCGGCTTTGATGGGTATAATACTATTTCAGGATGTGTTTCTTTAGCCTGCCATTCACTTTCGCTCGCACGAAAAACAAGAACGGCAATTAAACGCCGGAGAAACACTTAGATCCGGAGGCGGGCAGATGGCGTTGGGGAAGGCGACTTCGCCTCGTCGTCTAATCATTATTTGGGACCGCACGTCTACCTCACATTATAGTTAGTTTAAACTCTGCATCAACATCGGTAATACGTCAAACACAGGGGCGCATTGAAATTGGAATTTAATTCATATTTTTGTGGACCCGCCTAGGTCCTATCCGCATAGAGTGCGTAGGTCTCCAATTTATGTTACGAGGCCAGCAGCCACGTTCCTTGCGTAATATTGCATGTTCCTTTTGTTGCATTGAAGTCTACCGTAGTTATTGGCATTTGCGCCGCCCTTCCGAGCTCGGCGCTCAGTTTTCTGGGCCCAAAGTTTTTTTCTTCTATTCGTCTTAAGAAACCTTAGCAAGCGCTAATGTTCAGCAGGCGACATGTAGGTTGTATTCACTGGCGTGGGACGCATTAGAACAACCATGCGCGTGCGCCGCCATGCTGTTGACTAATCGTCGGTGTTGCTAAGGCGACGCTGTACTGGTTACGTTAGGCTCCAAGAAATGGGAGTACCTGCCCGTGCTGGCGCCCGATGAAGCACAGCACGCGACAACAGCGAGCTGTTCCATGTTCCAAACTGCGCCCAACCGGACGTGAAGTAATCCTCGACGCCAAATACTGTTACATGCAGCACCCTACGATCCCCTTATCGCCAGACACGGTTGAAATTGTTGCACGACAGGTACATGTAGAGGGGTAAAAACTTCGGAGCCTACGTATACGTGCAACTGCGTCGTGATAGACCAAGTCTCGTGCGTATGCAAGTGAAAGCCTATTGCCCCTCAATGCCTGTCACCTGTTGAAGGACAACAACAGAGAGAGAGAGAGCTCTTTATTAGATGAAAGCAGAGAGGTTTGCCGGCATGTTACCGCCTGCATGCTACTCTGCGGGGATGGGGAGAAGGGAGTAAAGGCCCTAAAAGAAGTAGGGCAGAAGAAAGATGGGAAAAGAGATTAAAAGAAAAGTGAACACGAAGCTTTGCGTGGTGACTTAAAAGTCCACACGATCTGACACGTAAAGTTCTAAATTGTCTCTGCGAGGCCGATTCCGTGTAAATAGTCAAATAAAGCAACCAACACTTCTCTCTGGGACGATGGAGAGGGCCAGGATCCAAGGAGACCTTTCAAAGATATAGATGCGTTGTTGAGGCACTCAATCTTTTCTGCGAGGTGAGTTCTTTCTTGGATGTATGCCGGGCACTCTAGAAGGACGTGCTCTACTGTTTCGGGCAATCCACAATTATTGCAATAGGGGTTTGCAGTTAGACCGAGGCGATGGCGGTAAGAGTTCGTGAGCGCTGCGTTGAGACGCAACCGGTGGTAAAGGGTTTCAAGCTTACGTGGAATCCGCTCTGGTAGCCTCATTCTGAGTCCAGGGTCTATATGGTGCAGGAAAGGGTGCCGAGTTTCAGGACAAGACCAGAGGCGGTTTCGCTCCGCTAAGGCAAGCTCCTTCGCTAGCGCCGCGGCCTCGTGTTTTGTGAAAAAAAAATCTTTCTTACATTTCGCAGCTGTAGGCCTCTGCGAGCTGTCTCATCCACTTTCTCGTTGCCGAGAATGCCGCAATGTGCAGGAATCCATTGTAGGGTCACTCGGTGACCGGCGACGTAGGCGAGATGGTGCAGGTACGTGACGTCACGGGATACATGCTCGTGAAGGCTGAAGCAGCTGGCACGCCGTAAGGTTTGCAACGCCGCCTTCGAGTCCGTGAATATAGCCCATTCGGCTGGTGGCTGACGAAGAATGTAGCGCAGGGCTTGTTTAAGTGCATGGAGCTCGGCAGACGTGGATGAGGTTGTTCGTTCCAGGCGGTAGGACAAGGCTTTGCCGGTCGACGAAATGAAGACGCCAGAAGAACTACCGTGAGGCGTAGTTGAGCCGTCAGTAAAAATGTGGGCCATATGTGAATATCGGGCATTGATGTGGGCAAGCGCGAGTTGTAGGAGGCAAAATTGTGGCAGAGTTTTCTTGGAGTTAAGACCAGGTATGCTAATGTTTATGCAAAGGGGTGAGAGAGTCCAGGGAGGGAAATCAGACGGCATGGTTTGTCGTGCTTGAGGGGGTACAGAAATATTTATAGAGTTTATCGCTTCTGCGAAGCTGGAATTTTCGTTGCGCTGTACATTACGGGCCAAGACATTGCTTTGTGAGTGCAACTGATGCCTCAGGTATATTCGAACTGTTTCCTGCAGCCGGAGAACATCCAAGGGCAAGCAACCAGCCTCCGCAACTGTACCAGTGCACGAAGTGCCCTTAGGCAGACCAAGACAGGCGCGCAGACAATTATTTCTTGCTCCGTCAAGCTGCTTTTTGCTTGAAGTCGACAGCCGCTGTAAAACTGGTAGGCTGTAACGTAGCAAGCCATCGACATAAGCCTTGCAGAGCAGCACCATCGATCGACAGTCACTGCCCCAGCGACTGCCGGCAAGGTACCCAATAACTTGCGACACTGCAGAAACTCGAGTACGTAGTCTGTGGACCTCAGGGGCCCACGAGAGGTTCCTGTCCAGAGTTATCCCGAGGTATCTTTGGGTGCGCACATAATGCAGTCGATGACCCCCAAGGATTAACGGGAATTGAGTCATCCGCTTGCGGGTGAATGCCATGGCTACGCTTTTTTCAGGCGATAGACGGAGGCCCTTGGGCGTAAGGTAGTCAGATATATTTTTAGAGCTTTCTGGAGCCTTCTTTTGTGTATGGCGACGAGACCTTGCTGCACTCCAAATGCAAATGTCATCGGCGTAAATTGTTAATTTCACGCCAGGAGGCAGGGCACGCTTTAAGTTGATTAGCACAATGTTGAACAGCAGAGGGCTCAAAACTGCTCCTTGCGGTACTCCTTTCTCGATAATGTGACACGAAGTAGGGCCTTCCGGTGTACTCATAAAAAGTTGTCGTCGTTCCAGGTAGCTTGATACCCATGCATACAGTCTCCCACCAAAACCAATACCAGCAAGGGACTCAAGAATGGCTGTATGAAAAACCGAATCAAAAGCCGCCTTTATGTCTAAAAAGACCACAGTTGGTATGTGCCCGCGGTGTAATTCTTGTTCGAGTGACGCCACAAGAGCAAGGATGCTATCGATGGCAGACCGGTTTTGACGGAAGCATTCATCTCAGGCGGATAAAGCTTCCTGCTTTCGATGTACCAGTTCATTCTTTTAAAGATCATTTTTTCCATAAGTTTTCCTATACAGCTTAGTAGGGCTATGGGACGAAAAGATTCGTATCGAGTTGGTTGTTTTCCAGGTTTTAAGATGGCTGTAATTTTGGCTGTTTTCCATTCTGCAGGTACAGTACCACGCAGCCAGGTTGCGTTGTAATACTCCAGAAGGCGTAAGCGCGAGTGATGAGAGAGGTGGGAAACTGCTTCATATGTTATGCCGTCGTAACCTGGAGAGGATCGTTTCTTCACGTTTGAGATGGCCGCGTTACAGAAATATGCAAGAGCGGAAGCATAGGAGAGTTGCTAATACATTGCAATTGGCAGTAGCGCAAACTAACACGAGGACAGAAGAAAAAACAAAACATAGACGAGACGAGCTTCGTCTCGTCTATGTTCTTGTTTTCTTCTGCTGTCCCGCGCTTCCCACCAACAGAATTATTTTTCCGAAATATTGTCGCGCGCGAGACAAACTCAAGCGATTTGTTCAAAGGTCGCTTGCGATTCGCAAGCGCTTGTGTGGGCTGGGCAGTGCGAGCACGGCACAGCACATGAGGTGGCCTCGCATGCACCAGCTGCTGCGCTACCATCGTATATAAATCGGCGCACGCATGAACTGTTTTTCCAAAACCATTACTTGGTTTTTGTACTCAACCAGGCATTGGACGGCATTCGTGGCGACATCCGTGGTCGCAATGCACCGTCGGCGTCTTGCGCACCGTGTCGCTTTCGTTCGCAGCCGCGGTTTCATTCTCCGGGGATGCGAAGTGCTCGAGATCAAGTAGAGCGACACCACATAATGTCAGTGCGATTAATAATACATCTGTTGACAGCATCGCCGAGAATTGGGTTGAAACGCGGCAGACGATGCACAGTGGTGGTATTTTTTCTTTACTGCGAGATGCGGGCTCAATTGAAGCGCATGCGCAGGCACAGCGGGCCCTGTCACGGCGGTTTTCAGTGTTGCCAAGCGAAGAAATAGCCCGCTGGACTTTTCAGTGAATACCATCTATAGAGTGTCCTACTAGTTTCGGAAGCTAACATGTCTGAAATCTTTAGTCCGTGCGACCAGATTTGAACAGACATGCTACTTTTTTTTTACTAATAGCTTATAATTATGGCTTTATTTGACACTCATAATAGGTACGTCAAGCAGCACCCGATACGACGGAACGATAATAACGAGTATGAACCAAGGTGCTTGAACGAATGAGCTTCCTTAATTTTTTTTACTCTATTACGGAATTCCTGGTTTGGAAGCAATTGTTTGCATCGTAGCCCTTTCGAGCATTAAGCATGCTTTGTGTTAACCCGCCTTTTCTATAGCCCTGGCTGCGTGTTTAAGAAATTTTGTCAGCATTACGACCATGGCTTCCTTTCACGAACCATTCATACAAACGCGTGTATCCTATAGAGGCGTTTGGGTCACCGCTTTTATTTCTACTCCCACTCAAACAACAAAATATCATAAGCCATTCAACTTTGTGACGGTGTGTCCACCGGACAATACTGGACCATCCAGATCCACCGGATCCACCGTACTGTACACCGGGTTCGCAGTATGTGGGGCCTCTTCATTACGACGACAGAAGATAAGTGCGAATCAAAATATAGAACGGCAACTTGTGTTGCCAACAAGACCGCCGCCTTTAGGAGCCGGAGGGAACTCTGTAAGCAAGTGCTTGGAATGCCGATATCTTGAGGGCGGTGCGAACGTAGACATGGCCGACGCAGGTCGCATAGCGGCAAACCTTTGATAAACCTTTATTATCTACCTTAGATTCTACTGATCTTGAAAGCGGTGGCTATTGATAACTAATCCTCTCAAAGGCATATCCAGGTGATGAGACGGATAACCTTTTGCATAAAACCTTTTGCATAAACTTGGGACCTGAGTTTTTGCGCACACAAAAGAAAGATGCACAGAACCGTGGCCATCAACAGCTTCGCTGTAAAAAAATGTCCCGATGACATCGTTACTTCCTCATTTTTTCCGCCCCGAGCGTCAACTGCACCAGATAAATTTACGCGGAGGAACATCGGCAGGGCTCCGTACACATTCCGGGTGAATGTCAGTTTGCACTGCGAGTGCAATGCAGGGCGCATGATCGTAGGTTCCACGTTCGTCTCTCTTACGTTGTCCTCCGCGCTGTATTACGACGCCGGCAATTGAATTTGTTCCGGCAGCCCGGTGAAAGCGAGCCCCATAACAAGCGGGGCATCGTTAGGGCGGAGCGAGCGTGGACAAAGAAAAGCCTTGTGGGTGAGACAAAAGAGCATCCCCTCTTTTGTGCTCGCGCCTACACGCGCACGCCGGCTGGATTGTTCTAGGCGCCTCTGAGCCCTCGCCCGTTTCGCGAATTGTTTCCCCCTCCAGCATCCATTTACCTGCATCTCTACTCACATTTCAGCGGTGTGCGCGTATACACGTAAATGGAAAATGTGGGCAGAGGTGCGCGTTTTTTGTCCAAGGCTCGATTTCTTTTCCGTTCCCCGTGTGAAGGAGAAATTTTAGTAAGGGTCTGAAGAAAGCTCAACACGTCGAGGTGACAGAATGATTTACAAGTTACAAGTTACAAATAGCGTCCTCGATAAACACGCACCGGTGTTGCCCCAAAACCGGCGCGGTGCACAGTGCCCCACGACGGTGCGTAACCGGCACGGAGCGTTGATCGAGGACAAACGGGGCGGTTCTTACCCAGGCGCCATCTCTTAATCTAGAAATCAACTCATAAAACGTTCACAAGTAGTAGCAATACAGCACTGTATGAGAACAGCGCTATTTGAAAGTGGTATTTATTGAAGGCCAGTGATTATATGTACGCACAAACTTAAATCCGTCACAACATGCAGAACAACCGTACGCCACCGCTTCCACTAACAGCTACATAATGCTGCTCTTCTAATCTTCGTTTGAGCCATAATGCGAGTGCCTGTTTTGTTCCGCCCCTTCCGTTACAGCAAAACAAGTAGGTCTTCATCGTCTAGGCACCCCGGGTAAAACAGTTCCTGATTAATTCGATCGAACGAAACGAATGTCAATCCCCAACTGTCTGGCAATGCATGCAGCCGTCTTTGAAGTACACAAAGTTCGCGTCCTCATTTACAATCACTGGCCGTTGTTACCGCCCGTTAGGAGCCTGTCACATCGTTGCCCGATGAATTCACAAGCACGCCATCTTTGTCAGCAACAATACACAGCTCCCTCCGCTTGACACGAGTGCGGCGATGCGCCGTCGCTGCAGCAGACGGCGGAGGAAGCCCCTTCGCCGGCATCGTCCGCGATGCATCTCGGGACTGCACCCCGGCGCACCGTCGACTCTCTCGGTGCGCGGCGGTGCAACCAAAAATTGCCCCGCGATGGTGCACCCCGGTTTATCGAGGACGGACGGTGCACACCGGTGTGGTTTATCGAGGATGAAAAGGCGCACCGGTGTGCCCCGGTGTGCACCGGTGCGGTTAATCGAGGATGAAAAGGCGCACCGGTGTGCCCCGGTGTGCACCGGTGCGGTTAATCGAGAATGCTAAAATTTACAAAACTAAGGGACCAAGGAAGTCGGCTAATCTTTGAATGCTTTCGGGCAATGTGGTGACGAAGTGATACAAGCGCTGTATGGTTAGCAATGAAAGTTTCTCCTTTTGAAATAGAACGTAAACAACACCGGCCTACCCGAGCACACGCGCACGCGCACTGACATCCACACTGACATGCACCACAAGTCGTACAAGCCGCAGCATGATCAATTATACCTGGCAAGGAAAGTTACTCTAGATCTTGCAAGTTTGCAAGAGATTCCGCCCTCTACTTCCGTTCCCCCGCATTGGGTTGTATGCAGGTGAGCTCCCTGCCGAGCTCAAAAATATCCCCAGTGCACTTCGTTTCCTTTTCCTTTACCCGCAAACCAACACAACAGATTTCAAAATAAACGCGACTTCCGCGTTTGCCCGTCGTTTATGCGGCCAGGGGTAGATCATGTACAAGGAGCTATGCAACTACCTAATCAATTAACACAAATTCATTATTTAAATCCTATAGGAATGACCTGTCTTTGCAGCTACCTTGAACTGGCCCATTAAGTGCACATTTTAAAAGTGGCCGATTCATTCAATCAACTGAGAAGTACCAGCATTTGGTCATTTTAACAGCACAGCTGTTTTACAAGCCGTATATTCGCCAATGCAGGAGAAAAAAAAATTAGCAGTGGCTTAGCTCGGCTATGCCAGGATATACGTAGCGTGAGCTAACGCTCAGCTGGTTATTAAAGACAATAGTCTTTCTTTGGCTACTTAAACCGAGAAATTTTGGTCTGTCTGTCTGTCTGTCTGTCTGTCTGTCTGTCTGTCTGTCTGTCTGTCTGTCTGTCTGTCTGTCTGTCTGTCTGTCTGTGACTCGATTCAGCCACCCGGCCAAAGTAAAACAATGCCTGCGCAATAGCCTTATATAGGGCCTCCTCGATTATCAGTCCCGGATCGTCCGCGGACTGTCCAAGACGCGATCCGGCGCTCGATTTTCCCATGTATTCCTAAGGGACCTCCAATCCGAACGTAGTCCTCGGACTGCCCGCGGACCGTCCAGGACTGGTAAATCGAGGAGGCCCATAGTCACAGCTAAATCCACCCGTCTAAGACCGGTGTAATGTACATACTTGTCAACATTGTTGAAAAAGAACAAGACATTATGCAAATATAAGACAACAAATTAATACAGAAATGATATTTGCAGTGTTCCTTTGTAAAAAATCATACATGCATGATTTTTGCAAAATTAAATACTTCATCAATTGCAGAAAAAAAATTCACTCCGCCGTCGCCTGCTGTCGCCAGCGCCACTATAGCTTCTGGCGCCATTTTACGAAATCAACCGGCAACAGTTACGAAACGTTCCAGTAGATAGGTTCCACGTTCTGCTTGCAACGCACGTGGAGTTGGGAAACGTGGTTCTATAAACGTTGAAGTAGGGCGCCTCGATTCACGAGCGTCTTCGCCGTACGGCAGCTTTGGCATCGAGACACACGGCCTGAAGCAGTGGAACGCGGTAAATTTAAAATGATGTAAGCAAACCTTTGGCGTCTTTACCTTGGGAAGAGCGAGACGCAAAAGGAACAACATTAGAGGTGAGCGGGAAAGCGAAGGGAGGCATTTACTTGGCAAAAATTGATAAAGGCTATCGTCTTTTGTCGACATTTACAAGGAAAGGAGCAGATACGCGGCCAATTTCTTCTTATCTTTCCTGGTTGTCTAGGATTAGCTTGATTATCATGCTTATACTGCTGCTTCAATGGCACACACATGGTATACGCATTATGTGACACATGTATATGTATCAAGCGGCTCCGGCGCAGCGTCACCAATCGCCCCAGAGCTAAGCTGGTTCCACAGGCGCATGCCGATGTTGCTGCGACGCACGATCCATCGGTTCCACACCCGGCCACCCCTCGCAAGATCATCAAGTGGACCGGACCGCCACGTGCGGAACGGAGGTCGGCGAAGACGCTGGGCGCGTGGGGTGCGTGAGAGACGCCGGGCAGCGAGCAACGTTCTGTGCGCCGTGTGACGTCACTGCTCCTCCCGCATGCGCAGCACGGCTCTCCAGGAGCCGCGCAAAACTGCTCTACCTCGGCCAGTGTAGCTCACGCTGCAATATAAATAAAATTCCGAGCGCTCGTGAGTGCGTGCCTCGCGGCAACTGCCGAATGTTCCCGGCACGCGAAGGGGCATTTAAAAAAAAAAAAAAGGCAAAACCCCCGAGAAGCAAGGAAATGGCGAGCGCTTGTGAGCGCGTGCCTCGCGGCGACCGCCGAGTCCCCGCTGCATGCAGTGGCTCTAGCAAAAAAAGAAAGAAAAACCTCTAGCGCCAATGCTGAAGCCGAAAAGACACTCTGCTTGGGCGATATTCCTAGAAGCCAATATGGACAATTGGAGACATTACTACAAGTGTGCCACTCCTTCCCGAGACGACTTGCAGATCCCGCCACCGCTGCCTCGAGTCGATGACGAAGAGCTGATGGAAGCCTGCAATGCTGAGGATGACTTTGCAGCCATCACTTGCCGCGAAGAAGACAACAACTTCTTCGATGCATATGAAGACGATTACTAGCACCGCATATATATGCAAATAAACAATGATACTGTGTCCGGCAATGCTCACCTAGCTACAGCAGCTTCGTCATAGCGTGAGTGCAAGTTTCCCTGAATTCTCTAGTCCTTAGCTCCATTAATACATAACGTCAGGGGAAAATAAATAAATAAATTGCAAACATTAGATTCAATAAAGAATGTTTATTTAATCTCGCCGTGGGTCGGGGCCATGGCCGGCTGGAGTGAAGGGCGTCCACCTTTTGGGCCGCGCCACAGGAGACAGGCGACCCCGGACTGCCGGGCGCGCAGCCGTTCCCGGGATCGAAGTTGACGTCAGCCGCGGCGAATGGTCTCAGCGTTATTGAACTCGGCGTCGCGGTACCCTGCTGCCCTGCAGACCGTGGCCGGGAAGCCACGCCGATGGAGATAGCGATGACGAGCACCGCGGGATGGCCGCGGGCCCGATGACCATCTCCTCGCACGATGAGCAGCGAGCGCAGACGCTCACTGTCCACGAGGAGCTGCATGGCGGATGACGTCCCCTGTAGGTAGTCGTGCGCCATGATGCTGCTTCAGGGAGCAAGGAGACCGGCAACTGCCCGCGCTGAAGGCAGGACCCCTTGGCGACGACGACCTCTCGGGGGGAGCTTCGGAGGGACAGGATTGGCGCCCCTCTTGCAGGCGTCGGCGGGACGGCCAGAGGTGGACGAGTGAGAGCCGGGTTGCGGCAGCCTGTCCAACAGCGATTTCGTTGGGGGTCTCCTCACTGGTCACAGGGGCACACACTGATGATGGCTGTTGTAGGTTCACGGCGTATAGCCGCGCGCGTATTGTGCTATGGTTGCTCGCGTGCCGTCCTTCACTGCAACTGCCCGTGACACCTACCCACGGAGGGATTGGGCCGTCATTCGTGGTTCAACCCTCATCATTAAATAAATAAATAAATTAATAAATAAATTAATAAATTAATAAATAAATTCATTGGGCTTTTGGCAAATTTTGCTCCAAAAGATAATCGGAGAGTTTGCATTTGATTTACTGGGGCACCCGTCACAACGCCATCAGCGCGCAAGTCTGTTCGCTAACCCATGAAACGCCTGAAAGCGTCATGGCAGAATCAAGAAGAGAGAGCGAGGTTGTTGCAGCGACCGTTAAGTGTGCTGAAAAATAGCGCGTGAAAAATAAACCACCACACCAACAACATAGTTCGACGGGTATGGTGTTTGTATGTGTGCGCGTGTATATATGTAGCGTGCGTAGGAGAGGGAAAGTGTATACTGCGAGGGAAACAAAAGAGGAGGTTAGGAGTGCCTCTTTTGAATTCTCCCGTCATCAAATTCATCACTCCTTTTGTTTTTTTTTATCTCTCAGTCTCGGGCCGCATGAGATTGGAGTGTTACCGTGTTGGCCTCACGGCGACAGACAATCGAGTGCGGAATAAATAAATAAATGAATCATGGTATCTTATTCTTTACCGGCATGATTTTGACACGCTTGATTTTGACTCGCAAGATTTTGACCTGTGTATTGCAGCCTGCTGATTGGGCTGTAGAAGAGCATAACTACGACTGCCGGATACATGCGTTCCAGACTGTTGCTGCAACGGTCGTAACAACTTTAAAGAATGACGTCATATCATGTCAGCCAACCGAACTGCGTGACACATAATCACAATATGGCTTACACGTCGGCAGTCTGAACATACCCTCATTTTTTCCAATCGGCTTCCGCAACTAT